>PVIW01000328.1:0-573373 GCA_004026585.1 Noctilio leporinus | reverse complement strand
AGTGGAATTGCTGGATCAAAAGGCAGTTGCATTTTTAGTTTTTTAAGGAAACCCCATACTGTTTTCCACAGTGGCTGCACCAGCCTGCATTCCCACCAACAGTGTATGAGGGTTCCCTTTGCCCCGCATCCTCGCCAACACTTGTTGTTTGTTGATTTGCTGATGATTGCCATTCTGACAGGTGTGAGGTGGTATCTTACTGTGGTTTTAATTTGCATCTCTCTGATGACTAGCGATGTTGAGCATTCTTTCATATGCCTCTGGGCCCTTTGTATATCTTCCTCAGTGAGTTGTCTGTTCAGTTCCTTTGCCCATTTTTTAATTGGGCTGTAAAAAGTAGTTTCTTTAACATTTTGTGTAGTAATGGCTTGGTGATGATGAACTCCTTTAGCTTTACCTTGTCTGGGAAGCACTTGATCTGCCCTTCCATTCTAAGTGATAGCTTTGATGGATAGAATAATCTTGGTTCTATTCCTTGCTTTTCATCACTTGGAATAGTTCTTGCCAGTCCCTTCTTGCCTTCAAAGTTTCTTTTGAGAAATCAGTTGATGGTCTTATAGGAATCCCTTTGTAGGGAACTCTCTTCTGTTTTCTTGCTGCTTTTAAGATTCTCTTTTTATTTTTAACCTTTTGCATTTTAATTATGATGTGTCTTGGTGTGGTCCTCTTTGGGTCCAGCTTGTTTGGGACTCTCTGTTCTCCCTGGACTTGTATGTCTATTTCCTTTGCCCAGTTAGGGAAGTTTTTTCTTCTTCATTTTTTCACATAAGTTTTCAATGTCTTGCTCTTTCTCTTCTCCTTCTGGCACCCCTATGATATGGATGTTGGCACATTTAAAGTTGTCCCAGGGGTTCCTAAGCCTCTCTTTGTGTTTTTTTTTCCCCCTCCAATTCTTGTTTCCTCATTCTGTACTGGTTGACTGTTTTATTTCTTCTTATGTTCCAAATCATTGATTTGAACCCCTGTTTCCTTCCTTTCACTCTTGGTGGATATTCCATTGTTTTACCCAGCCTAGTCCACACACCTTCCCTTCTGCATTTGCTGTACTCAAGCATATGTGTCAAGTCTGTGAGCATCATTATCACCAGAGTTTTGAATTCTGTGTCTGTTAGGTTGGCTACCTCCTCATTGCTTAGTTCTCCCACTGGAACCTTGATCTGTTCCCGCTTTTGGGCCATACTTCTCTGTGTCGTCAACTTGACAGGCTCCTGTGTTTGCCTCTGTGTCTTAGGTAGAGCTGTTGTACCTGTTATGTTGTAAGGGGCAAATCTGTACGTATTCATCAGTATGGGGTCACTCATTTCACCATGTTATGGTGCTGTATGTGGGGGGTGTGCAAGAGGGAACAATGCTGCTTCCTCAGTACTTGCCTCTTTTCCAGGCACTTTTCCCGCTTCCCATATGGGACTGGAGCTTCTCTAGCTGTTGCTTTGGCCATGGTTCTCAGAGTGGGTGGGTCTGCGGACATTCCAGAACTTTTGGGGCCTCGAAACTGCTGAGAGACCTCCAGTTTCTTCCTCCACCCTAACCCCCACTGGTTTTCACAGTCAGATGCAATGTGTCTTTGTTTTCCCCCTGGTGCTGGAACTGTGAGCCTAGAGGTCTGTCTGGTCTGGTGCTGGGAGTGCTCCCCAGGTGTTCCTGCTTTTTAAAAATGTGTGCCTGCACTTTCCACAGGCTGTCCACAGCCACCATCCCGCTGCAGCTTCCATGCTGCTGGCCATCCTCTCAGTCCCGCATCCACCCTTTCCATCTGTCTGGATATTACTTCTTCATATCTTTGTTGGACTTCGGTGGAGTTTGATGATCTGGAACTTATGGTTGTCTCTAGTTTCGAGGTAGATGTTTTCTTATTTAGTTGTGGAGGGAGGTGTAGCACGTCTACCTACACCTCCATCTTAGCCAGAAGTCGTGGGCTCTACCTTTTTGTTTGATGTTGAATCAGTTCAAGATCACATGTCACAACATCACTTTTAATGGCTGTCCAGTATTATTTTATGTATTTGCCATAATTTACCCAACCAGTCTCTTACTGTCAGGCATTTCTACTTTTGGTACATAAAATTAGTGTTGTGGCAGATATACTCTGTGCGTGCCTTTTGGGTGAATTGCTGGGTGGTCTGGGGTTTTGGTTTGGACGAGCAGAGACTTAGTGCATCAAGATTGCTCTGCATCTTGCACAGCAAGATTTAGTGTAAAGATGTTTGACCTGGGAGGTGCCTGGCCAAGCACACAGGCATGGCCATGGTTTCTGGACCAGAGTCAGTGCTCCGGGACTGGCCAGGCAAAAGCAGGGCAGGACGGAGTAGGAGGGCTGGGCATGGACACTAAGGCAGGAGGGATTAGGGGTGTAGTGTGATGCTCTCAAGCGCAGGGGTCTGGTGGCCTGGACCAGCTGCTCCTCTGATTGCGATTCTGGTTGGCAGCAGAGCTACTGGAAGCCCAGGTATCCCATCCCCTCAGAGGGGCGAGGAAATGGGTCCCTGATTCTCTATTCCCCATCAGAACCTGGTATGAGAAGGGTCATGGAACCCAGAGCAGTTGTGGTGTGGTGACTCGGTGGCTCCCTCTCTGATCCAGGTTCTCTGCCAAGGTTCTTTCTGGATGTTTGGAGTCTTGTCTGCTGTGCCCAGGAGGCCCGTGAGCGCTGAACGTTTGTTGATGCCGCGCGCCCCCTAGTGGTCATTTCTCCACAATGGCCCTGGATGGTGTTGGCTGGTCCAGTCTCCATCCCCTCGCTACTCTGGGGAAGTCTCCAGCAGGTCCACATTTTCCTGGAAGGCAGGAGGTGGGTTCTAATCCTAGCAATGTCTTTAACTTGCTGTGTGAATCTGGCCACATAATATCCCTTTAGTCATTTGTGAAATGAGGCCATCCTGGCCTCGTAGGTTTGACCTTGGGGGAGGGGAAGACCCACTTTGGTCAGGTAGGATCAGGTATGTGCAGTGTGGTAAGCAGATTCCAGGGAGCACTGGGTCTTACTGTGGTGTCCACTAACAGCTCCAGATTTAGAGGCGAGCCCTCTGTCTTCTGGGCGGTCACTTCTCCTGCCTCAGAATAAGCAGGAACCAAAGACAGGAGGTAGCCAAGAAATCATGGTCAGGTTCCACGGGAGGGTTGGAGGGTTAGAAACTACCTGCTCTGGGGATGACCTGAGGCCTGGGAGTCTTCTTGGAGGAGGAGGAGGAGGTAGTGGAAGGATCCCATGGAGCCCAAGGGTTGGACAACTGTGAGTTTAGGGAGCAGGCACATCAGGCAATTAGGAAAACTGAACTTGAAAACCAGGGTGAGGGGCTTAATAAGGTGAATGGCATAATAAGGACATCCTCTTGTCCACAAAAGCAATGAGGGTAGTGGGGAAATGGTCAAAGTCCACTTTTCAGAACCCTGGAATTAACTGAAGACTTGCAATAACTTGGAGAGTGGGTTTTTTTTTTAAACAAGAAAATGGCTAAATCTTGGTAAGAACAGTGAATTTTGACCATAGGGTTTTAACTTACCCTATGGTCATCCCTCTCTCTCTGGCCATGTGGTAGCCTTGAAATGCAATAGCCCTACAATCATAGTGAAAGGAAACAGCCTAGCTCCTTTGGAAGGGGCAGACCAGGGCTGGAGCACCTACAAAGCCCAGTTCCCAGATAACTTCCCCAGGAAGACCTTGTTTGTTTGTTTAACTTAATTTTATTGTTGTTGTATTACATCCATCCCCTTTTTGCTCCCCTCTGTCCTCTTCCCCCGACTCCCCCACAAAGTCAGTCCCACATGTCCATGGTTCTTCTATGCTAAGACCTTGTTTTTTAAAGGTTGCACTTATTTAGCCTGACCTGAAGCTTGCTCAATGCAGACAGCCTTATTTTGGGGGAGGGTATATATTGAAAATAATTAGTGGTAATTGAGTAGCAAAGAAGTTGCCTGAGGCAGAGATAACAGCTGGGTCAAATAAGCCGCTGACCAAAAATCTTAAAAGGAATAGTTGGCGAATAAAGGATCCACAGAGGGCTTTAAAAAACTTGGGCATGTTCCTGGAAATGAAAAAGGCCGCTGGCATGTATGAAGCTGTGGGCATGCCCGGGAAAGACCTGGGAAAGCGCTAAGCTCTCAGCGCTGGCTGAGCTGAGGCTCTGAGCAGTCAGGAAGCACAGGCTAAGGCCCGGCTGTGAACCGCGGGCCTGAGCATTGACGGACTCCCCCAGCGTACACACAGCCCCTCAGCTAATGCCGAGAGACTTGTCGGCTGTAGCATCTAAGGGAATCTCTGCCAGTTGTTAACTAACTGACCACTAACTGCCAAGCAGAGACTTCAGCGGCTACACACAACAAAAGGTACAAACTTTATGGTAGTAGCTTAGGAAAGCCACTAAAGAAAGTGCAGCAGCAACCAAAGTCGGTAACAACAATAATCCCTGGGGTGTAAGCATCTAGTTTCAACAGTTGTCACATTATTAATATAATAATATTATATTCAAATGTGTAGTCTTCTATGAAAATTATGAAGCATTCAAAGAAACAAAGTATGGCCCATTCACAGAAGAAAAAAGCTATCAGTTGAAACTATACCCAAAGATGTTAAACTTTCTAGACAAAGTCTCTGAACCAGTTATTTAAAATACATTTAAAACTAAAGAAAAAAAACTGTCTAAAGAACCAAAGGAAAGTACGGGAGTGATATCTCACCAAATTGAGAATCTCAACAAAAGGTAGAGATTAATTTAAAAGAACCAAATAGAAAGAAATTCTGGAGTGGAAAGTATAATAAGTGGAAAAACAATTACTGGAAGAATTTAAGGGCAGATGTGAGTTAGCTAAAAAAGGGATCAGCAAATTTGAAGATAGGCCAGTTGAGTTTATCTAGCCTGAGGAACAGAAAGAAAGAAAAAAAAAAAAGAAAATGAATAGAACCTTAGATATTGGGCACCAGCAAGCTTTCTCTTTTAAAATAATATATTTTATTGATTATGCTTTTAAAGTTGTCCCAATTTTTACCTTTTTGCCCCCTCTGCCAGGTACAGCCCTTTCTACTAGCAATCACCACCCTCTCCCCTTAGTTCATGTCCATGGTTTGTGCATGTAAGTTTTTTGGCTTCTCCATTTCCTATACTAGTCTTAAAATCCTCCTGTCTATTTTGTACCCACCAATTATGCCTCTTATTCTCTGTACTTTTCCCCTCATTCTCCACTCTCCCTCTCCCTGGTGATAACCCTCCAAATGATCTCCATATCTATGATTTTGTTTCTATTCTGGTTGTCTGCTTAGTTTGTTTTTATTTCTTAGATTCAGTTGTTGATAGTTGGAAATTTGTTGTTATAGTTTGTTCTTCTTTTTCTTAAATAAGTCCCTTTAACCTTTCATATAGTAAGGCCTTGGTGTTGATGAACTCCTTTAGTTTTACCTTGTATGGGAAGCATTTTATCTGCCTTTCCATTTTGAATGATAGCTTTGCTGGATAGAGTAATCTTGGTTGTAGGTCCTTACTTTTCATCACTTTGAATGCTGCTCGTCAGTCCTTTCTTGCCTGCAAAGTTTCTTTTGAGAAATCAGCCGATAGTCCTGTGGGAACTCCTTTGTAGGTAACACTCTGCCTTTTTCTTGCTGCTTTTAAGATTCTTTATCTTTAATCTTTTGCATTTTAATGATGATGTATCTTGGTGTGGTCCTCTTTGGGTCCAACTTGTTTGGGACTTTCTGTGCTTCCTGGATTTGCATGTCTATTTCTTTCACCAAATTAAGGAAATTTTCTTTTGTTATTTTTTCAGATAAGTTTTCAGTTTTGCTCTTTCCCTTCTCCTTCTTGCACCCCTATGATTCATATGTAGGTAACCTGAAGATGTCCCAGAGGTTCCTTAGCCTATCCTCATTTAAAAAAATTTTTTTCTTCTTGCTGTTCTGATTGAATGTTTTTTTTTTCCTTCCTTATGTTCCATATTATTGATCTGATTCTTGGCTTTATTCCCTTCATTATTTTTTTTAAAAGATTTTATTTATTACTTTTACAGAGAGGGGAAGGGAGAGAGTCAAAGAGGGAGAGAAATATCAATGTATGGTTGCCTTTCACCTGCCTCTAGCCCCAGACATGGCTGGGGACCTGGCTTGTAACCTGGTTATGTGCCCTGGCTGGGAATCAAACTAGCGACCTTTGGGTTCACAGGCCGGTGCCTTATCCACTGTGCCACCAGCCAGGGCCATTCCCTGCATTGTTGGTTTCTTGTAAATTTTTCTTTATTTCACTTGGTGTAACCTTCATTTCTGCCTGGATCTTTTTTATGTTGTTGCAGTACCCAGTGAGTTCCTTGGGCATCCTAATAACCAGTGTTTTGAATTCTGCATGTGATAGATTGCTTATCTCTATTTAATTTAGGTTTTTTTTTTTTTCTTCTGGAATTTTGTTCTGTACTTTCAGTTGGGACAAAGTATTTCTTTGTCTCCTATTCTGGCAGCCTCCCTGTGTATGTTAGGTAGAGCTGCTTTGACTCCCTGTCTTAGTATCATGGCCTAGTGTAGACAAGTGTACCAGTAAGTTGGTTGGGGAGGAGCCTTAGGTAACCACTAGGGCAGGCAACCCAAGTTACTGCTCTGGCTCTGTGAGGTGGAAAGCTGTCTCCTGGCACTTGTCCTGATGCCAGCCACTTCATTTTTTCCCTCTATGCCACTGACGCCCTTCCAGCTATTGCCCTGGTGCTGAAGCCCAGAGGGAGTGAGTCCCTGTGAGTCCTAAGTCTGTTGAGGCCCTTTAAGAGGAAATGCCTGAGAATCCTGCAGTTTCTTCCACCACCTCAACCCCACTGTTTTTTATTGTCAGAAGTTACGGGGACTTACCTTCCTGGCACTGGAACCCTGAGCTGGGTGGTCTGGTGTGGGGCAGGGATCTCTGGCTCCCAAGGTATCCTTCGGGTTTTTATCTGCAGCACTTGGATGTTGGACCACCAGCTCTGTGTCTCCACAGCTCTCCGCATCTCCACCCCTCCTACCCACCTGGATAAATGTGGGTTCTTTAATCTCTTGGTTGTCAGACTTCCGTATAGCTTGATTTTCTGACAATTCTGAGTGGTAGTTGTTTTGCAGACTAGTTGTAATTTTTGCTGCGGTTGTGTAAGGAGGCAAGCCATGTTTACCTATGCCTCTATCTTGATTAGAAGTCCAGCTAGTTCTCTAATATATGTATAATGTGAGTCCACAGGAGAGAAGAAAGAAGCAGAAAGACTAAAGAAGTAATGGCCCCAAACTTCCCAAGTCTGATAAAAATATTACTCAAAACATCCAAGAATTTCAATAAACTCAAAATAAGAATTTATCATAGACACATCATAATGAAACTATTAAAATCAAAGACAGTGAGAATATTAAAAGCATCAAGAGATAAATCACTTATCACATACTAAATTTCCTCAACAAGATGAACAGCCGTCTCTCATCAGAAGCCAGGGAGGCTAGAAGACAGTGGGTTGATGCCAGGGTGCTGGGAGAAAAGCCTATAAACCAAGAAGTTTATATCGGACAAAACTATCCCTCAAAAATAGAGGAGAAATAAAGATATTTGCAGATCAGCTAAATGGTGAGAATTCCTCCTCTACAAAAAATACGAAAGGGAGTGCTTCAGGTTGAAATGTAAATACACTAGGCAGTAGCTTCAGTATGCGTAAAGAAATAAAGATCAATAGTAAAGGTAATTGTATAGGTAGATATAAAAGACAGTTTAAGTAGCTATTTTCTTGTTTGTAACTTTTCCTTGCTATATGATTTAAAAGACAACTGCCTAGGCCCTGGCTGGTAGCCCAGTGGATAAAGTGCCGGCCTGCGAACCCAAAGGTCGCAGGTTCGATTCCCCAGCCAGGGCACATAACCAGGCTGCAAACCAGGTCTCCAGTCAGGTCTGTGGCTGGAGGCAGGTGAAAAGCAACCATACATTGATGTCTCTCTCCCTCTCTGCCTCTCTCCCTTCCCCTCTTTCTAAAAATAATAAAATCTTTAAAAAAAAAAACAAAGACAACTGCCTAAAGAAATAATTATAAATCTATGATGATGAGCATACAATGTATATGAAAAAAGTATTATATATGACAATGGCAATACAAAGGGGTGAGTGGGAATGGAACAGTATAGGAGTGAAGTGTTTTTTGTTTCTTTTTTAAAAGATTTATTTTTAGAGAGAGGGTAAGGGAGGGAGAGAAAAAGTGATACAAGAGAGAAACATCAATCTGTTGCCTCCTGTATGTGCCCTGATCAGGGATCGAACCTGCAACCCAGGCAGGTACTGTAACTAGGAATCAAACCAGCACTTTGCAGGATGACACCCAACCAACTGAGCTGGTCAGGCTAGGAGCAGAGTTTTGTATTAAGTTGGTACAAATGTTATAATCCTTAGGGAACTACTAAGAAAATAACTAAAAAAAAAAAAAAAAAAAAAATAGAGTAAGAATGTTGGCAAGATAATTAAAATGCTACACTAGAAAATATTTCATATAAAAGGCAGTATTGGGGTAATAGAGGGAAAAAAAACATAAGATAGAGAAAACAAATAGTAAAATGGCAGACACAAGTCCTACCTTACTGCTAATTAGGTTACCTAGAAAAGGGTTAAACACTGCAATCAAAAAGCAGAGATTGGCACCCTGGCTGGTGTGGCTCAGTGGGTTGAGCACCGTCCTGCAAACTGGAAAGTTGCTGTTCCACTTCTGGTCAGGGCACAAGCTGGGACATGCAGGAGGCACCAATGTTTCCCTCACACATCAATGTTTCCCTTCCTCTCTTTCTTCCTCACTTCCCCTCTCTCTCTAAAAAAAAAAAAAAAAAATCTTAAAAGCAAACATTGGTAGGATAGTAAACTGCCATGACCCAACTATGTACACAGAAGCCACACTATTAAAAGACACAACTAGGCAGAAAGTAAAAGATGGAAGAAGATACACCACATAAACAGTAGCCAAAAGAGAGCGGGAATGACTATTTCAGTATCAGACAAAATAGATTTTCAGATAAAAATTGTTCCTAAATGCAAGAGGTCCATTTTATAATGCTAAAAAGGTCAATCTGTCAAGAAGAGACAATCATCATAAACTTATAGACCCTTAACAACAGAGACCAAAAATATACAAAGCAAAAACTGATAGAATTGAAGGCAAAATGGACAATTTAAGAAAAATAGTTGATTTCAGCACCCCACCCTCAATCATGGATAGACTAACTAGGCAGAAATCAGTAAGGGAATAAAAGACCTGAACAATGCTATAAACTAACCAGTCCTAGGCGACACCTGCAGAACACTCCACCCGACAACAGTCTACACATTCCTTTCACACGTGGAATGTTCTCCAGGATAATATATATCTTAGAGCATAAAACAAGTCTCAGTTACTTTACAAGGATTGAAATGATCAACAACTGTGTTCCCTGACCACAGTGGAATTAATCAAAAATCAGTGACAGAAAACAATTTGGAAAATTCACAAATCTGTGGGAATTAAACAATACATTCCTAAATGACCAATGTATCAAAAACAAAGAAATCGCAAAGGAAATGAGAGCAAGAATTGGAATTGAGGTAGATTAACCCCAGAGAGCTTCAAAGGTAGTGTTTGTGAAGAGCATAGTTTGCAGAATATCGTCACTGGGGGCCACGCTGCTCTGGAAACCTGCTGGCAGGGGTCACAGAGCAGGGGCCATGCTGACATGGGCTTTACCCACCAGCTGCCATTTCAAGACCTGAGTCTGACATGAAGGCATCCACTTCTTGTTCTGATTATGACATTTTCCAGCCAGGATCCCAACGCTGTGGCCCATGCATCCCAATAATGTGCCAGCTATTTACTGTTGTCAACCAACTAATTGGAAATTGATTTCCTTCCTCCTTGCTGATGTATCTCACCTCCCTGGTTCTTCATTTGCCAAATAGAGATATCGCAGCCTCAGCTTCCAGAGGTCCTTGCCTGGCATGTAGGACGGGGTTAGGGAGCATGTATGGAGACTGGGTGATGGTATGGGGTGCTAGGAGGAGAGGGGACTGGACTAGGTATCCCTTGTCACTGTCTGCTGCAATCCCTTTTCTATGGTGAGTGTTTCTGAAATCAGGTTGGCAAGTGTCCCCTTGCTCCTTGGGTTCTTCTGATGATCATGGTGGTGGTGGTGTGTGTGTGTGTTTCACATGCACTCTCTCAGTTCTAGAAATGGAAGAATTTCAAGATCTTTATTTAGGTATGTAAAAAAAAAAAAAAAAAAATACAGTACGTCTCATGCACCAGAGTGGTCAATATATAGTCATTATCCCTAGAACAATCATGACAGTGATAGGAAAGAGAAGGTTACAGGAATTTGTTTATTCAACTAAAACACCCGAATTAAAATGGTTAACCTAAATAGCAACATTATTATGCAAAAAAAATCTTACGTGTGTCTGAGAGCTAGGAATGTGTTAAGTACTATTAGTAAAAAAAAAAAAAAAAAAATACAAAACTAGCTGTTGGTTAAAAACAAAGTCAGTGTTATCTACAATCCCCTGACCTGTGAGGGGCTCTCGCCAAAGTGGGAACCTTCGTCATGACCGAGGGTGAGTTGGAGGGTTTGCGTCCTCCCCTGCCCCCTGCCTCAGAGAGATGCCACTTCCCCGAGGGGGTTTACAGTGGAATGCGACAAAGGAGTCTGGAAGAGGGAGGTGCACAGAGGACTTCAGGGCTTGGATGGGGCGGGGGTCTTGCCTTTCACAGGGTGGGTCTGTGGGATGGGGCCCTACTGGGGTTCCCTGAGACAGGGCAACAAGGAGGGGCAGAGGCAAAGCACGTGGCTCCACTGTGCAGTCATATCTGGGTCTGGACACTGGCCACAGTTGCTTGTTGCTGTGGGTCACATCTTGAGTGCCTCTAAGTAAAGAGATGAGGAGGAGGTAGAAGAGGTAGAGGGGAAGGGGGAGGGGGAGGACCATGACTGAATGCCCAGGTGAGGCAGAGATGGGGAAAGGTGTTGTGCTCAGAGGCAACTGTTCCCACCTCCCAGGCAAAGTTAAAGGAGTGTCAGTGAATCCCAAGCTGGGGTCAGTGCTACTTTAGGCCCTCTCCAGAGGGTGTGGGTGTGGAGGTGGCCCTCACCCTATGATCTGTCAGGCGTGGTCTCCAGTTGTCCCTCCAAGATGAATTCACAGTTGCTATAAGGTTCAGCCAGCCATTTCCCTGACTTAGGTTGAATTTTCAATGCTCAGTGCAGTGCAGTTGCTGGTGTGACAGGCAAGTGAGGTCACCTGAAGACCCAAGGTTGGGAGCTGCCAGGAGCCCCTTCCTCCCTTTTGACAGGCCTAGGGAGGAGCCTAGAAGTGGCAGGGGACTTGGGAGGGTGTGAGGAAGTTGAGGCAGGGCAGGCATGATGAATAGTCCCAGCCTCCCTTTGGACTGGGCTACAGGGAGTGCCACCCAGAGGTCACACTGTCCTGCCCTGTGCTTCCAGGCACCCAGGCCTCACCAGCATCAGCAGAGGGGTCAGGGACCCCAGGGGAAGACCTGTCCCTGGTAGCCAAACATAAGCCAGAGAAAAAGTCTTTGAGTTGGACCCGTGGTTACAGGGACACCCAAGCACAGATGGAACAGTAGCTTGGATTTTCCTGCATTTCGGGGGTAGCCATCCCTGAAATATATTCCTGGACATTTCAGGGACCTGCAGTTTGCCCCCCAAGGTGGTGGGGGCCCTGGGAAAAGCTGCTGGGCTGGGTGTCAGAGCTGCTTCTTGCGGGCGCAGGGCCTGGTGTCCAATGGCTGGAGGGGCTGTGGTGTGGGTCCCAGGCCAGAGGCACGCGCCCCTAATACATCAGCTCCCCCCGGGGGTCCGGGCTGTACAGCTCAGCCAGCATCTTGAACCGGGGCCCCCAGTCATTGAGGAAGTCGTAATCGATGTCCGAGTCGGAGGAGCCGGTGCCCAGGGAGCTCAGGGACTCCGCGATGGACTCGGACCCCTCGTAGTCGAACAGGTGCAGTGTGTCGTAGGGCAGGCCGCTGCCGTCCTGGTCCGCCTCGTCCTTCTTCACCTCGATCACAGTGGCCATGTCCCCGGGCGCCGCGGGCTTGGGGGGCGGTGCGTGTCGTGGGGGCTTCTGCAATTGCGAGTACACGGCCCGCGGCCCGTCCAGCCCGGCTCGCGGAGGCTTGGCTCCATGGTGGCGGGCGGAGTTGAGCACCGACATGTCGTAGCTGGTGGTGTCCATCTCGCCGCCGCCCTCCTCGTGGTACATGACCAGCTGCTCATGGATCCCCAGGCCGCTTTTGCCTTGGGCACGGGCTTGCTTCCGGAGCCGCCGCCTCAGAAAGATGAGGAGGGTGATCACTGCGGGGAGCGGCAGGCAGTTGGAGGGGGTCAGATGGGCTGTGCAGCAGGCTGCCCCCGCCTCTGGGTCTCACCTGCGCCCTCCTCTCTTCCCTGTGGTAACTGGTGTGAAACTGTGCCCTTTACCCACCGCCTCCTTTCCTCACCTCACGCCCTCTTCTTCCTTCTGGGCTTCCTGGGAATCCCTCCCAAATAAACCACTTGCACCCCAATCCTTGTCCAAAATGCTCCTAAAATTTCAGAGGCCCAAACAAGGGAAAAAAAAGAGCTATGCACGTAGGAAGAATCCTATAAAAGAAGAGAGCTTCTGGAGGTCATCTAAACTGGAAGTGTCTGAATTTTGCCTTTCTTTCCAAAAGATGAACCGAACTGGATCCTCTTGTTTACAAAATAGGTTTTATGTAAATAAATTCCTAGAGTAGCACTTGGCACACAAAAAAGTGTTCAAAATGTGTAAGTTGAATATCATATAGCAAATATTTTAAAGCAGGGGAGGGGCCTTGAGCCCCACCTCCCTCACTGCCCTCTTGTCTACCCTTATCCTTAGGCACCCAGGGAGGTGGAGCTGGCGGCCACCCAGGGTGGCATGTTGGCCCAGGGTTACACTGGGCTGGAGGCAGGATTGGGCCTGCATCCCTGGCCTCTTCCGCCTCTGAAGAAGCCCCTCCGTGTCACCTCCCCACCCTCCCGGGCACTGACCTGTGATGGTGAGAATGCAGAGGAAGATGGCTACCAGTGCCTGGACGCTGACGCCCACCACGGGGGCGGCCTCCTCACAGAAGGAGAACTCGCCGTACTCATTGCACTTGCAGACTGTCACAGCCAGTGTGTTCGTGCTCGTGAGGTGTGGCTTCCCATTGTCCGAGATGAGCACGGGCAGGTAGTGGACCTTGGTATGCTCCCGGTCAAACCGCCCGTACTTGACTGTGATGTTGGCTGTGTTATCTGGAAGCACCAGAGCCTCAGAGTCAGGTTGTGCTGCCTGGAGTGCCCGTACCCTGGGCCACACTGACAGTGTGGCCTGCCCCCTCCAGTGAGTCCTCCATGATTTTACCAGCCCATGTGCCACGGAGGGTGCTTCTGTGTCCTTTCCATCCCCTGCCTTATGTTTCAGCCATTGGAGCACAAGTCTGTTCCTCCAGAGAGGGGATATTTTGGGCAGCAACCTGACAGCTTCTAAGAATGGCTTGGCCCCAATGTGAAATCCTTGCTTTCCATTTCTATAGGCAACTGGTAAGCCTAACCCCTTCCTCCTTAATTTTACTCTGATAATAGGTGACTCTTTTTCAGCTCAATTAATGAATATATTATTTCAAGCTTTGACAAGTAATCAGAGGGGAGATGAAAATTTTAAAAGTCTTTTAGCATCATTTAATGCTGTAGTGGGATGTTCATGCGCTCAATCAATCCAAGACTGACAGGCTTGCCTCCTGGTTGCATGTGGGTGTCTTTGGGGGTAGTGCTTACGCTTTCTACCCCCATTGCAGGCCTTTTCTGCAGTGGGGTTGAGGTGGACCTTGGGAATGGAATGATGGGTACTTCTGCCACGTTATTTACTAATAAAGGTCCCCGAACATGCAATAGTCTGTCACTGATTGCCAACACGTCATGACCGGCTTCCCCAATGCACAGGGGGCTGCGGCTGGTCCTCCGGGCCTGCCCCCATCCTCAGAGACCCTCTTCCTGACCTCCCCAACCAGTGGCTACGTCTCTTTCCATAAAGGGATCCTTCCTCATCAACCACAGTTTTGTCAATCAGGGGTGGGGATTCTACCTCATGCTGGGTGAGGGATTGCTCTATTTAGATTTAAGGACATTTTTTTTCCTAGTTTTCTGAGCAAGCTGCTGAAGCTGTGGAAACCTGTCTAATGTTGGCTGCAGGAATCCCATCAACTCAGCATGATCCGTGGCCTAAGCACCTACTCATCGGAAGCTCCGATTGGATATTATTGACATCACAGAACTCTCCAGGCTGTG
The DNA here is from genome assembly GCA_004026585.1 of Noctilio leporinus. Classification (NCBI taxonomy): domain Eukaryota; kingdom Metazoa; phylum Chordata; class Mammalia; order Chiroptera; family Noctilionidae; genus Noctilio; species Noctilio leporinus. The sequence continues at coordinate 559,101 of PVIW01000328.1, read as the reverse complement.
ACTGGTAGACCAGATCCTGTTCCAGGCCACCCTTCCCCCCAGTGGTGAGTAATTATTGTAATTAAGACAAAGTTTTCTGTATCCTTGGCATTTTGGATTTCACATTTCTGGCTATAACCCTTGGGGGAATGACCTCCAAGTTCCATGCTGTAAGAGTAATTTGTAATTGTGCTGGGTTCAGAGATTCTGTGTGAGAAGGGACCCCATGGCCGGTTCATGAACGGAGCTGTTTGCACCCTGTGTCTCTTCTGTGCACCTACCTTCTTATGGGGAATGGCAGGCCACATGGACTTGACAGTGAGGCCAGGGCACCTCCGACCACTGTACAGATCAATGAGGTACGCAGCAGAAGTTGTGCAAAATCTGCTGTAGCGTGAAAACCCTGGTGGGGGCCTACCTCCAGTCTGTTGCTTGGTCCTTGATCCTCGTGCTTCAAGACTCAAATAACCGTACCCCAGACCCCTTAAGAGCCTGGCTGACTACTTTCTTGCGTACATACCATGATTATCCGTGAGGGTGAAGTTGCTATCTTCAGCATTCAGAGAAAATGTGAATCTCACATTCCTTGGTGTTATGTCCTTGTCTATTGCTGAGATTTGCACCACCAGCTGGAGTGTGGAAGATGGGGGATAGTCAGTGATGGTACTGGGGTGGCCTGGGGTTCAGCGATAGAGTTTTTGGGTTTAAACTTGACCATGGCTGCCTCTTACTTGCAACACTAACCTAAATCATCTCCACAAGGATATTCTTTGTACTAGCCCCCTCCCCTCCACATGTTTTCTCTGAGCCTCAGTTTCTCCCTCTATAAAGTGGGGATAACGTCACCTTTCCTCAAGGCTGTGGTGCAGCGTACCTTAAGCGGCGGGCTATGGGTGGGAGGTGATGTCCCGAAGCCAGTCCCAGGCGGGCAGCACCTGGCCCTCCCACTCGAGCCAGACTCACCTTGCCCCGCGGTGCATCCTCACACACTTTGGGATCGTAGGGCTGGGCAAACTCGGGGGCATTGTCGTTCTCATCCAAAACTTCGATGTGGACCTGTACAATGGATTCTTGGCCCGTGGGGTTCCCTGAAGGGGGAAAGGGCTTGTAAGGCAGTTGGCTAAATGGCGTGTGAATGGGGATTCCTGGAGGGGCGCCCTTTTAACATGAAGAGGGACTGTGGGCCTCAGGAAGTGGTAGGGGGTCAAGCTTCATGAAGAAGGATGCTTGAATTATTTGTAAGAATAAAAGGGTAACCTAAGTGAATTTTAAATGGTTTAATTAGATTAATTGAATCAAGCAATCACTAAACAAATCTAATGATTTACGTAATTAAATGATTTAAACAAGTATAATTTATTAAATTAATTACAAAATGATTTAAAAGGTAATCAACCTAAATGATATTAGATTAATAAATTATACCACTTTAAAAGAACAGGCAATGTGGCCATTTATAATGGCCATATAGATTACATTTTAAGATGTAGTTAAGAAAAAGACATTTTAGTACCATGGGAAAGTGGCGCTGGAATAAGGTTAAGTAAATATGCAGCATATGATTTTATACAAATATTATAAACTAACTGGCACATAAAGAGCCCAAAACATGGCAACCCAGAATCCACAATAATAAAAATCACGTGGTACTCGTTCGATGCATATGTCTTTTCTTCCTTTCTGGTTCAGTGGACCTCAACCTCCCGGGAGGGGTCTGAGAAGCGCTATGGTAAGGGTTGCCATAGGTGATTCTCGTTATAGGGACATTGGCATCCCGTTTACTAGCAACGTTTCTTGAACTGTACTGTCCATGAGATTTTGATTCAGTCTGGGGCCTGGCATTTGGCCCTTTCAAACAAGGTCTCAGAGGGTATGGATTGCCTGGTTGATCTGCACTTGGGTGATGAAAGCTCTATAGCATCCCAGCCAAGTGGTTCTTCAGTGGGAGCCTAAAATGCCTCCAGAGACCCACCATGACAGGCGATGCCAATTTTGAAAGAATGAGGGAAAGGGGAAAAGGTTCCCTGGCAGATGGGGCTACTCACCATTAGGATACAGTTCTTTGGCCTCTATAGTCAGGTTATGCCAGGGGTAGCGTTCTCTGTCCAATATTTTGTCATTGAAAATGTTTCCATTCTTGTTTACTTGGAAGAACTGGCCCTTGTCACTGGTCCTGCGGATGAAGTATCTGCCCAGGGGGAGAGAGATGCATGGCTTTCTATTTTTCTGGGCTGAGTTCAGATTCCTAGCATTTCAGATGAGGCCCTTCAGGATCTGTCCCTTGCATCCTCCTCTCCCTGACCATCGCACTCTGCTGACCAGAGGGGTTCAGAGTCATGAGAAGATTGAGCCCTTTGATTTTAGCAATGTTGCCATCACCAGACTATGGGTGATGCTTGAGACTCCATGAGCAGCACTTTCAGAGCGGAGGTAGGCGGCACTGTAGTCAACTACACTGTAGCTGGGACCATTTGAAAGAAAATTTTGTTGTGTGTGATGGAGAAAAAGATAGTTGGGAAGGACCCAGGAAGAAATAAAGAAGGAGCTGGAAGAGATAAGAAGTGAGAGAAAGACAATTAAATTTGTGAAGTAAAAATTGAATGATTCTTCCAGAAATCAAAAACAAAGGTAGGCCCTGGGTGGTGGCACAGTGGATAAGGCGCCAGCCTGTGAACCCAAAGGTTGATGGTTCAATTCCCAGCCAGGGCACATAACCAGGTTGCAAGCCAGATCTCCAGCCAGGTCCGTAGCTGGAGGTAGCTAGGTAAAAGGCAACCATACACTTATGTCTCTCTCCCTCTCTGCCTCTCTCCCTTCCCTCTCTGAAAATAATAAATAAAACCTTTATAAGCAAACAAAAAAAAGGTAGGATGAGGTGAAAAGAGAGAGGAAACAATATAATTATAACATATATATTTGGAATATTCCAAACATATATATAAATATAAATATATATATTTGGCACTAATAAAGATAATTCCAGAACAGATGAAACAAAAGAAACAACAAAAGATACAATAAAACTGTCCTGATCTGAAGAAAGGCCTGAGTCTACAGATTAAGAGACGCCATTAATATTAGGCATAGTTTTTAAAAAAGATCAATATTTAGGTATATCCTGTGGACACCTTTGAATTTCAAGGCTATCCAAAGAAACTGCAGACAGTGTAGAGAGGGAAAGAATGTGTTCTTATAAAGAGAAACTGGATTCACTCCAGAAAGTCCCCATAAAATTAAATGCTAGACCACATTGATGGTGGTTTTGGAGTGAAGTGTCTATAATCTGAGTACTATATGAGCACAACTAGGTGTTACGAACATAAGAAGGCAAAATAACTATGGTATTTGTAAATATGCAAAAGATCAGGAAGTATATTACCCACAAGATAGGCCCTGAAAAAAAAACATTGAAAACCATCTAATAGAGAAATATCTCAATATAAAGCAAAAACTTGGTTTGTGAAGAATAAAAGTGAAATTATTGATTTACTATTATACGTAGGAAAGCAGTGGTGTGTGTGTGTGAGGGGGGAGTTAATTAGAAAATATAGGCCTAAGAAAACGTAATTTTATAGATGAAAGTACTCTCACTGGTAAAAGTAAAAGTGAATGTACTATACCCAGATATTTAGGAGAAAAAGTAGATTGTGGCGGCGGGGCCTTAAATTTGAGAAATGGAAAACGTAAAACAAGATACAAGAGGTAAAATTAAACATAACATAATGCAAAATGTAAATAGGTTAAACACAAAGCATCCTGGTTTAGATGAGAAAGCAAAGTCAACTACATTGTATTTTTGAAGGACAACTTCATGCCAAGTGACCTAGAAAAGTTACAAGTAAAGGAATGGGAAACTTAGGCCAGGCAAACACAAATACCATGACTGTAGGACCGACTGACTTAACATGAGCAATGTGGAATTGAAAGCAAAATGTTTAAGCCAGGCAAACTGGGTAATGTCACAAAGAAAAAAGTTATAATGAAGGTAAAAAAGTTACAAACCTTTGTTAACAGAAGAGAAACATTAAAATACACAAGTAGTCTAGGAAACATGGACACAAATGCAATGGTGTTATATCACAAAACAAGTTAAAGCAAAAAGAGAAAATAAGCTACCACTTGCAAATGAAAAATAAATCTCTTAAATCCTTGGATCAATGAAGAAATAAAAGTGATCATTACAGAGTATTTAGACTAAAGTAGCTATAAAAACAGTAGACTCAAAACTTACGTGGCTCAAATGGAGGGACATATTCTTAGTAAGAAGACTTGACAACATAGAAGCATTAACCCCTCCAAAATTGATATGTAAATACAATTCTCATTAGCATTCCAACATTTTTTTAAAAACCCAGATAAAAAGTTTTAAAGTTCATAAGAAAAACTAGTGTTTTAGAGAGCATCACATTATGTAAAGTAGCCCTGATGGGTGTGACTCAGTGGGTTGGACATCCTCCTGTGAAGGGAAAGGTCACCGGTGTGATTCCTGGTGGGGCACATGCCTGGGTTGTGGGCTGTGTCCCTGGTTAGGGGTTGGTGGGGGCAACCGATCAATGTTTCTTGCATTGATGTTCCTCTTCCTCTCTTTCTCCCTCCCATCCCCTCTCTCTAAAAATGAGTAAAGTCTTTAAAAAATTATGTAAATTAAAAACACAGTGAGAGAGGGGCTTGCCTTACACATACTGAGTTTCAGTGTGAAGCTGCAGCAATGAAACAGAATGGGTTTGCTGCAGAACAGATAGAATAGCCAATTCAGAACTAGATTCAGGTACGTACGGGAACTTAGTCTGCAAGGAAGGCCAGAAAATGGTAAGTTATTTCAACAGTGCTGGCACCACTGGCTAACTCCTCTGAAACAAAATGAGATTGGATTAAATTCATATTCACTATCGAATGTTAAGTGCCTCTAGGAAGTATGAGTTAGAACCATATCTTTTGTCCCAGAGGGTGGAAGGGTGGAAGAGAGGAAGAGAGGAGTCTAGCTGAGCTAGAAGAACAAGTAGTGATGAAATGGGCATGGTATAATCCACCACCCCCACACACCCCCCAAAAATTTTTTTTAACCATCAAACACCAAAACCAGACAAGCAAACAACAAACCTGTCATTGACTTATCTTGATGTTTGTGTGGTCATGAACAAAGGTGTGGTAGGACCCTATCAAACATGAGTTTGTTCAACATGAGTTATTGGGAGTGGGGTTTACTAATGTAATGTTTCTTTATTGATCTTTGTGCTGTTCCTTGTGAAATGATCACTTATTCCTCTTGTGGTTTTGGGAAGACAAATGTAGTAAAACGTGTAGGGACGAGAATTCGCATAATCTATTTGGCTGCCCTCTTGACCACCAGGTGTTCCTAGATGGGGCCTGTGGGAGCCAGGGTCCATAGATGCGGCCCGTCCAGATTCAGCAACGCTGACGGCCAGTGCTAGGGGGCGCTCAGGGAGGACAAGATCCCACATGGCCACGTGGTCAGGGGAAGAGCTTGGGCAACCAGTCCCATCTCTGCCATTTCCGCAAACATGCTGGCAGGAGCAGGTTTCTCCTTTGGGTCCTGGTCTCAGTCTAGCAGTCAGAAGAACCCCAAGGTTAAGATTGTCACGATTGCCACCTTCATCACACCCTCCTTACCCAATGCTCCGTCGAGTGGCGTCCGGGTCCCTGGCCTGCACGGAGCCGATGAGAGGTTTCTTCAGGTTCTCCCGAAGCTGGAAGTGGTAGAAGGGCTGCTGGAAGACGGGGGGCTCGTCCACATCTGTGACGTTGATGATGACTCGGGCCTTGTTTCTGGAGGGGCTGCTGCTCAGGTAGCGGAGGTCGATGGTGGGGTCCGTGGCCTCTATGGTGAAGCTGTACTGCTGGATGCGTTCATAGTCCAGGGGCTGCGGGAGGGAAGAGCTTAGTGAGCCCCTGTGCAGGGCCCAGCATGTGGACTGTGATCTTCTTAGTGACCCTCTGACGTGGTTCTGCAGTGACACCCATTTTACAGATGAAGGGCCTGGGGCCTGTAGAATCGACACTTTCAAGGTCATCAAGAGATGAGCTGGGTCTGGCTGCCTTCAGCGGCCCCTGTTCCAGCCTTCCATCTTAGCTGCTTCATGGCAGCACCTATAGGCCTGGCTCTATGCCTGGCCCTGTTCCAAGGGTGAGGGACACACAGGGGTCGGCCCCAGTCTTGCTTTCAAGGGGATCAAAGGCTAGTGGTTTTAGCCACAGCTCCGTAAGGATAAGTCTTCTCTTACGTTTCTGCTCAAGAATCTTCACTTGCCCGCTTCCTGCTCTCACCCCTCCAGAAGCCACTTCAAAGGTAATCAGATGTTCTCTGAGAACCCATCCCAGCCCCTCCTGACACAGGGAACTGACCGGCACAGGCCACTGTGGCACTTACACGCCTGCTCTGCAACTCTCCCGGCCCCCGTGGGCCGGTGCCCGGCAGCCTGGAGAGGGCCAGGGAGCAGGTGCTGCAGGAGCAGCCCCCTCCCCGCTCATCCTTGGCTGCGGCTGCTCTGACGCAGCCATCACCGGATGTCCCTGGTGGGGCTGGGCCCCCAGGGCCCACAGGGCACACCTGTTCTCACCAAGGAGCTGCACATCATTTTCCTCCTTTTCATGTGGCACTGCTCCTGGGGCTTCCTGCCATCACCTTGCAGATAAACTGGTTGCACCCAGATCCTTGCCCCACGGTCTGCGCCGGGGGCACTGGCCCTTCTCCCCTGGCTCCCCTGTCCCAGCCTCCACCTGGCCAGCTCCCGCTGACCCAGACTGCACTCCAGCGGCCTCTGACATGGTAGCAGCCCCTGGGCAAGTTCTGGGGGTGCCAGGGGCCCCCAACCCCACATCTGTCCCCATTACCCCAGGCCTGCAAACCTTCACGGGCTTGATGATACCCTTGTTGTGGGTGGAGTCCGTGTCGATTTTGAAGGTGTCCCTGTACTCGCCCTGCACGATGCTGTACTGGGTCTTCCGGTTGCTGGGCTCATCTGGGTCCTCAACAAACAGATAGCCCAGGGGGCTGTCTACACGGATGTCTTCAGGCACCGTAAATTCGTACTTGGCTGATGCAAATAGGACACCCCAAAGGGCATTGGGTTAATGAGATAGACAAGGTGAGTGTTCCTCCTATTAGCCTAATATATTCTCGTACTGGAAATGGACATGAGATAACAATAACAACAGCAATGCCACTAGAATTTTGGGTTCCAAGGCAAAGTGATTCTGCCCACTCCTTCCTTCCCACTACTTATTGAGCACCAACTGTGTGCCAAGCACTTTGCTAGGGGAGTTACTCATTGACATGAGAAGCAAGGAGATAAATTTTGCTTTCAGGGAGCTTATGCCTTACACAGCATCACTTAAGGACAACCAGCCTGTCCTTGGTGTGGCTGAGCCTCTGAATGGTGCCTCAGCATTGGAGGGTGCAAGTGAAGTGCCTTCTGCCTTCCGCCTTCCTCCCCAGTCCCACCCAGGGCATGTGAAAAGCTCTTGTCAGACATTTTTAGGGAGAATCAGCCTGTGGATGGGGTCAGTGTCCTGAGTCAGGAGGCAGTAGGACAGTCTAGGGAATGTGTGCAGGGATGGGGGCAGGGACCCTCCGTCCACCAAAATGACTTCCCTGGGGTGGGGGCAGAAGTGGAGGGGCTCCTCACTCTTTCCCTGGTGTCTCCCAGCCCCTGCCCTCCCCGGGGCACCAGGGGAGGGGCTTACTGTGGGTGAAGAAGGGGAAGTTGTCGTTGATGTCCTTCAGAGTGACCAGCACGGTGGTCGTGCCTGATTCCCCCCGGAGGCCTTGGGCATCTCGTGCTTCCACCACAATCTCGTACCTGGCCTGCCTCTCTCGGTCCAAGTTACTGTTTTTTGTGTAGACAAGTCCTGCAAAAAGTGGGCCAGCAAGAGCCATGTAACCTGGGGAGCTTGGAGAAAATACCGCTGTCCAGGCCCTCTTCAGAGAGCACCTGACTTAGAATCCTCCCTCCTCCTGGGTCATTCCAGTGTGCAGCCAAGGCTGGGGACACTGGTCAGCCACCCCTGCCTCCACGAGGTGGAAGCTGCTCGAACCAGGTGGCCCAACATTAGCCCCGGCTGCCTGGAGCACTGGGCTGAGGAAGGGCATGAGGCCGCCCCTAGGCTCAGCACGGGGTCCTGGAGCTGGAATCCATGTCTTGGGCACCTGTCTGCTTCCTTCTAACCTCACCAGCCACCTTGTCCTAACATGTGACACCGACCGCCTCCCTAGGACAGTGTTGTTCAGTGGCTGGTGACACCTGTCAAACTGCACTTGCCTCAGCACCTGCACCTGGAGCATCCCCCCGACCCCCAAGCCACAGGAGGGTTAGTCATACCATTATTTTCAATGCCAAAGTTTTCGCCGCCTCCCAGTATTTGGTACAAGACTGTGGTGTGGTCTCCCACCGTGGGGTCATCTGCATCCGTTGCTGTCAGATGGATGACTGAGGTCCCTGTGGGGAGAGTCCAGGGGTTGCAGCTTGTAGCTCTGTCCTGGATTTGGGCAGAGGGGCTCAGGTGTTCCCTGAACTCACCTCCCCCAGGTCTGGAGGGAGGAAAGCCTGCTTTGTTTCTTGAGGAGCCTGCACGGGGACAACATGCTAGCTGGGGCGAAGGTCCAGCCTGGTCACCATGAAGGGGGCAGACAGGACAGGTGGCTTTTATTGATGAGGACATGAGGGAGGGGTGCATGACTGAAGCCATGAGAAGAAACCTCGGAGAGTGAGGGGCTGCTTCTTCCCTCGCCTGGAAGGGTGGGAACAAGGGAATGGGAAGGCGCCCTCAAAGGGGTGGGTGTCCTGGCTCTTTTCCCTTGAACTTCAGGATCCCAGTACTTAACAGGAAGGTCTGGTCCCAGGGCCTTGGCTGGGGACCCTGCACTAAGAGGTTGGAAGGGACTCCCATTTGTCACTTTCTGGAGGCTTGGAGTAGAATTGGGGAATGAACAGTAAATTATCTCTAGAGGCCTGTGGTCCAGGCTGGAGACACACCTTGGGGTGAGGGCTCCAGTCCTCCCCCTCTACTCCTTCCTACATGGGTCCTGGAGATGACTCTTCCTGCCTTGGTGACAGAGTTGGCATTGTTCACATGCAAAAGCTGTGCTCATGCTGTGTCAGGCCTGAGAGTCAGAGAAGCGGTGGGTTTGCTCTAAAGAGTAATCATGTGTCTCTCTGATGGTTAAGGCTCAGTCTACGATCAGGGTCAGGGCTCGGTCCATGACTAGCGTCATCACAATCACTGCCTGAACTCACTGAGCCCTGGCCCCTGGCAGTGAAGTTGCCTCCAGGCTGGGGATGAGGGAGAAAGAGGGGAGAGGGACAGGCTGAGCCCATACCTGTTGGCGACATCTCAGGCACAGATGCGTTGAAAAGCCGGTGAGTGAACACAGGCCACTTGTCATTGACATCGTGAACTTTGATGGTGAAGTTGGAAGGAGCCTCCAGGTTCTTGTTGGTGAACTTATCCACCACGAGGGCGGTGAGGTGGTACTCGGACACCTTCTCCCTGTCGAGCCTCTCCACGGCGTACACGTCCCCGGTGTACTCAGTGACCCGGAAGATCTGGCCGGCAGCCTCGCCTTTGAGCAGGTACTTGGCGTTCTTGCTGTTCACACTTGATTTGATCTAAGAAAGAGGAGGCGCCCTGAGCTGGGAATGGGCAGTGGTAGCTCCGTGTGTGTGTGTGTGTGTGTGTACACATGTGAGTGTGCAAGTGAATGTGTTATATGTATGTGTATGCAGGCATGTACCCACATGCATGTTTGTGCACATGTATGTGGTGTTGGGGTCCTATATGTGACATTGCAATTAAAAAAAATTAAAGGATAATAAGGCACCGGCCTGTGAACCCAAAGGTCACTGGTTCAATTCCTAGCCAGGGCACATAACCAGGTTGCAAGCCAGGTCTCCAGCCAGGTCCATAGCTGGAGGCAGGTGAAAGGCAACCATACATTGATGTTTCTCTCCCTCTCTGCTTATCTCCCTTTCTGTCTCTCTGGAAATAATAAAGAAAATCTTTTAAGTAAATAAATAAAAATGAAAGGATAGTGGACAGGCAATACCATATTAGCTTGAGGTATACAATGTAGTGATTCACTGTTTATATTCCTTATGACATGATCACCACGGTAAGTATAGTCACCATCAGTCACGGAACAAAGTTATTGTGACACCATTGACTGTTTCCCTTATGCTCTACATTATATCCTCATGACTGGTTTATGTATAACTGGAGCCTTTATCTTTTATCTCCCTTCACCCTTTCATTTACCTCCCCCACCCTCTGGCAATGATCAGTTCGTTCCCTTTATGAGTTTTTTCTGGTTTGTGTTTTTCCAGATTCCATGTGTAAGTGAAATAAGCGATAGCTACCTATCTATTTGTCTACCTATCCATATCTCACATCTTTTCTGTCTGTCATCTATCACCTGCGGGCACCTAGGTAGCTTCCATATTATGGCTATTATAAAAAATGCTGCACAAACATAGGGGTGCGTATGTATTTTTGAAAGAGTATTTTTGTTTTCCTTAGGTAAACACCTAGAAATGGAGTCACAGAGTTGTGTGACAGTTCCAGTTTTAATTTTTTGAGGAGCCTTCCTGCTCTTTCCCACCACGCCTGCACCACTTTACATTCCCACCCGCAGTGCACGAGGTTCCTTTTTCTCCACCTCTTCCCTCACACGTGTTACTTGTCTGTTTGGTGAGAGCCACGCTGACAGGTGTTAGATGATACCTCACTGTGGTTTTAACGTGTAGTATTTCCCTGCTGGTTAGTGATGTTGAGCATCTGTTCATGTCTGTTGGCCAAGAAAGTGTGGGTCTCAGACGGAAAAGGGAGCTTCAAAGAGAGTGTGGTCAGATCACCGGAGGTCTGGCCACACCCCTCGGGTTTAGGTCCCTGGAGCCCGTGAGGGGCAGGCGCAGCGTCTAGGACACGATGTGGTGAGAAGCCAGGTAACAGGGAAGAGGAGTCTATGGGGTGAGGAAGCGAGGGGTGGGGGGAGGACACCGTCCTTGCTGGGGAAGGAGGCAGGGCAGCATTGGGAAGTGGTAGAGCTTTCTGGAACAGGGCTGTGGGTGCAGGGGCAGGTGGCCGAGTCCTGTGATGAACAGTTAGGCTCTGTAACCTGTGGCCTGTGGCCTGGGGGGACAGCATGGACTCAGGAGGAGGGACAGCCTGGGGCTCTGTGTGCAGAGGCTCAGGGGGAGGATAAGGTGGGGGTTCTGAGCTTGGCTGTGAGTGGGCGTGTTAGGATCCACAGGGATGGGAATAATGACGGGGAATGAGTCAGCTTTGATCTATTGTATTAGAACTCGACATCAGATTTCATTTCAATATGTTCCTGTGTTCCTTCCCTCAACTTCTTAAATAGACTTTATTTTTAGAAAATTTTAGATTTATGGAAAAGTTGAAAAAGATAATACAGAGAGTTCTCATAAATCCTGCTCCCAGCTCCCCTTTGTTATTAACACCTTATATTAGTCTAGCACCTCTGTTAAAATGAATGGGCTGATATTGATACATTATTATTGACAAAAGTTCATCACTTACGTACATTTTTCTCAGTTTTTTACTTAATGTGCATTTTCTGTTCTCGGCTTGCATCCAGGACACAACATTATATCTAGTCATTCTGTTTCTTTCAGCACCTCTGGGCTGTGACCGTTTCCTCAGACTGGCAGTGTTTTGGGGACCCTGACAGTTGGGAGAAGTCCTGGTGTAGGGTGCCCTTCTGCTGGACTTTGTCTGACATTTGTCTCCTAATTAGACTGAGGTTATGGATTTGGGGGAGCCCTCCTCTTTAAAAACGATCACCATATTTGGGCGTGCTCTTGCTCTCTAGGGCATCCCCACCACTCCTTTTTGAGTGTACTTGGCTGTCTCCTAAGCTCCAAGGGTCCTTCCTTTGCCTCTGTCTCTGTAACTTGTTTCCTGAGTCCATGCTCAGCTGGCTCACTTTTCCTCTGTGATTTGCTATATAAGCTTTCTGTTATAAAAATAAATAAAAATAAAAACGATCACTGTGTATGGGCATAACATCTTAATGATCCATATTTGTGGTTTCAAAAATCTACCCTGAACTCACTGCCATTGTCCAGCCAGTTCTGTAAACAAAGGCTCCATGCTCTGCCCTTGGTAAACAGGGGCTTCCTTCCCTTAGATGACATCTTCAGGAGCCAAGAGGTGGTCCTTGGGGCCCTATCCTTGTCCATCCCAGTCACCTGTGTTTCTGTTCAGGGTAGGGGCTGCACGTAGCCCCTCTGCCCCCCAGCTTAATGCCTGGCACCAATTGGTGGCAGATGACGGCAGAGGGCTGACGCTCTTCCTCCCACTCAAAGACCCTTGGGTGATCTGTTTAAAGGCTGTCTCGTCAGGCTGCGTGTGACGCAGGTGTTTCTGTTTTCTGCTGTTTCTCCCTGACTCATCCTTGGGGCCAGCTACTCTCTTTGGTGACTGATTCATGGCATAATTATCCCATTTCAGAGGACGTGGGTGGATTAATGGCATTATCCTCTATGACACAGTGTTCATATTTGTCTTGGTCATCAGGAGCCCTATGCTTTCTGAGGACTATGTTCTCCTAGGGCTCTGTCCCAGGCAAACATCTTTTCTCCTTGAGTAGCCAGACTGAGGGACTTAAACTTCCCAGTCATTCTTGGGAGCAGAGGAGCATGTGCACACAGTCAGCTGGCTCTTGGCTGGCCTGCAAGTAGGTTCCGCCAGGGGCTGTGGCATTTCTGATGGGAGGCCTGACTGGACCCTCCTCCATCACAGGCTTCTGCTCAGTCTGTTTGTCTATTAACAGTAGGGCTCATTGTCTAATGTATGCCATCCTTTTAGACTAGGGTGGGCAGATTGTTTCTGTAAAAGGCCAGCTCGTAAGTATTTTCAATGCTGTAGGTCATGTGGTCTTCATCACAGCTACTCAAATATGCCATTATAGCATGAAAGCAGCCACCACAATTTGGAAGTGCTTGAGCATGATTCTGTTCCAATACAACTTTGTTTACAAAGCCAGATGGTAGGACAGTTCTGCCAGCCCCTATTCTAGACCACAAGCTCCACAAGTTTGGGGACTGGGTTATTTTTGCCCACTGTGGTTGGCACCATGTTTCTTCCCATTAGTACATTGATCTAGTATTTCTCTAGCCAAACCATGTTTAGAGTTCAAGAAATAGACGTGGTGAGATTTTATGCACGTCATTGAAAATTCTCAAAATACCTAGTCAGTCTACTGACAGTGCCCTTGAGTATGAAATTCCACCACTAGAGCCATTTCTTTTCAATTAGAATGATTGGTTTTGACATCAAGAACAATGCAACCCAGTAAGACAGTTCAGTTGTAACTCTTAAGTTCTAGGACTGGGGATGAACAAGTATTAAAGAAGAAGGAAGCAGGAGGAGGAGCCCTGGAGGGAAGGCTTGTGTTAGGTACCTTGTTGTGGGTGTCCTAGAATCTGGGGAGTTGTGTTGACAGAAAACAAGGGAGGGATTGTTCAAGAGAAAGGTTTTTCTTTTGAGGAAGTTCAAAGGCCTAGACCAGGGTTGGCAAACTATGGCCTGGATGATTAACTTGATCACCAGCACAATGTTGTAGAAGGCTGCTCAGGTTTCCCAGACCTCTCAGGTGGGAAAGTCTATGGCAGACTTGGCTGGCTCTGCCCTAAACCCTGGACTAGTCTTTTCAGTCTGTGGCATGAGATGGCCCTTCCACCAGTGGTATTTGGTCTACAGATCAAGATCTGGGAGAAAATGGACCATAGTATTCATCATTTCTGCCACAACCACATCACCATGACCACCACCACCACCATCCACTACAACTTCCTCTTTCTTATCTTTACCACCGTTAGGACCACCACCACTGCCTTCCTCTTCCCTATCACTATCATTAGCAGCAGCATCACCACCACCACCACCACCACCATGATCTTCCTCTTCATCATCATCACCACCACCATCACCTTCATGATCACCATCACCACCTTCCTACTTCCTCTTCATCATCACCATCAACTCCATTATTACTATCACCACTCTCCCCTTTCCCATCACTCTCATACCACTGTTACTGTAACCACCACCACCACTACCACTGTGCTCTTCCTCTTCATCATCATTACCACCACCACCACCATGGCCTTCCTCTTGACCATCACCATCATACCCACCACTGTCTTCATCACATCACCTTTCCCTTCATTATCTCAACCACCAGCACCACTACACCTTCTTCCCCATCATCTCTACCACCAGAACCATTACCCTCACACCTGTCACCCCCACCCTTACAGTCACCACCATCACTGCGGGCCACCTGCTGCTGAGGCCTCTTCTGCTCTGGGCCTGAGCCTTACCTTGCCCACATGATGGGGCAGTGAGGCGTTTTGCTCTTCGACAATGTGCATCTGGTTCCAAATCCAGTCTCTCTTCTGGCGCCGGTGGGTGGGTAGCATGCTGGGGCTGTCCGGTGGGACATGGTTAGGGCTTGTGGCAGCTGCAGTCAGCATGCCTAGGCAGGTGCCTGCTGCAGCCAGTAGTATCAGGGGCAAATGCATCTTCTGAGGAGGCACAGGCCTGGAAAAAGAGAGGAGACACCATCAGGGCATATTGGTTACTACCCGTGTGAGTGAGCAGCTCCTTGGGACAGCTGAACTCCCCTCATCTGTTCACTCCTTCATTCTTCACCCTCTGCTGATACCAGCAGAGCCAGACTCTGTTCCTGCCCCAGAGAGCTCCAAGTCTGGGAGGGGAAGACAGACGCAGAAAGAACCCCCATTAAAGTGTCACGTGTGCCAGTGTGGAAACAGGGGGCTGTCAGGAAGGTTGCCTGGAGGAGAGGGTGATGCTGATGTTCCCACAGCCCGGTGCATGGGTGCCCAGCTGTCCTCATTTTGTACCTGAGAAAACCAACCCACAAACAAGGTAAGTTCACGTTGGAGCAAGGGGTGGGACTGGAATGGAACCCAGTAAACATGGACCCAGCACTTATTACTTGGTTGATGCTGTTCAAGCACTTTGTGTTACCTTATTTAATTCTCCCAGTAACCCTCAAGGTGGGTATAATTGGCATCCTCAGTTTATAGGTAAACTGAGGAACAGGGACGTTTGGTAACATTTCTGAGATCAGACTAGAAGCAGCAGAGTCAGGAGGGCCCAAAAGTTCATGCTTTTTCCTACTGCTCTCTTTGTTGACTAAAAATTGGTGTACAATGTTAAATTAGTTTCAGGCGTACTAGTTTCAGGTTATTAGACACTTATATAGCTTATGAAATCATCACCCCCAATAAGTCTAGTACCCGTCGGACACTATTCATAGGTATTACAATATGATCAACTGTATTCCCTATGCTGTACTTTATATGCCTGTAACTATTCTGTAACTATCAATTTATACTTATTCATCTTTTCATCATTTCCTTCCCCCCCCCACAAGCCCTCCCATCTGGCAACTGTCAAAATCTTTTCTGTATCTGTGAGTCTGTTTCTATTCTGCATGTTTGTTTATTTTGTTTTTTAGATTCCACATATATGTGAAATCGTACTGCATTTGATTTCCTTTCTGACTTATTTCATGTCACACAATATCCTCCAGGTTCACCCACGTTGTTGCAGATGCAGGATTTCATTTTGCTTTTTTTGTTTTGTTTTGTTTTGTTTTTTGGCTGAGTCATTTTCTATTGTGTATATGCACCACTTTTTTTATCCATTCATTCTATTGATGAACATTTAGGTTGCTTCCATATCTTTGCTATTGAAAATAATGCTGCAGTTGCCCTGACCTGCATGTCTCAGTTGGTTGAGTGTTGTCCTGCAACGTGAAAGGTTGCTGGGGTTATGGGCCAGGTCCCTGGTTGGGGTGCATGTGAGAGGCAACCGATTGATGTTTCTCTTATACATCAATGTCTCTCTCCCTGTCTTTCTCTCTTCTAGTCCCTCTCTCTCCAAATAAAATTGTTAAAAAAAAAAAAGAAAAGAAAAGAATGGTGCGGTGAACATATGTATATATGTATATATACATATATGTGTGCATATATATATATATATATATATATATATATATATATCTTTCAGTGTTTTGGGTTTTTTCAAATACACAAAAGTGGAACTGCTGGGTCCTTTAGCCTTTAAAGTTTATTTTATCTGGTATATGTATTGCTATCCCAGCTCTTTTTTTTTTTTTTCATTTTAATTTTTATGGAATGTTTAATTCTATCCCTTTACTTTCAGCCTGTCTGTGTCTTTTAATCAGAAGTGAGTCTTTTGCAGACAGCATATGTAAGGGTCTTGTTTTGTTATCCATTCAGCCACTGGATATCTTTTGAGTGGAACATTGAAGCCATTTGCAATTACAGTAATTGTTGATATGAATTTATTGCTATTTTATTTTTTTATATTTGTGATTTTCTCTTCTTCTTGAAGAAGACCCTTTAACATTTCTTTAAAAAATATTTTACCTATTTTGAGAGAGAGGGGAAGGAAGGCAGAAATAGAAGGTGAGAAATACCCATGTGTGGTTGCCTCTCAAATACCCCCAACTGGGGACCCAGCCAGCAATACAGGTATGTGCCCTGATTGGGAATTGAACCTGTGACCCTTTGGTTCGCAGGGCAGCCCTGAATCCACTGAGACACACCAGCCAGGGCCTTTAATGTTTCTTGTGATACCTGTTTGGTGGTGCTGACCTCCTTCAACTTTCTCTTGTCTGAGGAGCTCTTTATCTGCTCTTCCATTCTAAATGATACCTTGGCCGGGGAGAATACTCTTGGTTGTAGGTCCTTGCTTTTCATCACTTTGAATATTTTGTGCCAATTCCTTTTGGCCTGCCAAGTTGCCATTGAAAAATCAGTTAACATCTTATGGGAGTTTCGTTGTAAGTACCTATCTGTTTCTAAGGTTCTATATCTTTAACCTTTGGCATTTTAATTATGATGTGTCTTGGTGTGGGCCTCTTTGCATCCATCTTGTTTGGATTTGTGTGTCTGTTTTCTTCACCAGTTTAGGAATTTTTCTGTCATTATTTTTTTCAAACAGGTTTTCAATCCTTATTCTCTGTCTTTTTCTTTTGGAACCTCCATAATGTAAACAAACATTGGTATGCTTGAAGTTGTCCCGGAGGCTCTTTACACTATCCTTGTTTTTCTATATTCTTTTTTCTTTTTGCTGTTCTGATTGGGTGTTTTCTGCTTTCTTATCCTCCAAATTGCTGATTTGATCCGCTGCTTCAGCTACTTAACGGTTGATTCCCTGTAACGTATTCTTCATTTCAGTTATTGTCCTCTTCCTATCTGAATGGCTCTTGTTACGTTTTCTATCTCCTTTTATAATTTCTGTCTCTTTGTTGGAGTTCTCACTAAGCTCATCTACTCTTCCCCTAAGCTCATTGAGAAGCTTTATAACCTTTATAAAGGTTTGTACACTTTATAAGCTTTATAAAGTGTTTTGAACTTTGCATCTGATAGATTGCTTGTTTTTATTGTGTTTAGTTTTTTTCCTGCTGTTTTGTTCTGTTCTTTCATCTGGGACATGTATCTTTGTCCCCTCCATTTTGGTGGCCTCCCTGTGTTTGTTTCTATATTTTAGGTAGAGCTGTTACATCTCCTAGTCTTGGTAGAAGGGCCTTACATAGTAGGTGTCCTATAAGGCTCAGGGGCGCAGCCTCCCCAATCACTTGAGCTGGTGCTCCACGTGTACCCCCTGTGTGAGTTTCGTGTACCCTCCTGTTGTAATTGAGTCCAGATAGCAGTTGGCATGTCAGTGGGAGGGATGTAACACCAGGACTGGCTGTGACTGCAGAGGAGAAGCTGCTAGAGAAGTCCATGCCATGGAGCAGGACTTTCTTCAGGGGGCCCTTGTCCCTGGTGGGTTTGCCACTTGAGTGTGTTCCCTGAAAGTGGTGCTGCGGCATGACCTGACGCTGTGCACCTGGTGTGCTGGCTCTGGGGCCTTTGGGGAGGTGCAGGCCAAGATCAGCCACTGCCTGTGCCCTTCCTGGGGCCACCTGATATGAGCTGCAAAGCAATCTGCTGATGGCTGCTACCTGTGCTGGGCTTGGAGGTGCCTGGGAGAGCCTCGCTGTGAACCCAGGCAGCTGCCACTAGTGCTGGGCCTGGGGCTACTTTTCAAGAAGCACAGGGCACGCTGAGGCCAGAAGCTGCTTGTTTGGGATTTTTGAACCTCTAAAAGATTTTAGGAAAGTCTGCAGCTTGAGCCAAGACAGGTCTTTGTATGGAAACAGCGCTGGAAATGGCTTCGGTCTGCTGTAAGTGGGGTGGGGCGGAGTCTCAGGGAATCACCAGGGCAGGGCAAACAGTGTTGGCCCGCTTGATGGGGACCCAGATACGGGACCTGCCTGCTGGCTTTATTGGGGGTGGGGAGGAGGGCTCAGTGAAGGAATAATGGCCTCTACCAGCACTCTGTCCCAAAGCCAGACAGTTCAGTGTCACCTTGTATGTCCCTGATGCCCTTCCAGCTGCTGCCCGGGCTCTAGCGCTCAGAGCGACTGAGTTTAAGTAAGTCTGGGTAAGGGAACCCCCCTGTGCTGTTTGTGGGAATGCAGATACGTGCAGCCACTGTGGAAAACACTATGGCGTTTCCTCAAAAAAGTAAAAATGCAACTACCCTTTGACCCAGTGACCCCACTTCTGGGACTTGATCTGAAGAAATCCAAAACATTAATTTAAAAGAAATACGCACCCTTAGGTTCATTGCAGCATTATTAACAATCGCCAAGGTAGGGAAGCAGCCCAGGTACCCCTTAATAGATGAGTGGATAAAAAGGCTGTATACATTTACACAATGGGGTACTACTCAGCTGTTAAAAAGAACAAAATCTTACCTTTTGCCACAACATGAGTGGACCTGGAAATGATTATGCTAAGTGAAATTAGCCAGTCAGGGAAAAACAAATATCATATGATCTCACTTATATGCAGAATCTAATCAACAAAATAATTTAACAAACAAAATAGAAACAGAAGCATAGATACATACACAGGCTGACAGCTGTCAGGGGGAGGAGGGTTGGGTGTTGGATGAAAAAAAGATGAAGGGATTAAGCAAAAATGATATTGTGTATATATATATACACACACACACATACATACATACATATACATATGGCGCATAGACATGGACAACAGTTTGGTGCTAGCCGAAGGGAAAGGGGGAGGTGGAGGTGGAGGTGGAGGTGGGCAGATGGGAGGAATGGGGTGGAAACAGACCTGACTTTGGGAGTTCAGAGCAGGATGCAGTGTGCAGATGATGTTTTACTGAGTTGTACCATTGAAATCGGTATGGTTTTATTAACCAATGTAACCCCAATAAATTCAGTTAAGAAAAAGAGGAACTGGGTGGGGGACTCCAGTAGCCCTCTGTTTCCCTCAGTCACAATCCCGGTTGGTTTTCACAACCAGAACGAGGGCCTTCTCTTCCTGGCATGGGAACCCTGGGCTGGGGAGCCTGGTCCAGGGTCAAGACCCCTCGCTCCTCAGAAGGGTACCTCTGTAGCCTACGTGGCCCTCCCGATTTTTAACTGCCCCGCATCGGGGGTGGGACCAGCCCCTTCTGCCTCTCCACCCCTCCTACCAGTCTTGATGTGGTTTCCTCTTTACATCCTTAGTTATAGGATTTCTGTTCATTTAGATTTCAGGTGGTTCTAAATGGTAATTGTTCTGTAGTTCAGTAGTAATTTTGACGTGGTTGTGGGAGGATATCTTGAATGGAACCTAATACTCTTTCTTGTCCCAGCCACTGCTACAGTGTGGGGTTTAAAGGTTCCTCTAAGGAAATTGTGCCCTGCCCACCTGAGAGCCTCCCATGGCAGCACTGGTGCTCGTAGGGAGCCCAGATGTCCTAACCCAGAGGGTGAGGCCTCCCCCCAGAACCCACTGGAGCCGATCAACTTAGCAGAAGTCAGATGAGCAAGGGTGGGCGTTCAGGGCTGGGCTCACAGACTGGCTTCATTACTTTCAGGGTCCAGTGCAAAATGTAAATGTGCTGTCCTGTGTTCAAAAGTTATTCGGAATTTCAAGACTGAGACAGAAGAACATGCAACCAAGTGCAGCGGCCTTGCAAGCGCAGGGTCCACGCCATCATGCAGATCACGTGCCCTTGTAGGCAGCCCATGGGTCAGCCTGGACCGGGACCTGGAGTCACCCATCGGTGGGGCC
The DNA here is from genome assembly GCA_004026585.1 of Noctilio leporinus. Lineage (NCBI taxonomy): Eukaryota > Metazoa > Chordata > Mammalia > Chiroptera > Noctilionidae > Noctilio > Noctilio leporinus. Next base: position 538,945 of record PVIW01000328.1, on the reverse strand, counting down.
CAGCTTCATCCAGAATTCCAGGAAGGGGGATTTCCCCACTGCCCCACAATAGGTGGTAGCGCTGACCTTGGCCATCACTGTGCCCTCCCACCCTGACCCCATCCGTCCTCCTCGGCTGGGTCCCTGTGTCACTAACCTGTGGCTCCTGGGATGGTTTAGGGGAAGAAGGCGGGTGGACGGCAATGGGACCAGGGCTCCTGCCTGAGGAGATGCAGACCTGCGGGGTGGTCGGTAGGCAGCCTCTTCTATAGCTGACTCCTGTCCAGCCTAGGGGAGAAGCTTACTCCACACATCACAGATTTCCAAGCTCTAATAACTTCCTCTAAGACACTGGCACCAGCTGTCCTCCGTGAGGGCTGAGGATGTCTGCTCTGGGCCAGCCTGGCCTTATGGACTGCTGATCTTAGCATCCCAAGTCCCCACCTTATGGCTCCTGCCACTGGCCCAGGAGGAAGTGGCCAGCGGGGGTTGAGGTGGGGCAGAGCAGTCCCCAGAACGCAAGTGACCTGTGCCTGGGGGAAGCCTGGTGGCTTTACACATCACATTCCTTAGTCAGCAAATGATGTGACTTCCTCGGAAGGGACCTGGTGCCCTTTGATGTAGGATTTGGAAAGGGCAGCAATTCCCGCTAGAGGCAGGCAGTGAACAAAGGCGTGGGGGGTTGGGCGGATGCAAGTCCTGACTGGGAAGCTGGTCCTGACTCAGGGGAGGCAGCAGGCGTGACCCCTGTTCCAGCCTCGCTGGACCCAGGCTCTGTGGGTCATTTCCTTCTTTGCCTAGAAAGGAACTGCAAATCTTGGTTTTTCTTCCTCCCTCAAGTGAGAAGTGACTTGAAAAAAGAAAAAGTAAAACAAACCTAATTGAACCTAGGGACAGGGAGGGAGAATGTTCAGGCCTCTGCACTGGACAGGGTGCTAGCCTTGGTGGGCATGGAGCATCTACAGTATGCTAGGCCCCTGGGGTACAGCACTGAGCAAGACAGACGGGGCCCACCCGCAGGGAGCACCCTCTGGGGTGGGAACACCAGGAAAACAAGTGCATGGGAAAAGGCATCAGCTAGTGACCCAGAGGGACTGGGGATTACAGTGGAGGCCAAAACAGGGGACAGCTGGCTGGGACAGAGAGGCCAAGGCAGGCCTCACAGAGGGAAGGCACTTAGGTAATATCTGAGTGTCTGAGTGTCAGCTGTAGAAATGCAGAGGAAGGAGGGAAATTCTAGGTAGAAGGACCAACAAGTCCAAAGGCCCTGAGGTAGCAGAGTGGCTAGTGCGTTTGGAGAACCAGAAATAGGCCCCTTGGGTCAGACAAATGACCAGCGGGGCAGAGTGCAGTGCAAGAAAGGGTGGCCCCGTCAACGCTGTGGGCCATACGATGCCCCCACGCCCTAGGTGCCCCGTCCTCATCCCTGGAACCTGTGTGTGACAAAAGGGCTTTTAGGACATTGGGTTTAAGTTAAGGATCTTGAGCTAGAGCGAGATTATCCTAGATTTTGTGGGTAGCGTGGAGGTGGGGGTGGGTGGGAAAGAATCAGGAAAAAGGAGATGTGACAACAGAGACAGAGGTTGGAATGCTGCAGGACCTCAGGCCACAGGCCAGGCCAGGGAATGGCTTCTCCCAGACCCTCCGGAAGGGGTGTAGCTCTGGCCTTAGCCCACTGCAGACTGCCACGCGCCAGAACTGCAAGGTAACAAATAAGTAAACCAGTGCTGTGTGAAGCTACCACGTTTGGGGCGGCGTGTTTCAGCAGCTGGGTTGTGCAGTGGCTGTGGCGAGGGGACGGGCGGGGAGATCAGGGGAGCGGTCCCTGTCATCCAGGTGAGAGGCTTTGGAGGGGACGGCCACTGGGTACGTTTCTAAGGTAGAGTTAGCCGGATTCACTGGGGAAGGGGTGGCAGGGGGTGCAGGATGGCGCTTGGCCCATAGGGCTTGCCAGGTGCTCTAAGGACGGGAGGAGAGTGCGGCAGTATTTCTTTCTGCGGCTCTCTGCGCTGGTTCATATTCTTTGCTGTGGCTGCCCATCTCCATGATGAGCCCCCACCTGGTGGCCCCTCCGTGGCTCGGTCCCTCACTGGGTTCTGGAAACAACCTTCCCTCCTCTGTGTCCTTGGCCCTGGGAGGTAGTGGCCTCCATCCCCCATGATATCCCGGTCCCCTTCACCAAGCTACCAGCTGTGTAAGTATTCCCTTCCCTTACTTTGAACCCCTGGGGACAGTACTGTCTGTGGGACACCCCTGTGGGACACAGTGAAGGGGAGCACAGTGTTGTCTTTGCTGGGACCTGCTTGGATGGCCTTGTGGTCCCAGCGCTGACAGCAGCCATCAGCTAAACAAATAAATAACCACACTGGCCTTAAATAAAGTAGAGGCCACCAGTCCCGGGTTGGGCCACATGCCTCACAGAGGACATCAACCCCTCAGTGGGCTTCGGCTGGCCCCACATACAAAGTATTCACTCAACGTGCAGACCAGTCCCTTAGATTCCATCTGTGTCCAGCAAAGGCCCTACTGTGAGCCCCAGAGAGAACTCCCTTACACATAGTACTGGCACTGGCCCCACAGAGTTACCCTATGTGACCAGCATGTCCGGGGTGGGTGGGTGGGGGTCTCTGTGCTCAATGAGCTGTTAAAGCTGTAAGTGACATTCCTGAGCACCTCAGTGGCAAAGGGACAAGCCATGAGGCAGTTGTAAGTAATCCCATTTTGCAGGTGAGGCTCAGAGAGGTTAAGAAAGTCCTTAGGGGTCACACAGCAGCAAGAGGTGGAGCCAGGATTTGAATTTAGGCTGCCTTTCACCCCACGCGGTGCCTTTGCCTTCACATGCCCGTCTCTGTGGCGACAGTCTTGCAGTAACAACAATAAGCTGTTCCCCTTACTGGGCTTTCACAGAGGTCACCTCAGTCAGCTCTCTCACCATCCCCAGAGGCAGGACTCTCAGCCCCATTTCACAGGGGAAGAAACGGAGGCTCAAGACGGATCACTCCGAAGTGGCAAGTCTGGACCCCTCACCCAGCTCTATCTTTGTCCTGCTGTCCTTCCACACCTCCTGTCAGCGGGACCTGCGGGACTTTTCCATCTGAAAAGCCGTGTTTCTTTGTGTCTTTTGCTTTTTGTGTGAGACATTTGGCCATTAAAAAGGGTGTCCAGGGGTAGGGCTTTACCAATAATCCTCCCTCCTCCTGCTGCTAATGGAGAGGAAGCCAGGTGGCAGGATGGACCGTACCCATGTCTAGGAGCAGAATTTTCCCGGCCATGCCTCCTGCCCTCAGAACCACAGCTGAGGTCAGACTTAGCTTAGCCCCTGACCTCATGCCACCGGTAGGAGTCACAACTCTTAGCTGTTCTCACCTTTTTGGGATGATCCTGCTGGTGCAGGGAGGGCTTGGCTCTGACAGATATGCAGAGGCTGGGAGATTCTGGAAGTGATTCCCGTGCTCAGACATTCCTGGCCAAGCATCACCCAGAACTTGCCCAAGAACTGCCTCGAGGAGAGAGAGGATTTGCGTGGCAGCTCTGATGTGCGGGCTCGGCCAGCCTAGGCCAGCGACCGCCCGTGTCCCTGTCACACAGGGGTGGAACCATGCCCATCCCTGGAGCCCGGCTGGAGATTTTGGGGAGCAGCTCGAGACAGACTGTGCCCTCGGTCAGTCTGGGAAGGCCTGGAGGGCCCAGAATGAGAGGACAAAGTGCCGCCCAAAGCCCCTGCGGAGCAGGCGTGGAGCCCTGCAGCGGGGCAGGGGAGCCTCGGGGGGCTGGGCTCACGCAGGCCTGGCTGTCAGGCTGGGGCTTGGAGAGCCACTGAGGTCCAGGGCTCTTGTCCCCAGTGAGGTCAAATCCTCGATGCCTGGGCTGGGCCCCAGGATGGCTGGAGGCTCTCCAGGCCAAGCTGAGTGGGGTCCTGTGCCTTTGTTTGCTCCTCTCCAGTCTGGGTCCCAACGGCATGGTGAGCCCCTCGGAGTAGCTTCAGCCCGAGAATGATAACATCGCCCCAGACCCAGTCACATCCTGGCCTTTGACCTTGCCGTTGTCTCTCTCCTGCCCAGATTTAGTTCAATGTCACCCCCTCTCGGAAGCCTTCTCCTGGTCACTCAGCAAACGTTTACGGGATGCCGACGACGTGTCCGGCACTGAACTCCGTGTGGGGAGCTCACAGGGCAGCGTCCCAGCGGGGCGACCGACACTACCGTTTGCTAAAAGGCGCAGTTTCAGGGCATGATGCGTGCTTGATGGGGAGCCAGGGGCCGATGGGAGAGGCCGAGAGGGCCGCAGAGGGTCCGAGGGTCACAGGGCAGGGCGTCCTGCCTCTCCCTGTCCTGCTGTGAGAGGCATCAGGCAAAGCTCCCTGTGCTCCTTTTCTTTCTGTGGCTCCCAAGTGTTGCAGGGGCTGTGAGATCTGCTTAGCCCTGTGCTCTTTCTTCAAAGGGAGGGGCCAGGGGGGTCACAGGGCACAAGGGGAGGAAGGGGAGAGGCTGGAGCTGCTTTGTTTGTAGCTCAATCAACCCTAGGAACCTAGACCCAGCTGGGAGCGACTGCAGGGCAGCCTGGTGGATACCCCTGGGCTGGACCTGCCCCTACGGTGGGGCGGACCACAGCTCCTCCGCCTTACCAGGGGCTAAGTCTGGGCTTTGGGGGGCTATTGAGTAGGCTACAGGCGCCTGGGGGTGGGGTGGAGCAAGCCTCCAGGTCAGAGATACACAATGACATCCTCAGGCCAAACAGATATACCACACCCTAAACATGCCTACGCCAGAACACATCCCGGCGCTCGGAGTCTGCCCCCGCCAGCTCCTGGAGTCTGCTGTTGGGGTCTGGCCCCGCTGTTGCCACCCAGCACATTCACCTCCAGCTAGGACACGCCCCCCAGCGAGGCAGAGCCCCAGGCAAAGCCCCAGGAGGGAGACTGGACACTTAGTCCCAGTACCGCGTCCTGCAGAGTCCGGGCTCCAGCCCAGAGGCCTGGGGTCAGGGTTGAGAGGCCGGCCGGAGTATGCAGAAGGTCTTTGGGAGGGGACTCCTTGGGCCACCCTGTCCCCACCCCACCCCTGCTCCCTGTGTGGCCCTGGGCAGCTCTTCCCGGCGTCCTCCCACCCCACAACCTCAGTCCAGGGTACAGGTTGGAGCCAGGGGTCTCTGAACTCTTTCAGGGATTCCCACATTGTCCGCTGAGCCCCAGCATTTATAGCTGGGCCTTGGTAGCCACAGACCCTGGGAGGGTGAAGGGAGAGGCCCTGGGAGCCTTGGGAGTGGGTGTGTTAGGGGTGTGTTGGGGGTGGGACTAGGCAGCTATGAGCTGTCCCTGGGCTTTCTCCTGGTTTATGGCTCAGGTCACCCAGAGACCTGATCCCCTCCCCTTGGAGTTCTGCCCTGTCTTGATTGTGCTTAGAGCTGACCACACTGACCCCACAGCTCCCCTGCTGGCCCCTGTCCCTGACTCCCCACCCTCTGCAGGATGAATCTAGTTCAAGGCCCAGCATGATGGTGTATCCCCTGCCTATCTGTCTGGCAGACTCTCCCCCAGGTCACTGCCTCTTCCTGCCAGGAGGAGAACAAGACATTTCTGGAATGTACAGTGCTCTTCCTCTCTCTAGCGGGCTCTTTGCATAAGCTGTTCCCACTTCACAAATGCCCTTCCTTGCTGTGTCCCCTGAGTGAATACTATACTTCTTTGCAAGCTGCAGTCTGCCTCCTCCATGAGGTCTTCTGATCGGCTCCTGCCATCTAGCCCAGCTGAGTGACTCAGCCCGGGCAGGTCTGGGCCTGACTCCACTTCATCCAACACCCAGCTACATGAGCTCCAGGCCCTGGTCCTGGAAGTGTTAGTGTCCCCATTGCTGCCTGAGAGCCTGCCTCAGTCGCCGGTTCCGGCCTTGTCACTGCATCCTTCCTCACTCATAGCCTTCAAACAAATGTGCATGTTTGCAGACACCTTGGATGCTCAGAGCAGTGCAATAGCTGGTATAACCCCAAGAAGCCCTTCCCTGTCCCCAAAGAGCCTCCCCAATGGGCCATGATGTTATCAGATACACCCCTTTAAGATCTGATACTTCATGGACATTAAGATCACCCTTCTTACGGGTTCTGATGAACTCATGCCAACCATGGTGCAGGGAACCTCTTATACTAGGGCTGGCCAAATGGAGCTCAGAGGTCGTCCCTCACCAGTTCCCATACCCTTGGTCGGCAGTCACTAACCAACCACAGGGTTTATTCCCACTGACCTTAAACTCAGCCCTTGAATCCTTAATACAACCTTTGAAGTCGGTACTACACATTTCCCAGAGCTGGTTTGTGATTGGAAACAAATTTGGGCTGAGTTCTAGGGTCATCCAGTCTGTGTCCCTGTCTCCTACTGCGGCATCGATGAGCTTCAAGGAGAGAAGACTCACCCTAGAGCCTTTCCCAGGCTCCTCGGAGCTTCCTGCCTGGGGGCAACAGAATGTCCCACCACTTGCTCGTTTGGACCTGCTCAGGAGCTGTGTGGTCTGAGGCCCATCCTTTGCTGTCTCCAAGTTCTCAATGCCTCATAATAGCTGCCTCCCTCGTCAGGAGCATTAAAGGAAATCTGACGGTTCGGAGCCCAGTATACATACAGTAGGTGCCCAGTAAGTGTCTTGACCTTCATCGGCTCATCCCCTCAAGCCTAGAAGGCTACGAATGTGACTGGTCGACTCACCCCTGACCATCATTTCCTGGTTCTGCCCTGGGTCTGCCTTCTCCTCCCCACTGTTCTTTCCCGAAGGAAATCTCCTTCACCACCTGCCTGGCCTGGTCCACAGCCCTGCTTCTTCCTCTTCCTGATATCTACACCTGCCAGGATCTGGCTGTTCTACTGGAAGTCTCTGAATGAGTTTAGTCCCTTTGGATTCATCCCCTGCCCTACAGAGAGAAAACTGAGGATCAGATGGTGGACCCAAGGCCTGCCAATATCTTATGGGGTTTCTGCTCTTCTTCCAGGAAGCCTTCTATGGTTTCTCCACCCAACATCATCTTGGACCTGGGTTAGGATGGGCTTTTCAGTATTTCTCCAGCCAGAAGCCAAGTTCCTCAGGGTAGGACTTGTCTCTTAACATTCCTTCCCTAGAGTAATTGGGCTCCTGGCTGATCCTGATACCTGCTTTTATGCTTGAACTGTCAGGCACAATCTTCCCTGACTTCACCCCTCTCTGAGCTTGATTATGGAGTGTGGTAGGGGCTGTGGGGTCAGAAGAACCTGGTCTCACTCATATCCTGGTCTCACTCATATCCTGCTTTTATCTCTTCCCGTAATGTTGGACTGGTCACTCAGCCTCTCAGCCTCTGTGGTCCCTTGGTCAAATGGGCATCCTTTCAGCAGATTCAGGGCTGCTGGGGATGAGGGGTAGGGCAGTGCGGAGAAGTGGTGGATGTAGCAGGTATGGGTCCTTAACTAAGGAGCTCAAGATTTCCCCCTAGCTGATGGCCCCTGTGCCCACCTTGTGTCCCTGAGACAGCAGCGGGGCTGTGAGTCATGTAACTCTGGGAGAAAATAAGCACGCCCCCTCTGGCTTCCTGCCCCCACGTCCGGCCCTTGTTCAGCAGCACAATTGCTCAGGTCCAGACTGCAGGGTGGGCAGCTTAACCCCTTCAAGAACGGTGGATGCTTCCCCTACCCCCTCGCCACAGTAAGCCAGAATTGGCAGGGCTGCCTGGGGCTCAGCAATCCCCAGGCCCCTGGAGGTCACCTGCTGCCCTCCAGGCTGGAGCCCACAGAGGGCTGGATCCAGGCCAGACAGGAGAGACCCTGCTCCCTGTCCCCTGAAGGTGAACCAGAGCACCTGGTCCTGGTGCTCCTGGCCACCAGCATCATTGTTGGCCCTTTTGTCATGCCCAGCCTTCCCCAGAATGCCCTTTATCCCCTGTAGGGTCTGTCTGTCCATCACTCATGGCAGGAACGTCCTTGTCAGGGTCAGGAGCCTAGTGCTCGGCTCAGAGTAGCTGCGCAAAGTGCCCTCCAGGGGAGGAGCTGAGTTGAGAACCTCACTTTCGCCTCCCCTCCCCCTGCGTGGGGCTCCCTGACCTCAGGGGCCAGCACCTTTATGACATTCACAGCCACAGTCAGCACTGGGGTAGCAGGTAAATGAGGCTGTGATTTTTTTTTTAATCCTCGCTCAAGGATATGTTTATTGATCTTAGAGCGGGAGGAAGGGAGAGAGAAGAGGGTGGGGGGAGCGAAAGAAACACTGATGTGAGGGAGAAGCACCACTCCGTTGCCTGCTGTACATGCCCTGACTGAGGATTGAACCTGCAGCCTAGGTGTGTGCCCTGACTGGGGATTGAACCTGCAGCCTAGGTGTGTGCCCTGACTGGGGATTGAACCTGCAGCCTAGGTGTGTGCCCTGACTGGGGATTGAACCTGCAGCCTAGGTGCGTGCCCTGACTGGGGATTGAACCTGCAGCCTAGGTGCGTGCCCTGACTGGGGATTGAACCTGCAGCCTAGGTGCGTGCCCTGACTGGGGATTGAACCTGCAGCCTAGGTGCGTGCCCTGACTGGGGATTGAACCTGCAGCCTAGGTGTGTGCCCTGACTGGGGATTGAACCTGCAGCCTAGGTGTGTGCCCTGACTGGGGATTGAACCTGCAGCCTAGGTGTGTGCCCTGACTGGGGATTGAACCTGCAGCCTAGGTGCATGCCCTGACTGGGGATGGAGCCCATGACCTTTTTGGTGCATGGGACGATGCTCCAACCAACAGGCCCAGCTGTGATTTCTTGAAGGTGCCCTACTATCTATGAGCCGCTCCTGGACCAGGTGTGTTCTCCACCTCATTAAATTCACTCACGGAGGGACTGTTTCCTTTGTTTTACGGTTGAGAAAGCTGAGACATGGAGAGGCTATGTGGAACCCAAAAGAGCCCAGCTTATACTTCTCCAAATCTCAGTTTCCTTCACTGAGGAATGGAGAAAGGCTATAGCTAACTCATGGCGTGGTTGGCAGTAGTGAGCTACAGAGCTGCACAGTGTAAGAGCCTCCTATGCACCGCCTCCAATTCCCACAATGAACTGTTCAGCCCAGCAAATGGAGGTTTGGTAACACGGAGTCATTTCCCCACAGTCACGTGGGAAGTGAGTGGTGAGCTGAGCTCTGCACCCAGGTTGACTGCCTCTGGCCTGGCTCTCACCCCGGACCACCTGCGTCAAGTCCTTTTGAGGAGCGTCGCTAAAATATGAGGGCTCCGGGTGTCTGGGTGTTAGGGGAAAGAGGGTGGGCCACGCCCCTGGCCCTAGCTTCCCAGCTCTGAGTGGGGCGGGTAGGGGAGGCGCGTCCACAGGCAGGGCCTCAAGTACCCGGAGTTCAGCCTCGATTCGCCTGTTCTGAAAAAGGGGGCCCGGGCTGACAAAGGGGTGAGACTCAGAGGTTCCCGTCCCGGCTCCTCTCTCAGTCACAGCACAGAGCCTTTGGGGGAGGGCGTGATGGCAGCACAGTTAATTCTGTCCCATGAGGGAAGGGGCACCAAGGGGAGCCTAGGGTGCCACTCCTGGGTGCCGCTCCTCTGGTCCTGGTGTGCCAGCGACTCAGGTGGCGCCCTGCCCTCATTGAGCCTGGCACCGATGGCAGTCGCGAGCGGGAGAGCCTAGCCCTTACCCACTCCCTCCACCCTGAGGACCATTGTGTGCCTCCCAGCCCTACTGTGTGCCAGGAGGAGACCCCATCTGCCCGCAGGCCTGGCCCTTCCTGGGGAACCATTCTGTCGATGGCAAAGGCAAGAACCCTCCTGTCTCGGGCACGCAGCGATGCGTGTGGGGGGGATCGGGGTTTGGGGAGAGCTCACTCACCGTGCCGGGGGCTGGAGGTGTCTGTATCCCGCCAGTCAGACCGTTAGGGGCTGTGTGCCGTATGGTTCTGTGCAGCGGCTCCAACAGCCTCTGGAGGGGAGCCACACCCGGCACGGCAGCGAGGGAGGCCGCCGCCGCCCCTTCAGGGTTTCCAGCTGGCCTGGCCCACTTCCCCCTGGGATGGTTTCCTGTTATTGTTTCTGAGTGAGGGCCGGGCTGGCTGAGAGAGGTGGGCGGCTGCCTCGGCCCAGCCATGCTGCCCCCTCAGAGGCCTAGCCCAGGACCTGCCCGGGATGCACCGGTCATACCCCGACTCCAGGCCTCAGATCTGGGGCCCTATGCTCAGCACCTGCCAAGGGTTCATCCTTGTTGTAACCCCAAGAGCAGTTGACATCACTGCCATTTTAGAGCCCAGGACAGTGAGGCCCAGCCAGCTAAAGGGCTGTGCACCCAGCTGGGGCAGAACAAGGTTGGAGAGCCAGCCAGGGCAGCCTGGGCTCCGGGCCAGGTCCTCCCAGGTGACCTCCTGATACCTCAGGGGAGGGGGGCAAGCTTTGCAGGGTCTGGGGAGGCTTTAGACGGTGGGGTGGAGGGTGGTGGAGAAGGGGAACAGGCAGCAGCTCTTGATTCGGAGGGCCAGTCGGCTTCTCCGTGGTGGGGATGGGCATGGACGTGTGGGGGCTGTTTGGGTTCAGGAATACCAGGTGGAGTCAGGTGCCGTGGTTCTGCATCTGATGTAGCCATGGGCCAGTCTTGTCCCCTTGGCCTCAGTTTCCTCCTGTGTAAAATGGGGATAGTCAGAGTCTCAACTGTACAGGGCTGTTGAGATCAACAAGACTCAGATTGCAGCGTGGAAGATAGGGAAGCTGAGGAAGGACCAGAGCTCATGGGGACCAAGAGGCTGGGTGAGCAGGTGGGAGTGGGTGCCTCAGATTCATATGCAAGTCCTATGAGAAGCTTTTGCAAACTTCTGGTACTGGGACTCCCACCCCAGGCCAACTGGTTTGGAATCTCCCAGGGCGCACAGTGGAAGCCTGCCCTTCGAATAGCTGTCCCTGTTTTTCCATGAGTGAGTGATTGGTTGGGAAGTCCTGGCCTGGTTCCATTAGGCAGAGGGATAGACCTGAGGGGAGTGGGCGGGCCTTGCCCAGGGTCACTCAGCCAGTCAGTGGACGCTGGTTTGGAGATGGGGCATGGTTTGAGGGAATGTTTTTGTTGAGTTTGAGATGGCCCTTGGACATCCAAGTGGCGATGTCAAGTTGACAGTTGGAGATGGGTGGCCCGGAGATAAAGTTTTGAAGCCCTGGCAGTGGATGTGCTTGTAGGGTGGGAGGCCTTGGACCTCCAAGATGCACAGATTTTCTAGTGAAGGGAGCCCATCGAAGAAGGAGGGAAGTTAGGCATGTGAGGCGAGAACAGAGGGTGTCAGCTGGGTCAGCCTTAGAAAAGTGAGGGTGGATTGGGAAGAGGGAGGCCATCAAAGGCTATGACCAGAGCAATGGTCATATGGAGAGAAGTAGACAAGACAGGCTGGGGGACTGGGGGGTGGTGCGGGGAAGTGGAGGCCTGTGTGATCACAGCCCCTGCCCAGGACCTGCAGTGAATGGGAGCAGAGGAATGGGAGGTTCCTGGACTTTTAAACATTTTTTAAACAGCCATGTTTGTGTGCTGGAGGGGATGTCCAGCCACCAGGGAATCCAGGTGATGCCAGAGGTCTCAGTCTGGAGGTGACCTCTGAGTGGGATCCAGCACATTCAGTCATGGTATGGTTTGTGGAACAAAGAAAGCTTAGGCCCTGGCTGGTGTGGCTCAGTGGATTGAGTTCGGGCCTGTGAAATGAAGGGTCACCAGTTTGATTCCCAGTCAGGGCATATGGTTGGGTTGTGGGCCAGGTCCCTAGTTGGAGGCACAAAAGAGTCAATCATACATTGCTATATCTCTCCCTCCCTTTCTTCTTCCTTTCTCTTCTCTCTAAAAATAATGAAATCTTACAAACAAACCCCCCGAAAACACAGTGAGTGGTTCCTTTTCCAACAGGACTAGCTCTGCCTTCTCCTGACGCAGAGGGTGGGGGTGGCCACACAGGATCCAGCCAGGCCAGCCCTCTGTCGGCGGTGCTCCAGCCCCTCACCCCTGTCCATGCCAGCGGCCTGCCCTCAGGGGTGTACGTGCGTCCAGGGCACAATTTCCTGCTGGGTATCAGATTGGGCGCTGGTAGCAGGGTCTGTCCTGGCACCATCTGCCAATTCCCTTTGTGTTCCCAGTCTGTGGGGAAGTTGACTCTGCCCTGAAACCCACTGTTCCTGCCATTTTGTAAACAAGGGATGGCCATCAGGAGTGTGCCCCGGGGGGTGGGGACAGGGCCACCAGGCACAGGTTGTGGAGGCCCCAGGAGGGAGGCTGGTGCCCTGAGGCTCTTTCCCCTGATTTCTGCCACTGGCCAGCCCCTGCTCAACCCCTCTGGAGGCAAAGGCGGTAATGGGAAGGCGCAAGGACAGGAAGTGCCATCAGGAGCAAAGGAGGCAGCCAGTAGATTGGCAGGAAACAGTGTGGTGTGGGAGACCTGATTAGCAGCGAGGGAGGAAGCAACAATGGGGGCGGTGGAGAGGTGTGGGGACACCCACCCAGCTGGGGAGGGGGCCTGGCACGTCCTGCTTGGAGAGGCCTGGCCTTAGGGGTTTAGCAGCCCCAGTTCAGATCCTCCCTGGCCCACCGCTGACTCGGAGGGCTGTTGGCTTGCCTCTCTGAGCCTCTTTCTGCATCTGGCAGGTGGGTTACCCGGCTAGACTTGCAGGACTGTCCTGAGCATCAATTGAGACGGTGAAAATACTGGTAACCCCAATATAACACTGTTGTTAGGTTCCTTAAAAATGCTGTGTTGTGTGAATCCGTGTTATATGAAACAAAGAACTACTACCAAAAAGGGGTTAGGTTCCAAAAATTAAAAAAATAGCATACTATTATATTTTCATAATTAAAAGAAAAATCTTTATTAAAGCAATTTTCAGCAAAAGTGTAACGTATTAATATTATTAAATAATGTTTTACTTGTCATCACTACTAAGCACTAGTAACTGAGGGCATTTTCTTTTTGATAGGCTATCGTCACCCTCTGAACTTTCTTCAGCATTACCTTGGCTTCTATTGTGTACTTTTTGCAAAAAATCAGTTATTTTAGATGGCTTCCTTTTAGCTGAGAGACATTTATAAATTTCGTTCATTTCAAATGAGGGATTTTTTTGCTCTTAAAAGCTCTTATAATGCTCCGTGTTGATCCGGGATTTCTCTAATTCTCCAACTATGGCAGAGTGAAACGTTCTGGGATGCCTTGTTGTACGAGGGCTCCCCCACTTCTCGAGCTGTGTTAGAGCGAAACTATGTTACAGAAGTGCCGTGTTATACAGGGATTGCCTGTAAATGATGGTAACACAGCATCTATTGAGCAGGTGTTTCTCCACCTGTCTCGGAGTCCCAGTTGACTGCTGGGAGGGGCTTTGAAGTACAGATTCCTGGTCCCCTCGCCAGGCCAATGGAGTCAGACTTGCCGGCACTGGGCCCTGCGATGGGCAGTTTGCGGCTCTCTGGGGTCTCCTCTCCCAGTGTCCAGACAGCCACTGCTGTCATCCGCAGCTCACATGGGGAAACAGACTAGGAATCCGGTGCTCCCCGCCATCAAAGCTGGCAGTGGTGAGATGGAAATTCTGGACTGGGCCTCTGTTCCACCAGGCCCTCCTGTCCGTCTGGGCTCCCTGTTCTTCCCCCTGGTGGTGGGAGGCCCAGGGACTGGGCGGGAGGCTGTGCTGCTGGGCAGAGGCAGATGCAGATGAGCTCCAGCCTCCCAGCGCCTGCCCAGGCCTCCGTCTGCCAGGGCCCCTGGCTGGCTGCTCCGTGGTCTGCTTGCAGAGCCCTGCCAGCCTCCCCCGCCCAGACCTTGCCCCTTCTGCTCCACACCCTCCCTGGGCTCTGGAAGCATTCAGAAGGCCCTCTTCACTGCCCACCACCTCCCTCATCTGCTGGTCTTCACTCCCCACACCCAGGTGGTGTTTCCTTTGTGGTGTGTTCCTGGTGGGCGCCCTGCGCAGGGGGATGCTCCATAAATGTTAACTTGAGACTGGGCTCCTTAGAATGGCAGTCGGTGGCCCGTGGGCCAGACCTGCAGCTTCTTCGGGGGGCAGCGTGGGGTGTGCGTCTCTTGCCCCTGCTGTCACCTCGGACCTGTACGCAAAGCCCTTGAAGAAGGGGACAGTTGAGTGTGGGGCTCCCAGGCTGCCCTCTGGGCTCCAGGCAGGGGGAGGGCGGCTTGGCCTGGGGCCGGCCTGCTGTGTGGTTGCCCAGCAGGATGGGGGAAGCTCCTTGGCTTCACTGAGAGGGCTGGATACAGCCTTTGGGGGAAAGACGATGGCCGTCAGTGTGGGGTGGGCTGTGGGGGGCGGCTCTGGAGGGGGAGAGAGCAGAAAGGAGGATCAGCTGTGGTCCTGCAGAGATAGGGAGGGCTCCTCAGAGCAGGGATGGGGCTGGGCTAGCCTTTGAGTGCCCGGAGCAGGGGCCATTGAACAAGTGAAGGCATGATGGGTGAGTGAGCGAGTGGATGGATGAGCTGCTGGCCTGTTGGGGCAGACACAAGGGGCGGGGCCACGGGTATACCTGTGTTCCGTGGTCCATCCCAGCCACGGCGAGTCAGCCACCTAGTCAGTCAGTCAGTCAGTCTTGCTGACCTGCTGGGTGCCCAGCTCTGTGCCAAGCTGAGGGTGGGACTCAGGGAAGTGAAAGGCACACTAGGGTAGAGTCAGTCACTGACCCTGCCATGGACTGAGCTCTGTGACCTTGAGACGGGGTACAGATGTACCCATTTTACAGCATTAAGTCACCAGCCCACCCGTCACTGCCCAGCTTGAACCAGGGCTCGAATGAGTGTGCTGAGCCTTGCAGAACACATGGATCCACTCTTAGGCTGCGATGCCGCAGCTTCCTGCCTCCCAGCCGGTGCCCACACTCTCCCTGCTACCTAGGGTGCCCTTTCCTTTCTATCCCTGCCAGTCCAGACCCTCCGAGCCTTCCAGTGCCTGGCTCACCCTTCCATCCAGCCTTCCTAGATTCTCATTCTGGAAAACACCCCCCCCCCCCCCTTCCAGGAAGCTTCCACCCAACCCTGAACCCCACTTGTTCAGTTTCAGAGCCTATGGCCCCCTCCCCTATTTTCACATGTAGGTAATGATTCCTCACTGCAGCCTAGCGAGTTGTATATATTCCATGCTCCCTGATAAGGAAGCTGAGGCCCAGAGAGGCTGTGTAACTTACCCAAGGTCACACAGCTCTGAGTAGCAGAGCCAGAATCAGCCTTCATCTTTAGGCTCCCAGTTGAGTGCTTACTCTACGTCATTTTACTCCTGACCACCTGTTACTGTTTCACAGTGTTTTATGCTCAATCAGTATTTAAAATCACATTTAACAATGCCCAAAGTTTGCATAGGTCTGTGCTGGGTATGGAGGACACAGAGGTGATTCAGGCTGGGTCCTTGTCCTTCATGTGTCCCCTCTTTGATGGGAGAGACGGATGCCCAGTGTGTGCTGTACTGGGCAGGGCCAGGCTGGTGGCTGAGGTGTGTATGCCCCCTGTTGGGTTGCTCACAGCCGCTGGACCACAGAGCCCCCACACTGCTCAGAAAGGATGGGCACTAGCTCACCAAGCACAGAGCAGGACTGTCCAAGCAGAGGGAACAGCAAGGTCAAAGGCACAGTGGCCTGTTTGGGAAGGAGAAGCCATCCCGTGGGAAGTGCTGAGGTGCAGGGAGGGACTGGCTGAGATGAAGCCAGGTGACAGGGCCCCGACATGCCACACTAAGAGCTCAGGTTGGGGGCGGGCCTGGGTGCCTCACCCTAAGCAGGGGCTCAAGGAGCCCTGAATTTAGGAGAATCGCCCCATCCAGGCAGGTGACCCATGCACAGCCCAGGGAATGGCCACAGGCTGGAGAAGCATAAGCCAGGGCCCGCTGAGCAGGCGGTCGCTGGAGCAGGGCAGGGGACCGGGAGCTGAGAGAGGCCTTTCTGTGACCAGGAAAGGACTGGCTGACCAGGGATTGAATTCCTGACACTGGGAACAATACCTCATCCGCGGAGTACTTTCCCAGATGTGTCTCACTTTTCTCTCACAACATCCGGGGAAGCCTGTTCGGAAACTGAGCTGGTGACTGGAGGGGAGGAGCAAGGAGCAGAAGAGCGTGAAGGGTTGGAGGGTGTCCTGTGCCACTTACAGCCCTGCCCACCCTGGACAAGCCACATGGCCCTTGTGCCCCGGCTTCCCTTCTGTAAGATGGGGATGAGTGTGTGTCTTTCTCATGGGGATTGCTGGAAGGGGAAGATACAAGTAAAGTGCCTTGAGCAGTCTGTGGCTTGTAGTAGTTGCTCAATAAACATGAGTCATAACAGCGATGCCACATCATTGTCACATGCACACATGTCAGGGTGTGAGCACAGGCACTATTTGTGCATTTGTTTGGCAGCGTGTGGCTACATGTGTACATGGAAGAGCATGCATGGAACTTGTAAGGCACACACATGGATGTGATCATGTGTGTATGTAGCGTGCATGACTGGGCTGAGGGGTGCAGCCGAGCCAAGGGAGGGCCAGGCCTTGGGACAGCACATTCCTCCCCATTATCTGTAATCACCTGCCTGTTACCCCATTAACCAAACCTTCTGTAACCCCATCTGCTGCAGAGAAACAGAGAGGTCTAGGCCTTGCTGCAGTGTGGCTCAGCAAGCTAGGAGGGGTAGGGTGAGGCCAAGGCCTGCCTGGCTGGAGGACAGGCCTGAGTTTGGCAGGGAGACCTTCCCCCACGGAAGCCGGGACTTCCTGTCTCCAGGCCCCACATTCCTTGTGTCCTCCGTCAAAGTGTCCTGGAGAACAATGGGTCACAGGTTTCATCATCCCTGGGGCAGGAAGGTGGGTCAGGGGCCAGCCAGTCCTGCCTCCTGATGGGGCATCCAGATGTGGCTGGGGCACCTGCCTGAAGCAGAGTAGTGTGGCGGCAGGGTCAGAGCTCGGTGAACCTGGGACCTCTGCCTCTAGCTTGTCCTGGTTCGTCTCTTCACCAGGCCATCTCCAGACACCTCAGTACACACTGCCCTTGGCCCTGCAGCCTGAGGTGGGGTGCTGGGCATAGCCCAGGTAGGGAAGAGGGAGACCAAGCTGGTCCTGGGGAAGGGAGAACCGGAGGCGGACAGGATGGGACTGATGGATCGCTCAGGCTGGTGGAGGTCTTGGGGAATCCCCGCCTTGCCCACCTGCTGTGAGGTGGAGAACCAAGAGGGAAACAGGAGACTCTAACCAGCCAAAAGGAACCCTTCCAGGCCCTGTGCCAAAGCTCGTACTCACAGGGTGTTTCTGTGCCATTCACTCAGTTCACATACAGTTCTAACAAGCCTGGTGGCAAGACAGGGCAAGCCAGTGCTGGGGGAATTCTGTGCAGACCAGGGGGCATGGGCTGAGGGGGACCAGACAAGAGGAGGAAGCTGGGGCCTCCTCTGCCTTGTCTGTTTCTGCACCGCCTTGTGCCTGAGAACCTGGCCGCCATCCCAGGTTCCCCTGCTTAAGCTAAGGGACCATCACTGAGAACAGCTCTCTCAATTCTCTTTGTTTCTGGAAGTTTCCTTCCTATGGAGTCCTAGCTGGGGCCATGCACAGGAAACACATGGTGGGTCTTGAATGGAGTAGAGGAGGGCTGGGATTAGGGTGGTGGAGTTTGGGGGCAGGGGCATGTGGAATCTGCAGATTGAGGAGGCTTGGTGGGGGATGGCTCTTTGCTTCCCCTTCTGCCCCATAGACTAGTCCTGCAGGGTCTTCGGCTCTGGGATCCTCACTCTCGTCGTCACTCACGCTGGAGGGTCATGCCTAGCCTCACCTCACCCTACCTTGATTCTCACCAATCTGCTACTGGTGCCAGTTCCTGTGTGACAGCCATCATCTTTCACTCCTTGGGACAAGGTACAAGCTCCTTAGCCTGGCATTAAAGGCCCTGCTACCCCGAGTAGCCCCACTTCCAGTGTATTGGGGGATGGCGTTGCCTGTGAGCACAGTGCTCTAGTAGGCCACAGGGCCTTTGCATGTGCCACCTCCACTACCAGGAATTCTACTTTACCAAGAACCTCTAGTCCCCCCAACTCCTTGAAATCCTATCCAAATATCATAGCCTCGACAGAAACAACAATAAAGAATATAGATATTCTCCTTTAAAAAATTACAGCTTTTATGAGATATAATTCATATATTAAAAAGCTACCCTTTTAAAGCAGACTGTGTTTTTAAGTATACTTACAGAGTTGCATAGCAGTCATCAACAATCCCAGAACATTTGCATCACCCCCAAAAGAAACCCAGTACCCATTAGTGGTCTTCCCCATGCCTTCCCCCCCTGAAGCACTGCCAGCAACTAATCTATTCCTGTCTCTATGGGTTTGCCTTTTCTGGACATTTCATAGAAATGGAATTATGTAATATGTGGCCTTTTGTGGCAGGTTTCTTTCAACGAGTACAATGTTTTTAAGATTTACCCCTGTGGTAGCAGGTATCCGAACCTCATCTTTTTTATGGCTAATACTCTGGCATGTGATACACCACATTTGTTTATTTAGTCACCAGCTGATAGGTGCCTAGGCTGTTTCTCTTTGGGCTATTATGAATAAGGCTGCTATGCATACTTGTGAACCTACTTTTAATTTTCTTGGGGTACATATTTAGAAGTGAAATTGCTGGGTCATATGGTAACTCTAAATTTAATCTTTCAGAAATTGTCAAACTGTTTTCCAAAGCACCA
The DNA here is from genome assembly GCA_004026585.1 of Noctilio leporinus. NCBI lineage: Eukaryota > Metazoa > Chordata > Mammalia > Chiroptera > Noctilionidae > Noctilio > Noctilio leporinus. The sequence continues at coordinate 520,345 of PVIW01000328.1, read as the reverse complement.
TTTTTTAAAATTGAATTTTATTGTTGTTGCATTACATTTATCCCATTCCCCACCCTGCTCTCCCCTTCCCTATCCTCCCATTCCCCACCACAGCCCATCCCACTTGTTGTCCATGTCCATGGGTCATCCATGCTAGTTCCTTGACTAAACTGCTCCCCTTCTTTGCCTCCTTCTCCCCACTCCCCCTTCCCCTCCCTTCTGCACACTGAAGGCCTGTCTGTTCCTTGTATTCATGTCTCTGATTCTATTTTGCTTGTTTCTTTGTTTTGTTTATTAGTCTCCTGTAATGGTTGAGATCATATGGTATTTGTCATTCACTGACTGGCTTATTTCACTAAACATAATACTCTCCAGTTCTATCCATGTGTCACAAAAGGTAGGAGCTGCTTCTTTCTTCCTGCTGTGTAGTATTCCATTGTGTAAATGTACTAAAGTTTTTTGAGCCAATCATCCACTGATGGGCATTTAGGCTGTTTCCAGCACTTGGCTATTGTAAATAGCGCTGCTATGAACATAGGGGTACATAGGTTCTTCTGAATTGATGTTTCAGTGTTCTCCAGGTATAGTCCTAGTAGTAGGCTGTCTGTCTCTATGGTGTTGAGCCACATGAGTTATTTTTATATTTTGGACCTCAAACCCTTGTCTGAAGTATTATCCAAAGCACTATTTTATGTGATCACCCCAAATTCTTCACATTCTCACCAGTACTTGTTAATATCTTATTTTTAAATTTTTTAATTATTTTTAATTTTTAAAAAAGACTTTATTATTTCTAGAGAGAGGGGAAGGGAGAGGGGCAGATAAAGAGAGAGACATTAAAGTATGGTTGCCTTTCACCTGCCTCCAGCCACGGACCTGGCTAGAGACCTGGCTTACAATCTGGTTATGTGCCCTGGTTGGGAATTGAACCATCGACCTTGGGTTTGGCTGTGTTACCAGCCAGGGCTTTTTTTCTTTTAACACTTACTCTAACCATCCTAGTGGATATAAAGTGGTATCTCATGGTTTTGATTTGCATTTCCCACAGGATTAAAACTATTGAGCACCTTTGCATGCTTATTGGTTATTTGTATATTTTGTTTGGGTAAATGTCTCTTCAAATTATTTACTGTAAGAGTTTTGCATGTTCTGGATATAAGCCCCTTGTCCAAGATAAGGTTTGCAAATGTTTTCTCCCATTCTCTAGGTTGTCATCACTTCTTGATGGTGTCCCTTGAAATATAATGAAGTCAAATTTAGATACAGTTTTTCTTTTGTCTGTTGTGCTTCTTGTATGAAACCTAAGAAATCCTTGTCTAATCCAAGGCCATGAAGATTAGCAACCAGTTCTTGAGATTCACCCTGTGCCAGGTACTTTACATATATTATCTCCTCTCATTGCAGCCTGGCAAGGCAGGGCATTTTACTCCCGTTGTACAAGAAATGGAGGCTCAGGGATTCATTCCTGGGTGTACAGCTAGTGGATGGCTGGGTGTCTACTAGTTTCAGAGCTGGGCCCAGGTGGGTGCCAGTGTGTGGCCTGGAAACACAGCTGCAGCTTAAGGGAAAGAGTAACTGAAACTGAGGGTTTCCTTGGTGCCAGGCTTGGGGCTCAGTGCATTGTATGTGTTAACTCATATCCCCTCTCCATGGTTCTGCAGTTGTGACACTGACAAGCTACGTAGAGACTGGGGACGGGGCCCAGCCATCTATCTGTGTTACTGAAGAGCTTCAAGAGGTCCTTGATGGTGTCAAGCATGAGAACTACTGCCTAATCAGTGCCCCCTACCCCCACCCCACACTCTGCAATTGTCTGGGTAGCTTTGTTTTTGTTTCTAAATACCAGCTTGGGGGATGGCACACTAAGAGATTCTTATTTCATTGGTGTGGGTGGGGACACCATTTTTTAAAGCTCCTAGAAGAACGTAATATGCACTCAGGGATGTGACCACTGCCTAAGGAGTAGGTACCACCACTAACCCCACTTCACAGGGGCAGAAGGGTTAGGAGATTGAAGGACCTGCCTAAGGTGAAGCCATGTAGGAGGAGGGGGAGTTGGAGTTCAAAGTCCCTGCCTTCCACTTCCCTCCATTTATTACTTTATTATTCATTTAGAGCCTATGCAACAACAACAATAATAGTAGTAATAATAATAATAATTTAGAACCTGTGGGTTGGTTCCCAAGCTGCTTTCTTCGGAAAAGCAAACGATGCATAATGTTGCCATCTAGTGGCAATGGAGAACTGTGAGCATTTTCAGGGCGTCCAATGACTCTTCTCAGGGGACACCTGGCAAGAGGAGAGGGGACCATTTCCAGTTGCTTAGACAGATGTTTTTGAGACACTTGGGCCCATTTTTCCAAAAGGTGTTGTTTGAGAAAATGAGAGTGGAATGGAATGGCGGTGGGCTTCAGTTTAACCTTTGGTCAGGCTCTTCCTGACCTCCTTGTAAAGTGCTGATCTAGCAAGAACCCTGCTGACTTAGGTTAACCAGGACTGTCCACCCTCAATACGTGATCATCCTCGGGTCTGATCAGGTCCCTCATCCCGCGCCTCCCCTCCCCCCATGACGCCTGATCTGCAAGAATCCGGTTAGGTTGGTTTAGCCAGAATGCCCCCTTATCTCTGTTTCCTCCTAGTAATTTTCCATGCACCGACCCCTGCTCACGCTGTCGCCTGGCTGTGGACCCCCACTTGCCCATGCTGTTCAGAGTTGAGCCCAGTTTCTATCTCTGACTGCAAACCCCCCCTGCAGTGGTCTTTATGCCTATCGTGATGGGCCGACTAGAGCCTGCCTCACCATCTTAACAAGTGTCATAACAATTTTGTACTTTAACCCTGGGGAGGCTGGGTCCCAGGCAGGAGAGGGAAGGGGAGACGCATGGGGATCTGAAATGGAGAGAGCTCTCCCCATCCAGCAGTAGCGCCCCACCCACCTTCAGGGACTGTCAAACCTCTGTTTACCCAGTGAGTCATTCTTTGCTTTTTCCAAGAAAATCCTGCATTAGCACCTGCTGTGAGTCAGCCTCGTCTCACCACAGACTTCTTTATTTCCAAACACCTATTAGTAGCTCACAGAAAAGTTTCTTGGAACATTGTTTGGGAAACTTTTAACCCAGAGGGAGATCTGCAGTGGTCTGCCATGGGGCTCTATCCCAGGTCCACCTCAATTAGCCATTTTTATCAGTAATTTAGAGGAAAACATTGATTGTCTACTAATCAAGTCAATGGGCTGTTTAACCCTGATGGGATGCAGAATGCACTGGGCAACAGGGTTAGTATCCAAAGATGTCTTGACATGGTGAAGAAATGGTTCCAAATAACAATATGTAGCATGACAGGCATGTGTTGAAGGCCTTGTATTTTGGGCTTTAAAAAAGTCAGGAGCAGCTGCCCAAAGACAGGGGAGACACCTGTGAGAGAAGCTGAGACTACTTGGTCAGTGGTTGGGATAAGAATATTAATAAAAATAATGCTAGTTAATGTGGCTGACCTTATTCAGTCCTTGTAACCATGTACTATTGTAGGTAGGTAGCTACTGTTACCAACACCAATTCAACAGATGGGAAAACGGAGGCTTTTAGAGGTGCACCAACTTGCCTAGGGTCACCTAACTAGGAGGTGACAGAGCATTCATCAAGGACAGGATCTCCTTCAAGGCCTGCTGGCTCTGCCTGGACAGACCCTGGGTGAAGGGCTGGGTTCCTTGCTTTTGAGCAACCATAGGATGCTTGGGCGGCAGCTGTTGGGAATTCTAACCTCAAGTAGACTAGGAGGCCGTGGAGGTAGTGAGCTCCCCATCCCTGGGGAGGTACAAGCAGGGACCGGGAGAGCCTGACAGCACCGTTGCGGTGAGGATCCCAGCATCAGATTGGGACTAGGATAAATAATATTTAAGGCTCTTTCATCCTCTGCAATCCTACAGTTCTGCTACAGCAGCTTATTAAAGTCAAGTTTATGACATGTAAAAACCATTTTTTACTCACTGAATGTATACATTATTTATATTACTTCAGGATTTCTCCTATGACAAATATACACACGGTATTTACTCCAAAGTGCTAGGATTTGTGACAGATTTTACGTGCCCACTTAGAGTTTATGTTTTGGCTGATTATTAAGACATTTAGAGTTACTGTGCATGTATATTTATGATGCAGGGTTAGTCATAGTTATGAAGTCCTGGATGCCCAGGCATTGCTCAGGAGCCCAAGCTGCGCATCTTACACTGTCCCTGTGGGAAAGCGTGACCTGCTTGATGGCAGTTCATCGTAGGATGTGGTTTCAGCAACCCAGTGAATTGTCGCTGCCACCCATCGGATGTTCAGGGAGCATCCGATGGATTTAACGGGAGACGGACCTAGTTCACTACGTGGCTGGGATGAGTGTCTCAACATTTCTGTCCCTCAGTTTCCTAGTTGAGGAATCAGAGGGGAGGAGGCATGCTTTTCCGACATTGCTGAGCTGGCGCGGGTGGCAGGGCCTGTCGTTAGTGACACATCTTTCCATTCTTTTGTCCTCCTGGGCATTGAGGGCTCTGATTTGGGAACCGGCCCCTCACCCAGAGGGCTGCAGCGTTCTGGATTTTTCTTGTGCAAAGCAGGATCTTTTCAGCAGATGTGAGGGTTTTGCTCAGGGCCTCCAAACTAAACCAGTTTCACCTAAAATCGGAGAAATCAATCTTCACAGTTGAGCTGTTGCTACGACATTGATTTGGCATAAATTCTGAGGCAGCCTGGCTAATAAGTAGGCGCAAAGGCAGTAAACATCAGGGGGGATTAACTGTGAGGGCGGCAGGTGAGGGGGATGATCCCTGCCTCCCTCACCCGCCTCCTTCCAGCTCCCAGCCTGAGACCCTTGCCCATGGTAGGGTGGGTGGCATAGCCTCGGAGACCCCGGCAGGACTGCCTGGTGTGGGTGGTGGATTGGAGGAAGTGGAGGCGGAGCTGGGGCCCCGGGACTCGTGGCTGCTCAGAGCAGCCTGGCAGAGCCGGTGGAGGCCTGCCCACCTTGCCCTTGGTGCCCACGCACCTAAGTGTGAATATCGCAGGGTTTTGTGCCACGCAAGGACACTGCCACCCACAGTCAGCATGCCAATACCTACCTGTCAGCTATGGCACTCACACTGTGGTCTGTCTGCCAAGTGCCCAGCACACAGTAGGTGCTGTGAGATGGCAGGTGCTATTATTCTAGGGGTGCACTGTAAGCTTCTGGGCCACCACCCTCAAGTCCTGGACCCTTCCTCTTCCTCACCATGCTTAGATACTGCTGCTGGCCCCACTGGGACCCCAGGATGACCCATCATTGCCTTCCCTGGTGCCCCTTGAGTCCCCCAATTCCCAGTCTCAGAGTTCAGTCTTGATGTCTGATGGACATACCTTCTACACCCCCACCCCCACCTACTGTTGGCCTCTCTGGGCTCCCCAGGTCACAGTCCCCACGTTGCAGGGGTGTAGCGTGGTCTCTGGCCAGTTCTGCAGTCCTTCTTGCCCATCCCAAAAAGGATGCCTTCGCCCGCCTCAATGCATTTTTCACAGTGTGTTAGCAACTTAATTACCAGATAATAGGAATCTCAGATAAATAACTCTTACCTACATCTGCTTACTGGTAGGTGATGAGAAGGAAACAAATGTGCATTTGAAAAGTAACACATTTCCCCCAACATGATTTCTGTCTCTGGTCATAAATGTCAGAGATAAATGAATGTACTTTATTAACTATCAGCACACTGGTGCAGGGAGGCATCTGCTGGGCTGTCAATCATGGAGCCCCTGGCAACCCACCACCTCCCACCGCTCCCCTCCCTGCATTGTCAGTGCCTGCCGGCATTGCTTTCCTGCCTGAGTACTGGGAGCTCTGAAGGGCTGGGTAGCCAGCCACCCTCCCCATCAAACCCGAGACCTTCCAGGTGCCGCACCTGTTGGTGACAAGGGTCCTTAAGTGTGGAGGAGGGAGAGAGAGTGAGCGAATGTCAGAGTGATACAACGTAAGAAGGACTCAACAGGCCATTGATGGCTTGGAAGGTGGTGGAAAGGGACCACGAACTAAGGAATTCGGCTGCTTCCAGAGGCTGGAAAAGGCAGAAACACAGATTCTCCCCTGGAGGCTCCAGGAAAAGATCGCAGCCCTGCCGAATTGTTGATATTAGCTAGTCAGGCCCATTCTGGACTTCTGACCCCCGGAACTGTAAAATAATGCATGTGTTTTTTAGCCATTAAATTTATGGTAGCTTGTTCTAGCAGCAGTAAGAAGCGAATGCCATGTAACCCGGCTGGGTTATATTTGTCTTTATACCAATGCAATCATACAGTATAATTTTTGTTCATTTATTTATTTTTCTGGAGGGAGGTGCCCACAAAGACCAATGTGCTGAGGGCCCAGGGCAGTCAGAATGCAGCCCCAACGCTTCCTGTCTCACAGCCTACATTAGGCTTAAATGAGAAGACGTTGGCAGAGCACCTCCTACTATGCGCAGATCACATAGTGGGAGTCAGAAATGGTGGCAGCAGCCGTATTCATGGTTGTGGTCAGTCTCCCTTCTGAGCACTGAGGCTCCCCTTGGGGGTGTTTCTGCCCCATCCCTACCCCTGCACCTGGCCTTGACCCATTGTCAGTCACACTCAGGAAGGCTGTGGGCATGTTTCTCAGCAGAGATAAGGGTGGTTTGGCCACTGCCTTCAGAGAAACAGCTCTGCATTGAGATGGGGATACTTTCCTGGCTATCCTCCTGAAACGCTTTGGGTGTGGGCACTGCTGTGAGAGTTAATGAGCTTGTGTATCCTTGAATGCTGTCATTTTGTGTGTGCGTGTGAGTGTGTGCCAGCCAGCGTGTGCGTTTCTGTCTGTAAACATGTGTTTATGTGTATTGCCATCAGGAAGTTTCTTTGAAGCTGTTTTCTTGTTTTAATGGGGCCCCTTCTCTGTCCACTTGGCTGTTGGTCAATGAGAGCCAGCCATCTGGGAATTGCTCCTTCTGTGGATGGAAGAGGAGAGCTGGGCCATATTTGGATATCCTGACTTTGACCTTGGTACTCTCACTGGCAGCAGGGGATTGGGGGGGGGGCCACCTCAGGTCCTGCTGTGTGAGAGGCTGTCGGGGCAGAGCCTAAAGGGGGTTGAGCTGTGCTTGGGAAAGCAGAATGAGGAGCTTTTAATGTTGTAAGGCAATGAGGACCTCGAAAGGAGCGGTGAAGGTTGATGGGCCAGACATGGGTTCCAGTCTGGCTTTATTAGCTGTGTCAATTTTAAGAAAATCACTACCGCCCTCTGAGCCTCAGTTTCTCTGCCAACTGGGGATAGGAGACCTGTGTCAGAAAGAGGCGGAGATTGGCCCCAGACTGAAGAGGAAATGGGGCTGTGAGTTTTGCCCAGTCGAGATTGCGATGGAAGCTGCTGAAGCACTGCTGTCTAGTAGAACCCGCCGTGATCCCGTGCTGTGCCTGAGCTGTCCACTGTGGCAGCCGCTGGCCATGTGCGCCTCCTGAGCACTTGGAATGTGGCTAGGATGACTAATGAACTGGAATTTCAGTTTTATTTGATTGCAGTAGCTTTAAACTTAAAGTCAGCCACCTGAGATTGATAGTGATGCTGTTGGACCCCCCAGTAGCGGGCAGCCCTAGAGGACATCAAGCAGTGTCCTTTAGGACAGTCCAATTTTCGCCAACGTCTTTGTATCTCTGCTCCTTTCCTCTGATACCAACAATTTTTTCCTCTTGGTCCATGAACTCCCAAGACTAGTAGCTACTGACTTTCTTCACAGGGACACTGGAGGACAGCAATTCCTAAATGCCTAGTGTATGGTGGCTTCCTGAGTCCCCGTCCAAAGTTTCACTTGTAGCTGATGTCCAGCCAGCCTTGGGGGAACAGCCAGAGAATAGTCTCCGATGAGCTCTGTTCTCTTTGCCTGAGATAGGGGGAAGGGAGGCGTATGGCTACTCTTGAAGCAAATTCAAGTCCAAGACAAAAATCTTTATTGGTCTCCGCAGAAGTTGGGCCCTGGGTACTCAGTCTTCTTTGTTCTGAAACTAAGTTCAGCGGGAGACAGAGGCCTTGAACTTGAAGTCATGAGACCTGCCTCTCGGGTGCTTGACTACCTTGGGATCTTGGGCAAGTTCCTTGGCGTCTCTGAGCCTCAGTTTCTCTTTTGTGACATGCCATCACAGCGACGATGACAATGATGACAATATGCCACCTCTGTTGAACATGTAAGGAGCTTTGTCCACACAACCTCATCATCTCCTTTTGTCTACTTGATGACATTACCCCCAGTTTGCAGTTAAGACTATTGAGTTTCCGGTAGATGAGATGATATCAGACCCAAAGCCTGCGGGTGGCAGTCAGGATTTAAACCCAGGTCTGTGTCATTCCAAAGTCTGTCCCTTCTGCCTTGTGACGCCAGCTTGCATGGAGCTTTTGCCTGTCCAGCGGTGGAGATGCTGTTGGCAATGGGGAGTGCGCAGCCTGAGTCTCCTCCAGCGCCGTGGCCAGCTTGCCTAGGAGGAAGGTCTCAAACAGGCCTGCACACGGGAATCAGCCGTGCAGCCCCTGAAATACAGGGATTCCTAGGCCCGTCCCAGGCTTTCTGAAGCAGGAGCTGGGAGGCCATGTCCCTTTTGAAAAAGTTTCACTGTTGAGTCTGGTGGTACCTTGATTTACATGTAACCAGTAGAAAACGTTGGATGACCTTTGGATGGACCACCCATGTAGATGGCCCACCGATCAGCTGACACTGGAGTAGCCTTCAGTCTCCACCTGGACTTTGTGGCTGCACAGGCTCCTGGTGTCACGTCCAGCAAGGCTGCCCCTGAGCGGGGACATCACTTGGCTGCCCGGACGACTGCAGAAGCCACAGTTTGTGGACTGAATTGGGCAAGCGGTCCTCTCCTCTAAGCACAGCCTGCTCCTGACTCCAGCTCTGGCTGCACAGTCTGTGGTTGGGGAGAGGGGCATGGACTAGGCTGATTTCAGTGGTGAGTTTTGGGGTGCTTGACCCAGTTCCCCCCTTCAGAGCTCACACACCCATCCCTCAGCTATTGAGTATATGAAGTCTGTCCCGACAGTATCAGCTGTGCAAACGGTTTTAATTATATTGACATTGCATCCGTACTTTTGGGGCAGACCTCCCATGCCTGTTCGTAGCTGCATCACCCACTGGGACTTGCCCTTGGCTGGGGGGAACCTCCTTGTGCAGTGGTAAACTCCCCCTGGCTGAAAGTCTGTGGCTGGTGAGTGGCTGATGATGAGATAGAAGGCCTGTCTTCTTGCCTGTTTGAGGCCTCCACAGCTCTCAGAGGGTTGGCTGAGGCCTCCATTGCTGCCCTGTTGTGGGCCAGCTTCTCCCTCCACTGAGCCCAACCGTACCTTCTGCTCTTTCTTAAGGGTGTGCGGGTGCATGCGATCAATTGGCAATAACTTTGCCTCTCCTTATTTCAGGTGCTGCTGATTAATTTTGAAAAACTACGTTTCTAGGGTTATGATTTAACATCATTGTTTCATATATAAAGTATTAAATTCCGAGAGCAACCGTTATGTTGAAGGAATACAATGTTAGAGCAACCATAATTTCTGGACTGTGTGCAGGGCGAACTGCTAAGGAAACTGCAGACTTCAATAACATCCTTTTACGTACAGTTTACAACGTGAAGAAGGTGTATGATGCTGATCCTGATGTTGCCTCACCAACAAGGAAAATGCATAACGTATGCAAGGATCTCACAAGTCCAGATATTGTACACAGAATCCAGGAGATCATTAGTGAAGATCCAGGATGTTTACCTTGACGTTTTGAGAGAAGTAGTTGTATTGTGGATCAAGCAAGTTGCAAATGGACGTCATTTTATCTTCCAACAAGATGGTGCCCCAGCACATAACACCAAAAAGGGGGCAAGAATTTCTCAGTGTCAGTGTTTCTGAATTCTGGTCAAAGGAAATCTGGCCACTTAGTTCACCAGATGCAAATCCTTTAGACTATTATATATGGAGCATTTGTGAGAGAGAAGTTAATAAACAACCTCATTCCAATAAAGAGGCTGTTAAAGCTAAGACTGAAAACATGATGATGTCCATGGATAAAGAAAAGTTAATGAAAGCGTGCTTAGGATTCTAAAGTCTAATCGAGTCTCTTATTGCAGTAAAGGGAGACTTTTTTTTAACTAAAAAAATAATGACTTTATTATTTCAAAATATAACACTTTTGTGGTATGTTGTTTATTTTACTAAAATTTTGCCAGTTGATTATACGCACTCTGTATATCCCAGGAACCCTGTCCAATACAAACCTCCTGTGAGCAAATATCCATCCCAGGTTTATTTTCAGGGAACCCCCTCCAAGACACCCGTCTTCTGGACAGACAAAATCATGCTAGAACATCTGGGTCTTTTTATGGCTGAAAATCCCTTAGAGAAACAGGCTGTCCAGCTGTGGCTCGTGGCTGAGCGTCTGCCATTTGCCGAGCAAGTCCCTGCATCATCTGGGAGCTGTTGCAGCTGGCTCAGATGTTGATATAAAACAGGAAAAGGCAGGGAGAAGTGCATGCCATGAAAAGAATCCAGTCCAAACGCCTGTAACCACAGCTGTTTAGAAGGAAACTCCTCCAGGCCCCTGGATTCCTCCAACTGTGGGCCTACTGTCTTTTTCATACCCTGTTTGTCTTCGGATTTTCACTTAGATGTGCCATACCCAGGTTGCTGCCTGCTCGCTGACCAGCCTAAACTGGAAAGATGTACCTTGTGGCCAGGTGACCCCTTCATCTCATCCCCCATGCCAACTGCCTGAGTCATATTTCAGAAAAAAACATGTCCGGCTTGGCCAGTCCCCTTCTCAGGAGCTCCTGTGCGTGCCCCATCGTCTTCAGAATGAAATTCAAGTTCTTTGATCAGAGATTCTGGACCAGCCCTGCTCAGATTTCCCATGTGATTTCTCTACTTCCTTTCAAGCCAGTTCTCAAAGCATTCTGAGCTCCAGCCAAAACAAATCACTTAAACTTTTCTTGAACGTTCCCTGATGATTTATGTCTAGGTGTCAGTGGATGTACTATTTCCTCTGCCTAGAAATCTCCCTGTACTTGGTGTGATTGAGAACTTCTACTTATCTGTCAAAACCCACTTTGAGCATCACCTCCCCCAGGAAGCCTACCTTCAGTGCTCCAGACAGAAGTAACCTCTTCCCTTTCTGGGCAGCCACAATATCTAAAGCCCTTTCTGGTCAAAGTAGTAGTCTTATGCTCTTGATGCCTGCTTTTTGATGGGAGATGATGGACCCTTGTTCAAGTTCACCAGTGGTCATGGTCAGGGTGTACAGGACCAGTCTTTGTATCCTTTTGCTGGGAGTACATCCCATATTCCAGTGGAGAGAATCTATCCTTTTATAACTGGACATTTAGAAGCTTTCAATGAAAGACTTACATTCTGCCCTGGGCACCTTTGGCTAAGAATTGTCCTAGATGTCTATTCTACTCTGGTCTAAGTTTTTCTCTTCTGTTTGTCCCACAGGCTCTTGCCCTAGGACAATTTTCAGCTACAGTGGGGGAAAGCATCCAGAGATCTCACATTAAAATAGAATTTGAAAAGTTTAAGAGGAAAGGTTCATATCTCTCCTGTTTCTGCCAATCTTTGTTAGGGAGCTTTAGGGCAGTGAGGTACAGAGTTACCCCAAATCTTCACTCCCTTCTCCCCTTCCCAGGGAGTTGAGTTAGAGTGCCCCTCCACATGCCCCTCCTCCCCAGGCTTGGAGGCAAGCAGTCTTTGTTTCCTCCATCCCACTGGAAGAGCTTCTCAAAATATCTATTTGAAGGTAAGTTTGGGTCTAGACACCACTTGACCCCCAAGGCATGGAGGCCGTCCTGTGGCCACTGCATCTTCTAACTTTTTATTGAACAAGGACTTACATGACACCTGCTGTGTGCCAGGTATGTTCCTGAGCACTTTACATTGTGTCACATGTTGTTCTTGCTGGGGAAGCAGACAGAGTCAAATGCTAGAGCACAGGACATTTCTAAAGAAGGAGGGGTTGTCTTGGGGCCAACGCCTGGGAAAGAGACGGGTAGGATGCAGGGGTGGACAGAGGATCGGCCAACCTGTAGAAAGCTCTGGAGCCAGAACCTTCCTCCAGAGTTGCCTGAGGACAGGGGCACCCAGCCTTTATACCCTTCACTGATCCGTCATTAACCCAGGCTGCCTTCGGAAGGACAGGTGACCTTGGTGGAGGCCGATTTCTGCAGCTAAGGCGATTTCCCGAAGAGGGTTGACAGCCAAAGGCCATCTCCTGGCAGCAAGCCCAGCAGCTGGGGAGTAAGACTTTCATTTTCCAAAGTGGGAAGCACCACTCTATCCAGAATCCATATATTATCTCATTCAGGTCTCACAACAATCTAGTGAAATTGATGGTATCATTGTCCGCATTTAACAGATGAGGAAACTGAGGCTCAAAGACATGAACACGTTTTGCCCAAGGCCACGTGTCTACTGCTGGGCAGAGCTGGCACTGCAGCCCTAGACCAGCCCCAGAGTCTTTGCTCATGAACCAGGCTTTGTCTTACTTCAGTTGCTCCAAGGCTGCCTCAAGGTCATGAATTCTAAAAGGAGCCCTGGTAGCTATGTAGAATTAAAAAGTGATAAATGCCAAACACTTTAAAATCAGACCCGATGAAAATGAAGGTGAGGCCAGAGGCTTCATGCTTCAGTCGCAGGTGCCTGGAGAGTGTACCAGCACTTCCGAGGATGCGAAACCCTGGATTAACCATTAGCCTTTATTTAGATAGCCAAGAGAAGGGCAGCAAGTATTTGCATACCGGTTACCACGAAGTTCAAGTGAAGTCCGCATTTATTCTCTATCCTGTCATCGTAAAGTTGATTTTCTGTCCAAGTGTATTTCCTGTGGGGACAAGGTGCATTCCTGAAATATCGAAAGGTGTAATTTACTAGTTCTGAGGGCTGTAGACTTTTACGTGTGAGATGACGAATATTTGTTAGAGGAGGCAATCTTTGTTAGAATGTTTGTTGAAAATGTTTTGCTCACTTAAAGTTGTGATCTACGATTTTTATAGGAGGTTGCCTTGATTCACCAGCTCTGAAAATGAGCCCATGTGGACCTCACAGATAGAGTTCTAATGAGCCCAGTCGGCACAAAAGGCTGTGCCCATTCTCAGCTGGGAGTGCCAATAAAGCCATTCATCCTTCTAAAAAAGACTATTTTGTAAGAATAATAAATACATGGGGGTAAACTGAACACTTGAAAACACAGTGCGGAGCCTTGTTTTCCTATGAAAATGTTAGAGGCCCTTGGTAACTGGGGATCAGTTGACTGGCAACCTGCTGAGCTCTGAACCATAGGGCTGAGTTTAACTCCAGCCTCTGTCCGTTCTGTTGTTAACACACTGTTGACTGGCCACAAAAACCTTGTGCTCTCAAGACCCAACGTTGTTGACAGATAACGAGTTAACTCGCACTCGCGGTAGCTTTTGCTCTGAAATTGCCAATCAACAATGTGCTAAGGTGGTTTGGTCTTGGTGTGATAGAGTTTGAATTGGGTCTGCCCCCTCCCAGCCCCCAAAGAGAGAGCTCAATGTCTCAACCTTCAGTAGGTGAGGATGGGACTGTATTTGGAGATTGGGTTTTTATGGAGGTAATCAAGTTAAAATGAGCTCATTAAGGCATGTCCTGATCCAATAAGAAGGGGAAATTTGGACACTGACAGATACGCATAGTGGCAAGACCGTGTGAAGTGACAGGAAGAAGACAGACATCTCTCCTCCAGCCCTCTAAAGGAAGCAGTCCCACCAACACCTTGATTTCAGACCCGTGGCCTCCAGGACGTGTTGTGGTGCTTTGGTACGGCAGTCCTCACTAATGCCAGAGCTGAGCTTCCCTGACTTCTCCCATTTTAGGGCAAGTTTGGGCAAGTCACCCCACTTCACCCTGCCTGCACTGCCACCAACGGGTAGAGGTTACTTCCTGATTTGGGTCTCAGATGCCACAGTACTTTCAGGAAAGCCGTTGGATATCCCTCCTTCCCCAGCTTGGCCGTCTTATGCAGTTCAGGGGTAGCTTCACTGCTGGGCTTCGATCACAGCCCCATGCAGTTCATGGTGCGCCTGCCACCTCCTCTTCCTCCTGCTTCCAACCCGCTGCTTTACCGCCCCGATGCTGCCTCCCGTAGGGGTGACCCCTGATGACAGGCCTCAGCACCAGCTGCATAGTCCTAGCCAGACACTCCCCAGTGTCCTTTCGCCCCAGCCAGTGAGATGGGCGCGTACAGGTCACTGCACCGTGAGGAAGCTGCCGCGCTGAGACTCATTTTCCTTTCCAGCGTCTCGGTCTTTCTTGGGCATCATTTGTTACATGGAAGCTGGCACCAGGTTAAGGGAAACAAATCTGGAAAATGTGAAAAGAAACTTATTTTTCCACCGGTCAGCCAGGGAGATGCTTTGAATAGAAGCCGGCGGTGCAGTTGCGAGGTTGGGCGTTGTCAGGGAGGGCGCCCCATGCACGTGTGTGTGCAAATCTGTGAATTCGCGTCCGTAGCTTCCGTTGTGTGGTCACGGGTGGTTGTGTGCAAGAGCCTGCAGCTGCGGAAGGTGCGCGTGTAGCTTCCTGTGGGCCTCTCTGTGTGTGCAGACAGAGGCCCTGAGTCTGAGCGTGCACATGTGTTTCTAGTATTTGCACAGCTCTTTGGGTACATGGCCTGAGGGGCTGGGTCCGCAGGCGACGACAAGGAGCTGAGTGGGACTGGTCTGGACGCTCCCCAGGTGGACAGAGAGACAGCTCCATGCTGAGCCCGCTGTGGTCAGGCTGTGGAGGTGGGGGGTGCTGGGTGGGTCTACAGGGAACTCGGGGTCCTTAGGGCAGGGGCAGGGGTTGGGGCAGGATGGGGCAGGTCCCTGGCATCCCACAGTGGCTGACGCTGCAAAGTGGGGCTGTTGGAGGGGAGCCCCCCAGCAGGGTTTGTGCTTGTAAATGGCATTAAGGCCTCTGATGGTTTCCTCTGAAACGGGGCCTTTTCTCTCAAAGCTGTCCTGAGAGGCGTGGAGAACCAAGACTTCCGTGATAGGAGTAAGGGGGAGAGGGGAGGGGCCAGACCCTCCCAGCTTCAGGGCTACCGCTGGCCCGTTCACGCTCGGCTAGACCTGGTCCCACCCTGCCCTCTCACAAGGCCGTCCCCTTGTGCCCCTCACCAGCCCCACCTTGTCTGGCCCCTCAGCTCTGCGGCTCCACTTTGGACTCTGCCCAGGCCTGAGATGTATGGGATTGGATGGAAGGCTCAGAGGGCCAAGCTGATTACCTTGTCCAGGGAGGGGTGCATTACTGGGGACAGCTGTGCCCTGTTTCCCCGCCCCCACCAGGCCTGGTGTCCGCCTGTGGAATGATTGGGCCTGCCATGTTCATTTGCTGCCTCCCAGAAGTCCATTTCTGGGCTGGTCCATTCCTCTGCCGGTGGGGCAGGTCTGAGGCCTTGCTGTGGACCAGCTGCGGCAGCTGCTCAACCTGCGGCATCAATCTGAGAAAAGTGCAGCTGCAATTGTCTTTGGCCAATGGATATGACCGGGCTGCTTGCCCACATTCCTCCCCTGCCCCACCCAGCTCAGCAGATCCTCCCAGAACCCTGGAAGGCTGGGTGTTGACTGACCTCTGTCCCAGGCCGGATTGAGCCCCCAGAACCCATGTGGAGAAGAATTCCACCCTGGGAAGAGGAGTTGCTGGGGGACCCTGGGCCCATCACATCACCTCCTGGTATTGTCTCCTTACCTGGCATGACAGGAAGCGTGGCCTTGCTGGCTTTATGCTTCTGAGCCTGCTCCTTGACCTGCAGCACCTCAAAGGTGGAGGGGATGCCTGCCCTGCCATGGCCTTGCCTGGGGCCACCATCTCAGGGCAGCTGTGGTATCACCCAACCTGGTTGTGAACCTTATCCTCATTGCTTCCATCCTTAATGGCGTATTGATCGGGTGCCAGACTTGGTGCTAGAGTTGTTATGACAGATTGTCTAGGTCACTGTGGGCATAAACACGCCACAGATCAAAGTAATTTTGAACCCTTTCAAGCGCTGTGGACAATTCCTATGATGGGGTGGCTGGAGGCTAAGATAACTCAGTGGTCAGAGCCTCTGGGAAGAAGTGATATCTTTGAGCTGAGACCTGAATCTTTGTGACCCTCAGTTCCCTAGCCTTCATGTTGTAAGGCCTCCATGGGATCATGTGTAGAGGGTCTGGCGTGTTGTAGGAGCTCAGCCCCAGGGCCTTTGAACAAGCTTCCTCTGAGCATCTGGCCCTTCTCACTGGAGACTGCATGTCCTCTAACCAAGTTCTCAGATGAAAGCTTCCCAGACTTCTACATGACTCAAAAGCACCTGGGAAATGTGCGAAAATTAATGTGCGGATTCTCAGCCCCACAGTGATTCAGCAGCAGGACTAGACCCTGGAAACCGCATATTTACAGGCACTGCGCGTGACAGGTGGCTCATGGAAGACACTTTGAGAATCATAGTTTGCTTACCCCCAGGGAGACCCAGCATCCTGCCCCCCAACCGCCAAGCCCTAACTCTATGAACGGGTTGGGTGGTAGCTTTGAGGAACAGTTCGTCCCAGCCCTGGTAGACCAGGAAAAGCTGCTCCGATAGTGAAGTGCTCTTGGTCTCATCTTTGGAGATTGTCTGTCTGCTGGACTGTGTTGAAATGTTGCTTTGAAATAACCAGCCGCTCAGAATCTCAATGTGTCCTGAATTTATTAACACGCAGATCATCTACCGAGAGCCTGATGGGGAATATTAAGTATCGAGAATGGCCCTGGAATGAGGCTAGGGGTGCGGGGAGGCGAGGTCTGGTCTAACAGGCTGAGGAGGCAGCAGAGGGCACTTATCCAACCCTGGAGAGGAAACTCAGTCCCCCAGGGGTGGAAGCCGGTGGGAGGTGGTGGGTGGGGATGTCCTGGGTGTGTACTGGCCACTCGGAGGGGTCCAGAGGTAAGGTCAGGGTCCTCTGCGTCTGCCATCTTCCCTCCGCCTCCCTGGTCTGCACCTTCCTCAGACAGAGGCACCTCATCAGCATGGATCTCACAGACTAACGTAATAGCCGCTAATTATATGTCCTGCTATTACCCCACTGCCGGTTGCGGGAACAGAAGCGGGATGATTCAGGGCCAGGAAAATTACCCCCTTCTTCTGTGCTGGCTGCCCGTATGTTATTTGATTCACAGCTCTCTTCGCCTACCCCCCCTCCCGCCCCCCAGTAATTTTTAAAATGCGAAATTGGATCCTTTCAAAATTTGTTCTTACTTTTCAAACCTCAGTCTGGCCAGCCCCCCCGCCTCCCCCGTCAGCTATGATCTGCTGCTGTAGCCTGACCCTGGGAGAAAGAGAGGAGCCCACTGGGGTCCTTGTGAAGCTGGGGTATGGATTTCTATTCAGCGCCCCGGGGAGATGGACAGGTAGCAGGCAGGGACACCTGCCTAGGTGGCTTCCTCCTACGTTGCTGGCTGGAGCCTGTTTCCTCTGCGTGGCCACCTGTGACTTGTGAATGACCCAAGACTGTACCCCGCATCCTCAGCCCCAATCAGGTCTGCTTTGACCGGGCCAGAGCAGGGGACAGAGCTCACCGTCCCCTGACCTCGGCCACCATGCCAGTTACCCTCTTCCTAAGGCCTCGGTTTTTCCATGTGTGGAACAGAGACTCGGACACCAGTGACCTCTGCAGGCTCTGGCCAGAACCACGTCGTGGGTCCTCAGTCCCGGCTGTACATTTAGAATCATCAGGGTAACCAAACAATGCCTGGGTGGGCTCTGAGTTCCACTTGGGCTGATGCCATCAGCATTTCTGGGCAGTGGGGTCTGGGCACCAGCATTTTATATAAAAGTTGCCAGGCAATTCCAAGGTGCCACTAGGCATGAAAACGCCTCTACACAAAGCTTCTACGACTCTGGTGCGTAGTTACCATGAACAAATGAGAGTTCTTGTTTCACTATTGCTTATTGTGCTAAGTGCAGTAAAAGGCATTGCGTTGTAAGCCAGTCATTTGAAACCAGTGGATTTTATTAATTAAAAAAATCCTTAATACCAGAAAGAAATACAAATATGCCAAAAGCAAAGGGCGAGTTCACGAAGAGGTTTTACCAGTTTCACCATGTTCCCCACCACCACCACCCCCGAGTTCAGGAAAGAGGTGAAGGGATGGAGGGAAGAATGTTCCGGAAGGATAGCTGTGGAGCAGGCTGATGGGGCCCCTGGGGGCGCATTCCTTGGACTGGGAAGGGCGGAATGTTTTCGGTGAACCTCTCAAAGGAGTTGGGGAAGGGAGAGATAGCTGGACCCAAGAGAGATGGGCTTTGTGGGCACCTGAGGAAGCTAAGGATATAGTGTGCCAGGGCCCTCTGACCTGCCTCCCTGGTTTTGGAAGAATCTTGAATGTAGGCTATGACCTCAAGGTCATAAGAATGCCCCGAGGGTTGCAGGCATCACTGCCTTCCATCCTGCACACCAGGGCGCTCCCACCCCCACCTCAGGGAATCGAGGGGGGATTTTTCTATCACCTCATGGGGCAGGGCTCTGGACCTCAGCTCCAGAGCAGGACTTCCAGCATAAGGCGCTGGGGGCTCTAGTTAAGGACCCTCATGTGTCCTGGAAATGAGCCCAGGGGGAGAGAGAAGGCTGGTCCCTCTCATGAAACCGGTGCCAGCATTTCGGAATTTGTTGTGGACACAGGTTCTCAGGCCCCCTCCAGATTCGGGTACAGTAGGTCTGGGGACCTGGGGATCTACATTGTCAACCACTGCCTGGGTGATTGTGACACTCCCTGAGGCTGGGGATGGGCACTCACCACACCCCTTCCCGCTGTGGACGCCCCCTCTTGGGCGGGCAGGCGGTGGGGACATCTTTCTTGGAGAGGACAGAGCTCTGCAGAGGGCTCAGGCTCCAGCACATTTGCCTGAAATAAACTCCTCTTTTTGAGTCAGTTTCATCCTCCGAATGCTCAACTATGCTACGCTGCTGTGCTTTCCTGTGCGCAGCCGATTTTTCTCTCTGATGAGCAGTGCCTAAGACACCAAGTAACTGAATGGAGGGAAAAAAGCGATAATTTGCAGGAAGTAAGGAGTGAAGATTTTAAACCTGGGGTGGACCGCGGGGCTGTGGCCAGGCAGCCCATCCCCCTGTCCTGAGGTTGTGGGGGGCCCTCCCTCTGCCTGGTTGGCCTAGCCGCAGGGACCGGGGTTCTCGAGGGCTGACGGCATGCAGGGCTGATAAAGCTCAGCACCATCCTAACCAGACTGGTCCCCTCCGCCCACTGTCTGCTTCCACAGCCACGGGCTCTGCTCTTCTTTGTGACATCTACGCCTTCCTCATCATCTGCTCAACATCCTTGTCATTCAGGACCCCTCCAGTCACTCTCCCCGTGCCCTTGGTGTCCTGGATACATATTTGCTGAGTGTGCCATCTCACACTTGTCTCGCGTAGACCCGTCTTCTCTGCACCGTGGCTCCTGCCCTCTCCCGAGCACCCGCCCCCTCCACCTCACGGGTGAACCTGCCTGTCCAGGTCCAGCTGAAATGCTTCTGGCAGCCATCCCCACTGGAAGCCAGGCCTTCTTCCATGCTGCTGCCCCCTGTGTCTGGAAACCTGAGCACCTTTCACAGCCTGCCCTCTTTTTAGTGTTGCCCATTTCCACATCTGTCCCCCTCCCCCCTTATTAGCCATCTTCACCTGTCTCCCATGGTGCCTGGCATGTAGTAGATGATCAGCACACAGTAGGTGCTCAACTACTCTTAGCTGCAGCCACCATGGTGGGAACACAGCTCTTGAAGCCTTGTGGGGGACCCTGCCACTTGCCTGAGGCACAGAAGCCTCATAACTTCAGTGATAAATAATTGTGGCTTCACTTCTCTGTGATGCCCGCTCCAAGCCTCTGTTCCTAGAAAGTGGGCTCTTGCTGAGTCACCCCAGGGGTCTAGCCAGCCACTGATGTGATGATAAACCAGGCTGTATTCCTGGAAAGTGGGCTGATGAGCTTGAGTCAACATCATTTAACTGAGGGGAGACTGGAGCTCCTCCACATTGTGGCAAGGGACCCCTCAGGAGGCATACTGCACTGTGAGATCATGGGCTTTGGAGTAAAACACCCTGGTGTTCTTATTTTAGGCCTGCTACTACTGCTGTGTGACCTCAGACTAATTCCTTACCCTCTCTGAACCTTAGTTTCTCGGTGTGGAAAACAATGCTAATTATATAAGTACCTTTAGGGTTATTAGGAATATTGGAGATAATACCTGCAAAATACCTTTAATATTTGTCAGGTACCTTTAGGGTACCTTTCAGGAGCTTGATAAATAATGGCTAGTATGACTATCATTATCATTAGCAGCCCTGATTTTTACTCTTTTGTAGTTGCGGTTGTTCCCTCCAGCTGTGGGTGCCTGCGCTGGGCTCACCCAGCACTGTGAGCCCATCGGAAAGAGCCATTGTATAATGAGGTTGGCAGAGGCGGGATGCAGCAGACTCCCTGCCAGGGATCACAAATTAATTAGTATCATTTGTGGAGAGAGGGCCCTTCCATATGCTCGATAGGACAAGCCAGGCCCCTGGGCCTGACCTCACGACTCAGCAGAGGGGTGAGCCCTGTGAACATCAGCTGGACTTGGGTGCTCTTAGGGTCTGCAAGGGACCCAGAGCCACTGAGGATGCATGCCCCTGTGTGTTTGGCAGGTAGGGCCAGACTCCATCACACCTATGGGCTCAGGGAAGCCAGGGGGAGAAAGCTTCCCCACCCTCATCCTGTGCGCATGCCTCAGTTTCCCTGCACAGCACTGCATCCAGTATTCGAGCCTGCACATCCCTGCTCTCCATGCTGAGAACCCCCACCACAATTATTGGCAGCACCCATCTGTCTTCTCCTTTCAGCCTCCAGCAGCCCAGAAATCATGACGCTGTCATAAATGACGGTGTCAGCCCCTATTTATGTCCTGGACTGCAGTGCACACAGAACTCCCTGCCCTGGCTTTTCCCAAAGCTTCTGGCCTTGCTGCCTCCGCCTGGGGCTGTGAGGGGGCCAGGGCCCACCTGCCTGGCTCATCCTTGGTCTTGTCCCTGCGTCTGCCCGCACCTCGCCCCTCACCCGTGGGATCATCACTCCCCTTGCTTCACTGCCGGACCTGGGGCAAGCTGCTTTTACCCAGTTCACCTGTAGGGCCGGCTTTTTCCAGTCTCCGGGTGCTGGGGTGCTGAGGCAACCTTTTCACACTTCATTATCTCATTGAATAGTCAGGAAAGAGCTATTGGTTCCCAGTTTATAGATGAGGAAATGCAGCCTCAGAGATGAGCCTGGATCACAAAACTGGCTAGGGCTGGAGTCAGGCATTGAACTCCCATGGTCTGACTTACCCAATTTTTTTTTTCAATTGAGGGGTGATTAAAATACAGTAAGAATGCATAGATCTTAGACGTGCAGCTCAGTGAGTGTTGACAAATGTATTCACCCTTGTAGCCAGCATTCAAAGCAAGGCAAAGGATGCACCTGCCGTTCATGCCTCTTCTCCATCAATTCCTACCCTCCCAGGTGGAGGCACCCGCTGTTTTGATTGATCTCAGCATGAGTTACACTCTGTTCTTGGATTCTGCAGACGTGGAATTACATAGTATATGGTATTTGGTATACATTGTATATACTTCGTATATAGTTTACATACATTATGTATATGCTTTTATATCCACTTAGCTCAATGTTTCTGAGATCAGTCCATATTTTTGTGCATATGAATAGCTCATTACTTTGATTGCTGAGCAGACTCTGGTTGTATAGACACACCATGGTTTGCGTCTCCATTCACTTACTGAGAGGCATCTGAGTTACTTGCTGCTTTGCACTATTTTAAATAAAGTTGCAACGACTATTCATGTGCAAAGCTTAATGTGGACCTATGTCTTCATTTCTCTTGGGTAGGTATGTGGAGTGGAATTGCTGGGTTACAGGTAGGTATGTTTAACTTTACCACTTCCAGGATTTTCTAAAGTGGTCATGCCATTTTGCGCTCATTCTCAATGTAAGGGAGTCCCAGTTGCTGTACATTCTTGCCAACATTTGGTGTTTTTTTTTTTTTTTTTTTATCTTAGCTGGTCTAGTGGATGAGTAAGTGGTGTCTGATTTTGGTTTCAATTTGCATTTCTGTGATGACTAATGATCCCGAACTTATTTTTCATGTGCGTATTGTGATGTCTGTCCCAGGCTTTGCCATTTAAATAATTGGGTTGGTTGTCTTTTTACTGTTGCGGTGTAGGAGGAGCTCTTCATACGTTAAGGGTATGATTGCAGCCCCCTCACTCTTGATTGTAGATGAGTCTTGGGAGTGCGAAATGAGAGAATGCAACTGTCCTGAAGACAGCAGGGGCCTCGGAAGGGGCCTGTTTCCTTGGCTCTTCTCCCTTCTGCCAAAGTCTCCCCAGATCGTTTTCTCCAACTGAACATCCACCTACATTTGACTCATTCTTGAAAGCTGTTTCAAATGGTCCTCCAGCACCAAGGTCTGTAAAATGCCCCGACCCATGGAAACAACCCCCCAAGAAAGCTGGATCCAAGAGCTGCAACTCTCCTGAAGGGCCTTGTGTTGTGTTATTGGCTTCCTAGAGAACGCTAGAGACGGGCAGTGTGTTGCTCTTGAGTCCATCCTGCTGATGAAGAAGCTGAGGACTAGTGGAAGGTCAGATGATTCATCCATAGTTACTGCTGCAGCCGGATAGGGACGGAGCCATTCAGTTCACAATACAACCGCCCTTTGAAGAGGACAATGGGGAGAAGTGCCCTGTGGAGGGCAACGTGTGGGCCCCAGCTATCTGATCGGGAGCAGAGGTGGTCATGTGGCTTTGGGGCAAGCCAGTGCTGAGTCTGGGTGCAGGGGCACAAGACAGGGAGGCCAGAGAGCCTGGAGGCGAGGGAAACATGGACGGGCCAGTTGGCACCTAGAAGTTCTGTGTGGCCAGACAGACGTGCGTTTGCCTCCGCCTCTGGAGCTCTGCCCTTCTAGGTACATCCCTTAATCTCTCCAAGCCACAGTCTCCCTGACCGCACCAGGGATAATGTGACAGCCTCTGGCGCAGGATGGTCTGTGGGTTACATGCCAGCCGCATGTTTGGGAAGCACTTGACATGTGGTTACACTCTCTGAGGGCTGGATTCTCAGACGCCCACCGGAGTCCCACGGGAGCCTCGTGGTGCTGTGTCCCCTGCCCTGCCTCTGGAAGCAGCCGCTGTTGGGTGCTCGGCTGGTTCCAGGCACAGCTGTCACCGGTATGCCGGTACCCGGCTCATCCGCAGCAGGAGCCGGGGCTGGGCGGGCCTTGGTCGGAGGTACTCACGTGGGGGCGGCTTTTGTGGCTAGTCTAGTTAAATAAACTCCACCCTCTGGCAGGTTTTCCAGGTTGGGCCCACTAGGCATTTAAGGAGCTAAAACTCCAAAGGCAGTTCCTCCCTAAGGAGGTGTTTAATGGGTTGTTCATGCTGTGCTAGGAGTTTTTGCCTCCCACCCCCAAGCCTGCATAAGTCCCCAGGGGGGTGACTCACTGGGTTACCCATGTGGCTCTCTGGACCAGGAGGCTAGGCAGGCCTGGCAGGGAGGGTGATGATGAAGGCCAGTAGGGTCCTGATTGTACTTCCCTCCTTACCTATGGGGCGGCGGGAGGCCCAGGCCTGTGAACAGTGCTAGAACAGATTGCTAGAAAAACACTGTTATTACCGAAAACCAGAGAACCTCCTCCATTAGCTCTAGGGCAAAAGGAGGCAGAAAATTCTGTGAAGTGCCTTAATAAGTAGTTGCCATTGGCTCAACAATATAGCTATTAAAAACTATCAATTATTCAACCATGCTAAGCGGGGAATAAAGCTTGCAGGGTCACTTTTAAAACCCACATAGTGTCAATAGTGGTGTATTAATTTCCAGCTCAAAGATAATATTTAAAGCACGGATCATGCCAGTCTTTCGGAGAAAGGGAACCTTCACCATGCAGATACTGACTGATGAATGACATTTCCTCGGGCATCCAGGTCACTGTTGATATCCTGCCTCCAGCATTGTCCAGTGTCAGGCCCAGGTGGTCCCGCCTGGTTGCACTTGATCTTCCTCTTCTCTGGCCAGAGGCGGGGGTGCCTGCTCTGAGCCAACCCCCCTCCCCAGCCCACCCCTCACCGGCCCCACAAAGAGCGCTGCTTGCTGCCCCAGATGGCCACTAGAGGGAGCCAGGGCTCTCAGCAAAGGCCCTGCGTCAGCGGCTTTTCTACCTGGGATTTCCAAAAGCAGGGCTGGAGTGGGGACAGGTTGGCCGCTGATGGGCCTGGCAGAGGTGGACGGCATTTGAAAGGCTCAGGCTCAGGCTCTGAGCTGTGACCATGTCCCTCCTCACCAGTCTGACTCCGTCTTAAATACAAGAAACACAGTCACATCTTGGGTAGCATACGTACACCAACTTCGAAACGACCTCTTTCTGGGAAGCCTCCCAGAGGCATGTGCCTTATGACGGCTCCAGGTCCTTGGGCCTTGTCGCCCCAGCAAGAAGGAAGCCAATGACGGTCTTCTGCTGCTTTCTTCACCTCTTCTTCCTCCTCCTGCTGTTAATGACCACCCCCCTCCCCAACTTCTTTAAGCACCTCTGATTTGCAGGGAATGTAGCATTGTGGGAGCTGGAGGGTAGCGGGGAGAGAGACGTAGAAAAGCAGCAACTCCTGCATCCAATGGCTTTCCGTTCAGTGGAGCGATGTGGACATTTGGTCCAAGGCATTGAGGCTTTAAGGAGGGGTGGGTTCCAGGACGAGAAGGGCCAGCATTTCCTGCAGGGTGGGGCAGACTTCCCTGGAGGTAGATAGAATAGGGGACTGTCACTGGGGCCCAGACACAGTGGGCTTAGGGTGAGAAAGAGACCCCTTCGGGATCCTCCACAATCCTGTCTGGGTGAAGGAGGCAGTTTGGTGCCAGCGAGCTCTTTGGGGTTGGCTGATCGCACTTTTGAATAAAGAGGGAGCAGGACTGAGGCAGGTGTTTCAGTGGCAACATTATCCAGCGGCAACTCACACTCAGTGTTTCCTTTCCCGGTTACTTTAATAACTGATGCTGTTTTTACACACATCATTGTGGTGCACTGTTTCCTTTAACCATGGGTTTAACTGAACAATAAAGGGAATTACTGAAGAAAAATACGAAGCAATAGTAGTACAGGTGGTGTGTGAATACATCCTGCTGTGTAAGGATGGCTGGAGTGGGGTTGAGCACACACACAGGTTTGGAGTCACAGGAAGACTGGCCCTGACTCTGGCAGTTGTGTGACCTCGGACCTCTCAACCTCCGTCCCCCTCTCTGTAAACAGGGCTGGACATGTCAGGAGGGTCACTGTGAGGGGCAAAGGAGATAATGCACGGGAAGTGCTGAGCACAGGGCCAGGCACACAGAAGGCGCTTAATATTGATGCTGCAAGCAGGGTGGGTGGGGGCTGTAGAGGCCAAACCCAAGTTAGCGGGTGGGGAGCATGACCCTTGGGGGTGGGGGGCAAAGGAAGTGGGATGCCTGAGGAACGGCCCTTGGGGGGCCAGGGAACCCAGATGACAGAACCCATAAGCCCAAGGGCAAAGAGTGTCCCTCCCCAGCCCCCACCCCCACCCGCAGGGCCCGAGCAGGAGGCCAGGGCCTCTGTATTGTGTTTCTCCTTCTGGTCGGAGAGGCTTCCTGCCCCTGCCCCCCTGCCGGGCTGCTCCACTTCCCCTTCTTTCAAGATTTAATTCAGAGTTACCAGTGTTCACCCCTGCCCTGCCACTCCAAGTGTCCCTTCTTTCAAGATTTAATTCACAATTACAAGTGTTCATAATCAGATCCCGCCAATGTTAACCTTGGAGCTTCCTAGCCTGAAAGACCCCATTCTCTGCTGAAGTTCAATATTAACACACCAGCGAGAACCGTCTCAGGCTCCTCAGGGAGCCGGAGCTTCAGCTGATGGGAATTACAATCACTCTCCAACTCGCAGGCAACAGGGGTGCACCTGAAAAATAGTAATGAGTTCTCCCATCCCCCCTCCTGCTCTCCTTCCCTCCCCGGGTACTCACGAAGGACACACTGGGTGCAGATTTTAATCCTTGCCCAACCCTCCTGCAGAGGCCTAATTTCCATTCTTTAAACATAAGCAAAAGGCAGAAATTCCAGGACCTGTGTCAGTTGGATCAATCAAAGAATTCTTCTCTTGCTCACCGGCTCCCAGTATTTACACAACATTCAGGTCACACACGTTGCTCTGAGGCGTCCGCAGGCCCATGTGAATTAATTTTGCTGGTCTGTTTGCCTGGTTTCCAGTGTTCTGGCAGGAGAGCCAGCTTTCCTCCCTTCCTTCGGAGGGTAGCCGTCAGCCCATCCTCTGAGCCTGGCTGGCTCCATTCCATGCTCCACCTACACCATCCTCACCTGCCAGCCTCTGTGTGTGCGGTGCCCCCTTCCCGGAGGGCTGGCTTTCCTCTCCGGCCATTTCCTTCCCTGTGAGGTCCTCCTGGGGCTTCCCAACCCTTCCCTGCTCTGAGATCCCACAGACTCCGGGCCCAGCGGCCTGGATCACCTGGGTCCCTGCACAGCCTCAGACTGTGTGAATGGCTTTTACTTCCCACTGGGGAGCAGGCTTCGGGGCCTGGTCCTGGTCTTATGACTGATTTGCTGAGCGCTCACTAGGTACCACGCACAGTGCGTCCCAGCCAGGGTTGGAATCTAGATGCTCCGAAACGCGTCTTTGTCCCCTGCCCTTCCCTGCGCACAGTGCAGGCCCCAGGGAGCCGAGGAAGGAGACCGTCTCCACAGGTCCAGGCTGCCCGGACGCTGGATCCCGAGGGTGGTGATGGACAGAACGTGGGAGCGAGCCTAGGAGGCCCACGCAAGTTCAGCTGCCTCTAGATTGGAGCTGCGGCTGCTGCTGTGGTGGGGGGTTGGTGTTTCTGTGCAAAACCCCCTTTTATTATCCGAGCACTCGCTTCCACCTCTAGAATGCTGTCCCTTCTGCTTTAACTCAAAGCATTTCTTTCTGCTTTGCTTTATTCCCCAAAGGATTTGAGGTGACCCCCGCAAAACGTTCAGTGAGTCATCAAGTAAAATATAAGTAAAAACAACGAGGGGAGATGCTGTTCCCATCATAGACCAGACTGTCCTTCGCTCAGAAAGGTCCCATGTGTCCCTTGATCTGAGTAGTAGGCTGCGTGTCAGGGTGTGCCAGGCTCAGGAAACTGTCAACCTCCTAACAGTCCCGTCTCTTGTTCTTGATCAGCCCCCTTATGCTGCAGAGGTGGCCCTACCCTGTGGCCATAACCTGGCAGCTTTCCAGGCACAATGACAATGTTAAAAAAGGGGTGGTGATGCCTCAATTCTGGCAGAGTATCCACCCCAGCCTGGCTGTGGGAGGCCCCCTCTGGGACGGCTGCTGTGCCAGTTGCCTGGTACATGGGCGCAGGTCCACGTGGGGTCCCACAGACGACACCATTGCTGCTGCAATTCACTTTCCTTGCCCCAAGGAAACATTGTCTGGGGTGCGATTTGAGAGCCCTAGTCTCCAAGGGACCAGGGGAGGGTTTTTATTTTTTAATTTATCATGATTATTTTTATTCTCATCCAAGGACATGCTTATTGTTTTAAAGGGTGGGCAGGGGTCAGCCTGGTGGAGTGGGGGAGGGGTGGCATCCCAGGAAGAGCAGAGACCTGGTGGAGTGGGATGGCCCAGTACTGTGGGGGTTCAAGGACCTAGGTCTGTCCGGAGCATGGCATTTTCTGAATCAGGGGCTGTGAGAGAGGGGGGCCGAGTTTGTACAAAAGGGCAAGACCATGCAAGGCCAGATCTTTCAAGCTCCCTTCAGCCTCACCGGCCTTCTCCAATCTTGGGTCACAGTTCTGAGCCCAGTGGGGTTTTCAGTGTGGGTCTTCAGTGGCTGGCAGGTTGTCAGCAGTGGCTGACAAGACTTCCCTTGTCCACAGATGGAAGCCTGTCATGCCCCTGCTCATGACCCTTCCTGGCTCCTCACGGCCCTTCCATGAAGCCCACACATTTCCCTGGTCTTCATGGGCTTCTGTGACATGACCTCAACTCCCTCCTCTCCCAGCCTCACCCCTCTGCATGATTCTTTCAAACCTTCCAAACTTCTCACCTCACTCCCACTCAACCTTCCCTCCTCCCTTCATCAGATTCACTCCTGCACAGCCTTTGGGGCTTAGTGCAGGCTTTGCCTCCTCCATGAAGCCCTCCCTGACTCCCTCTGAGTCCCATGGCCCCTGTGCTTTGGGATCTCGGTACATTTCACACTTGATTGTCCTATTCTTTATGTACCCTAGCCCAGTGCCTGGCACTTAGTAGGTACACCTTAATCATTTCTGCATGAATTAATGATTGAGTGAATTAATGAAGCCATTTGATTTTCTCCTGGCCCCAGCTGGGTACCTGCAGGCTTACATCCCCACTTTACAGATTTGGGAACTGACACTGTATTGCTCAGATGCACCACATGTTTTATTCTGGCTTTTCTATTCCACCGCCTAGTACACGAAAGCACCCTGCTTTTCTGTGTTGGTGAGCCCACCCACTCTGTTCTGATGCTGAGGCCTTCTGACTCTTCATTTAGGAGACTTTTAATCTTCCTGGGCTGAGCCATTTCAGAAACGGGTTTCAAAGCTTCTTGAAGTGACATGTTGCAACTTTGATGCAGCTGTTAGCAACTCTGTGGAGGAGATAGGCTGGCTCACTGAGGTCCCCTGGGACCAGCGAACAGGCGAGGCTGCCCCCTGTGGGCTCCTGGAGGGTGTGGAGGCTGTGGGGCTGGCCTGTCCCCACCGGAAGTCACAAGGAGACACCCTTCCCTCAGGCTCCATCCACCGCCCGCCTTGGCCAGCAAGTTCTCTTCTGTAGTGGATGCTGGGGCTTCCACAGAGACTCCTGCATCTTCAGGGCCTTCAGACCCACTCCCCAGACCCTGGGAGCGTCTTCCAGCTGCATCCTTCCCTGGAGATTGCCCTTGACCATGGGGAACTGCCTCACCCAAAGTGTAGCATATTCCCATGGCTGCCTGATGGAAAAGGGGTGCAATTATAAAGGTCTGAGCCCCTGACCTCAATTTAAGACAATGCTGAGGGGCCATCCTGGCTCCAGCATTCCCCCGGGATCAGCTGGGGCCTCAGTGGCGACCATGTCACCCACTGTGTAGTGGCCAGATTCTCCCTCTGCCCAACCCTGCTCTTCTCATTCCCTTATAGGTGTCCCCTCCTAGGACGTCAGCAATAAGTGTCCTTCAGGAGCCTTCCCATCCTGGAGTCTGTTTGCCAGGAACCCACTCCAAAGTCACCTCTCATCTGTTAGTCCACAGGGACCCCCTGGCCACCACCTAGTGGGGAGCGATCAAGAGGATTTCAGCCCTACTCTGCCACTTGCAAGCTGTGTGACTTTGGGTGAGTCACTTAATCTTTCTGGGCCTTAGTTTCTTCATCCAGTACCCACAGAGTCAGTCCTGCCGTGGCCCAGAAGTTGCTGTGAAGCTGATGTAAAATGGGGTCTCAGGGAGGATGAGGTGCTAGCATGGTGCCCAGGGCACGGTAGGTTCTCAACAATGGATTTCCTGTCCGCACCTCTCCAGCCCTGCTGCTTACCCAGCACCTACTGACTTTCTATGGCAACTGCATCCCCGAGCCTGATGGCTTTTCTGGAGCCATGGAAAGCCTCACTCTCCCCCAGCCCCACAGGTCGCTTTGGCCAATGACTGAGCTATCAGCACCCAGCTCCCTCAGTGCAGGTTAAGCTCATGTCCTGTAACCAGCCTGCTCCCTGTTTGGGGCTGTGAGGCCCTAGAGGCTGGCCTGATGGAGCACCTCCTTCTGGCAATTTCTCAGAATTTCCAGAAGGCACCTGCATCGGTGTCCTGTTGCTGCTATGTAACAGATTGTGACAAACTCAGTGGCTTGAAACAACATGAACTTATTACCCTGCAGTGCTTAAGGTCAGAAATCTAAAGCCAGCAATGGCCAGTTGAGTCATTTCCGCATCTGTCACTTCAACTCTAACTTGACCTCCTCTGTGTTGTTTAGGGCCCTCATGATTCCACTGGTCCCACCTGGATAAGCCAAGAGAGTTGCCCATCTCAAGGTCAGCTGAAGTCTAATTCCATCTGCAAACTTGATTCCACCTATGATCTTTTTTATTTTTAAAATAATTTATTCTTCTTAGAGAGAGGGGAAGGGAGAGAGGCAGAGAGGGAGAGAGACATCAGTGCATGGTTGCCCCTCACCTGCCCCCAGCCACAGACCTGGCTGGAGACCTGGCTGGAGACCTGGCTTGCAACCTGGTTATCTGCCCTGGCTAGGAATCGAACCAGTGACCTTTGGGTTTACTGGCCAGCGCCTTATCCACTGTGCTACCAGCCAGGGCTCCCACCTATGGTCTTAATTATCCTTTGTTATAGTCACAGGCTGTGTGGATTAGGGTGTGGCTATCTTTGGGGGCCATTATTCCATTATAACACCATTTTTGGGGTGATTGGCTATCAGCAACCCCCTGCCAGCTGTCTTCCCGTTCTCTTTGTTACTTTCCCACTTCTCTGCCAGCGGTCCCTACCCCTCTCAAGGAAGCAACTCATACTTGAAACCTCATTTCAGGGTCTTCTTCTGGGGGAAACCAAATTAATACCCTCAGCAAGGCTATCCAATTAAGGGCACCTCACAAATAAAGTAAACCTGCAAAGACTCAGGACTGAAAGCAATGGGTTGAGATTGGACCTGGCTCCCATGGGTGCCACTGGGCATGGGCTCCTCCCCTTCTGCAAAAGGAAGTGGCCACTAACCCTTTCTAGCTGCAGGGCCCCCAGCTCCTTGTGGGTAACAGGTTTCACTGCGCTAATGAGCGCTTCATCCTCCTCACTTAGCAAATTTCAATTTTAAGTAATTGCTTGAATCAAAGTTATTTATTGGGTCCTTAATATACTTCAGATTGGAAGCTGGTTTTGATTAGTTTCCATTACTACTAAAATTGAAAGTACATTTCCCACTTGCTGGTCATTTTCCTCCGCCATGGCATGGCTGCTAGAGAACACAGTTTGAGTCACCAACAGACGTGAAGCACATCCTGGAGCTTCCCTCAGCTTTCCTCCTTTTCCATTTTCAAAGGCGTTGTTCATGATCACAGCCCCCGCAGTGGGTGTGCAATAGCTGGTAGAATGCTTTCTCTCCTGCAGACCGGGTCCCTGGTTCCCTCTGATGAGTGTGCTGGGCAGTCTGGGGCGGAAACCTCTCTGGGCTGTGTCAGGAGGTCAAACTCAGGTCCCATAACCGACCTGCTCCTCCTCTGGGGCCATTTGGAGGAGCGGCATCATGCGTGAAGCGCCCAGGTAGTCAGCTTCCATGGTTCTTGCTCCAAAACTGTTCTGAGTCAGTCAGTCAAGATGGGATTATTATTTTCACCCCCTCGGGATGTTGGAGCATTTTGGAAAGAACAAGCCCTCACATTTGCGCCAAGCCTTACTGAGGCGGAACAGCTCATTTTCAGATGCTGGCCTCGGAGCTGTTATTTACCTAGTTAAGGAGTCACAGTACACTCGGGTGCAGCCCTGGCCCTCTCATTCTGCAAGTGTTAGTGGGACTGGCTGAGGAGTGGGGGTCCTGAATGCCACGGGTGCAGGTGAGGGAGGGACCATGGTGGCTGGCTTCCAATGGGACACGGACACAGCTCTGGGGAAGCACTGTGGCTCCTTCGGTCGTGGTGAGGTGGCATGGGGGTGGGGGAGACAGCATCCCCCATCCTACAAGCTCTGAGTTGAGAGCAGCTGTTCCCGTCCTCTGTGTGATGGCAGAGACCATCATAATTTGCAGATTTTGTTTTCAGAACGCACCATGGAGTTGTCCTGCAGAATAGATTTCTGTTTAACATGAGGCTGGGGAAATGGCTCTTGTTTATTAAAACATACACACATACACAACAAAACCTGCTTGACTTTGTTATTACCAGAATCCTCCTGGAGGGGAGGCTGATGCAAGGAGGTTTTATTTTATTTATTCGAGGAAACATGTTTCTTACCTGTTTCTTGGCTTCAGGAGCAGGTACTGCAAGGGATGAGTGAGTCCCAGGAGATGAGGAAATGAGACTGTGGTCTCAGAAGGGGGAGGAGGGAACCAGGCCCCCACTCCACTCCTGCCAGAGAACCCGTTTCTCACTGTTCCCTGTGGTTGGCAGAACTGTGTTCTAAACAGCTGAATGAATGATCCCTTTCAATCCGCCCAGGTCTTCTCTGTTAGATTCTAACATCTTGCTGTTGGAAAGTTCTGGACTTTCTCAAGCCATCCCAGCCTCCGGGGTGTGTCTGTCTGCTTGTTTGCAGCCACTCTGTCTTTTTCTGGCTTTTTGGCTCCATCTGCTATTGAAGGGCCTTCCGACTTAACCTAGGGACTCTGAGAATCCCTGATATCTCACCTGAGCCCCTCTCTGCCCTTTGGTGGCATCCTTCACATTCTTCCTGCTCTCATCCATCTCGTTGGTGTCCATGGGTTATTATGACCCTGGGGACTGTCCAGGAGTGTGTCTCTCCTAATGCTCAGCGACCGCCCATCCACACACCTAGGCTGAGCTGTGTGACATGCAGAAATCAGAAGACCGCTCCTCTCCTGACGTTAGAATTTGTCACCTGGGAGTCCCCTGCAGGCTCATTTGTGCTCCCTGTGCTTGAGGTTCCATGTGACAGGCTAAGGTGCGCTCCAGGCATGCTGCTGGGTCCTTGCCGGGGCTGGGCCTTCACCCCTTCTCCCCAGTTTGAAACAGTCACAGTGCCCCTACCACGCTTCCAGCCTCCTGTAGCAGCAGGGCCTTCGCTGAACCATGACCCAAGTCCAGTTACCGTTTCAGAAAAATTCCATCAGAGAATTTATACCATGTTTGCCCCTTCAGCTTACCGGTGTACGCTTTTCCCGTGTTTTGACAGTGAATGTCTCCATGCACTAAAAAACTGCCAATTAAAGCAAAAACATACGGGAGATAAATTCCACTGATTTCTGCCACTGGGGCAATGTCTTTCGTCTAGAAGGCCATGGAAGCTTGATTAATGTCAGAATGGGTTTTGTCACCCACGAGTTGATGTGGGGTGCCATAATCAAAACAGTCCTCATACCTGCACTGGCCCATCCACCCTCAGAGGATTTTAGCAGCTGCTTCAATCCTCACAAGGGTGGTATTGCTCCCACTTTACAGATGAGGAAACTGAGGCTCAGGTAGGTTAAGCAACTGGCCCTAGTGAACTTACATTTAAGCTTAGCTCTGTACAGATAGTCAGGGTATTTCCCAGCCTCTTGATTTATGTAGCACATCCCTGGACTCTCCCTGCCTGTTCCGGTTAGTATTGCTGTGGAACAAATGACAACACTTAGCAGCCAAAACCAGTACGTCAATTGTGCCCTCAGTTTCTGTGGGTCATAGCTCAGGTAGTACAGTGGGGACTGCTTGTCAGCTGGACAGACTCCAAATTCAGGGACTGATTTGATGGTAGGGGCCTGGAATCGCCTGGAGTCTTACTTATTCATTCATTCATTCTAATCTGCTCTCTGGGCCGGAATGACTGGAAGACCAAGCTTGCTAACTGGACTGCTTACATGTGGCCTCTCCACCTAGCTTGGCTTCCTCCCACCCAAGCAGCCCCAGAAAAATCAAACCCAGCAGTGGCAGCCCAGAGCTCCAAACAGGGTGTTGCAGAGAATAAGGCAGAACTGCATGACCTTGAACAACAGCGCTTGGAAGTAACAGTGTCACTTCTGCCGCCATATCCGTTGTTAAAGTAGCTGCTGGCCAACTTTGATCCCAGGGAGGTGCCGTGGACCCCATTTTTCAGTAGGAGGAGTGTCGAGGTCACATGGTTGAAAGGGATTTGGAAGTGGGTATTACTGTGGTTTTGGGAAACACAGTCTGCTACTCTGCTCAGCCCAGTGAGAACGGGCCAACCCAATAGTTCATCAAGAGGTTCTGTAAACAGGTTGTGCTTTATAAATATAAATGCAGCTGAGTAATGGGGTCTTATCAGGCATAGGAAGGGTGGTGCACTCCATAATAAACTGTCCTTCCTGCAAGCAGGTCACACACAGAGCCCAGAGGAGCACAAAATATCGTATTCAACCAACCCCTTCCAATGTGGGCCTTCAGATCTTAGCTCTGGGGCCATCTGCACATGTCACCATACCTTTGGAAATGACACCTCTCCTTTGGATTCTCTTCCTTGTCTCCCCTGCCCCTGGGGGTCCCACTCGTCATAAGCCCCGACTCTGCTGTGGGTCTGAAGCTTGCAATCCCCCTGGTTCTTCTCTGCAGGGACTTGGGGTGGCTCTGTGACCGGTCAGCACCAGCCTTCTCTTGTTAGAGCTCCATGTGTAACGATACTGAAAGTTGCCCTCCCTTCGTGGCATTGAACAAATGCCTCCTCCAGTGACTGCGGGCTTGGGAAAGTCCTGTCCCTAAGGAGGGACCAGTGCGCTTTGGGGAAAAGGAGTAAAACTGTCCCACCTTACAAGGAAAGGGTCTTATATATGTTTTTAAAATTCATTACTGTAATTTTTTAGCTATTGCCCGTGTTCTGATTAACTCCCCCAGAAAAGTCAGGAAGGTGTTTTTTTTTTTTTTTAAATCAGATTGGATAAAAGGGTGAGAGGCTGATCAGTTTGCTTGTTTTGACACTCATCGATGACAGGTGTCTACTTGATAATGCCTTTCACCCCCAGTCGGACGGAAAATTACCTTCTTTGTCTCCATTATGAGTGGCCCCACGTGGTGGGAAGCAAAGGGGAAGCCTGTCATCTGGTAGTCCTTCTGTGTCCACGGACAGTTTCCTATTCACCCCACGTTTCCCTCGACTCGCACAGTCCTGGGTTGGCTGTTTGCTCATTTCAACGGTTTGTACCCTAACAGAGGTCATGGAGCACAGGGATGCAGGCTGGACCCTGCCGCCCAGGCTCGCGTGGCAGGGAGGGGAGACGGGACAAGCAGTGGGCGGGCGTGACAAGTGCTGTGATGGAGGGAGCTTGGGGCACTTACCTTGCCCGTGGGTGGCTCAGAGGAGGGACACCAGCCATGAGGGCTTGTGAGTTGAAGAAGATGTGAGCGTCCCTCCTCCCTTGCTAAGGGGACCTCTCTTGCCGCATGGCGTCTGCCTGGCTTGTGTGCTCCAGGGAGCATCGGGCTTTTCCAGGCAAGTTTTCAGCTTTTGTTACGAAGAACAGGACGGAAATGAAAGAGGTGGTGGTGGTGGTGGGGGGCACAGCTCTGGCATGGTCTGGGTGCCAGAGGCTGGGGAGAGCTTCCAGGTTACAAAGTCGCAGCAGCTTCAGGGGTGAGGAGGAGGGGGGTGGGCAGGAAGAGGATTTGAGAAAGCCCACCTCACCCCTGGAGCCTGGGAGGGTGTGGAGAGGGGCCCGTGAAGGTGTGAATTACTTTTGAATCCATTTTACTTGCAGGACTAATGCTCTTTGCAGGCAGCACAGCCCAAGAGCAGGCCAGCCTGCAGCACAGATGGTCTGTAGTACTTACTGTTCATCTCTCTTTTCTTTTTCATCTGCCTGTTTTAGCCGTTATTGAAAGGAGGGACCGAAGCCTCCTGCGAACGTTGTGTTGCTGTCCTCAATTCTGGAGCCCCAGCAGGGGGCGTTTTCTCCCAGTTTCTCGGAGAAATGAGTGAAGCTCGCCCGGGAATCTGCCAGCAGGCCTGACAGCACACGAAACACATTAGGCAAAAATCTTCCCCCTCCCCCAAGACGCTTCCTTCTGACGGTGGCAAAATTCTTGTAACATTTGGTGATTTCTTAAACATAAGTCTCTTTACTGTTACATGTTGGAGGTGCGTGGGAAAATACACATTTATCGTGTTTATGCTGTCTGATATCCCCGAGAGGTGTGGTACAAGGTGTGGCCATTCAGGAAGATGAACCGAACTCAAGGAAAGATTTTCTGGAACATTCTGAAGATTAGGGGAAGATATTTATGGGTTAAAAAAATTTTCTGTTGTTTCCTCACGCTGGTGCTGGCCAGTGTGCCCTCCGGGTCGCAGTGCTCACCACGTCCATCCGTGCCTGCCTCTGCCCTGGGCCTTGGAGTCAGTCCTGCTTAAATGCAGGGCGTTGGGGGTGAGCCCTGGCACCTCGGGAGTCCCTTTAGTCTGGTGCCTCAGTTTCCCTGTGGGGCTGACAGCTCTGTCCCCAGCTCTTGCCAGCCCAGGTGCCTTGGTGACTGGACTGTGTATGGGGTCCGTAGCTATGGTGGGGTTCCCACTGGGGATGGACTTGGCTGCTGGACCTAAGTTCTTGGGACCCTCTGAGTGTGTTCTATTGGACTTCTGGTCCTTGTCCGGCAGGGGCAATGTGCCCTGTGGTGCCTTACTCCTCACATCCCTTGGTCAGCTCTGACTTCAGTCCCAGCTGCAGTGGCTGGCGGCCACTTCTATGACATCTCAGAGTCACCTCCCTCTTACAGTGTCCACTTCACGTGTGCGCCCCGGTTCCTGTTTGTTTCCTGCCTCAGGGCCTTCCTGATGTTGTGGGGCCCCTCTCAGGCCATGCAAGTCAGGTGGGGTGGGGGACATGAGTTAACATGTACCCCGGATATATTTTAATCAGGTTGGGTAAGACACATAGATGCAGAAGTGATTGTCATGGGGAGGAATGGGCGAGGCAGGGTAGGTAAGTTTGGGGTTGGATAATTTGAGTTTTGTCAGGCTTTGGGCTCTGGGCCTTGGCTGTTTAGTACCTGGATCAGGGCAGGGGTGCTGGCTGGTGTGTGAGAGTGCTGGAGGGGATGGTGGGCTTGTATGTCAGAGGCATGCTCTCAGGAGAGCCACCTGCTCTCTCGGGGGGTAACTGGCTCCAGGAGGGGAAGTCTCTGCAGATTAAGGCCCCACATGCCCGAGCATCAAGCAAAGAGAAAAGAAGAAAATGTAGTTAATACAGGACCTCAATCCTCCTGCCTTGCCCCTCCTCTTCAGGGTTACTCTCAGCCAGTGGGGGCCAGGGGCAGGTGGATCAGTGCTCTGGGCCCTCAGGGCTGATCCCAGGGCCTGTGCTCTGCTCAGAAAGCCTGAGCAGAGCCCCTGTTGCCCACACACATTTTTTAATGGCCTAGTTCTTCTTCCTGGTATTACACTCCCTGCTC
This sequence comes from Noctilio leporinus, assembly GCA_004026585.1. Taxonomy (NCBI): domain Eukaryota; kingdom Metazoa; phylum Chordata; class Mammalia; order Chiroptera; family Noctilionidae; genus Noctilio; species Noctilio leporinus. The sequence continues at coordinate 483,243 of PVIW01000328.1, read as the reverse complement.
CCTTTCCCCTGTTCCCTGGGCACCTCTCCCAAGTTAATGACTTACATGCCAGTGCTGGCCTCAGGCTGGGCCTTTCAGGGACCCCATGGCATCCATCTCACGCCCGCTGTGATGAAGCTTTCCCATAGACTCAGGGGAGACAGGTGTCAGGAAAGAGTCCTTGAAAAAGTGGGGAGAGCGGAGGTGAGTCAAGCTACATGTGCAGAGGCCCAAGGGTGGCAGGAGGAGGGGTACATCAAAGAGGTTCCCCCAGGTCCCTGTTCCTGTTGACCCACACTCGCCCCACAGATCCACAGAACCAAGATTCACCACAGCCCAGCCCTGTATAACCAAGGGGGCAGCATCAGCACATTCCTATTTCAATTCCAGAATATTCTGAGGAAATTTGGGGAGAGGGGCAGGGAAAATCAGGTAATTTGGCTTTTTTTTCCACTTAAAAAATTATATTGTATTGATTATATTATTACAGTTGTCCTGATTCTTCCCCCTTTGCTGCCTCTTTACCCAGCACCCCTCACTCCCTCAGGCCATCCCTACACCATTGTTCATGTCCATGGGTCACGCATATAAGTTCTTTGGCAATGCCACTTCCTGTACTGTACTTGACATCCCCATGGCTATTCTGTAACTACCTACTTGTACTTCTTAATCCCCTCACCTCTTCACCCTTTCCCCCACGCCCTTCTTCCATCTGGCAACATCAAAATGCTGTTCATATCCATGACTCTGTCTCTGTTCTTCTTGTTTGCTTAGTTTGTTTTTAGATATTTATTGTTGATAGATATGTATTTATTGTCATTTTATCGTTTATACTTTTTATCTTCTTTTTTTAAAAATAGGCCCCTTTAACATTTCATATAATAATGGCTTGGTGATAATAAACTCCTTTAGATTTTTCTTGTCCGGGAAGCTCTTTATCTGCCCTTCTCTTCTAAATGATAGCTTTTCTGGGTAGAGCAATCTTGGATGTAGGTCTCTGCTTTTCATAACTGAGTATTCCTTTACAATCCCTTCTAGCCTGCAAAGTTTCTTTTGAGAAGTCAGCTGACAATCTTATGGGAACTCCCCTGTAGGTAACTAACTTCTTTTCTCTTGCCGCTTTTCAGATTCTCTCTTTATCTTTGACATTTTAATTATGGTGTGTCTTGGAGTGAGCCTCTTTGCATCCATCTTTTTGGGGACTCTCTGTGCTTTGTGGACTTATATGTGTATTTCCTTCACCAAATTAGGGAAGTTTTCTTTCATTATTTTCTCAAACAGATTTCTAATTTCTTGCTCTCTCTCTTCTCCTTCTGGCATCTTTATGATGCAAATATTGGAGCTCTTGAACTTGTCCCAGAGGCTGCTTGATGGCAGGCATCAGTTTCTCCTTGTATACCACTGGTGCATTTCAGGCTGCTACCTTTGTGTTATGGATTCTTTTTTCTCCTTGTTCTGATCAGTTTTTTTTTTTTTTTGTTTCCTTATGTTCTGTATCATTGATTTGATTCTAGGCTTCACCTACTCTACTGTTGTTTCCTTGTAAAATACTCTTTATTTCAATGAGTGTATCCTTCATTTCTGACTGGATTTTTTTTTTTTTTTTTTTTTTTAATTTGGTGGAGGTCCCCACTAAGTTCCTTGGGCATCCTTATAACCAGTGTTTTGAACTCTGCGTCTGATAGATTGCTTATCTCCATTTTGTTTAGCCCTTTTTCTGGAGTTTTGATATATTCTTTCCTTTGGGCCATGTTTCTTTATCTCCTCTCTTTGGCATCCTTGTGTTTGTTTGTGTTGTATTAGGTAGAGCTGCTTAGACTCCATGTCTCAGTAGTGTGGTCTAACATAGTAGGTGCCCTGTACAATCAATGTGGGCTGAGTACACCCTCCTCTTGTAGTTGAGCCTTGGTTGCTGTTGGCAGGTCAATGGGAGGGATTTAGCCAGGCCAGTCAGCTGCAAGGATTGGCTGTGGCCACTGATCACCAACCTCCACACTGTGCAGGATCAGCTGTGCAGGGACAGGATAGTGGTGCAGCATTGTGGTCTGTAGCCGTCCACTGGGTGCGCTGGCCCTGAGGTTTCCAGGTGGTGCAGGCCAAGGTCAGCCCCAATCTGTGTTTTGCCTGGGGCCACCCTGCCTGAGCTATAAAGCAATCTGAGATGCTGCTACTTGCGCTGGGTTTGGAGATTCCCAGGTGAAGCCAAGCTGTGAAACTAGGCTGCTGCTGCTAGTGCCCGCCTGGGGCTCACTGAGGCTGCTGTTGTCTGTTTGAGGGGATTTAGGAAGTTGTGAAACATGAGCCAAGACCAGCCACTCAAATGGAAGAGCAGCTTGAGTGGATCCATAAATTGGGTGGGGCAGAGTCTCTGGGGGTCTCCAAGGCGGGTCAAACATGTTAGGCAGGTTGATGGAGTCTCAGATATGGCCCCAGCTTGCCGGCTCTGTGAGGGTGGCATGGGGTGGGTACAGAAAAGGGAGAATGGCCTCTGCTCACCTTGATGCTGGCCACCAGTTTCTCCCTCTCTGCCATGGTGCCTTTCAAGCTGCTGCTACCCCGGTGCTGGAGCTCAGGGGGAGTGAGTCTGGGTCGATGAGTCTGTGTGTGGGTTCTTTACGAGAAACTGCTTGGGGCTTTAGAAATTCTCCCACTGACTCAATCTCTGCTGGTTTTTGCAGCCAGAAGTTGTGGGGACTTATCTTTCTGTCACTGGAACCATGAGATAGGGGGCCTGGTGTGGGACTGGGACTCTTTGCTCCCAAAATGCCCTCCCAATTTTTTACCCACCACACATGGGTGAGGGAGCAGCCCATTCTGCATCTGCATCCCTCTTTCTAGTCTGGGTGAATGTGGTTTCTTTAATTTTGTAGTAGTAAGACTTTCATTCAACTTGATTTCTGATGGTTCTGGCTGATGATGTTCTATATTTTAGTTGTAATTTTTGATGTACTTGTGCAAAGAGGCGAGCCATGTTTGCCTATGCTGCCATCTTGACTAGAAGTCTCCTTAGGTGGTTTGTTTTAATGAGCAATTCCGTGGGCATCTTTCTCCAGGATGGTGGTAACAGCAGGGACCAGTCAGACTGAGGGGATTGCCCTCCTAAGATTTTCTCAAGATTCACCCCACTCTTGGTCTTGGGGCTGTGGGGCCTAGTTAGCACAGTGGAGGCCTTGCCTGGTTTCCAACACTGCTTATCCACAAAGAGGAAACTGAATACCGCATTAGTTTTTTCACCTCAAAGATGGCTTCAGTTATGTCAAGGGGCCCAATCTTGTAGTGGACCCATCATGGGGTCCAGTTCCCCCTTCTCCCAGGCTGACCTGTCCATTGTACTGCTGACAACAGGCTGCAAGGAGAGGCGTGCAGAGAACCAGGAGCATTACCGTAGCTTGACTGAAAACATGCAGGATTCAGATCTCAGCCAGGGAGGAGAACGCTCTGAAAGGTGAGGGCCCCAGACCTCTTGTGCTTGAAGTCAGGTGAAGAAATCAGATGGATGCTGAGGATTCTGTTCTTGCATCGCTGGTAGGGGTTGGGGGCAGGAGCAGGGTGGACCCTAGCTGAATGTGAAGCCACCGACTCAGTGTGTCACAGGCATTTGATGGAGGCTGGAGAAGTCATTCTGAAGGGAAAAACGCCATGCTCCCTTCTCTTTGAAGCCTCTTTCTTTCTCCACTGAGAAACCATGAGCGAGGGGGCCTGGTGTGGGGCAGAGGGCGATGGGGCAGAGCTCCCCTCACCCTTTCCCCTCCTCCTGCTGTCTCAGCCTTGGCCTGGGCAGTGCCTGGTGGGTAAGCCCACTCTGGCCCCCAGCTTCCTCGTCTGACCCCTGATACCAGGCTCTGTAAGGGAGTCAGAGAACTTTCCAGAAGTGGGGCACTCATGCAAAATGGAAACAAGTGCATGCCAGCACTGCCCTGTCTTACAAGTGAATGTTTGGTGTCTTTCCCACCCTCTCTTTTATTCCCTTTTCTCTTTTGGAATCAAGAGTCTCTTACCCTTTCCTATCCTTACCCAAATCCTATCTTACCCTTTAACTGTGACCTTGGGCAAGTTCTTTGCCTTCTCTGTACCTCCTTGGCCTCATTCATATGGGGATGATAATAGGCTGACGTGAGAAATCATACCTGGAAATTGCTTATAGTAAGTGTGAGCTGTTATTAAAGTGCCTGGCAGGAGGTAGGGCCTGTCCTTTAAGGAGCCCAAACTCAGCACAGAAAATGGGGATTTTTAGACATGCCCCCACTGCCAGAGTTTAAACTAGGGCATTGTGAGGTCAGGGGTCACAGTGGGATTTCAGATTCCATCTTTAGGTACCACTGTTTGGGGGAAGAGGTAAAATGGCACGAAGAGAAACATCCATTTTCTTTGGTTGGGGGTGATGATAGGAGTGGGCACCTGCTCTCCCCTTTAAAATATATAGAGAAGTGGGACTTTGTATACTTGGGACCTGACACCAGATGGCAGCCATTTCGCTGCTCTTTGGGTGCGGCGGGGTAGGGGGCCTGGGAATCTTGGGCCACCTCAGGTGTGACCTTCAGTGAGCCAGTCTGGGAGGTCGTGATGTTGCGACTGCGCGCTGGGACCTCGAAGGCCGCCAGGGGGCGCTGTGGCCACGTGGCCGCTGCCGCCTGCGTCCCCGCAGGGCTGCCACACCGCACAACCGGCGGCCGGGCTCCAAGCTGGCTGGTCACCCCCAGCCCCCTGGGGCCACCATGTGGTCCCGGTGGGGAGACACCCCACTCTGCGGAAGGTGGACCTGGCTGAGATCTACTGCCCTTCTGTTTACAAATCTGCCAAGTGGCGCTGGCTGCTCGCCTGAGGTCACTCCTTTGCTCCAAGCCTACTGGTTTCTAGTTGTGTTCTTAGGGGCCTTGGTGTTGGGTGTGGGTCCCCAGCATATCCAGGGCCCCCCCTCTTGCCCCCTCAGAGCTAGCTACTTTTCCTCCCTCCTACCTCCCTCCCTTCTTTCTTGCTGTGGGTTCAGCCCCAGACTCTGGATTTGGCTCCTGTCCCTTCTGCCTGGAGGAGTCTCTGCTTTGCCTTGGAGCCTGGGACTGCACTGCCACAACCCACCCCCCCCTTTGATTGGAAGGGGCCAGACCTTCCCCCAGGGGAAGAACCTGGGGCTTTGGAGTGCCAGCTGGATAAGGTGGTCCTGAAGCCCACCTCCTGCCCAGATCAGAGTCAGAATGTGCATTTGAACCTGGCGCCTGGGAGATACTGAAAGTCAAGAGCCGTTGTTCAGAAGTCTCTGTGGCCACGCAAAGAGCGTGAACCTCTGAAACGGGCAATGGCTGTCTTGGTGGAGAAGCTGGTGCCAAGGTCAACACGGAGGGAGGGCAGGCAGCCTGGATCAGGGCCCTGTCCTCCAGGTCAGACATCCCCACCGCTCGCCTACTTGGAGAAGGCAGGAGTAAGCTATGGAAACTTTTAGAGTGCTCTCCAGGGTGGGAAGGTCATTTCTGCCACTGGAGCGTGGCAGATCACACCAGTGTGCAGGCCTGCCGGTGGAACCTGAGTCCTGGGCACGGGAACCAGGAACGATGCCATGGCTAGTCACCTTTACTGCCCAGCTGTGGGGAGGAGGCAGGGCGGCAGGCACACAACCTCGGTCCCTGCCCAGGCCCCCTCCTCTGAGGTACGTGCAAACACCATCTTTCCATTAAGCTGGCTAAGTAATGAAGATAATTTCTTTCTTACGTGGGGGCCAACACACTCATAGATGACTTTTAAAGGCATCTGTAAGTAAAAATTGTAAAGGCCACACCCTGTTCCTATCCCAGCCTCCTGATTCCTCTTCCCAGGGGCAACAGTTAGACCAGCGTCCTGCGTACTTTCCAGACTGTGTGCATAGGACGGCATCTGTGTCTGCATCCCCTTTACACAAACGGCACACTGCTCTACCGCGAGCTTTTGATTTGAACTGTATTAAAAAAAAATGCCTTGGAGGTTCCGTAGGAGGTTGATCTGTCTTCAGCTTAGTAGTTAAGAGCACATGTCTGGGGACACTGCCCATACTTGCATTGGGGTCCTTCACTTACTGGCTGGTGACCTGGGGCAAATTACTTAACCATTCTGGGCTCCAATGTTCCCATTAAAAAAAAAAAAAAAAAAAAAAAAAGGTACTAGTAACCATAATACCTCCTGAGGTCATTGTGAGGATTCATGGACAAAATCATTCTGCATAGGGCCTGGCATACAGAAAATGCTCAGTGAGTTTGAGTTGTTAGAATCATCCCCTCTTTAATTTTTCTAAACTACAACTTTAGCTTGAAATGCTCCACCCTGTAGTGATGTCATGGAAAAGATACAGGCTCCAGGGGTCCTTTTGCATCCTGGCTTTGCAACTTGCCAGCTGTGTACCCTTGAACCCCTCTGGGCCTCTGCCTAACCCATGTGCACAACAGGGATAACCCCTAGCAAGGTTGTCAGACGGAGGAGATCATGGCTACAGAGGAACCTGGAGCAGTGCCTGGCGCCCGTGCCTGGCGTAGGATTAAGATGACTGTAACACTAGAAACAGCAGCAATTACTAACTATCCTCCGAGCACTTATCCTGTGCCTGGTGCAGCACTCGTGTGCCCCACAGGGCCTGCAGGAGCCCTGTTTGGTCTTGCCTGCAACCCATCAAGCCCCTCCTTCCACGTGCCTGTACTGCTTGCTCTCTGTGTTCTGTGTTCCCCATTGACACTCTACCACATTGTCCCCATTTTACAGACTGGGAGGTTAATGGGCTCCACCTGTGCACTCACTGGGGCTCAGTTGGGGGCCTGCTGCAGTCTCCCCCTCATTTCCCCCCACCTTCCTCTTTTGTTTTTCCCTCTCCTCTTTCTTTCTCTTTTTCTTCTCCCCTTTGTTCTTTTTCCTTTCCTTCTGTCCTCCTCCTTTTTGCTCAGATTCTGGACTTAGGGTGCCCTCTGGTGGTCATAGGCTGACCTGCCCTTGGGCTTTCAATGGACCAGCCCTGCAGGGGTGTGTTTCCGTGAGTGGCCTGCACCCCGTTAGACTGTGAGAGCTGTACTCCACCATTGGGCACTTCCTGCGGGCGTGTCTCCACATAGGCGCAGCCTGGGGGTATGATTACACTTTAAGCATCATCATTTTATGCTTTTCACTTTCAGAAAGGCTGGGAGTCCTTTACAGCCAAGAGGCAGAGACAGGAAATCCCCAAACCATTCTTGGGAAGCTTGGAAGGACAGGAAGCAGGAGGGGTGGGGTGCGTGTATGTGTGTGGGTGGTGGGTCCGCAAGCTCTGACTGCCCTCAGCCAGGGTCCTGCCTTTGCCCAGTGGGGACCCTCGGGGATCCAGGCTTCCCAGCGGCTTGCCTGGGTGTGGCTGACAGCAGTGCCCTGCCCACGCAAACATCTGTGGCAGGACTTGTGCTCTGGAGCTGAAGGAGCCTGGGCCCCCAGTCCCTGGACACAGGCTGTGGAGTCACACCGACCTGGTTTTCCTCTCAGTCTCTGCTGCTTCCCAGCCCCTGGCTGTTTCTGAGTTCATTGGGCTTATTTGGGAATGGGGGCACACATCAACTGAGTGGGATGTTTGTGGAGTTCTGGGGAGAGGAGGTGTGTGAGTGGCCCTGTGCTTGGCAGCCTTGTGGGCATCAGTGGCCTCCACCTGGGCAGACCCCCAGCCATTACCTTGCCATGCCGCAGATGTACACACAGGGTAAACATACACACACCATGGATGTACACACGCCACGGGCATACATAGAACATGGATGTATGTACAACATGGACATATATACACCATGGACATACACACATTAGACATCCACACGCCATGGGTGCACACACAACATGGTCATATATATGACATGGAGGTACGCATGACATGGCCCCACACGCTTTCCTGCAGACCACGAAAGCAGGCCTGGGCTGGGTGAAGCCTCCCGGTGGGGACAGACCAGCGATTGTGCCTGTGACAAGAGTGTGGATGGGTTGCGAGTCTAGATGAGCAGCACTGCCATCTTTCTGGAGCATTTCCTGACCGGGTTGGAGGGGAACGCTGTCTCTGGGGAGGTGGGCGGGTCCCCACTCCGCTCTCCAGCCTGGCCGCCAGGCTGTTCCTGATCTGTGCACATCTGGAAGCCATTGTCGCCAGCTGCAGGGCGGGGCTCAGGCTGCTTTGGAGACCTCCCAGGGCCCCTCAGACACCCCCTCAGAGCAGGAAAGGACGGCCAAGGGGAAAGAACAGAACAGAACATGGGCGGGGGTGAGGACTGTCTCTTTGTTCTGAAGAACCTTTTGGCTTTTCTCTACACATCAGAAAATCTGGTGGGGAAACTGTTTTTACTTCAGTCTCGCCCACGTCTAAATCAGGCAAACCTGAGACACACATATGGTTTTGTTTCTAAACTAATCAAAGGGATTTGCAGGCCTGTACAGGGTCCTAAAAATACATGTTGAGAAGTGCTCGTGTTCCACCCTTTCCCCTGAAAGTTTTGTTTCCATGACTTCAAAATTTCCAGCAAGCTGGCATCTCCGGCCCTGACCTCAGCAGCGGTAGGCCTCATTAAACAGCCATGGGGTGTCCGAATTCGCTCGGGGCTGGGAGGGGGTGTGGCTCTGAGGTTGGAGTGGATTATTCTCCCGTCCCAGGGAGAGGCAGAACTGTCTAGTCCTACCGCCCCATCTGAGAGCTGGAAAATCCAGCCCAGGGAGGCACGGTGACCTCCCTCCAGTCACACAGCCCAGATTCTCCCGGAAATAATATGGTGAGGGAGGGCTGTGTGGTCACCTGTGCCCAGGAAGCTGTTTTACAGTCTCCCCTGGATGATGGGAAATGCATTTTATTTATGACAGGGCCCTGTGGATGCAGAATATGGAGACCATCATAGGGGGCACCCAGCAGGGCTGAGCTCTGCACCGTGAGCTGGGGGCTCCTAGCCCACTTTCTTGCTGTGTGTGGTTGGTGTCACTTGCCTAGACCCCCAGCTCCTCATGGGACAGTAACGATACTAACATCTGCCATTTAATGGGCATGTGCTATGTGCACCTCCCATTTGACCCCACCGCCCTTCCAGGGAGGTCTTGTTACCAGCTCCACTCTGCAGATGGGGAAATGGAGGCTCAGGCTGGTTCGGTGGCTTGTCCAAGAGGTGGAGTCAGGGGCTGGTTCAGGTAAGCAGGGAGGCTGCCTTCTTTCGCTGGCAGTGCGGGCCTTTGTCCCCCAGCCTGAAGTGAAGGTTCACAGGGATCTTGGATGGGACAGAAGGAAAAGTCCTGTGCTTACCATTAGAGCAGCAGGCCTGGGTGGCGGTGGGAGTCAGAGTGGACGTGGGACAGAAGCCCCCTTCCTGTACCTTCTCTTCCCTCGTGGAGCCCCACGGGCTCCAGAACGGGGCCCTGGCCCCTCAGCTTTGGGAGTTCATGCTCCTGCAGCGAGCTGGCAGGCCCACGGCAGCCTCTTCCTGAATTCTACTTCGGCTCCTGGCCCTGTGCTCCCGTCCCCCATGATGACCTGGCTCGCTGGCGCTCACGTCTCTGCCAAGGCAAAATGAGAATGTGCAGCTCCCGCAGAGAGGGCGGATTTAACCAAGCTTCCTGCTGGCTGGCCTGCTCGGGCCCTTCCGAGAGGCTGACAGGAGGTGGGGAGAGAGAATCCAGGACCCGTGCCCATGACATGCCAGGCGACAAGGACATCTTCTCCAGGCGGCTGCTTGCAGCTGCGACTGCTTCCCCCGTGCTGGGAGTTGTGGGGGGATGGCAGGTGCCGAATCCCCCAGCCTGGTGCAGAGCTCGCTCTTCGAAAATGCTGATGACCAGAGGGAGCAGGGTGTGTGTGTGGGGGGGAGTGGGAGGAGGCTTCCAGAACATTCCCTCCTGGACTGGGGACATGGTGGGGGCCACGAAGATTCCTCTGAGCCCACTAATGGGCACTGCTTCCTGCCCGTGACAGCTGGCACTTTTCTAGTTTATTATACATGGTTTGTAAAAACATTTTCCTTCTCTGGGGCTGGACATTTATTATAGATAAGATAAGGGAGCGGGAACTGGAGAAGGTTATGCGGCAGTAATTGGGGGCTGCTCGGCCCCTCTGCGGAGAGGGCAGCGTGTGCTTTCGGCGGCAGGATTTGTTCCGCGGCACTTGACGCCGCGGCGGCCGAATGACCCGCAGTGTTGCTCCGCGTGCAGCCCAGGGCGTGGGCTTCTGTGCCCGGGCCTCCCGTGAGAAGGTGACGCTTCTGGGTGGAGCCCTAGGTTGTGGGGGCAGGTGGGACCCAGGCCACTGACAGCAGTTCCATGGTGCTCTGCTCCAGAATGCCGGCACAGGTGGGAGGGGTGTGTGGCTCCTGGCTCCTTGTTCTGTCTGGAAACGGGGTGTGCAGCTGGCTCCACCCTAGTTCAGGCCCAGGACCACTGACTCTCCTGCCCTGCTCCTCAATGTCACTCGTTTCATCTCTTTGCTATGGTAGAGCCAGGTCACGCGAGATGCCACCATCCACTTAGGACAAGCATTGGGAAAGGGTCAAGAGTTTAGCAAGAGCAGCAAAGTCTGGAGCAACTTGAAGGATATGCAAGCTCAACAGATATCCTATCTGCTGCTCCTATGAGAGGCTCATTCACCAGGAAACCGTTTGCACCAGAGGACTTCAAAGCAAGAAACCAGGGGTGTGCAGGATATTCATGTTTGCCCTTCCAGATAGTTCTCCATGCTGCATCATGCCTGGAAGCTGCCTGCTGTGGACGCCCCTTGGGATCCCTCCCCGTCTGGCTTGGGGTTCAGTTTGGTCTGTGGAGGCCCCGCAGGGGGCTAGGGACAGAAGGAGAGAACTAGGTGCTTATCCCTACTCCCTCCCTGCTGGGCTCTAAAACTGGTGTGACAACGTTTCTGATGTTTGAACAGCACCCCCGGGAAACAATCCATACAAATCCCTTCAGCAAACAATCCTTAATTACGTGGTTCAGGTGTAGGCATCTGGCCCACAGAGAGGAGCATCGTTCAGAAGACATCTGAGGGTCTGTGGAGTGCCAGCCCCAAGGCCCCAGGTCACGAACCCTGCTCAGGTTCCTCAGAGGTCCTCGGCCATCCAGGGTCGCCTGCAGCTTCAGTGGACAGGTGCCTAACACAGCAGTGACCTCCCACCGGGAGCCCCCAGGTCTCTGGATGGCTGAGGACATCCCCCAGCTGTTGCTGGTGCCCAGCCCTGCACGGAGCAGATGAGAGGTGCTGAGAGCTACTGTCCCAGGAGCAGCCACACCTAGTAGGTGGGAAGTCCCTCGGTGGGACAGTTCTGAGGTTTGTGTGATGGTTTCCTAGAGGTATGTTTGTCTGTACTTTTATTGTCTCCATTTTAGGGAGGAGAGAGCCCAGGCACTAACTACATGGCAAAGTGACTTGCCCAAGGTCACAGAGTTAGGCTCCCAGCCTAGGGAGAGTCTGACTTTAGAGGTGGCCCTCACTTCGGTGAGAGCGCAGAGGAGAGAAGTGGGTGTCACATTCATGAGACCTACTGTGTGCCAGGCTGTGTGCTTGGCACTTTGCAGATGGCAAGTCATTGGATCCTCTCAAGATCCTGAGATCTAGCATCAGCATTGTTCTTGTTTAATAGATGAGAAAACCAAGGTGCTGAGGACTTAAGAAACTTGTTCAAGGCCACTCAACTTGTAGGTGGGTGGCAGAGCTGGAGATCTAAGTTCAGACCCATCAGCCTTCACCCTCAACTCCTCCCAGAAGTCAGGGCTATGTCCCTGCTGCCCTAGGGGTTGGTCATCGGACATTTATTTTGTTTCATCCTAAGGGTGCACAGCTGCAGAATTCCACCCAGTTGGTCAGATAGGTCTTGGGCGATTTAACTTAAAAATGTTAGTCTCTAGGTACATGCAGAATTCACATTGGTGGGTCCCACAGAGATGACAGGCAACCGCAGAGTTGCCGAAAGTGGGGTGCAAAGGGGTCTTTAACAAACCAGTCTTCAGAACTGCCGAACAAATGTCCCACCCTTGAGAAGCTGACCAGACAGCGTTAAACGCAGCTGTCCTGTTCTCCTCTGCCTGCCCTGCATTCACACCTTTTCCGGGATTTCCACCACTTGCTTTTTGGCATCTTCTGCCTTGTTCTCTGGGCTCCAGTAGATTTTGGCTTTATTCCTCTCTGCCTGCAGGTGCTGGACTGTTTATCCCCATGTGACAGCAGGGAAGGCAAAGATACTGGGGTGCCCATGCCTGTGGTGGCAGCTGGGGAACCATGGAGCCCTTCCTGTTCCTGGCCTCAGTGCTCCCAGCCCTTCTGGGCCCTGTTCTGTGCGGAAGGGTGAGATCTGCCACACGAGAACCACTCAGAGAGATGGCGTCAGGCCCCAGGAGCCCCGTCTGGAGAGCAGGCGCATGTAATTAGCCGGGTGACTAATCCTGCGATTTCTGCAAGATCAGATGCACTTTGTAGGGAGAGATGTGCTTGACACCCGCATCAGAGGGCAGTAGATGGGCGGGAGCCCGGGTTGGATGACCTTAAGCTGAGGGTTTTACAGTCCGCCTTTCTGCCAGGGGAGTCAGCGATAGGCAGGGCCCAGTTCCTCTTCCTGAGCAGACAGCTGCGGAGTTGCAGACGCAGTGGCCATGGCCCAACAGCGAGTTCACGCCGAGGAATGTGTGCGCGCATGTGTGCATGTATGTGTGTGATCTGTGAGGGTGAGAACGCCTGACGTTTGTGCACGTGTGCCCTGTGTGTGAATGTGTATTTGTGTGTGTGCATGTGCGTATGTGCACAGGTGCATATGTGTGCATGCATGTACCTCAGGGAGTGCATGTGTGAGCATATCTGTGTCAGGGTATGTGTGCCAATAAGGTACATATGGATATGTATATGAGGGCGTGTATGCGTGTGTGTATGTCAGAGGGGGAAATTGTGGGTGTATGAGGCCGGCTCTCAGTTCCTTTTCAAGACTGTCCTAGGAAACATGCCGGGGCCGTTAGAGAAACGTGAAGGCACATGGAGGAAGCTGTCGAGGGGTGCCCAGGCCTGGGCCCTGACTGCAAGTGGGTGGCGGAGTGGCTCAGCTCACACACGCTCTGCACCTTGGCTCTGAGGTCCTGGGGCCACTGTTGAGGGACAGCTTTTGAGGGACCTGGGGTCTGGACACAAAGCCCAGTTTTATTTTGTCCTGTGGAACATGTGGCTTATCTCAAACATACCTTCGTCAGCGTCTGTCTCCTGACCTGAAACTCGGGGCAACGAGAATGCCCACAGGTTCCTGCAAGACCCAGATGAGACCTGAGCAGAACACTCAGCAGCAAATGAGAGCCCGGGCTCCCCGTTCTGCCCTCCCTGTCCAGTGTGGGGGTGGTGGCTCTGGGACTGGCTCAGGGGCCAGCTCTGTGGCCTGTCATGTCTGAAGACATCTGGGCACATCTCAACAGCTGGTTCCCCTGCCTCCCCGAACAATCAGGCGGCAGCCTGGATTGCATGGGGCCCAGATGTGTCCATAAATATGACTCAAAACGCATTTCTGCCGGGATCAGCTGTTCAGCAACAGAACCCTTGTCACCCGGCAGTCTCTGTGGGGTTCCCAGGGTGGCTCAAGGGAGCTGAGACAAGGCTGAGACTGTCTCATGGGCCACATGGAGCTGTGTAGTCACTCTCCACTCGGAAGGGGGGAAATAACAAGGGCTTCAGAGGCAGATAAAGGGGGGTTCAAATCTTGGATGGGCCACTCCCTCGCTGGGAGACCTGGGGAAGTCTCCTTGACCTCTCTGGGCCTCAGTTCTTCACTCGCAAGTTCTTGCTGCCCGGCGGACCTGCCCGGCCCAGGAGGAGCTGCCCTGGGTTGGAACAGGGGTCAGTATTGTGCTGTGTAACCAGTCATGCACTTAGTGGCTTCAAACAATGCAAAGGTGTTATTATCTTACACAATAATAATGCAATGACGTGTTATTGTTTTTATATGTCTGGAAGTCAGAAGTCTGACATGGGTCTCACTGGGCTGGAATCATGGTGTTGGCAGATCTGTGTTCTTTCTGGAGCCTCCAGGGGAGACTCTGCTTACTTCCTTTTCCCAGCTTCAGGAGCGCCTGCATTGCTTCGCCCACCCGTGGCCCCTCCTTCCATCTTCAAAGTCCATCCCTCTGACCTCTGCTTCGGATCACACTCCTCTGACTCTGGTCCTTCTACCTCCCTCTTCTAAGATCCCCAGTGATCACATTGGACCCACCGGACGAATTCAGGATATTCTTCCGTCTCAAGAGCCTTAACTGAATCACATCTACAAAGTCCCCTTGGCCATGTGAGGTGGTATGTCGCAGGTTCTCAGGGACTCGGGTAGGGGATATTTGGGGACCACTATTCAGGCTGCCTTAGTGCCCCCCACAAAATGAGAAGAATCTTGGGGCCTCTGCGGGTGTCTCCCAGGGCCCCGGTGGAGTGACGACACAATCATCACTCACAGATCCAGTCATTCCGCAAACATGTATTGAGTGCCAGCTGTATACCAGACTAACCCTTGGCCCAGGGGAGTTTATGTTCTAGCGGGGGAGACCAAGAACAAAGATTAAAAATAGGTAGCAGGTAGTGACAAACTCCATAAAGAAAAGTAGAGCAGGGTGAGGGCATGGCGTGGTGAGGGCCACCTCAGGTGAGGTGGGTCCAGAACCCTTTCGGGGGAGGTGACATTTGAACAGAGTTTGGAATGAATCAAGAGTGACGGAGCCAGGTGGGCAGAGCAAAGGGTATTCCTAGTTGTGGGTTAAACTGTGCCTCTGAAAAATACATTTTCAGATTCTAACCCCTGGGGGGGTGTGAATATGACCTGACTGGAAATAGTCTTTGCAGATGTGGTTGAGATGCTAGGAGGGGCAGTAAATCCAACCATGAACAAAGCCTGGAGTTGGTCCTGCTGCTGTGGAGTGGTAGACCTGGGGCTGGTGGGTGGTCAGACCGGCTTGGGCTCTTTCCTGCTAAACACACAAGGGATCACGGCAGCTGCTGTTCCCACTCCGCTCACCGCCAGGCATGTTTTGTGCATCATCTCATTCACTCTCACACAGCTCTGCCCCCGTTTCACAGGTGACAAAACGGAGGCTGGAAGACCCTAAATGATGTCAGTTGCTGACACAAACTCAGCTGCTGAATTGGGGCGCTGAGGCTCAAACCCAGGGCACTTGGGTTGGTCCCCACAACCCTGCGTTAGGGGGCAGCGGGTGGCAGGCCCCATTCATGCTTTTCTCTGTTGTCTCTGCACGTCTCACAGAGCACCTCACACTTAACGGCCAGCGAAAAGGGATTGATTTTTCCATCCGTTAACGATCGCTTAAGCCTTGACAAGACAGTTCGGTTCAATCAGAACTTTTGACAAATCCCAAACCAATTCCCCCCACTATGTTGATTTATTTATTCTGTAAATATTTGCCGGGACCTGCCTCATGGTTGTCTCTTCAGCCCCATTCTGGATGGACTCTCATTGTGTCCAGAGTTTTGCAAAGGTAGTTTGCTCATTGGCATTTGGGTAAAATACTCTGCGTATCTACGGGAGTGGCCTGCGGGAGCCTGGCAGCCTGACAGTCTGACAGCCGGTGCTGGAAACCTGCCCTCTTGACCAGGGTCACACCCTGATTTCTGTTCTCCTGTGGCCTTTGAGCCCTTGGTTCTGCAGGGCTTCCTGTCCACTGTCCCTGGGGTGTCTGCCCCTCCCCTGGGTGACAACACCCACCCTGTGGCCTCCAAATACGACTGGTTCCAGTTGATTTCACACTTTGGCCCTGGAAGCCTTTTTTCCGAACACTTTTTTTTTTTTCTTCAACATTAACTTTTATTTTTAAAAAGATTTTATTGATAATTTTTTAGAGAGAGGCACAGACGAAGAGAAACATCAATGTACAGTTGCCTTTCACCTGCCTCCAGCCATGGACCTAGCTTGAGACCTGGCTTGCAACCTGATTATGTGTCCTGGCTGGGGAATTGAACCAGTGACCTTTGGGTTCGCAGGCTGGCACTTTATCCACTGTGCCACCAGCCAGGTACCCGAACACTTTTATCTCCTTCCTCCTACCACTGACACATTCCAAGAGCAATCAGGATAGCTGCATTTTGGGTGTCTTCAGGGACGTCGGGCCTCTGGGAGCAGCTGTCCCTAAGCATGACAGCTGGAAGACTGATGTTTTGTCTGTGCCTGGACTCACGGGTGGAAAAGTTGTTGGTGGTAGGATGCGCTGGGAAATGGGGCGGAAGGGCTTCACCGCGGTAAGTGAAGTGAAAAAACACGGCAGCTAAAACGACAAGGTATCATTTATTGTCTATCTGTTTGGCACCCATTTCAAAACTAATGACAACAATGAAATAAGTACCTGATAAGGCCCAGGCTGTGGGGGCTCTCCCCACCGCAGTGAGGTACAAATGGCACAGTTTCTCCAAAAAGCAATTCAATCTTGTCCATTGAGGCTTAACCAAGCTCCTACCGTTTGATCTTGCAACTAGGTCTTCTAGGATGGAAATCAGCTAAATCAGCAGATGCAAGAACATTTGCGTGTAAGGTTG
Source organism: Noctilio leporinus (assembly GCA_004026585.1). NCBI lineage: Eukaryota > Metazoa > Chordata > Mammalia > Chiroptera > Noctilionidae > Noctilio > Noctilio leporinus. The sequence continues at coordinate 466,784 of PVIW01000328.1, read as the reverse complement.
TTTCCTCTTGGGTAGAGTGGCAAAACTTTGGAAAGACCCCATGTGTTCGACAATAGGGAGATGGTTAGGTCCATCCATTCATTTATCCAACGGGATGGTATGCATCCATTCAAAATGATGCTGGTGTGCATTTCTGCTGCCATGGTAACTTAGTAATCATAGTTATAGTGTTTTATTTTTTAAAGATTTTATTTATTATTTCCAGAGAGAGAGGAAGGGAGAGAGGCAGAGAGGGAGAGAGACGTCAATGTATGGTTGCCTTTCACCTGCCTCTAGCCAAGGACCTGGCTGGAGACCTGGCTTGCAACCTGGTTATGCGGCCTGGCTGGGAATCGAACCAGTGACCTTTGGGTTTGCAGGCTGGTGCCTTATCCACTGTGCTGCCAGCCTGGGCTTCCATAAAAAGTGTTTATAATGGGCCAGGCAGTGCTCTAAGCACTTTTCAAGGGAGAACCTAGTTAATCGTCCCAGCAACTATATGGTGCTGGTCCAACATCACTGTAATGCCCAGGTACAAATGGGGAAATGGCAGCCCAGTAAGATGGAGAGCCAGGACTTCCTTGCTCATGTGGCATTAGGGGGTCTTGAACCCCAACTGCTCCCTAACCATCTGCCACTCTGCCTCTCACCCAGGACCCTGGAGCCAGAAAGATGTAGGACACAAAACTGCATGTGCAGTGTGCTCCCACTTTTAAGGGGGACGTTGTCTATTATGCATAGAAAAAGACTAGAAAGGAAAACCTCTGTAATGGTGGTAGCCTCTGGGTGGTGAGCTTAGGGGTAATTCTCTTCTATTTTTGAATTTTCTAAGTTCTTTATAACAACTGCTGTATCACTTTTATAATAAAAATAGGTGCCCTGGCTGGTAGCTCAGCGGATAAGGTGCTGGCCTGTGAACCCAGAGGTCACTGGTTCGATTCCCAGCCAGGGCACATAACCAGGTTGCAAGCCAGGTCTCCAGCCAGGTCCGTAGCTGGAGGCAGGTGAAAGGCAACCATACAGTGATGTCTCTCTCCCTCTCTGCCTCTCTCCCTTCCCCTCTAGAAATAATAAAATCTTAAAAAATAAAAATAAAAAAGGTGCAGTGAGAAAAGGGAGAGGCTGCAGGGAGGTGTCTAGGGTGGAGGATGTGTGCTGCTTGTCTCCTGGGGGTAGTGAGGGGAGGTGTTCTGTGCTTTTGAAGAAAGGAACAAAGACCTCGGTGTCCTCTTCTCCTGGCCACAGGGCCCTGGGTGTGAGTCCCCCTTGGAGACCAGCTTGGGACATCCTCCTTCTAGGCCTTCTTAGAACCACAATAGAAGGGTTGGAAAGAGGCCTAAGAATTGTAAGGGGTACAGGCTCTTCATCATTTTTCTTGGTGGCATAACACCTCAAATGAGTCTTAGGATCCTGGTTTCTTTCAGAGAAGACACTTTTGCATTACCCCCCCACCCTTGAAGTACTTCCTTTGGGTGGATGTGAGACCCCAAGGATATGGTCTTTAGGAGATAATAAAGAAAAGGACTTTTTCCTTCTGTAAGAAATGAATGAGGTTTTTTGACCTGGGAGAGGGAAGGGGAGAAAGGACTTGAGTACCGAGGCAGCTGGAGAAATACTTGGAAGGGCAGGGACGTCAAACTGTCCATTTTGAGGCCTTCATGTTGCTGGGATGCCTGATAGCTGTGCGAGTTTGGGAAGGTCTTAACCATGCTCTGCACTGCAGTCACTCGTTGGCCCCTGACTGCCGCCTGCTGTTAGGGCTGTTGTGAGGATAAGAAAGTAGAGGGATGGTGTTGGTTCTGGGCCAGTTTGTGGTGAGGTTCGTTCTCCCCCTTCCTGGAGGGGCTCCTCTGTGTAGGTCAGGGGGGTGGGGTGACCCCCGCAGGCTCCAAAGACGGTCGGCTTTTAGCTGGGATGGGCTCGCGGGAAGCACGCTCAAAAGACTGGAGGGTGGGAGGAAGGGAGACCGCCGAGCGCTTCTCCTTCGTTGGCCTCTGGTGGGTTCTCAGGCAGCGTGGTCTCTGGCTCCAGCTGCCGCCGCCGAGGTCCATGCAGATGCCAGCTTCCCCAGCGTCTCCTCAGCCCCAGCCTCCCGTGACTTCACCTCTTCTTTCTGTCCCTCCAGCCTGGTAGGGGTTTCCTGCTGCCTGTAACCTCTAGATTGCATCACTGTCCCCTGGTTGGCTTACCAGCTGTACTGTCCCTTGTATTAGTCCGGGTTCTCCGGAGAAGGAGAACCAATAGGATGCGCACACACACTCCGCCATGCGTTACGTAACAGCGCTTCGGTCCATGCCGGACCGCGTGTACGACGAGGCATGTATGATTATAGTGGTGGTCCCATAAGATTATAATGGGGCTGAAAATTTCTCTCACCTAGTGATGTCAGAGGCATTATAATGTCAAAGTACAGCACGTTACATGTTTGTGGTGATGCTCAATGGAGCTACTACACTGCCAATTGTGTAAAAGTACAGCCCATGAAATTCAAGTCTTAGCCTGTATACACCATCTAGGTTTCTCGAAATGTATCCCCATGGCTGAGTGGTACATGACTTTGTACATATATATTTAACATGCCTACTTTATAATTGCATAATGATATACAAAATACACGTACTAACGAATCAGCTCACATGATTATGGAGACGGAGAAACCCCAAGCTCTGCAGTCTGAATCCAAAGAGCCTGCGACCGGCTCAAAGACAGGCAGGCAAAGAATTCTCCCTTCTTTCTTTCACCTTTTCGTTCAGTCAAGCCCTTCTTCCATGGACTGGATGAGGTTCACCCTCCCTGGGGAGGCCAATCTGCTTTACTGTCCCTACCGATTCAAATGCTAGTCTTGTCTGAGAGTAGACTCACAGCCACACCAGCATTCTGCACATGCTGTGGGCCCGTCAGGTTGGCACATAAAATTAACCGACATATTTATGTAACCAGTTCTGTGCGTCAATTCTATTCAGGTGCTTTTCATTTCCCTGGCTGGACCCTAACTGATGCAGAGATGAAAGCAGGTTTGGCTTTTATCTCCAGCTTTGGGTGGCTGAATAGTCGAATGCTTAGTTCAATGTCATTTTTGGAACATGTGAAATTTCGAATCGTGGATGATTGAGTGATCATGTAGGCTATCATCATATCTAACTTACATAAAAATTTAAGTGTGTTTATTGTTAGTATCTGAATATTTACTTTCAAATACAGATAAGCATTCTTGAGGTGTTATAGGGTGATTTTTTGGTTTATGTTTTGAAATTTTATTATTTAAACTATAAATTATTGCAAGAGTAAAGTACTGCAATAATTAAATTTGACTATGAAAGTTAATTTTATTTGCTAAATCACCTTAACATATTTTCAATTGACAAATAAATAGGGAGATAGCCTAACAATTAATACAAAAATTGAGAGTATTAATGAGATAACTGTAGGAAGAATATTATTTCCTTTCTGAGCCAACCAATGTTTATAAAATCAAAATGATAATACAGAATATAATGATGGAAGTTAGATTATATCACAGTTATAATGCATGTGGATTTGCTGTTGTACCCACATTCATAACACAAAACAGAATAAACCTTAATAACGGCATTTAATTTGTAGTTATTTAAGTCTATCAAGAATTCTATTTAGTTCATGAGGATTTCAAGAAACTATTTGAGAATTTTTTCATATTCTAGGAGGATTAATTGGAAAGGGAATGTCACCTTTGCTACCTCAATATAGGAGGGAAAAAATTAAAATTATATGCATTGTTCATGATGCATCTGACCCAGAAGTACTCAAGAATATAGAGTGTAATAAAAACAGAAAGTGTTGGAGAAAGATGATGAGGCAACCCCCAAATATCTTGCTTCTCCTTTGACCTCCATTGAGAGGAAGCATTTATTTGATACCACAGATTTGAGCTAAGAGGCCATGGAGCCACCTGGCTTCTGACAGTCCTGAGGAATCATTGTTCCTGTCCTAAGAATGTTCAAAACACGACTCCTGAAATGTAAATGATGAAATTGTAACAGTAATGACATTTTACAGTAAGATGCCAGAACGGTTCTTTTATCCCAGAGGTAAATTCCATGACCATGTCATTTAGCATCAGTTGGGACTGAGTATGAATTTTGACACTCAGCCCTCTGGCTGAAGTACGGGTGTGCCTCGCACCATATGTGCAGACTATAACTGGGGGTTTCCTAGGCTGCAGCCCTGTTGGATGCTGCTGTGTGTGAGGCCGGGACTGGGGTGACGCTTCACTGTGCCATCCTAGCCATGCAGTTCCCATTGAATGAACAAAGCACAGCATGAGGCATTGTTATTAACATTAGGGCCCACGGCAGCTTTCAGGCCGTTGTTGGACCAGGCAAGGCCGGCACCTGGGATGCTCACACACCCTGTGTATCAGTCAGCATGCTTTTAGTGACAAGGATAGAAAAATCAACAAAAAATGGCTTATGCAATACAGGGAATTCTGGAGAGTGCAAGGTTGGAGTGTCCTCAGGTGCAATGTGCTTCCCAAGTCCAGGAGGCTATGTGGCCACCCTCCTCAGCCTGCTGCTTCCTTCGGATCAGCACCTGTGCATGCCTTCTAGCTCTACAACCCCCGCAGGGAGGAGAGATGTTCTCTTCCTCCAACCCCCAAATTAGTGTCCTGGGTTGCACTCTGATTGGGCCGGTTGGGTCACATGACCTCCTGGGGCCAACTACGGAGGCGAGAGAGGGTGGGATTCAGCTGACTGGTTTAGGCAGACAGGGTTAACCAAACAGGCTGTCCATGACCCAAGAGGGAGAGGTGGGATGGAGCCCAGGATGGGAGGGGTGGGTATGTATATTTTCCATTTCTTCCTAACCCATCACCACAAACTTAATGGCTTAAAACAATACACATTTATCATCTCTGTTTCCATGGATCAGAAGCCTGGGATCAGAAGTTTGGGTGTGGGGAGCTGCGTTTTCTGCTCAGGGCTCACCAGCTGAGCCCAAGGTACCAGCTGAAGTTGTGTCCACATCTGAGCCCCGGGGACCTCTTCCACGTGCACTGGTGGATGGCAGGATACATTTCCTGCACCATAGGACCGAGGTCCCTGTTTCCTTGCTGGCTGTGGCAGGAAACCGCTCCCAGCTCTTGGAGGCTGGCCTCAGGTCCCTGCCGCCTGGCCACTTGGCTCATGGCTGAGCTGTGTGCCTCTTTCAGGGCAGCAGGAGGCCCCTCTCTGACTTCTTCCATCTCTGACCTCGACACCCTCTTGTAAGAGCTTACCTGGCTAGATCAGGCCAGCCTGGATAATGTTCCTTGTGATGGACCAAAAGACAACGTGTGAGGTACCTACCTTCATTCCATCTGTAACGTCTCTTCCCCTTTGCCACATAATGTACCCTAGTCAGGGGAGTGGTTACCACCACACTCACAGGTTCTGCCCAAACTCAAGGAGGGGGAATTATACAGGGAGTGTGTACTGAGGATGGGAATCAGGAGGCCACCTTACCTGTGGTTTACGCAACGGGTGGATGTCAGTACTGCCCCTACTCCAACATTCCTGATCGAACTTCACGTCCTGTCCCCCAGTCCCCGCCATGCCCCCTGGGCTGGCTCTCCAAAGACTCCGTAACTGCTGGGTGCAGACCTTCTGTCCTGGAAGAAGGTTCAGAATTCCTCAGGGTGAGTTAGCAGCCGGAAGAGATATCAGACTGCTGGCCAAGGCCTTCTCGGCCTGGACTAACATTTCCTGAACAAACTGGCAGGTCTTCATTTATAGATGACTTTATTACTTACCAGGTACCAATGATGCACCTTTCTTCCATTCTCTAATCTAACCACCCCAACAACCCATGAGATGGTCACTCTGTGCATCCCCATTTTACCAAGTATCCGCAGGGGCTCAGTCAGGCCACGTTATTTGCTCTAGACAGTATGACCTGCTCGTGGCAGAGCTGGGACTCGCAGGGAGGTTCTGCTGATTACAAAGCAAGGCACTTAACCCCTCTGGGAATAGGCCTTCCCTCAGAATGTTCTGGACCCCACAATCTAGCTTCCACATTTTGCTGGTGGAGAAAGGCCTTATTAATTTAATTTCAAGCCTGAGCCTGGGGGTTGCAGCCCAAAGCCAAATGCTGGGGAGCAGTATATGCTTTGCCCATTCTCCGTCCCTGGGAGCACCATGCCTGGGATCTGTTGGGATCAATCTTGCAGGCTTTCCCCAAGGACGATAAAGAAAAACAAAGCATTTGGTGCCAGTTGGAAAGGAAAATGCTGGCTGCTTTTTAAGCTACCTGTGAACTGGCTGCTGCTGGGCATGAGCGATGGATGGCCACCAACCAGGTCACCGGCCGACAGCCAGGCAGTGGCCCCACCTCCCCTGAGATAACAGGGGTATTTGTGAACACTTCCTTCCTGGATGTTCCCAGATGAAACAACTTTGCAGAACTCTGAGCATGGCCAAGCACACGCAGGACCTGGGCTCTTTGCTTCAAGGCATTTTAATTACTCAGTGTACTGGCAGCTGGGGAGGCCGGGCCGGGCAGGGAGGACATCAGCCATTTGGCTGGAATGAAATGGCCCAGATGTTGCAGTGTCCAGCTGCTCCCTGCCCCGATCTGTCCGGCAGGCGCTCCTGGGCAATGCTGTCCGACGGAAACGCGTGTGATTTAAAATTTCCTAGTAGCCACAAAGGAAATAGATACACCATTCCAATTTTATATTTTATGTTACCCAATATATTCAAAATACGGTCATGTAATCAATATATAGGAAGTATTGATTCGTTTGTTATTTTTATTGTGGGAAAACATGGAAATCCAGGGGCTCCCAACTGCCTGACATTTTGGAACTAGCTACATGTTATAGTGATTTGTGTGTCTGCCTCTCTCTCAACACTGAGAGCTTTTATGGGATCTAACAGGGTACTATTTTTTTTTTATCTGCTGTGTCTTGGTGTGAAGTTACCTGAGCTATGTTAATTGTGTTTTCCATAGGCTGTCGGCAAGTCTTCCTTGGACGTGTGAGTGCATCAACCAGGTACTGAATGCCTCATGTAATTTTCTGACAATTCTCAGTACCACTTACAAGGTGCAGGTACTTAATCTCCATTTTATGGATGGAAAATGGGGGCTCAGACTACCCCAGACCCAGGCCTGTTGGATTCCAAGTTGCTGCGCTGTGTCTGGCATCTTAGCCAGACCTGATCTCGGTTCTGGGGAAACATGTATGACCTGACTTAAATTGAGGCTACAGTTTCTTGGCTCTTTCTAAGGATGAATAGCAGGAGGGGCTGGATGTCTGCTGACTTGCGTGTCCTGATTGGTCACTGGGATACAATACCAGCTCTGGGCGCCAGGAGGGGCTGACAGTCACCTCTTTGGGAGCTGGGTCAGGCAGAGCCAATGCTCTGACCCGATTGAGTGCTGCCCACACGCCTTGCATCAGGCTGGTAACTGGCATTGTGTAGCACAGGCTCCGGCCACTGCTATTTACGCAATGTGCAATTCACATGCATTTATTGCCCAAAGTATGATGCTTTGCCTCGGTACCTTATTGAGGGAGCAATAAGAATAAAAGATGAGCTACTAATCAAATGTCAAAAAAAACATCAATTAGGATTACTCAAAAAAAAAATGTTTGATGTTATTTGTACATCCTCTCTGTGAATTCCCTCTAACTGGCCAAACAAATATGCAGCCCTCATATTCATGTGTGTGAGTTTGCTTCAAGATACTATAATTACATACCCCACTTTGGAAACTTCCGGGAACCGGAATCTCCTCACAGGGGCTTTGGCTGGGATGAAATAATTGCCCATCGAGGTTTTTGGGGTAAGCTTTGGGAAGCAGGCTGTTTCTTGCACTGCTCTCCCTCAAGCACCCTCCGTGGCTCCCTAGGGCCGCTGTATTTAGCAACAACTGTACTCTGTAGTAGAAAGGGAACCAAGCAGGAAGCCTGGAGAGGTGACTTCTATGTCATCCCAGTGCATCCACCCTCTGCCTTCTCTTTGGTCAGACAGGGAGGCGTGGCTAGCTGCTGCCAGCCCCAAGGCAAAGCTGATTTTCTGCACCAACACTGGTTCTCCTTTCCTTTTAGTTTATCTACATCTCCCTCTTCCTGCCAGAAGATAGAACTTCTGTTTACTTTTTGTTTGTATCTGCGTCTTCTGTTTTTCTATGTTTGACTATGTGTGTGTGTGTGTGTGTGTGTGTGTGTGTGGCTATTAATAGAGTAGAACACATATATGCCTAATAAATAAATAAATAGTGATACAAAGGTTGGTGATATGTCCTGACAAGTATTTCACTGAAATATCTCTGTGACTTAGAAAGAGGTAGAGAGAGCTTGTTAGAAGAATGGGGGCCATAGAGAGGAAGTGCCTTGCAGACTGAAGGCCCCCTCAGGATCACCTTCCTCGCTCTCACTAGGAGCATTTCATTGGGTAGTGTTTGACCTTCCTTGTCCTGAAAAGAGGCTAATCTGGTCAGGAGGGTCTGTGTTAAAGGAGGTTAGTTGGGAGCTAAATTGCATCCTGTTTTGTGACAGTTTCATCCTCCTTTAACCTGTGGGGCCAACACAACGGGGCCTTCCCTGGTGGCACCTGCTGTGAGCCAAGCACAGGGCCCAGCTTCACAATTCTGCTCAGGATCATTGCGAAGCTACAGAAGGTGGGGACTGTTATCCCCATGGACAGCTGGAGAGACAAGGTCAGAAGGGTTGGGGCATGGTCAAGTCACACAGCCAGCGTAGGTTCGGTGCCTGGTCCTGGATGTAAAGCTCTTGACCTTCTTGCCGGGTCAAACACTACCATCTGATCTTCGGGCTCAGGCTGGATCCTGTAAGTCAGCTTGACAATTTCCTCCTATCTTGTTGCCGGACCAGGATAGATTTGCTCATTTAAGATGCCATTGACCTTATCTAATAAAAGGACTCAGGATTCAAGGAGTCTGTTTAATTCATTATTAAAGATCATTTCCTGTTATTATCTTCCCTGTAGCAAAATTAGCTGTTAACTCTCCTGTTAGCATAATCCAGCCAGTATTACTAGAAAATTAAGGGAAAAAAAAAAAAATCAGTTCAGTGATATGTGAGCTGAGCTTAGGGGATTCTTCATCTTTAGTGCATATTAACATTATGCCTTAGAAGTGGAGGAAATGTTCTGCTAAGTGGAAAAAGAGTTACAGAAATTTTACTTTCAAAAGTCAAGTGAAAAGTTACTTTTTCTTTTTCCCAAGTCAAATTAATTTTTGTCTCAGGGCAAGAAAAAGTAAATTAAAAATCACACGTTGCCACCTCCTCCCTGGCCCGGTTCCTCCTGGGTTTTCGTCTCTCTTGCCTGGAGTTTCAGGGTTTCTGAGCCCCGTGTGGGCCTCAGAGGGCACTTGCTATGGGGGTTTCTGCTCCTGGAGCCCCTGACTGTGGTACGGCTGGGCAACCTGCCCTTCCCTCCACTTCTCTACCCTTCTAGGTCCTTCCCTTCCTCTGGGCAGTTGTTGGGGGTGAAAAGGGGGAGCAAGAACTGGGTCCCTGGTGACACAGGGAGGACTCATGTTTCATGCTGTGGGGTGAGGTCAACATGTGGACATGAGGTTGCTGGAAAGCTGACCAGTGCTCTGTCCATTGGGCAGCAAGATGCCCCTGGAGCTATGAGGCATCTCGGGGGAACCAGGGAGCTCCAGGGAAGAGGATCAGCAGAGAGCAGGTGCTTCAGGGTATGGGGAACCCAGATGCACTAGAGGCATGTGCTCACTGGTCTGCAGCCCCTGGGCCGGCACCTGGGTGTGAGAAGGTGGGGCACACAGCAGCCTCATTGGGCCAGGGAGCTGCTAGGCTTGGCATACTAGAGGACTTGGGGTAGAGTCTGAGCCCGCTTACGTAATATCCTTGCCTCAAGCAAATCTCATAACTGCTTTGGGCATCGATGATTTTTCACTTGGAAGATAGAAATGTGCCAACCCCTGGGGTTGCGGTGAGGATTGTGGGTGGGAACATTCCAGCAGCTTCACTAGCATGGGACCTGAAGGTCTCAGAACAGCCAGAGGTGACCATGGTTGGCCAGGAACCCAGAAAGGGGCAGCGTGTGCAGAGTCCCTACTGTGCGCTAGAAACTGTGCTGGGCTCCTGACACATTTGTTGCAGGCTCAAGTGTTCTTGAAAATTAGCAATTCCCGAGAACATTAGAGTTAGAATAATCGCATGATGTTGACACACGGGGACCTTGGGAAGCCCAGTAGGGGGACCACCTTCTCCTGATATATCCAGAACTTTCCTGATTTTAGCACCGAAGTTCTGTACCTTGGGAATATTCCCTCTCACCCCCACTCCTGAGTCCAAGGCTAAGGGACAGCTGGTTACCCTACAGACCTCCCTGGTTTTGGAGACGAGAAGCAGGGTCAGAAACTGCCTGAAAGCGTACAGCTCTGCTGCGGCAGAGCTGATTGTAATGTCAGCCCCTCGTTTGGGGCAAAGACAGCGAGCAGCCTGGCTCCTGCGTGAGCAGGACCTTCAGTCCCCACCAGAGCCTCTGAAGGGGTGAGGTCACCTTGGGCTCACTTCACCTCTTGGTATCTGACTTACAATTAATTGTTCTCTATTAACTCCATTATCTTTAATTTGCAAGAATGCAGCCAACAGGAAACCTCTGGATACTTTCTCTTTAATGAAACACAATTTGATTATAACTCATCAGAGTGCCCTGGTGCACAGCCTTTTCTGGAGGGTTTCAGCCTGCCACAGCTACCTCAGCACTAGTGTGGTCCTGGGGGGAGGCCAGTGGAGGCTGCTGAGGTCCCCTGCAGGGTGGGGATGGCAGCGCATTTGCTAATGTCAGCTGTTAGAAACACTGTCTCTCATGGGCCTGTGGCCAGGGGTAGTCTTGGTGGGCCCCATAACCCAGCATGCCAGAAAATTCTGATGCCAATTCTCCTGGTCATTGTCACCAGATATGGAGCTGGAGTGAATTCAGTTGATTGAGGGTGACATGCTGCCTGGTACACAGTGGTGATACCTTAGCATCATTTGGAGCTTTGTTGTTCTGCCATGCATGCTGGCCACACTTTTATTACTCAGTACCATGCCTGTCACAACACCAGAAGGTGGAGAACCATAGTCCGCATCCTTATTTTCTTCTGCCATCTCATGTCCGATCCTACACTCACTTCCAGCCTCAGGCCTTCACTCACCCATGCGTCCCCCTTCCTGCCTGCGCCCAGAAGTGAACCACACACAGCATCAGAACTGGCTTCCTGTTCTTGAGTGAGTCACTTAATCTTTCTGTGATTAGTTTCCTGAACTGGGAAATGGGGTTAACAGCCATCCGTGTGGGTCATAGTGAAGAGTGACGGGGATGGCATGAAGAATTTGTTGGTAGCAAGGGGCATGGTGAGACTGGGGTTAAGTACGGGTCTGCCCTTTGTTAGTTGGTTGGTCTTAGGGAAGCATTTGGTCTCTCTGAGTCTCAGTTTGTTTACCTGTAGAATGGGAGTAAGAGTGGTACCAACTGCATAGTGTTGGGAAAAGGATGGAAAGATGCCAATACAAGCATTGACAACAGTGCCCAACACAACAAATTCGAGCCCAGTGTCCATGTGTGCATTGGATTGGACAATGTGATGGCCAATACTTGATAGACAGTAGCTTTTATTAATCCACCTGTGTTGCAGCCAACAATAAATTCGTAGGTATTCAGCTGCAGAAACAGACCAAGAGAGGAATAGTGAGTGATCCGGGGTTTAGCTCACAGTGAAAGGCAAGGCCAAGCCCGCATGTAGGTTCTGGTTTCTTGTGATGGGGGGATCAGTCTGGCTCAGGAGGAGGGCCTTAACTGCACAAGAAGGTGAATAAAACCCTCTCCAGTACTTCCAGTCACCAACAGGAAGAATCTGAGTGAGGCACACAGGTTTTAGTCCTCATTGTATCACAAACTAGCTGTGTGACCTTGGGCAACTCACTTGCCCTCTCTGGTCTACTTAGTGTCTCCAGTGGTAACATTGGAGATGGGATTGAATTATCCCTAGGATCTTTTCTTTTTCCTTAATTCAATGATTTTATTATTTTATTTGTGTAAATTTCGTTCCAAATCTCATCTCTGGCTTCCTGTTGGAATGCACTTTCCTCAAGGCCAAGCATCCTCCACTAAGGAGTCTGCTTGGAGCCCACACCTGTGGGACCAGGGTCTGGGTGTGTGTGTGTGAAATAACTAAAAATATACACATGGGTCTCTGCCCCTGATTCCTGTCACAGAGCCCTTGAAAGCCCTTTGTGTCCTTTTCTAAGTGAGAAGACCACGAGGATCATCTTTTGTTCTAATATTTCATCTCTGCCCCTGGCTCCTGACATAAAACTCCTAAATCTCTTGGAACTTCCTGGATGATAGGAGTGCCTTTTGTTTTAATGAGGTGGGCTTCTGGACAGCTTTAGGATGGGGGCTGGTTACCAGAAAGACCAAGCCATGATTAGAAGCTTGCAGCTTTCAGCTCCACACCCCACTCTCTGGGGAGGGGAGAGGAGCAGTGATTGGGTGACTGAGTTAATGATCGATCGTGCCTACATGCCAAAGCTTCCATAGATACTTGGAGAGCTTCATGGTTGGTGAACACATCCATGTGCTGAGAGGGTGGCATACCCAGTGCTCTGGGGGCAGAAGTGCCTGTGAGCAAGGCCCTTCCAGACCTCGCTCTTAGTATCTCTTCATCTGGCTGCTCATCTGTATCCTTTGCTTTATTCTTTATAATAAACTGGTAAATGTAAGGAAGTGTTTCCCTGAGTTCTGTGAGCCATTCTAATAGAGGAGAGGGAGAGGCATGTCACAGGAACCTCAACTTATAGCCAGTTGTTCAGAAGTTCATTTGACAACCACCTGGACTTACAGTTGGTGTCTGAGGTGGGAGCATTTTTGTGGGACTGAGCCCTTGACCTGTGGGATGTGCTGTGCACTCAGGTGGACAGCGCAGAACAGAACTGGATCGCAGGAGCCCAGCTGGTGTCGGGGAATTGCTCAGAATTGCTCAGTGGACAATCTACACCTCTGGTTCAGGGTTGCCTGTTGGGGTGAGTGTGGGATGGCCGCTGGTTCCACCCCATCCCTCAGCTTCTTAGAGGAGAAATATTTTAATTGTTGGAGATGCTAGACCTGCATGAGAGTGCAGGAAAGCAGTCATTTAAATTCTACTTGTATTTGGCAATGCACAGGTCAGAAAATATCCATCAGGGTGGATGGTGGAAAGAAAGAAAGAAGGGCACTTCGCCATTCACCCAGGTGAAATGACACCGCCCACCATCCCGTTGTCCAGCTGGGGCTCCACTCCCCTCTGCAAGCTGGCCGTGTTGTCCGCATGGACTGCCTGTGCGCTGCACCTCCCCGTCCCTCGCTGGTTCCAGTGTCCAGCGTCCGGCCCCAGCAGTCTGCGGTTTCTCTCCTCCTGTATTTCTTTGGAAACAGTGTCAAAGCACGTCTCCTTCATCGCTCTGAGACTCCCTCAGGGACCCCTGTGGTTCTGAGAGCCCCTCTCTGCCTTTCTTTCTCTTTCCCTTCTACACTTACTCTCACCAGACTCTGATTTCTTGGGGGAGGTCACACGGGAATCACTGAAGTGACTTTGCAGCGTCGGCCCTGCCTGTGCTGCTGAGGTTTACCAGCAGGGATGCCCTGCTGCTTGTCACCAACCCGCCCCTTCTGCCGGATATTCATGAGATGCTGAGCTGGGGGGTGGGGGCAGGGCGGGGAGGAGATACTCTGAAGGAGATGTTTCTCTGTATGGGGAGGGTCATCGCCAGGGAATCCCAGGACTTGAATGCGGTTCTGCCTCTAGCTTGCTGAGGGCCATGGGTGGTCACGTCACCATCTAGGACTCAGTTTCCTTATATGAAAAAGTAAGGCATTGAAATAAGCCATAAAGTCCATTTCAAGCTCAGAAAGGAGAGGAGGAGTAAACCAGCTCATAAGGCCCCATGCGAGGGGCCAGGTCCTCTTCCTGGCGCCCTGTAACCCACTCTGCTCCACCCTCAACACCACCCTTTGAGGAAGGCACCATTAGCTCCACTTTACAAATGGGGCAGCCGGGATCCACGAGGTTAATCCCCGTCCAGTGGAAACATTTATAAAGCCAGCCATCAAATCTGGATTTTTTTCCCCCCAACTCCTGAGCCCACTTGATTTTTAACTCCAGAGATTTTGTTAACTCTTACTCATCTCGCAAATAATGACCCATTGGTGTTATCCTCAGAAGGCTTCCCTTTCTTTTCCAGCCTCCATTTTTACAGTGTGTACTATGTCAGGGAGACCTTTCCTTACAAAAAGTCCCCCAAGGATCAGGGATGCATTATGTCTTCAGTTGTGGGCAACTTCACACAATAGGCTTAACAGCCTTGTGGTTTCCCCCTTCCAGGGGTGGCACTTGCAGGATGCGTGGTCATGGGGTGCCGGTTTCAGATTTGAAGGGAGGACCTACCCCCATTTATCTTTGTTGCCCTGTCCCAGGCCCTGTGGTGGTCACTGGCTCTCTGGGCTCCCTCCTGTCATCAACTCTCAAACAGAGAGGGGCTGTCCCTCCTCCCTAGCTGGCCACCTCCATTCTATTAGCACAGCCAACAGGCTCCCCTGGGGCTTTCAAAAAGCGCCCTCGCCCTTGCAATTCGGATGTCAGGAGTTGGGAAAATCAAGCTTCGTAGTTAATGACATTACAAAGTTAACTGGTTCTCTCTCCATTCCAGATAGAATGGAAAAGCAGCGCGCTCACCAGGAGACTCCCCCTGGGAAGTGGGCGCCGGTTGGTCTGGGCACCAGGGTGGGTGTGGGGGTGGGAGGGACGCTGGGCTGGAGTCAGCTCCGGCCCCAGAGGTGGTTTGGAGGGGACCAGCTGTGGTCCTGGGGCAGCGCTCACCCTCCCTTGGGCTTCGTCTTCCTCCTGTACCAACCAAGCATCGCTCTGGCTACGGGCACTCGGACTCGGGAGCCATGCCGCCTTAGACATGGGATCCACTTGTAGGGACGTTTATACTCCCCGCGCAGACCTCGGGAACAGGCAGGGTGCTTTGAGAGGAGGGATCAGGAGAGGAAGGAGGTGCCCTGGAAACGAGGGGAGGAGGTGTGGACAAGGGCACCAGCTCTGTTTGTAGGACCCACAAAAGGTTCAGGATGCCTAGTCCCTGTGTTTGGGTTCCAGGTTGAAGTCCAGAAGCTCTAGGGACAGAGAGGGGCTGCTGGTGACATGCGTGAGGCCAGGTGTCTTTTCCAGTGAGGCTTTGTTGTTTAAGGGAGGCTCTAGCCATTGTCACCACCACCAGACTCATGCCTGTCCTGTTGCCTCAGTTTCCCCAGTATCTGTACATGTCACCCCGTAGGAGGTGTGCAGTCAGAGTCTTTGGCACAAGTCAGTTGGGTGAAAGCCTGTTCCCAAAGGTGGGTGTCTCTTCACCTGCCTTCAGGAGGGCTTTATGTGTCCTGGAGCCTGGAGTGGCTGGAGTGAGAAGGCGGGACCGACAGGGAGGCGTGGGCTGCAGCAGCTACGATGTTGGGCCACCAGCGGACTTTTTAGGGCTCTGGGCAGGCAGCCAGGTCCACAGGTACCTGTGAAGACCCTCCAGGAAACTGAGGCAAATGACCTCTTGGAGGGCTCCAGCACCGTGGAGGGTTGGAAGCCCTGGAAACAGATGAGTGCATCTGAACACCCACAAAATAAATCCCATTCCACTTCCTAGAGAAACCTGCCATTTTATATTTTGACCTAGGAAGTCTCATTTGCTTTATGAAGTTATTGGGTTGGCCCAAAAGTCTACATAGTTTTTTTTCCACGAAATAAAAGCCACATTTTTCATTTTCATCAAAAACTTGATGGATTTGGATATTTTGAGTATGCCAGCTATCTTCCACTATTGGCTTCTAGTGGGTAGAGGCCAGGAGTGCTGCTCAACATCTTCCAATGCATAAGGCAGCCCCACAGCAAAGAACTATTTGGCCAAAATGTCAGTAGTGCCAAGGAACGTTGCAAACCACTTTTGACACATTCAATCAGTCACAGCCTCTCCATACACTGCACACATCTTTTCTTTGTGTTTTTGCCTTGAAATAATAAAGCATAATATGCTGAAAATTTTGCATATCTTCTTTCTTCTTAATTATTAAAATGGCTGCACAAAAATTCACCAATTTCGATGTTTTTAAACATTGCATGCTGATGTGACAGCTGTCACAATGCAGTCAAACCAAACTGTTTCAAAGGAAGATAAAGGCACTACTAGAGAGCCATTGTACAAAAAAAGTAATTGACTTTTTGTCCAACCCAATATTACCAGCTCGAAGTTTTCTGGGAGACCGCAACTGACAATGGTTATTTTATGGTTTGAGAGAGGATTTTTGGAATAGTTTAGAAATAAACAATATAAATTTTATCGTGCAGAGGGATTTAATTACACAGGACCTGGGGGTTCTAGAATATGACCGATCTTATAGGAAATAGTTTCTTAGATGGGAAGCTCAGTTGTGGACAATCCTTCAAAATGGACAATGTGTTTTCTCAACTTTCTCTTAGGGTAACATGGTCTTTCCATGCAGAAAGAGTGACATTGGGTCATGACCTTTTTGGAATATTTTCCCATGAAATATTTTAAAGATCTCATACCAAAGAAATGGTGGAAATGTCCTTATAAGGCTTTCTGCAGGACGATACAAAACCCAGAAGCCACAAAAGAAAGTATTCATAAGCTTAGTTACATCGAAATGGACTTAGCTGGATGCACTGCAAACAAAAGCTAAAGGCAAGCCTCAGATTGGAAAGATGTTTGCTGCTATGTCATGGAGGAAGGACTGGATTCTCTCTCTAATATGTAAAGGGGAGCCTGCCAAGCAATAAGCAGGGACTGCGAGCCTGATAGAAAAATACACTAAATGGGCAAAGGATGTGAATGGAGTCCTTGGAGGAGGAAGTAAATTGGCTTAGGCATTATGCAACAGTTGCTTAGTCTCACAATAAAAAAAGAAAGTGAAAACTACATGAAGACAATCTTTTTCATTGTTCAGGTTGGAAAATATCAGAAAGTTAGAACGTGCTGAGAGAGTAAGGGATTGTGTGCGTGTGTGATATTGTTGGTAGTCGTGTAAGTTGTGATGGCTTTTACGGGGCAACAGCACATTTGGTAACACATTTCTGACTCCCGAGTCTAAATTGTGAATGTTGCATCCACACATGACAGATTCTCCACAGAGACGGAAGTTTCTCAAACAGTATTTCATGGGACACGTTCCCCAAGTCACCATGGAAGAGCTTTCCAGGCTGAGAATTACGGGCAGGTGTGCTGCATTACGTAGTCAGAGAGCTGCACTCGCTGTCCAGGTTCATCTCACGTGGTGCTTGTTGAAAAGCCACCTTCATTTTCTACTCTTGGAAATGCAGTTCAGTTGGGAGTATAAACGCCAGAGCTCCAAAACCCAAAGGGATGTGCCTGGGACAGGCTCTGCTCTCTGGCTGGGACAAGGGGATGGTAGGGCCCTCTCGCCCCAAGAATCTCCCTGGTATGTGACAAGAGGCCCCACACTGTCCTTCTGGCACCCGCTCAGATCCGTGCAGCGTTGGGAGAGAACCTGTTCGAGGAACCCTGCATAGGACACATGTGCACTTGGGGCCCTGGGCCTCTCTGTACCTGACTCCACCCTCGCCGATGGACTGCTCTGGCAGAACCTGTCCAAACTGTGGAATAATTGGTCTCTCCACATTCTCCTTCTTCACATCAAGGTGAAACAGGGGACTTGCGTCGCTGCCTGCCTGGGAGCCATATGAGTGCTGATCATCTGCTCACGGCTGCGCCCCACAGGAATCGCTGCGGAGCCTGCAGGCGCCCCCAAAGCAGGCAGGTAAGTGAGTGCAAACCGGGGAGCAAACAGCGGGCATAGCTGGGCCAGGGATGGGGTCTGGTCTGCAGGACCAGCCTCATGCTTCCTTCTCTGCTGCCCCATCTCCTCTGTGGGGTTTGTTGGGGTCCCCCTTGTCAACTGTTGTCCATGGACCTGATTTACCTAGGGAACGTTGTGTCTTCCACCCAGGCTAGTGGCTTTCAACCTTGGCCGCCCCAGGAAAATCACGGGGGAAAAGCTGAAAAACAGTGGCCAATGCCTGGCTCTCACCCCACGGATTGGGTTTAATGGAGAGGTTGACGTTGCTCCCCAGCTGATCCTAATAAGCAGCCAAGGTGGAGAAGCACAGATCTGGGGTGACTTTATACCTCGGATACCTTTGTGTGTGAGTGGGGGCACTATTAACTGTTACTCTGCATAAACCGGGACTGTTCTAGGCATTCTGGGATGCATGGTCACCTTGCTTGGACCTTGAGAAACCCTTGAGAATTGTCTTCTAAGAGTACAAGCTCATAGCTGCTTTTCATGATTTTCTATGCGGGTGCAAACGTGGGCGCCTTCCCAGCATTGCAGAGGACTATAGGAGGGTGGCGTGAATCTGGTTTTGAGTTGTTTCCAACAGCCCCCTTTCCCCTCCCTGTGGCTCCTCTTCCCCTTCTGAGAAGAGTGGGGGACTCGTGCTCCAGTCATCCCCACCCTTGGGGACGACTCTTGTGCCACTGGTGCATCTCACACCTGTCTCCACTTGTGTACAAGCAGCCGTCTCTCCTGCAGCATCTTGGGCAAGGTGGGCAGACGGCGCTGGATTTGGACCCAGCAAACTGCACCAGGCCTCAGTTTCCCCATCAGTAAAGCCTTGAGTGCTGTGGTAGGGACTACAGGAGACCCTCCCCACCAGGGAGCAGAGCGCTGAGTAAGCCCGCTTCCTCCCTCCCTCTTCCACAGGCCATGGTTTTCTCTGCTAATTGCATGCCCAGGACAATCTCTTAATCCTCTTAGAACTGACAGATGGTAATTCCTGCGCCATTTAGGGACGATGGATGACTATTTCACACTGATGAGACACTTGGAATAAATGAAGCCTGTTATAATTATTACCTTTTTGTGCATAAGCCTGTTCCTCAAGCAGTGCCATAGTAAGCAGGGAGTATGCCTATTCCACAGATGGAAAGATCGAGGTGCCACATGGTTGAAATCTCCCTGTAGACACCTCTGCAGGGAGGGGAAGGGCATGGCACTCATGGAGAATCTTGGTGCCAGGTGCTTTCACTTAGGTACTTGATTTCACTACAACATTTCAACATCCCTGGGGAGGAATTAGTCTTCTCTGCATCTTGGTTGAGGAAACTGAGACTTGAGGTTGTGGAACCTGCCTACGACCACACAGCAAGGTGGCCAGCCGGGCTGTGATTTTATCCTGCCTGACTTGGCAATGCAAGCAGTGGTGGCCATGCCTGTCAGGCCAGAAGCATAGGCTCCAAGTCTCTGGATGCTTCAGAAAATTGCAGATTGTCAGGTCATATCTTTTTATATCTCCATCCCTGTGGGGGCTTTTCAAGGTGATCCTGTGCCCAATATTTGGGTCAGTGGCTTTGCAAGATGATGGCTCTAGCTTCTCCCTCACCTTCCATCCATAGCATTGATTGGCTTGTGCTGCGCACTGGTCCCTGCCCTCACAGAGCTTCCAGTCTAGCAGGAGAGGCCATCAAGGCAGCAGGGTAGGGGATGTCCTAAGGCGGGGTGGGCAGAGGACAGAGTTTGGAGGCTTGCAGTTCCATGGTGGGGTGTAGGCAACATTACATAGCAAATCAGGGAGGGCAGCCTGGAGGAGGTGATTTTTGAAACTAGCTTTGGAGTGAGGTAGAGGTAGGTGAGGAGGGAAGGAGCAGAGAGAACATGTGCAAAAGCATGGAAACATGGAAAGACAGTGCATGTTTGAGAAAGGGAAGTCACAAGGCTTGGGGCAGCTGTGAGGTTGAAAACCAGCCTCTTTGCTCCTGGACTGCATTCGTCTTGACTGTGACTGATGCAGCCACTGTATTGGTTCTCCTGCTGCCATTCAGAATCAGGGTGCCAAGCTGGAGCCAGGTCCCATAGCCTCGTCTCTTCAAATTAGCCTAACGAGGTGCAATGACTTTATTGCCATTGTTTTGCCAGCTGCCACTTTTCCCAGCATCCCCCCTGCTGGATTCCCCAGGGAAGCTGGCTTTTTACCTGCTCACGGGGCCCTTGGATCCCTCTCTCTGCTGTTCAGCAGGGACTTCTTCGTCTTCAGCAGCCCTTCGCTGTCTTCTGATGGTTTCCTTATGAAAAAAGTTTACGCTCATTAAAAAGGCCATGCTTGGAAATATATTTTATTTATGTATCTATTTCTTTGGAAAAATAGGTCATATTTAAATCATTACGCTGTTGTTGCAAACTGGATTTTATTAGCATTTCACGTGTGGTTTGGTTGCAGACCCAGGTTGGCTTGAAAATCATTGAAAAGGAGTTCTTTGTTGATGGCTTTGTTTTTCTTTCTCTGGGTTCTGACTCTTAGGAGATATTTAAATTGTATTTCATTACTTCGTGCAAAGCCTGTCCATGTACCAGAGATCAATGTGGGCTGAGTTCGGATATGTTTAATGATGCTGTGGGTGGGTGGGGGGGAGTGAAATGTGAAGTTCACAGACTCCAACACACCTGGACCCGGAAGGCCTTCAGTGGCTAAAAGGTCCAGTGCTTTAGTCTGGCGGCTGGAAACTGGCTGCTGGCATTCCTGATCAGTGCAGGGCGCTCCCTGAACGTCAGCCTGGAGTTGGACGGTGTCCCACAGGAAGTGCCATGGCCCTGTGTTTCAGTTTGGGATCTAGGGTAAGGTGGCATAACCCTGGGCCCCTGTACCCAGGAGGCTGATGGTTGTACCTAGGGAACACAGAGTCAGAGGTGGAGACACGTGGGCTGTCCCTAAGCACCCGACAGTGGCTAGGAGGTCCCTGGAGTCTGGCCTCAGCAACAGGTGTGCAGACACGCAGGATCCAAGGCCCAGAAGGAAGCAGCAGAGACATCGCAGCGCAGGGTTGGTCGCAAGAACAATGTCGTGCGTGCAGACATGTGCACTCAGGTCACCCTGGAGGTTATCTCCTCTGCTGTCCTGGCTGAGGGCATGGCCAGTTCTCAGAAGGGAGACGCTAGGCCTTGGAAATTACCAAGGCCCTGTATCATTCATTTAACAAATATTTGCCTCTAAGTTCTATAGAGTCAGTTATGGCAAAGATGTCTCTTAAGAGAATGCAGCCCTGGTCTTGCTGACTGAATCTGTTTGCTGTCATCTTGAAGTTGGGAGTGAAAGCTGCCCTTGGAAAGTATTCCAGAGGCATTTCTGGCCCAAGGAAAATGGAAATGGGGTGGGGGTCTGGGTCCTGGGTCCTGGGTCCTAGGTCCTGGGTCCTGAGCTGGCCATAAAAAATGAACAGCTGTTCACTGGTCAGGTCCTCCAGAGCCACCGAGGATGCTTGTGAACCAAGTGAAAATTTGGACCGTCCGGGGTGGGATGTGGGTGGGCTCTGCGTTTGAATAGACTCCCTGGGAGACGTGTGTTGGAGAAAGGCTGCCTTTTCGAGCACCAACAAGGCCCGTGTGCCCTAGGTGTGCTGCATGTCCCAGAAGCGATGTGAAAGATGAAAATGTGTGCCACGTGTGCAGCGGGGTTGGGAGCGGTGTGGGCTCGCAGAAGTTCTCCACTGTGCAGGCTGGTTGTGCCGCGCCCTCTTGCCCTCCCGCCTGCCTCTGGTCTACAGAGAACAGTCGTGTCTGAGAATCCTCTCCCAAAGGACTTGACACTGGCCTGGAGTGACTGACAACAAATACTCCCCTTCTCCCCACTTTGGCCTGATCTTTGCTTGAGAAATCTCTTGTTTTTCCCACTGTACCTTGGGAACAAACATCGGTCCACCGCTGAGAACATTCATTCTTTGCCCCAACAACCCAGCTTAGCCACTTTCTACCTAGTGCAATTGGCTCCCAGCTACGGGTCATACCGCTGTGACCTCCAACACTGCTGCCAGGCAGGCTGATCAGCAAGCAACAGGTCCCACTTGCCCAGAGCCCAGAGAAGGTGTGAGCTTCGCGGGGCCAAGATGCTGCCTATGAGATGCATCTTTCTCACTTCAGCTTTTAACGCACCTTGGGTGCAGATGCCCTTAGCCGAGGTGACAGCTGTAGGTACGGACATGTGGGCAGCAGTGACGGTGACATCACAGGCTCTGCTAGGCCACTCTTCACACTTGCTTTTCCCTTTGGCTCCCTGGGAACCCGGGCTCCGCATTCCTAGTGAACGTTGATGACTTTAGGGCTGCCCCCCAACCCCTCCCTAACTTGTATGGTGGCTCCGGCAGTGATCGGTGACAGGTGCTATAGGCTGATGTGGCCTCCCCCCAATTCAAATGCTGAAATTCTAACCCCAGTGCCATGGTATTAGGAGGTGGGGCCTTTGGGAGGTGATTGGGTCATGAAAGTGAAACTCTTATAAATGGGATTAGATCCTTTATAGAAAAACCCCAGAGAACTCCCCTGCCCCTTCCACAGTTTGGTATCCTTCCCAGTTCTCGGTCTTTGGGAGTATCCCCCACATCCGGTACAGAGGGGTCCCTACGCCCATGTGGCCTCTTTCCACCCTGCCATGGTGGAATCCTGGGGTCTGCCGGCTGCCTCCCTGGCCTGCTGACCTTGAGTGGGCTTGGATGACCTCTGACTCGATGTGGTTGGGGCCTAGTTACTGGGCAGCTCAGGGGATCCGGTTGTGTTGGGGGGTGGGTGGGTGGGTGCAGAGCCTCAGGATGCCTCCAGAGCAGCACTTGGATCAGCATTGCACAACTTTGGTGACACATGTGTGGCCTAGGGAGCTTTTAAGGCTTCCCCATTCCTGAGATGCTCCCAACAGAATCAGGTATCTGATGGAGATATTTAAAAGCCCCCAGGAGGTTCTCAAGCACAGCCCGGCTGTGAACATGAGTGCAGACTCTCAGGTGGCCCAGGACTTCCCTTCTGGGCGGCTGGCAGGGTCCCTGTATCTTAGCCTGATTAACTGGGCATGGGTGTAGTGTCCCTAAATCCCAACCCCTACTCTTAGGCTTTGGAATTAAAAACCAGTGCTGTCCATCTGGATGGGGGTAGAAAGGGAAAAACTGTAGGCTGCAAATATAAACTCACATCTCAGGAACTTGTTCTGATATGCTGGGTTCTAGATGGACATTAAAGGGACTAGAAGAGTTCTTCTACCCAATTTGGGTCACTCTTTTTTTTTTTTATTTTAAACCCTTGCCTGAGGATATATTTGTTGGAGAGAGAGCGGGAGGGAGAGAGAGAAACATCAATGTGGGAGAAACATCAATTGGTTGCCTTCCCCACGTGCCTCAACCAGGGATCAAACCTGCACCCTAGGTGTGTGCATTGACTGGGAATTGAACCCTCAACCTTTTGGTGTATGGGATGGCACTTCAACCAACTGAACCACCCGGCCAAGGCCCAGTATGTGTCATTCTTGAGCCATGATAACCTTGCTCTCCTAGCTAAGGGGTTGTCTGTTGGGCTTTTGGGTCGGGGTAGCGAAGAGGGGAGATGACTAGGAGAGGAAGAGGAGAGAAGGCAGGACTGGGAGGGCCGGGGAGGAGGTGTTCCTAGGGCTCATTATCCTTAGCGCTTTGGTCAAGGAGTCGAATTTCCATCTTTGCTAAGGGGAATGTCTGACAAGGCATGATGTATTATCGAGGTCAACTACACAATTTGTGGGGCCCAGAGCAAAATGAAAATGGGGAAACCTCTATGAAAAAGCACTGCAAGATGGTGACAGCAGAGCCTAAAGCCAAGTGCAGGACCCTGTGTGATTGCACAGGTCAGCCTCATGCCCATGGAGCCAGCCCTGCCTGCTACTTTGGAGTTTCACAGGCCCCCATGACTTGGGAGGCGGGAGCCATGCCCAAGTGGGGTGAGTTGGGGGGTAGTTTCTCTCCCAGTGGAGCCAGGGTCTTGCCCAAGGAGTATAACATCCATTCGGGTGGGGTGCGGTGGACAGTGGGATCTATCAGACCATGTCCATCCAGGGTCAGTTCTGGGAAGAAGCTCCGAGCATGGTGGGGATCTGGAGAGCAGGATCTCACCTAGAGTGGGCAGGGAGATGGTAAGAAGAACCAGGAAGGCCATAGGCCCAGGGCTGGCAGGCTGAGCCTCAGAATAGGTATCCATCTCTGGGGGTGATGCTGTGAAAGGTGGGGAACCTGGAGTGGAAGCGATGGTGAGTGGCCTGGGCATGCCTGCTAAGAGGGAGGAGCAGGAGGTGACTTGGCCCATGACCTGTGACTAGGAGCTGAAAGGACACCTGTGTCAATCAGAGCAAGATTGGATTTTGACCTGGGTAACGTCAGCAGAGGCAGCTGGGGAGGGTGATAGGACCCCAAACCAAATGCATGATCCCCAAATAGGGACCCACCCGCCATCTCCCACCAGCACCATCGCCCTCCTCCCTCCCGCAGGGCATGGAGCAAGGAAGACCTGATCCTCCATACGGCTCTGTCTGACACTGGGTGCTCAAGGAATGCAAGGAGGGAAGGGTGGCATCGTGGCACAGGGAGAACTAAGGGCAGGAAGCGACTGTGAAGTCCCAAGGGACTCATTGCTGTATTGATCTCATCAGTGGTCACGCTGCTGCTGAGTTTGTCTGTGCCTCTCTGTGTCCCCTCAGGTTCATTAGCCAGGCCCTGCTCTCCTTACAGGGCTGCCCTGGGGTTGGCAGGGTCAGGAGCTGGGGCTACCTGGGATTTATGTCCCCCCACCCACCCCGCCACCCCCTGCTCAGGACAGCCCTTAATCAAGGACTGATCCTCCCTGATGAGGTATCTCTGAGGCCTGTCCTCCACCAGCCTTTCAGAACCTCTGGGGATCTTGTTAAAATGAAGATTCTGATTTCGTAGATTTAGAGTAGGCCTCAAAATTCTGCATTTCTAACAAACTCCAGGTGTGGGGTTGCTCTAGGTCTGTGGGCTGCAGTGCATGTTGCAGCATCCTCGCTTGGTCGTTCTTCCTGAGCCCCCCTTACCCTCTAATGGATTTTCCTGGGGACTCCAGGAAACCCCAGAAGATAAGTGGAGATGCAGAGAGGAGAGTCACTGGCTCTAGGTCACACACAGAGTGAGTGGCAGAGAGGGGCATCCGTGCAGGTGTGCGGGTCACCCATACACGGTCCCCTCTCCCTGTACGTAGGGTGGTCCCTAGCATGGCCCAGTATCTTGTTTCACTGTGTCCGCTCCTTCCCAGGCCGCAGGATTGGAAAGCAGCTGGGCACAGGCACAGACCACCCTGCCTACCCCTTCTCACTCATAGCTTTTAGACCTGGAGCCTTGTTTGGGCAATAAAATGCACACATCTAATTGCTACGACTCCAGCCCCAGGATTTCAGTCCTCTCCCTGACACATTGAAGCACCTCCCAGGCCTGTTTCTCTTTTCTTTTGCTCACAAGAGAGTTAAGCAATGGATTCTGTGGAAGCCATTAAATAAGGCAGAATGTCGATCAATCAAAAGCTCTTCTTTCCCTTTGCCCACATGGAGACAGAGCTGAGGGCATGCAATGTGCTGGAGGAACGTTTTCAAAGAGTCCCCGCAGCCCTGCCTCCCAATGTTGGGGACAGCACAGGGCTGTGTGACATCCTGCCACCCTTGAAACAGCTCTTTTCCGTTCCCTGATGAGATAACTTTGGCAGATGAAACTTCCCTGACCTGCTTGTAATTATGTCACCCCAATCGCCTTCACAGCTGTTAAACTGCCTCAAAGCCACAAAGAAAGGGAACAAATGTTTAGTTTCCGGTTTGGAGGAAGCCCACCCGTTTCCGAAAAGCTGCTTTGAACTTGACACACTGGAGAGCAGAGCATCTGTGCAGTGCTGGGCTGCGCCTCCGCCTGACTTCAGGACCGGATCTCTGGAAGCCGGTTGCTCAGGCAGGAGTCCTTTGGTGGAGCGATGGGTGTTTTGGAGTTGTTTCAGTTGTCCAGACAAACCGAACACGTGTTTGGCAGGTCCAACTCCTGCCTCTTTGGCTTTGGCAATTACAGAAGGGCGCCCAGTAGCTCCCTGCCCTGGATTCTTGTTTTTTTCTTTATATTTGCAATTTTACCATCTTCAGGGCTTCTTTGTGCAGTTCTGGAATGATCAGTGATGTCTGCTTGTCTTGGCACCTGAGGATCCTGTAACTATTCACTCCCGCCTGGGTTACCCATCCCCAGTGCTCCCAACATGCAATCTCTACTCTCTCTCTGCTGAGGTTACTTCCTGGACCACACTACGGTTCCCAATATCTTGAAAACCTGGGCTGTAGTCCACCCCACCTCCTTACCCATGCGCTTAAGACACACCAATAAAGAGCCACTTGTTTGGTTGAAGGGTAGGCGCCTTCTGCTGAAATACAGCTCTCTGTAGAACGTGCAAACCAGGTTCTATCCACCGCCCTCCCCTTAGCAGGGGTGCCTCTAAGTAACAGGCCACCTGGTGGGTCAGCTGCTGGGGTAGTTCTGAGGTTTCCCTGGTGAGTGGGGCAGTCTCAGCCATGGTCTGAGCCTTATCGTCCACCTTCCCCTAAAGGTGCCACAAATCTGGGGACTTAGAACAATACCAGGGGCCATGTGCATAGAGGATACAGTTAAAGAGGGGGTGATAAAACCAAACATTACAATGTTTTCATCTCCTATATTTTGATATTATTACTCTTTGTGTGGAAGAAAGAATATTCAGATATAATACGCAAATCCCATAGTCAAATTAAAATCAGAAGTGTCATTGTACATGTATATTCATGTTCTGTTGATATAATTTTACTTAGATCTAACTCATCCTTTCTATGGGCTAAAGAATATTCCGTTATATGGTTTAAACTATTTAAGTAAATGTGTATTATACACAAACATCTAAATTTCCTCCCAGAATTTCACTGTTATAAATCATGTGGCTCAGTGAATTGGTGCTGGCCTGCAAACCCAAAGGTCACTGGTTTGATTCCCAGCCAAGACACATAACCAGGTCTCCAGCCAGGTCTGTAGCTGGAGGCAGGGGAAAAGCAACCATTCATTGATGCTTCTCTCCTTTTCTTCCTCTTTCCCTGCCCTTCTCTCTAAAAAACAATGAATAAAAAAATAAATCATGTAGCAATGTATTTCCGAGTATATGAGGAGATATTTTTGAATGAGAAATTTCTAGAAATGAAATGTGGGTCAAGGACTATGATCTTCAACAGATAATAGATAATTGCCTTCCAAAAGGGTTGTATCAATTTCTGCTAGAATGGGGCCCAAATTTCTACTATTAATGGATGAAGGAACTATTTTCTCACACAGCAACCTATTTTTAGTGCAATAGGAAAAATATTGCTTTGATATCTATTCTATCGTAAAGAGACTTGACCAAAGAAAGAATCTTTTATATAAATTTATGGTCCATTTTTATTTCTCTTTTTGTGAATTGCCTACTTAAAATTGGACTCATTTTCAGTTGAGTGCTTATATTTTCATTGTTTATTTACAGGAGCTTTCAGCATATTATGGATGTTTATCCTTTTTCAGGCGTATATTTTGTAAATATTTTCCCTTAAGCTGGTACTTGTTTTAACATAGAGATGCTTTACATTTTTATGGAGTCAGATTTGTCAATCCCCCTTTCAATGGCCCCTAGGTTTTTTATAACTTTTTTCCAAAGGAATGGCATTTATTTACTTATTGACTTATTATTTTTATTGTACTTTTCCAGTTACCAGTTACCCGCCCCATACCTTATTCCACCTCCACCCACCCCTCTCTTGCCTACGTTTTACAAAAAGGTATTCTTTATCTTTAAATCATAATTCTCTTAATTTCCTTCTAGTAGTTTACATTAAAAAAAAAAAAAAGATTTTATTTATTATTTCCAGAGATAGGAGAAAGGATAGAGGCAGAGAGGGAGAGAGACATCATGTATGGTTGCCTTCCACCTGCCTCCAGCTATGGACCTGGCTGGAGACCTGGCTTTCAACCTGGTTATGTGCCCTGGCTGGGGATTGAACCAGCAACCTTTGGGTTCGTAGGCCAGCACCTTACCCACTGTGCCACCAGCCAGGGCTAGATTCACCTTTTTTTATTCTACATTTAAAATTTCAACCCACTGAAAATTTTTTTATATGTGGAGTGAAATGGGGATCTAGGTATGCATATGTATGTATTACGTATCCTATCTACGAATCATCTATCTCTCTATCATCGGTCTTTCTAACAGATAGCCAATTTTCCCAACACCCTTTATTAAACAGTCTATTCCCCATTGATTTCAAAAGCCACTTTCCACTCACTAAATTATCGTATGTCAGAGATGTTCTTTATACTCCATTTTGTGACACTGATCTATGCCTGTTTCTTTGCTGGTACGATTCTCTTTCTCCTTTAAGATGAGGAATAGGGAAAGTTCGTGAATATTTTCCCCACTCACGTATGTAAGTGGGCTGAGAGTCATGTGCTAAACCACCACAGACAGACCCGTTGGGACCAGCAGTCTGCCCTGTAAGTCCTGGGTTCCCTTCCTGGCTCCTTGCTGTGTTTCCATGGGTTCTCACCTTGCATCCCTGGGTCCCTGGGTCTTCATGGTCTCTCCAGAGAGTATTTCAGGTTCTGCTGTCCTCTGACCGAATCTGGACCAGATTCTTTGAATTATTTGAGACTAATATAAATTTCAGCCTTTGGAACTTACTCTTAAGCTTCCTTCACTGGCCTTTTACATGTTTTCATGATCCTTACACATTTGTTTCCCAAGTGACCTTAATGATCAACTTGCTAACTTGAAGTAACTATTAGGACTCTGATTGAAGTTGCATTATATTAATGAGTCCATTTGGGGAAGAATAAAGACATATACAGGGTGTATCTTCACATCCAAGAATATCTTTCTAGGTCTCTTAAATATGCCTTTTTAGTATACTTTCATAGAAAATGCTTGCACTTTTCTTATGAAATGTATTATTTTTAGATGAGTTATAATTGCTGTGGATATTTTGAATCTGGTTCTGCTTTCATATATGTATGTGTGTATATATAGATATGTGTACCCACACACACATATACACATACACACTATATTTTACAATGAACTTCTGCTTGTATAAAGTTAAGCTGTCACATTTGAAATATTTACCCCAGAATGCAGGAGGGGAAGTCCTTTTCTGTGTAGGCTGAGGGGTAGGACAGCTGGGAGGGGCAGCACTGCACCAGGAGAGCCACGCTGAGCCCTGGCTCTTCTCCCACTATTGAGGGCCAGCTCTGTGACAATGTGAGCCTCCTTCCAGGGCAGAGTTTTATGTTACCTGAGCCCTGGATAGTGCTAAGTCAGCACCTCAGCCTACTCGGTGACCTTCTAGAGTCTCCAGGTACCTGTGAGATTTACACCTCCCTTCCGCAGGTCTCCTCCATGTGCTCAGACAGGTCTTACTGGTGGGCCAGAATCACTAGTTCTGTGTGCATCACACACCTCAACACTTAATCTCTGTTATGTAGCCCCTCTTGATAAAACTTTCAAATATACCTTATGCTAAGAGATTTTAGCTATTTCCAACATCATTGGATAGTTTTAGGAGTTCTGGGAACTCCTGAATTTGCCAGCTGATTATACCCCATGTTGCTGATTCCCTGTGGAAATTGGTGCAAAATTGCACTGACATGGTTTGGACAAGACCTTTGGTGGTAAGGGGAGCCACAGGGTCTGTGTTTTTCAAACCAGTGTGTCTACCATCCCTGGTTTTGGGGCAGGCTCAGCACCCAGAGGGACTGAAGTCACGTACTGAGCTTTCACAATTAATGTGGGAAACTATCTTAACAAGTTGCACAGTTTGGTTTAATGGGATGTCTGATGAGTGACACATGGTTGTTTGTCATCTAAAAATATCTTGAAGACCTTTGAGCAAACCAAGGGAGACCTCTCTCATGTTGCATCTCACAAACAGCTGCGCCCTGCCCTGGGTACACATAATTGCTGAAACCGATCGGGGAGGGCTGGAAGTGTTGATGTTGTCATATTAATTTGCTCCGTAAATCAACACATGAACTTGACAGCCCTTTAAAATCTCTTATCATCCTGTATTTATCCTTTGTGTCCTGAAGGAGCCTCATCTGACTTCAATCCACAGAAACTCATTTTCAGTAAACAAATGTTTCTTGAGCATTGACAGGTGTAGGGTCCGGGATCCATCTACAAGAGCTCAGAGTCTAATGGGGAAATAGATATATAGGCAAAAAACTCAGTGTTGTGTGATCAGGGCAGTGAGAGAGTTAGGCCTTGATGTAGGGTTGCCACCAAGATTCATTTATTCATTCAGCAAAGGCTGAGACCTGCTAAAATACAGGTGTGTCCTCAGCAGATACAGGACACGGGTCTAGTTCAGGGAGCACATTCATCTGACAGGTACTTATTGAGCCTTACGTACACCAGGCACCGGACTAGGGGCATTAGGGATCTGGGGATTGGGAATCAACAAGACATCCTTGGTTCCTGCCCCTTACCTGCAAGGGAAGATGCTGTTAAATGAACTAATTTCACTTGTGACAAATGTTTGGGGAAGCGGAGATTTCCATGATTGTATGTGATGGGTGAGAAGTGATCAAGCCTGAAGCATCAAGAGATGCTTCTCCAATGATTGAACCTTTGTGCCCTTTGAGTTACCCCTCACCTGCCCTTCCCAGCCCCTGGCACCCGGAAGATCACCATTCTAGTCTCTGTTGCTATGAAATCATTTTTTTCCTCTTAGATTCCACATATAAGTAACACCAGAGTAATACTTGCCCTGCCTGGCTTATTTCAGTCAGCATAACATCCTCCAGATTTATCCATGTTGTTGCAGATGGTAACATGTTCTCCTTTTTAACCGTTGAATAATAATATTCCATTGTGGGTATATATTGAGTTTTCTTTATTCATTCATTTGTAGGTTTTCAGTTGTGAAAAGAATCAGTCCTGAGGATCCAATGTGCAATATGGTGATTCTAGTTAATGATATGCTATTGTACACTTGAAAGTTGCTGGGAGTGGATACTAAGCATTAACACAAACAGACACACACAGAATTAACTATGTGAGGTAATGGGTGTGTTGACAACCTTGATCTTGGTTGTCATTCTACACATACATGTGTATTAAGTCATACCGTTATACACATTCAATATATACACTCGTATATAGGAATATTTGTATGAATCATTCCCCGATGAAGTTAGACAAGAACTTGTTCTCTGCGGCTGGGACTCAGGAGCTGCCCCTTGAAAGAGGAGCCTGGGAGGGGAGCACCCCAGGGAGCGGGACTAGCAGATGCAAAGCCCAGGGGCACCATGGGAACTCAGCACATTTCTCCAAGTGAAAGCTCAGTGTGGCTGAAGCGACACTCATCATCTCAGAGGTCAGACATTGTCCTTGCTCAGGGTTTGTGGGCAGGCAAAGTGTAACCCAATAGAATGAGGCCTGGCCTGCAAGGACACTTACCAGTTCTTTAACCACAGTGGCTGACCTCAGTTTTCCCATTTGCCCGATGGAGACTTTTCCCCTCCTGCCGTCCTGCTTATCATCAAGATGTCGTGGATGGGAAAGTGCTTAGAAAAGTAGAACAGACTCTACCATGTTGTTATGAAGTCCCCACCCCTCACCTCGGAGACACATCTGTGCGGGTGAAGTGAGGGAAAGTGGCTGTGCTTCCGGCTCCCAGGCGGAAGGGTAGTGGTTAATTAAAGAGACTTCAGTCTTTTGTTGGAAGCGCACAACAGCATCTGTGGAAACGGCTGGGCTGGCTGTCCCCAGTGGCACGTCAACACCCCGCCGGAAGCTGCAGACAAAGAGCTGATTAGGACTGTGATGCGGGGCGCTGGTGGAACAAGTGGGAACAACAGTGAGATTGGCAGCTTGCCGGGAAGAAGCCTCCTCGCACCTCTCAGAAATTCTCTGGGCAACATGGCAGCGATGGAACTTGGATGGGGTGAGGGTCAGGGTGCGGACAGGGGGGTCTCCACCATAGATCCAGGCACTCTCCGGCGCTGTGGGGACTGGAAGATGGAACAGCAATATCTTCAGGTTGGGGAATAGGTGGGAGCCAGTGAATCAGCTGAACTTGGGAATTAGCATTTTGAGGTAGGTTAAGGCTTAAATTATGCCCTCCACAAATATATGTCGATATCCTGACTCCAATACTTCAGAATGTGACCTTTTTTTTAAAGATTTTATTTATTATTTTTAGAGAAGGAGTAGGGAGAGAGGCAGAGAGGGAGAGAGACATCAATGTATGGTTGCCTTTCACCTGCCTCCAGCTGTGGACCTGGCTAGAGACCTGGCTTGCAACCTGGTTATATACTCTGGCTGGGAATAGAACCAGCAACTCTTGGGTTTGCAGGCCAATGCTTTGTTCTCTGAGCCACCAGCCAGGGCAGAATGTGACCTTATTTGGAAATAGTGTCTTTACAGGGTCATCAAGTTAAAATGGGGTCATTAGGGTGGGCCCTCATCCAATAAGCCTGGTGTCCCTATGAAAAGGTGAAATTGGGACACAAAGACAGATGTTCACAGAGGGAAGGTGGCGTTAAGATGCCCGAGAGAAGGCAGCCATGTGACTGCAGGGAAGGAGCCACGAGCTAAGGGACACTAGGACGGTTGGCACACAGCGGGAGCTGGCAGAGGCAAGGAGGGATTCTCCCGTAGCATCACCAGGGGGGCATGGCCACTGCACCCCAACTTTGGGTTTTTAGCCTCCAGAACTATGAGATCATGGATTTCTGTTGTTTAAAGCCACCTAGTTTTTGGTACTTCATTGGAGCAGCCTCAGGAAATGAATACAGCAGCTACAATGAGACACATTTAACCTCTCAGATCTCTCCAATAAGAACAAGGCGTTATACGTAATATTTATTTTATTTTCTATCCTTACCTAAGGACATTTTCTCATTGCTTTGAGAGAGAGGGGAGGGGAGGGAGGGAGGGATAGAGAGAGCAAGAGAGGGAGGAGAGGAGAGGAGAGAGAGAAGAGAAACATTGATATGAGAGAGAAACGTTGGTTGGTTGTCTTCTCGTTTGTTCCGGATGGGGATTCACCCTCACGCCCTTTAGGCGTACAGGATGACACTCCAACCAGCTGAGCCTCACCACCCAGGGAGGCATAATATTTTTGACACAGATACAGGGGCCCTGTCCACTCATTCAAATCCATCCTGTGTGCCTGTTCTGTCCAGGTCCTGTCAAAAGGGAAGCTTCCCAGGGGCGAGTCAAAGCAGGTACTTGGCACAAAAACAGACCTGAACGCAATGTTGCCTCTGCTTCTCTCACACACACACACAAACTGTGTGATCTGGGGTACACAATGTTCTCAAGTCTCAGTCTTCATATCTATAAGAGAAGGAGTAGAACATCTCTCTGCTAGGATGTGGTGGCCATTGGTTGAGAACATGCATGGGAAGTGTTCAGCCCTGGTCAACCAGAGGATGTATTAAAAATGGCTGTGATTGGTGATGATGAACATTATCCTCTCCAACAGCTGTTGTCCTCAGCTGTGGGCATGCAAGGGCTTGATCATCACAGATTGTGAAAGAAGATGCTCAGGGCACCAAAGTTGAACTCCCATGGCTGACTCCTTAGGGTCAGAGAATGGACAGAGCTTGTCTTCGGCACTGTCCTACCTCTCACCGGACCCGAAGGCTGGGGCTGGGGCTAGGGGTGGGGGTGTTTTTTGCTGACTCCTGGCTTTTTCTGTAGTCTGAACTCTGCCTGTTCTTTGCTGAGGACCTTTTTCTCATAATTCTCTTTCCCTTTTTTTTCCCCATAGAATCTCTTGGTCCTTCATTATAGTTCATCTAAAAGGGATGCCTAAGCTAGAAAGCAATGCGATTAAAAAGCTTATATAAAAATGGGAATAAATGAGGTTTACCATTTTAAAAAATGGAGCTGGTTAACTTCAAAGAAGTTTGATGGGGTGGATGTAGGAAGTAGTTCTGTGGTCTGGATTTGGGGGGTGGTGTTGAAAGGACCTGCTATACACTGTTTGTGTCTCCCCACTCCTATTCATATGTTGAGATCAAATCTTCAGATTAATGGTTTTTGGAGGTGGGGCCTTTAGGGGGGATTAAGAGACCTTCATTAGGGGATTGATGCCCTAATACAAGAGACCTGACAGAACTTCCTCCTTCCTCTTGCCATGTGAGGACACTGCCAATCTGCGGGTGCCTTGCTCATGGACTTCTAACCTTCAGAATCGGGAGAGAGAGATTTCTATTGTTTATAAGACACCCAGCCTATGGTATTTATTATTGTGGCTTGAATGGATTAAGGTAGTATTCCTTTCTACTAAATGAACCCCAGAAGAATAAAAAATAATGCGTCAGCAATGTAACACTTTATTTTTGAATGGCTGCCACCATGGTCTCTCTCCCATGCCAAGCCAGTGGCTTCGCCTACTTCTCCATCTTCTTTACAGGGTAGAAAAGGTGGTTTGAATTAACCAAAGCCACTTGGCTGGCTTACTCCCTATTCCCAGAACCTGACGTCCTCATTCCCATCGCCGTGGTGCTGTTTCCTCTGCCTTTGCTTTCTCCTTGTGTTACCATTTTAACTTGAACTGGGTCAGCCCCAACCTGGACCCATGACTGGAAAATGTGGGAAGCTATTTCAGTTATTGTCTCAAATCAGCAATAAAAGAGAATTCTGCCAAGAGGCGAACTCTGGATTTGGCTCTGCTATTCCCAGATTTTCAGGCTTTTCAGGCTTTTCAACTACTATTTCCTCCGTCTGGAATGTCTTTCGATGACTTTGACCTCCTGGTCAGTTCCTACTTACCTGCGGGCGAAGCCTTCCATGCTGTGTTCCTACCTAGCTGCTTGTCTCAGTATGTTGTCCATAGATCTGTCTCTCCTTATTCTTGGGGAAAAGGATGAATGTCATTCAAAGGCCCTGGCCTGTAGTTGGGATGAACAATTGATGCACAAGTGAGTGGGTAAATGGACGAAAAGAGGTGGGAAGGGATGGATGGATGGAGGAAGGCATGGGGTAATTTCAGCATCTCTGCCTCTGCTTCTGTTGGGGATGGAATTCACCTACAAGATTGTGCTACCTTTTAATGCTCCACACCTGTTGATGCAGGGCTGCTCATAGCCAGCATGAATGACATAGATAGATGATAGATAGACCAAGTAGATGAGATGGAAAGAGAGAGAGGGAGGGAGGAAGTGAGGTCTATTAAGGTGGAAGTAATTGAGAATCCATGAAATCCCCCAGTGCATTTCATATGTAGAATTTATTAACTGCAAGGAAGATAACTTGGCGGACTGTGGGGGGAATATTTTTGAGGACTGCGTTTGGGGAACAATGCCCCTTTGTCTCGCTGCTATCCGAGTTCTGAGCTCACTCACTGGCTCGCACTTCCTGCTGTGGGTTTGAATGGCTCACATCTCCGAGGCCTCCTTACTCGACTTCCTGGCTGGCTCTGACTGTTTTTCTAATTCAGCCTGGCTTAGTGTCTGCTAGACCTCCAGCTTTGTGGGTACTTGGCCAGAGGAACAGAGGGCCCAGAGTGAAGTCCCATTTGTAGGGCTTGGAGCCAGGTGGCTGGGCTGCAACAGACGCAGTGCTCTGTTGCTGCTAAGTTCACACCAGCTTTCCGATGGACGCCCCTGCGTGGCCTTCTTTACGTGTTCTTGCATTCTTTCTCCATTCAAGGTGACCTGTGATTAAGGCTGGAGAGGAAGGCGGAGTTTACCCCATTGTCTGAAAAAAGAGCAGACCAGCAACAGTTTTTTTTTAATGAAATCCATGGTTCTTAAAGGAGAGAGCTCTGTTGAGGGAGGGGTCCTGAAGATCCATGTTATATAAAACATATCTGCCTTTATCTGAGGGCCACAGGGGTGTGGTTTTTGCCTCTTGGATTTGGAGGCAACTTCTCTCCTATGTATTAAAGGCATGAAAAGGAAACCTCAGGCTAGATTAATCTGACTCCTCAAACCTGGGAGGTATATATATACACACACATATACATACATACAAACACACACACACACTCACCTGAGGATATGTTTTTATTGATTGTAGAGAGAGAGGAAAGGAGACCTGGGACCGGGATTGAACCCCCAACCCATACCCAGGCTACAAGGTATGTACCCTGACCAGGAATCAAACCCGCAACCTATTGGTGCATAGAATGATTGCTCCAATCACTGAGTCACCTGGCCAGGGCAAACCTGGCATATTTTTATTCATATTAACTCAGACTGAGATAACTTTTTAGATATAAAAATACTTATCACACTTGGCAACCTTTGGCTAGGCTATCAATTTACCACCCAGGGTCTTAGTTGTTTTTGTTCTTGTTTTTTTTTTTTTTTTCAACTCAATAATTGCATGACAATTATACTGCCACACTTACTTCACTGAGCTGTGCAAATCAAGTAAGTTCATATAAATTGTAAAATGTTAAACAAATGCTAAGGTTTGATGGTCATTATTATGAACACAGTGCCAACCATCCGTCTCAGAACAGAGAAATCTGCAGTGACCTGGAGAATTAATGGGACCAGTGACATTTATGCTCTGATATCCATCTCTTCTCAGTTGTCTGTGTCTCAGTGTCCGGGATGAGGTGTGAAGAGAGGTGGGCAAGTAGAAGAGTTGAAATTAGTTTCTCTTCTTGGTGTTTCAGTATTTCTGGCTGAGGCATTTGTGGGGACTGCTAGAGGATGTTAGTAGAAGTGGAAGCTCCTAAAGTCTCGTGAGGAGAGATTTACTGGCTTTCCAGACCTTCCAGTGTCTGTCCAGCAACCCTCCACCCTCCATTTTCCACCTTGACAATCACAGCCTTCTCTTCTCTAGACTTACATTTCTGCTACATCAAGGTAAGTTCTCATCCTTCCTGGACCTGTCTAGCCTGGTCCCTTCTCCATATCTGGCTCACACCATTTCTTTTTCGGGGAGTAGTTTTGCCAAGTCTATGATCTTATCCCAGTCAGAGGACCCAGCAATTCCTAAGTCTGACTTCTACCCATTCTGCCTTCTATGATGTCCGGGAGGAAGATCTGTTCCCAGGACAGAAAAGAAGCAAAGTTGTTAGATTGCATGTAGGGGTTTAACCCCAAGGATGCACAAGGGTCCCTGGCACACCAGGTGAGACACTGTGAAGGACCTCTTCCTCTAATCTCAGTGGGCTCTAGGGTCACTCACACTCCACCCACATTTCTTAACATCAGACCCAGCCTTGGCAGGGCCACCTAGCAGAGAAAAAAGACTATATTCAGAGGCCCCCACAGAGAATGTCTGCGAGCATCAATGCCTCAGAGAAGCCCCTATTTCTGGAGTGGAGCTGTCCCAGGCTGTCCACCCCCGGCTTGCTGGTCTGGGGTGCCCTCTGCGTCTGGTGCCCTGAAGGAAGTGGAAGGAAGTGGAAGAAAGTGGAAGGATGGGCAGAGGGCCCTTCCCCTTGAGCTCTGCTGCAGGTCTTACCACTCCAGCTGTGTGGAAGACAGAGAGAGAGATGAGGCCATGTTTGTGTGGATTTGCTGACACCCCCAGCCCAGAAAGACTTTCTCCCCATTCCTAACCCTGTTTCAGGTATAAGACTCAGTTTTAAAAAAAATTTAAAACAAGAAAAGATATCACAAATCACTCACGTAAAAAGAAAAACTGGCAAATACAATGATCATGCCAGAAACCCAGAAAAAGAAGATCGTTTTATTTTCTTGACATGTCGCTAATATCTTTCTCCTATAATCTTTAGCTGTATACGGTCATTGCCTCTTCACATGACAAAGAATTTGTAATAATTTTCCACAGAGAGAGGATAATTCTATCTTTCCTCTAACATGAGTGATTGAAATATATTTATGATTAATGCTTTAGGACAGATTTTTTTTTTAGCTTTACCACTCTTTTTGGTAATAGTATGTACATTGTTAGGAATGTTGTCAAGTTCGAGAAACCATCCGTCAAGTTTTTTACACATGGGATCACGCACTGACTCGGAGCATTCAGGTTGTCTTTTATGCAGTTGCTCATCTTTTAAAAAATAATTTATATATTTAAAGATTTTATTTATTATTTTTAGAGAGAGGTGAAGAGAGGGAGGCAGAGAGGGAGAGAAGCATCAATGTATGGTTGCATTTCCCCTACCTCCAGCTACAGACCTGGCTGGAGACCTGGCTTGCAACCTGGTTATGTGCCCTGGCTGGGAATTGAACCAGCGACCTTTGGGTTCCCAGGCTGGTGCCTTACCCACTGAGCCACCAGCCAGGGCAAAATATTTTTTCATTGAGCTATAATTCAGATATAAAATTTATTCCTTTAAAGTATGTAATTGACAAATTCTGCAGCCATCAATACTGCCTAATTCCAGAACATTTTTAAAAAAGATTTTATTTATGTATTTTTTAGAGAGAGGGGAAGGGAAGGAGAAAGAAAGGGAGCAAAACATGAGTGTGAGGTTGCCTCCTGCATGCCCCCAACTGGGAATCTGTCCCCCAACCCAGGCATATGCCTTGACTGGGAATCGAACTAGCAACCCTTTGGCTTGCAGGCCAGCACTCAATCCACTGAGTCACACCAGCCAGGGCTAATTCCAGAGCATTTTTATCACCCTCAAAAGAAACTATTGATTAGCACTCACTTCCCATTCCTCTGTCCTCCTAGTCCTCTGGCAACTACTAGTCTACTTTCTGTCTCTATGGATTTGCCTACCCTGAACATTTCCTGTAAATGGAATCATATAATATGTAGCCTGTTGTGTCTGACTTTCTCCACTTAGCATTAATGACATCAAGGTTCATCTACGCTGTAGCATGTATCAGTACTTTATTTCTTCATGTGGCTGAGTATGTTTCCATTGTATGGACATACCGCATTTTGTTTATCCATTCTTAGGTTGATGGGCATTTGGATTGTTTCTATGTTTTGGCTTTTATGAGTAATGCTGCCATGAATATTCCTGTATAATTTTTTTTGTTGTTTTTTTTTTGTGCACATGTTTTCATCTCTCTTGGGTATATACGTAGGGTATATTAACAGCTGGTCCATGTGGTATATAACGCTATACTTAACTTGACCACAAGACTTTCTTAAACATGATAGGCCATGATACCTATGGTTGGGGGTAGATCGGGGAGGGGAATGTGGGGTATCCGACAGAGGCCTTCCAGTGTCTGTCTCTCTTTCCTTTGCCTAGAGCTATGGAAGGACACTTCAGGAAAAATAAGCAGATTTATGGGTTGCATTTTTAAAAGGTAGAAAACAAACGCAGTTTTACTTAGTTCTGTGAGGGAAACTGCGTTTTTACAAGCATAGTTACTTACTGTAGGGCTGAAGAGTGGGCTGTGGGCCCAGTTCTACCATTAACTAGCTGTGGGCCTTGACTACATTATCAGCTTCTCGGTGCCTGCAGTAGGGAGATGCTAACACCAGCACCTTCCTTGTGGAGCCCTTGTCCTCACATGACTTGGCATGTAACCCATGAACAGGGTCCCTGGAAAAAGGTTTAGCCTGTCACAAACACTGGCAATTTGATTGGCCTTTGGTAGAAATGGAAGCATGTCGGTGAGGACGTCTGAATACCTTTGGCCACTAAACTGTTAATTTGGGTGGCATATCTGAGATGTAGCTGGTGGGAAATGCCACACGAATATAAAAGCCTGATTCAATGAGCAGTCCTGACTTCAGCACAGAGCCCAGCCAGAGCTGGTCAACCTCGAGCCTGGCTTGACATGAACCTTAATAAATGGTTGAAGATTCTTGCTTAATTTATCCGTGAAATGCAGGCTGTGGGAGAGCAGGGGACTTTCCTAAGGCTTCGGCTGTGAAATATCCCGGTCGGTCTGGAGGCTTCCTTGGAAGCCTTCTGTCTTCTGAAAACTGAGATTTGCCAAGGTAGATTTCACTCGGAGAAAAGAAATTGGGTCAGCTATCTGTGCCCCATTACTGTTGCTGAAAAAGTTCTACCAATTTTCACCTGAGACAAAAATTACATCCCCCCCCCCACCCCTTTCTTAGTAAGTAGAATGTATGAAGCATTTGGAGGTCAGAGGAAAAGTAGCAAAGCCCTAGGAAACCTGTTACCCGTCTATTCTTTTCTCCTTTTTTCCCTTTCCTTCCTTCCTTTCTTCGATCAGTCAATCAATCATCTATCTATCTCTATCTTTTATCATCCCTCCTTATTACTTAGGCCTTTTCTATTTGCTATTCATTCATTCAATCCCCCCCCCCCCCAACATTTCCCAACACTCACTCTGTGCCAGGTTCCATTCAGGGAGATTGATTAAGAGGTGAAGAGGCAGCACCCAGGAGGACACGTAATCGCAGCACAGTGTGAGATACACGGGAATGAGATGGTGAAAAACGTAGGGGAGAAACCTAGAGATGAGCTGACACCAGGTTTGAATTACAGGTAGCAGTTGAACAGTAAAAAAGGTGGAGGAGGTGGTATCAGGTTGGGAGGTGGGGCTTGGTTTTCAGAGACGCAGTGGCATCCTGGGGGCAGGGAGATAAGAGGAGATCAGGGCCTTGGATTCTGTTTGGATTTTATACTACAGTCTTGATAAACTAGACGTAGATTGAGCAGGTCAATGACTGTGTATTTTCCAAGGGCCAGTCTGACAGGGGGCGTAGAGGACGAGTTGATGAGGGTGGTGGGAAGGGGAAACTGGGATAACAGTTAAACTCGTTTAATCATTCAGCCCCTAATCAATAAGCAATTCACTTAGGTGTCACGAGCCTTTGTAGATAATCTGGGCCATGATCCAGGTCTGATGTCATATGAAGCACATGGGAATGTACCTGTATCTTATTTTACTTGTTTATGTTACCTGGTGGACATTATTTTATCCTGTTTCCTTCCTCGTACAATCAAGGGCCCGGTCCTCCCCACCACCTCATACTCACATTCAAACGCTTGAGACACACATCATAGAGCCAGCCCATTAAAATGCGACTTCAAACACTAAGATTACTGTGTTTTATCTGAGCCCTGCAATCAAACCGTAACTCTTTCGTGTAGCCAGTAGGTCCGTGAGGTGAATGCCCCTGCCTTGCCACCCCTGCTCTCCCATTAGACGAAAAGCGGGGGGCTGCCGGAAGTGAGGGGTGTGGCCCAGTGTAGGGTAGGTGGCGCAAGGTGGAGGGAGTGGGGGTTGAATGGGCAGAAATCCACCTCTGAGGCTGGAGCACATCATTTTTGTCAGTGGGTCCCTGGACCTGGCCCTCCCCCGCGTGTACTTGGCACTTGTTCCCGTTCCGCACGCAACCCTGGAGGAGAAAGGCCGCTGCTCCGGCAGGCTGCCCTGGTGGAGCTGCTGGAGCCGCTGCGATGCTCTGCGCCTCTCATCTGCAGGAAGAGAAAACGTGCACCGTTGGTCGTGGAGGGAAACAAATCTTCCAGGGGCGCCTATCGATTCCTTTCTGGCTTCTGGACGATTTGCAGGGCCTTCCAAGAATTCAATACCGCCCACAGACCTGGCAGGGACTTAGCTGTCTCCTGAGTTCTGGGAGGGTGGAGGGCCATCCACGCTGCATTTCCATCTCTGCAGTTGCAGGGACTTCGTTCCTCCACGTGAGTGCTGCATCTCATTAGCTGACTCGGTTGAAAGCCTAACGGGACAGTCACTGTTCTGATCACTCTGCGTGCCTTATGAGGCCGATGGTGTTACTGTCCTCATATAATGCGTAGGAAAATGGGGACTCAGAGAAACGAAGCAACTTGACCAATAATAACTAACACTTAATAGATTCTTTGCATGTGTCAGGCACTTTCAACTCCCTATGCACCAGCTTCTTCATGTTACCGTTAACTTTCCATCACGTAGGCACTACTATTATTTACGTTTTTGTTTATGAGGAAACCCGGGTTCGAACAAGTCAAGTATGTTTTATTCAAGGTTACGGAGATGATGTACAACAGGTTTGGACCGTCTCTTAGCCAGGATTGGCTCAGTTTTAACCATCCTGCTATCCCGCTTCTCTGGGTATATTTTGATAGAATAACTTGGTTATTTGTGGGCTTAGATATGTTGTTGAATTTTCCCCCTTCAAAGCACGGATGAATTGCCCAAAATGATTATTATGCTATGTTCATAATTTATTTCTGTTTCTGAAGGCAGTCTGCAGAAACTTAAAATATATCAGGCTGCACACTAAATGAGATTTCTACAACCTTTTTGTGGAATGTAATCTGCAACATCTATTAAAACAAGTACACACTTGTCTTTTTTATTCACCACTTTGGGAAATTCTCCTATAGAAACAAAAGCACCAGGGAGATTAGGTATATGATTCAGGAAGTTTTGCAGCATTGTTTATAATGGCAAAAACTGGGGTGAGCCTGACAGCCCATCTTTGGGGTGGAGAGAAGTGGATGAGTTGTGGTTTGTCTGTACAATGGAGGGTTGTGCAGCTGTGATCTGGAGTGCAGTTAGGTGACAGGAGCAGGCAGCTGAAACACGTGCACAGAAAACTCTCATTTAAAAAACACTAAATAAGGGGTCCAGGCTGTTAATGTTCATTACATGGGAGGTTGCAGGTAATGTAAGGGGAGGAATGAAGTTGTGTTGTTTCACAGGACATGATGGACATATAATCCTTTTAAAAACGACTTTTGCCCTGGCTGGGTAGCTCAGTTGGTTAGAGCGTCATCCTTATAGGCCAAGGTTGCAGGTTTGATCCCCAGTCAGGGCACGTACAAGAGTCAACCAATGAATTCATCAATAAGTGGAACAACAAATTGATATCTGTCTGTCTGCCTCTCTTCAATAAAAAGGAACAACTTTTAAAAATTGAGGTCTAATTAACATAGGGAACGTACAGTTCAGTATGGGTGGGCACAGTAATATTTTAACTGTACAGTCGGATCGGTTTTGGC
Organism: Noctilio leporinus; assembly: GCA_004026585.1. Lineage (NCBI taxonomy): Eukaryota > Metazoa > Chordata > Mammalia > Chiroptera > Noctilionidae > Noctilio > Noctilio leporinus. The sequence goes on along the minus strand of PVIW01000328.1, from coordinate 424,100 downwards.
AAGTACTTACATCCAAGTAATCTCCACTCCTATCAAGATTTAGAACCTTTGCATCTCCCCAGAAGTCCGCTTTGTGTCCCTCTAGTCATTTCTTGTTGCCCTTCTACCAGAAGCAACTGTTCTGACTTCTCTCAGCCTAGGTTAGCTTTTCTTGTTCAGAACTTGACGTAAATGGACTGTGTGGTCTCGGAAAGCATGCTCTTTCATGCGTGGCTTCTTTTTGTCAACACGGTGTTTCTGAGATGAAGTCACATTGCTATCCATAGTTCGTTCCTTTTCATTGCTGTGTAGTATTCCATTGCATGACTATTGTTTATCCAGCCTCCTGTTGATTGACACTTGGGTTGCCTCTTACGAATAAGCTGTACGGACATTCTTTTACAAGTTTCTTTTTTCTTGGACCTACGTTTTCATTTCTCTTTGGATAAATACCTGGAAGTAGAATGGCTGGGTCAAAGGGTCAACATGTGCTTAACTTTATAAGAAACTGACAATGAGTTTCCAAACATTTTGCACTCCCGCCAGCAATGTGTGGGAGTTCAGATTGCATATCGCAGGATATCCTTATAGTTTAATTTACATTTTCCTAACGCCTCATAATGTTGAGCACTTTGTCACATCATTATTTCGGTGCTGACTGCACGATTCCAGCTATGTGTAGCCTGACAGCAATGCCACACTTTCTTAAACTTCCGTAGCTAAAGAGTAAGTTTTGAAATCAGTAGTTTGTCCTTCAGTTCTTTTCTTCTTTTCAAAATCGTTTTGTTCTGGCCGACATTGAAGTTTTTGTTACAGTTCTTGCACACGTTTTGTTAAATTTATCCCTAAGTATTTCATGTTTTTTTTTAATGCTATTATAAACAGTGCTTTTAAAATTACAATTGCCAATTGCTTGTTGCTGGAGAATGGAAATACAGCCAATTATTGTAAGTAGAGCCTGTATCTTGTAGTCTTGCTAAACTCACTTTTCAGTTCTATTATTATTATTTTGTAGCTTCCTTAGGATTTATATATATGTTCCGGGCAAATAAAGAGTTTTATTCCTTCTTTTCCAATCTGTATACCCTTTTATTGTCTTCACGGCCAGGCATTACTGTAAAATGTTGAGGTGGTAAGAGAAGGCATCTTTGCTTTGTTCTCTGTCATGAGGAGAAAGTATTCAGTCTTTTACCATTAAGGATGAGATAAGCTGGAAGTTTACTATTGCTACCCTTTATCAGGTTGCGGAAGGCTCATTTAAGTTTGCTGAGCATTTTTATCAGAGTAAGTGTTGGATTTTATCAAATACTTTTTTCTGTATCCATTGAGAGGCTCCTATGCCATTTCTTGTTTCTCCTTAATCAATTAATATGCTGAATTACATTGATTGATATTTAAATGTTGGATTAATCTTGGAACCCTGGAATGATTCCTACTTTGTCATGATGTATTATTCTTTACACACACACACATTCAACTAGCTAGCATTTTATTGAGGACTTTAGTATCTATATTCATGGATGCTGTTCTATTTTCTTTTCTTGTAATTCCCCTTTGGTATGGTTACAGTATCATAGTTGTGTTGGTCTTATACAATGAGTTTGGCAGTGTTTTTTCTCTGTTTTCTGGAAGAGTTGATACAAAATTGACATTTCTTTTTTCTTAAAGGTTTTATGTAATTGAGCAGTGAAGCATGGGCCTGTAGTTTTCTTTGTGGGAAGGTTTTCAGTAATAAATTCAATTTTTTTTTCTTTTTTTTTTTTTTAAAAAGATTTTATTTCATTATTTTTAGAAAGAGGGGAAGGGAGAGAGGCAGAGAGGGAGAGAGACATCAATGTATGGTTGCCTTTCGCCTGCCTCCAGTGACAAATCTGACTGGAGACCTGGTTTGCAACCTTGTTATGTGCCCTGGCTAGGGAATCGAACCTGCGACCTTTGGGTTTGCAGGCTGGCGCCTTACCCACTGTGCTACCAGCCAGGGCAAATTCAATTTTTAAAATAGAATTAAGGCCATTTATATTTTCCATTTCTTGTGTCACTTTTGGTAGTTGGTGTTTTTCAAGAAATTTGTCAATTTTACTAAATTATCATATTTAGTGGCATAAAATTACTTAGAATGTTCCCTTATTATCCTTTTACTGTTGTAATGTAGTGAGTGGTGTCCTCTATTTCATTTTTGATATTGATACATTTGTGTTGTTGCATGGTAGTTTTTTTCATTTTTCATTTGTCATTGATTTTTTTCTTTATATTTAGAGTGAATCTCTTGTAAACTGTATATAACTGGATTTTGACTTAAAAATCTAATCTGAAGAATCTCTGCTTTCTCATTTAACCAGATTAATTACATGGTTGTATTTGAGATTACCATCTTTCCATTCATTTTCTATTTACGTCCTTGGTTCTTTTTCTCCTTTCCTGCTCCCTTCTTGATTGATTAGGTTATGTTTTGATATTACATTTAAACTTTTGTATTGGACTTTTATCTATACTTACTAATATTCTATCACTTACAAAATAGTCACTTACTGACTTAAAACCTCAGAGTAGTGTATATACTTCCACAAGTCCCTCCTATTCTTATGCTATTGTTGTCATACATTTATTTTCAAATGTGTTTCGTTCCTTGAAATGTTGTTAGTTTTTAAAAAAGAGTCAGTTGACTTTTAATAAGTTAAGAAATGAGAAAAAAGTCTTTTATATTTTACTACATCGTTACTCTTTCTGGTGCTCGTAATTCATTCATGTAGATCTGAGTTTTCATCTGGTCTAATTTTCTTTAGCTTGAATAACTTGGTAAAGAAAAAGAAAAATCAGAGTTCATGTCAACTGGTGGCCAAGTATCTTAATTTTGTTTGTTTAAAAATATTTATTTTATTTCATTTTGAAAGATACTTTCACTGAACTTAGAATCGCAGCCAACAGGTTTATTTATTTATTTCTTGGCACATTAAAGATGGTGCATTATCTTCTGGTTTGCATGATTGCTGCTGAGGTGTTGATGATAAGCCGTGTCATTTCCTTCTTTGTAAAGTGTCTCTCTACCCTTAGGCTCCTGTAAAGATTTTTCTCTTTATTATTATTTTTTTAGCTGATTGTGATTTTTTAGGTGTAGTTTTCATTCAGTTTATCCTGCTTTTTTGTTGAGCATCTTCGATTGTGGACTGGTATTTTTTTTTTATTAATTTAGAAATCTCTTTTTAGGTGTTTCTAATTTTTTTAACCCAGTTTCTCCTCTTTTGGCCTTCTAATTATTTATCCCATAGGCCACTGTGGCTTTGTTCATTAAAAAAAACGTTAATAGACTTTTTCTTGAGCAGTTTTAGATTTAAGGAAAAATTGAGTGGAAAGTACAGAGAGTTCTATTCTCCTTTACCCATACCTTCCAGCTTCTGCTATTTTTAACATCTTGCATTAGGATGGGATGCTTGTTACAACTGATGAACCTACATTGATGCGTTAACATCGTCCCCCAAGAATGTAGATTACATCGTTAGGTTTCACTGTTTGTGTTGTACCTTCTGTGGGTTTTGACAAATGTGTAATATATACCCAGCATTATATAGTATCATAGAGGACAGTTTCACCATCTCCCGAATTCACTGTGTTCCACCTCATCATCCACCCCTCTCTCCCTACAAACCCCTGGCCAATACTGATCTTTCTACTGTGTCCGTGGTTTTGCCCTTTCCAGAATGTCGTGCGGTTGGAATCATGCAGTCTGCAGCCTTTTCAGATTGCCTTCTTTCACTTAGCAATATGCATTTAGGTTCCTCCATGTTTTTTCGTGGCTTGGTAGCTCATTTCGTTTTAGTGCAAATCACACTCCATTGTGTGGATATATCATGATTTGCCTGCTCACCTACCGAAGGACGTCTTTGCTGTTTCTAGGTTTTGACAATTATGAGTCAAGTTTCTCTAAACATTCGAGTGCAGGTTCTTATATGAAGCTAAGTTCCAGCTCATCTGGGTAGATACCAATGAGTTTGACTGGTAGGTTTTATGGTAAAAATATGTTTAATTTTGTTAGAAACTGCCAAACTGTCTTCCAAAGAACCTATATCATTTTACATTCCCATCAGCAATGAATGAGAGATCCTTTTGCTCCAGAACCTTGTCAGCATTTTCTGGTGTTGGTGTTTTGGATGTTGCCATTCCTTTTTTTTAAGTATATTTTATCAGTTATGCTGTTGCAGTTGTCTCAATTTTTTCAATTTCCTCCCTTCCTCCTTCCCTCTAGCAATCCCCTTCCCACCTTAGTTCATGTCCATGGGTCATGCATGTAAGTTATTTGACTTCACCCTTTTTTTTTTTTTTTTTAAAGATTTTATTATTTTCAGAGAGAAGGGAAGGGAGACAGGGAGAGAGATATCCATGTTTGGCTGCCTTTCACCAGCCTCCAGCTACGGAGCTGGCTGGAGGCCTGGCTTGCAACCTGGTTATGTGCCCTGGCTGGGAATCGAACCAGCAACCTTTGGGTTTGCAGGCCAGCGCCTTACCCACTGTGCCACCAGCCAGGGCTGACTTCACCCTTTCTTAACATCTGTCTCTCGTTCCTACCAATTATGCTTCTTAATCGCTGCACCATTTCCCCCTTCTTTCCCCGTTCCCCCCAGCTGATAACCCTCCAAATGATCCCCATACCTATGATTCTGTTCCTATTCTGGTTGTTTGCTTAGATTGTTTTTACTTACTTATTTATTTATTTATTTAGATTCAGTTGTTGATAGTTGTGAATTTGTTGTCATTTTAATGTGATAGTTTTGACCTTCTTTATTTCCTTAAAAAAGTCCCCTTAACATTTCATGTAGTAATGGCTTGGTGATGATGAACTCCTTTAGCTTTACCGTGTCTGGGAAGCACTTGATCTGTCCTTCCGTTCTCAATGATACTTTGCTGGATAGAGTAATCTTGGTTGTAGCTGTTCTAATAGATATGCTGTGGTATCTCATAATCATTTTAACTTGCAATCCCCTAAGGACATATGATATTGGGCATCTTTTTATATGTTTATTTGCCATTTGTGTTTTTTCTTTGGTGGAGCTGTCTTTTTAGATCTTTTGCCTGTTTTTTAAGTTGGGTTGTCTGTTTTCTTACTATTGAGTTTTTAGAGTTCTTGGTATATTTTGGACATCAGCCCTTTATTAGGTATGGTTTGCATTGATTTTCCCCAGTATTTGTTTTATCAGGAGCTGCAGGAAATGTGGGGCAGACAAGGGTATAGCTGTGTTATCTCTGATCACTGAGTCACATCTCCATCAATAACCCCAGCTAGCTGGGCAGTGGTGGTGATTATAGAGAATTCGAGATCAAGTTCTCAGACCCTAGCCATCATACACAATATCCTTTGGTCCCCAGACATTGGACCAAAAAATCCAGAAGGTCGGGGCCTGATAAAGAGGACACAGGAGAGGTAAGGGGCAGAGGTGGGAGCCAGTGGTGGGGGTCCAAAGCTCTGCTGAGAATGGGGCTGGAACCCTGATATTTATCCCTGGTAGTTTGACACTGCCATGGATACTGTTCCAGAAAGGCATGTACAGCACTCTTGTGCTTGAAATCTGCTTGGTGATAGGATAATATAGACATTGAAATTAAATTTGCCCAACTCTAGTTATGGAAATCAAACTTATTCAAGACCAATCTTCCCAGGGCAGGACGTGGAACTACCAGAGGCTTCTCTCCTGGGTGGAGTCCTACTGAGTGCTCCACTTCATCCAAAGAAAGGTCCATGTCTTCATGGCTGGGCTGGTGGAAAGGGCCTCCCCAGAGTCAGGAAAGCCTTTGCCTGGTGGCACAGTGTATAAGGTGCCAGCCTGTGAACCCAAAGGTCGCCGGTTCGCTCCCCAGCCAGGGTACATAACCACGTCTCCAGCCAGGTCTCCAGCCAGGCCCTCAGCTGGAGGCAGGTGAAAGGCAGCCATACATTGATGTCTCTCTCCCTCTCTGCCTCTCTCCCTACCTCTCTCTCTAAAAGTAATAAAAATTTTTTTAAAAGGGTCGGGGACAGGGATCTTTGAGCTTGATCCTCCCAAGTGTCTGGGCCCTTGTTTCTCAAGTTGAAAGATTTTTTGGGACTAGGAATTGCTTCGATGACTGATTACCTTGACAGCTCTGCAGCTTAGGGTAAATTATTTTTAGGAAGCAAAAAAGCAGGCAGATGGAGGTCCACCAAGTTGATCACATGGGGATGGTTTCTTCAGATTTCTTAATTAAGAAGATTAGGCAGATACACTAGAAATAGCTCTTGGAGGGTTCCCATCCTGGGTCTCTGACTTTGAGAGGTGGTGGCAACTGTAGGCCCTGAGTTTAGGCCTCTAGGTTCAGCAGAACCAATTCCATCACAATAGACTGTTTCTTGGTAAAGTTAAGGGCCTCTTTGGAAACAGTGGCTCTCTGGGAGAGATGGGGTGCAGAGATGAAGAACAGGTAGAGCTGAATGGCTTTGGGCTGCAGAAATAGAGCAGGAGAACCACCGTCAGAGACCACTACCACCCCACCCAGCACCGCAGCCGACAATGGTGGGTTCTGCCAGAGAAGGCATTTTAAATGGGGCTTTTAGGGCCATCCAAACTCGAGTTGCCCCCTGACATTTTGTTTGCTCGGAGATACTGCTGTGGTGGTTTGGTACACGTTCCAGATAAAGCAACATTTGGATGATCATATTCCCCACTCATGACGAAGAAGATTCAGGCCGTTTAAATAAAGGGATGTGCACCGGCCTCCAAGTGTAATTAAACTGCCCACTCAGTCATTTCCGAAATGCAGACATCTCAGGCATGACTAACACCTTCACTCCCCAGTCAGAACACACTGAAAGAGAGAAGCCAGCAAGCAAAACAAAACAGCACGGGTATTTTTAAATGCGCCTCTGAGAGTTTGGCCTTGACCTCTGCACGTTTCATTGCACACCGTCTGCAGCGAGGTTAGGAATTAGGCTGAGAAAGTCACCCATGACATCTTGCAGGGTTGGCTGGAAGCTGATGGGCACTCTGGCAAACGTAAGTAGGTGGGGCCTACTCATGACATGAGGCGGGAGGGTCCTAGGCAAATGCTTGGAGAGTCCTAGTTCGGAAGTGGAGGGATCTGGACTGACCTTGGACTTGCTGGCTGCGGGGCCTGCTTTATACCAGCAGCAAGTCCCTTGACTTGGTATAAAGAATTGGGCAAACGCAGACATTTGGTGGCTGTTGGTTTTCCCACAGTCACTCATGCCAGCAGCCAGGGAGCTGGCAAGTGGGCTATGCATGGCGCATGCTCCCTGTGGTTCGAGTCCAGGCGGTGGGGAGACAAGGCACAAGTATTTGGCCTCCCATCCTGTGGCTGTGGCCCTGGGATAACTCCAGAAACAGCAGAACATGGTGAGAGTCCACTGGGCTCAGAGAGGCTTGGTGTGGACCACCCCAGAGCTGGTCTCCCCTGGAGAAATGACCAAGCTGCTGAGTTTGATTTCAGCAGGAGGCAAAAGGAAGGGCCAGACTGTTCACAGGGCAGAAATCTCACATTCTGGCTACGGGACTCAGCTGTTTATGTTGAAAACATTTGAATGACACCCCCCCCCCACCCCAGTGTAAGATGGGCGCACCTCCAGGCCTGCCTCCGCAGCCAGCAAGACCCTGAACGCTGCCCAGCGCTCTCACCGCCTAAACTGTAGGGAGCTGGCTGCGTCCATGCCCCAGCAGAGCTCCGTGAACGTTCAAGTTTAATATGCACTTGACCTCTTTGTCTTTCAGAAATGAAATTTATTGAGTTTGGATTCCAGCGCCTTGGGCCCCCACTAACATCTAATTAACCAGACCACACTTTGACTTCAAAAGTGCAGGAGAAAATAAGGAGACGTATTATGATGTTCTCTCTGCAGGAACCTCAAAGGAGGGACTGGGGAGCTGAGCCAGGGTCTTTTGAAGTGTCTGAGCTGGTGGTCTGTGGTCCTGCCAAAATGCAAGATAAGCAGGTCAGCCAGCCCTCCTTTGCGGCTGCCTTTTTCTCCCCAATAAAGAGTGATTATCGTTCCTTTTGTTGTCATTGACCCTTCTTGGACTTAATTTCCCAGGCTCTGAATCTGAGCTTCTTTGATGCATCATAGACAAGGTGGTAGCCAAATGTATGTCCCCCACCTTGAAAGAGTCTTAAATCGCCGCCATGGAAACCACTCCTCTGTCATCCGGGAATTGCATCTGGAAAGCCATGAAAATATATCTTCAGAGACAGGGGAATGCATTAATCCAGAACCATGGCTTATTGGTGTAGAGTTTGAGAACTATGGATTTAGTTCAATTCCTTATTTTCAGGCTGCAAAGGTAGAAAGATAAGAAAAGGGAGGCAAAAACGGACATTGGTGCAAAGCAACTACGAATAACGATGGAAACCATGCTGTTCACTCGTCTAGCTTTGGAGGTGGGGTGGTCCTGCAGTGGAGCAGTGGGACCTGCGTGGACCTAGTGCTGGGCGGCCTGGGTGGAGGGCGACCGGTTGGCCGAGAGCAGCGACCTGAGCAAGTGGGTTGGTTGGGTCAGGCGGCTTTCCACAGAGGCCCCATTTGGCAGGTGCAGTAAGGCAGAAGCGGGGTGGGAGCAGGCACCTAGGGCCATGGTTGTTTTGCAGATATAAATGAGATTATGAACATAAATCTTTTAACGCAGTGGCTAGCACACAGTGTTTGCTCAATAAGTAGTATTGCTCCTTAATGTTATTGATAGTAGAGTGTGAATGTGAGGAAAGGGCCCATTTCAGAGCCAGGGCGGGAGGGGCTGAGGAGGGAAGGGTGGAGCTAACAGGGCAGAGGTCAAGGACTCAGAGAAAGTGGAGGTGGCTCCTGGCTGAACTCCAAGGCATAGGCGGCCCTCGAAAGAGGAGGGAAGAGGTGTCGGGACAGGTGGCCTTCCTCTAACAAGCTCCACATGGTCAGGAACCTTTGCTCACTTGTTCATGAATGTAGCCACAGCATGTGGCACAGTTCTTGGCACATAATAGGAGCTTGTAGCAAACATCGATGCCCTGCCCACATCTCCTAACCCTTACTATCTTAAGGTTACCTGGTCAGCTTTCCTGCTACCTACCAGTTTCTACTTATTTTTTCTTTTTCCTGAGGACTTGCTTCTGTTGCCGAAGCTACTTTGCCTCACTGAATGGAAGACCAGAACTGGGGAAATGAACAGTGCTGGGAAGCATCAGCCTATCAGCTAAGGATGGAGTGTGTAAATGCCCCAGCTGCTTCCTCTTGCTGGCGGGATTAGTCTGAGACAAGGGCTCTACACTGAGTTTCAGATGTCACCTTAAGGGGACTGTGACACCTTCTTAAAGTGTGCACGGCTTTCCGGGGCTTCTCTGCCTCCCAAATAGACCATTAGCTCTTGAATTCTTATCCAAGGGTCTGCTTCTCAGAGAATCCAAACTAAGGCAGTGCTCACAAGCCAGTTTCGGGAATAAATGCATGAGCTGGCCCCAGTCTGTGTCACCGCAGCTTTGCTTTGTCATTTGTCCTGTGTTCCTGAAGTCCCCTGCACACGGGCAGTGAATGAGGGGCATCCATGGACCCGGAAACACTCCCTACTCCTAAGTTTCCCAGAAACTCCAGGCTTGGTTCCCAGACTTTGCCTTTTGTTTTTGTGTTAATTCTTTTTTCTCTGGCATCAAGAGGGGAAGAAGAGCTTTTCTGCTGTCGAGCCCCCACCCTTGGCCATTCCACTTGGCTTCTCCTCCGGCGCAAGACTTTCCCTTCCCCACTTCCTTCCAAGCCTGCCTCTCTCCACCTTTCATCCTTAATGATTCTTTCATGGAATCAGTCAAGAAACACATCAGATATTTGTAGCATTATCTCCAAGAAGGGCTGAGAAGATGGGATAACAGCTCCCGTCATGCAAAACAAAAACGACGATGTGCAGAGAGCTGTCCGAAGGAGAGGATAGGATCTGGGCATCCAGAGAGATCTGTTAAACAGGCTCCAGGCCTTGTAGATGGGATGACAATATTCATTTGCAAATCAGAAGGGTGATGGTGACGGCCCTGTAATTTCTATCTTCAGTAAGTGGCTCATGCCCAGCATCAGAATGGACCCCTTGCCATTCAGTCTTGCCCCTGGTTTTCACATTTTTGCATTTATATTGGGGATGTAAATGACAAAGCAGAACTGGCCAGGTTGTCAGCTTCATGGCTCAGGTTGTGCCATCATACTGGGTCTTTGATAAGATAATTACTCCACTTCGTGCCTATTTCTTGTTTCTCAGGGCAAGTTGACTGATGTTGGCTGTCTCTGGAGCCTCTCCCCTCATGCATGGGCAGAGGGAAAGAGCAGGTAGTTTCTTCCCCAGTGAGAGAACATTCTGGAACCTTTAGGCTGCCACAAACCTTTGAAGTCTTCTTCTTCATCTCATAATCATAGATCAAATTGCCTGCCTAGCATTACCATATAACATTACTCTTCTGTTAGAGGGAGCGTATAATTTATTGTCCAAACTAAAACCCTTTCTAGGGGTATAGGGCGGATGAAAGAGGTTGCTAGGAGTAATTCCCCTGTGATAACAGGTATCCACTTGGCACACTGGGGCACATGGATGCCTTCCCTCCAGGCCTGTGCAGCCCGTGACAGGGAACTTTAAAGTGATAAAATATGTGTGTCAAAAATTGATTTCCAAAACCTTCATGTCTAATGGGAAAATACACATTTATCTTTAAGAAGACAAGGATATCTGTTTTTACCATTGTTTTGCAATATTAGATTGGCCATCCTCCAGCCTGGTGAGAAGAATGTAAGATAGGAGTCATACAGATGGGAAAGAAGAAACAAAATTACCATTCTTCATGGACAGTTATGATCATCTACAGGGAAAAACCTAAGAAACTTTAAAGATCATAATTAGAATTAATAAGAGAGTTCATTAAGCGTATTGGATGTAAAATCAATATACAAAAACCAGATATATTCTGTACATCAGCAACAAGCCATTAAAAGCACGTGTTTACAGAGCCCTGGCTGGTAGCACAGTGGTTAAGGCGCCGGCCTGCGAACCCAAAGGTCACAGGTTCGATTCCCCAGCCAGGACACATAACCAGGTTGCAAGCCAGGTCTCCAGTCAGGTCTGTGGCTGGAGGCAGGTGAAACGCAACCATACATGGATGTCTCTTTCCCTCTCTGCCTCTCTCCCTTCCTCTCTCTCTGGAAATAATAAAATCTTAAAAAAAAAAAAAAAAAAAAACACTGTTTACAATAGCAGCACAAGAATAACATGCTTAGGGATGAATATAATGAAAGCTGTGTGTGATGTCTATGAAAGGAAATTATAACACCTAAAGAAGACCCAAATAAATGTGGAGAGATAGACCATGTTCAAGGATAAGTAGACTCTATATTCAGAATCTTGGTTCTTCCCATGTTAGTTCATAAACTCAATATAATTTATGTGAAAGTACTAACAAGGTATTTATGGAACTTTATGGGCTTATTCTGATTTTGATATAGAATACCAAAAGCTAAGAATAGCTAGGGCACCTTGGGAGAAGAAGAAGGTCAGGATTCACTGTGTCGGGCACTACAATGTGTTTTAAAACTGTAGCAGTTAAGGTGTTAAGGTGTAATACTCACTAAGCATAATGTCAGAAAGGTTCACCCATGTTGTCTTGGGTTGCAGAATTTCCTTCTTTTTTTTCAGGCTGGATGATGTCCCCACGATTTATTAAACCACTGTGTTTTTTTTTTTTACCCATTTATCAGCCCATGGACATTTAAGTTGTTTCGACATCTTGGCTATTATGAATAGTGCTCTTTCAGTCAAGCAAGATGAATAAACTCTAAAGATCTGCTGTACAACATTGTACCTTTTGTCAAAAATAATGTACACTTAAAATTTCCTTAAGAGGGCAGATTGCACACAATCAATGACACACAGGGTCTTTGAAGGAAAGAGGCGGGGCAGAAAGCACAAGATTTAATCGCTTTTCTTTTGGAGCCTTGGGCACTGAGGTTTGTTTTTTTCTTTGCCACTATTACAGTTCTTCCCTTTTTTCTCTGCTGTAAATGAGATCTTTTTCTTTTCCTTTGAACTTTTATACCTTGTTGGAAGGCATTGTCCTTGTGATTGGCGTTTTCAAATCTGGTATATTTAGAATCATGTGATAGAATCACAGTGTTAAAGAAATCGTTAGAGGCCACTTTACTCACACTGAAGAAATCTTTCCTGTCATTATTCTGGGAGGAGAGCACTGGTCTCTTGCTTCTAGAAATGGGGAGCTCGCTACCAACAGAGGCAGCTGAACTTGGAATTCATTTTCATAGAGTTGGGGAGTCAGGAGGTATGGGCTCTAGTGCCAGCTCCATCACTAATTGGCTAAACCCCCGTGGGCACTTTTTTTTGCCTCAATTTTCTCATCTGTGAAATGGGATCATTCTGATTGCGATATCAAAGTGTCTGAGTCACAGACTGAGTGAGCACCAGCTTGCCTCTGAGACCAGGTAGGGCTGGAGGCTTTTTGTGGGAAAACACTTTTTCCTTTTACTTAAAGTTCTTTTTTTCCCCTGGTTATAGAAGTAAATGTGTTCATTGTTAAAGAAAAAAAAAAAAGGAAATTACCTAGAAGCCCAAGGCAGAGACTAAAAATTGTCCTGAGTGTCATGCACTAGAGGTAACTCCTGTTCACAGTCTAGGCTGGCAATGATCTAGTTATCTTTATAAAAGTTGTCAGGGGAGGGTAATAATGGTAATGCTAATTATGCCACGGGGAAGCACTTGTCGCAGCAGAAAACCAAGCCTTTACTTACCATTTTACATATTTCTATTTTATTTAATTTGTACAACAACCTGTGTGTATTATCTCCACTTTATAGATGAGGGGACTTGAGAAGTGGAAAGTTAAGTGACTTGCTCAGGGTCACACAATAAATGGCAGAGTTTTTGCTCTTAATCACATGCCAAATTTAACATGGAATTTATATCCTATCCTTTGACAACATCATGCCCTCTGCATTTGACCTTGTAAAGCAAATGCTGGGAAATCAGGCGCTAACAGGCTCTTGGATTGTGTGACTGGCAGTGTGGATGTGAACGGATGTGCACCTGGCTGACATGCTACATGAACTCTGCCATGTTCCAGTGAATGCCTGTGTCAGGGATGCACTTACATGACCCCTGGTCTTGGATATTTAGGTTGTTTTTGAATTTTGTTATTGTTATAAAAAGACTGCACAGAATATCTTTGTGCTTAAAGCTTTGTCTGCGTCTGATCATGTCCAAGTTTTTGGTGCTTTTAAGGCTCTACCAAGTTGAACCCCAACCAGCCAGGCAGGTGGGTGTTGTAGGGACTTAGTGAGGTGGCCAATGCCGGTCCCCAAAGGTTAAAGTCTCTAGCTGGGTGCTGGGCCCAGACTCCCTGAGTGTTGCCTTTAGTTCTCCTGTAGGAAGGGCCCTTTCCTCCCATCCTGGTCTTCTGGGCTTCCTGGGCCCCACACAATGGACAATAGCTGACTTCACCATGTATTGCCATGGAGGTCTTCAGGGGCAGTTCAGAGAGCCAACCTGTGGTTTCACTAAGAGCTGGTTGGAAGTGAGTTCATCTAGACCTGCACTTCCCAACATTCGCCAGTTTGACATTTTCTTCCCAGTAAGAAATAATCTTGAAAAACCCTTTATGGAAAGATAATCTGTTAGGGTGCAAACTGCTGTCTTCTCAGATCACTGACCATCTGAGTAAAGCACCCACAAAGATTCAGAAAAGAAAAGAAAAGTCCCTTATGAATTATTAAATTACTTTCTAAAACAATATTTTCATGCAGTAAAAGCTAAAAAGATGATTTTGAGTACAAAACGATTCTAAATAGGTACATTATTAAAATTGGATTGTAAAACCTTTAAAAATAAAATTGCAAATATCAAAACAGGCAAATTTTCACTTTGCTGCATTATTATTATTATCAGTGACAAATGGTGCTTCTTGAAGTATGAAAAAGCACAATTCGTTGGCAATTAAATTGAAAATGGACATTTGACATCATGTTTGGGTTTGGGACCCAATGCATATTTAATGGGACCCAAAAGTTGACTGGACACTGTATATTACAGCATAAGAAACAAACATACATTGTTTTCATGACCTGGCATTTGGCATGCCTGAAATTTCTCTTACAATAAAACTGTTGTTTATAAAAAAGTAAACTTAGTGTTTTGTTTCCAAATGACATGAGAGAGGATTTCAGGCCACTGTCTGCAAGCTGGTCCCTCCCAGTAATACCCTGTGGGCTGCAGATGGTTTTTTTTTTTTTTTTTTTTCTAATAAATATGAAAAAGTCAGAACAGTTGGCCAGAGCAGTTATTCTCTGTTCTCTCTAGAAAATGACTTTGGAAGGTGTGGAGACATCTTAATATGCTTCCTTAAACATTTGTGCACATGAGTGCAATTTCTAGATCTGGTTGAAATGGTCAGAGGCGACTTCTCAGAATCATTTTCACTTTATGCTGCTCTTACATTTCCACATCCCTTGGGGATCGGTTTGGGCCTTGAGCCGCACGTCCGGCTGGCCTCTGCTCTAGAGGGTTCTCAAGCCATCCTGCTTTAAAGAAAAAAAATATCCATTTCACTGATAATTTAGTTCATTGTTTCTTAAACAACACTACCGAAACAGGCAGTTTTATCACTTTGACAGAAAAGGCGGGGATGCTTTTGCGCACCCCGGGGAGAGGGTGTTAAATCCTAGATTCAAAGATGGTCACTTGGACATCTTTGTCCAGCACTTTGCTGGACTTTCTGCTTCATTCTGGACAAAGGGCACCATGGGTGGGGGTCTGATTTGTTTCCAGGCCCCCATTCAGGAAACTGCTGAAATAGGAGGTTGCAAGAGTTTGGAGGTTTAGCATGGGACGGGGGTCAGGAACCTAGGTCTGTTCCAGTGCAGTCTGTCTGTCTGTCTCTTCCTGTCTGTTTGCCTCAGTTTCCTCATCTGCAAGACAAAGGCAGAGAATTATTTGACCTTGGCTCCTGGTCCAGAAGTTGGATTCTTTCTTAAGCACAAAATCCCTTTTCTGCCCATCCCAGAAGAAGAATTGTAGGCAGCAATCAGTTCCCTGGCAAATCAACAGTGAACTACTTCTGGGTTGTGACTTTTGGGGCATCAACAGCTCCAGGAAGTTCCTTCCACCTTCCTGCTGGTTTGAAGTTTTCAGGGACCTTCCTTCCTTTCTGTGGAGGGGAAAGAGGGACAGCTTTGCATGTTTTTGGCAGGTGTGAATTGATGGGGGTGGGGGTGGGGTGGAGCAAGAACCAAACTGCAGCTGAAATTCCTGGCTTGACCTCCTTAGGACCAGAGCCAGGTCAGCCTTCCGGGATGAAGGATTTATCCTGGAATCTTCCAGGCTCAGGAGAAGCCAACAGCCTTCTCCGTTGGTTTCACCCCTGAAACTCTAGTTCTGGCCTCCAGAGGGCGTGGGACCCAGGCTCCAGGGCTCTGGACCAGAACCCTGTGATTTATGGGAGTTCTGTAGTTCTTGAATGTGCCTGCTGGAGAGGGGCCCTAGGAACCAGAATTAGGTCTCTTGCCTGAGTCTACAGCTGGGGAAATCGAGGCCGAGAGAGCTGGGAACTCACTTGGGGTCACGGACAGACTTCAAGGTGCGCCAGGAAATTTCTCACCTCCCAGGCAGCTGGGCCCTGGTTCAGGCCTTTTGCAAACTCCTGGGTGACAGGGAGATGGGGTCACTGGTGAGGAGGTCTCCTTCACCTGTCCGCCCTCTTCCTCAGTCACCTTGTTCATCATGACGAGTTTTTGCCTTTGAGTCTGGGGTGAGAGCTCCCGGCATTGCGACGAAAGCTCTTAGGTCTGCAGGAAAGGTAAGGCAATCTTTCAGCTCAAACTCATTGATTTTGAAAGCCTAAGGGAGCCGGGGGAGGCGAAACCTTCTGCTACAGAATTTTGCTGGTCAGGGACCTGTCCAGGGAAGGCTCCGCTCGAGGTGGTACTGGAGCCTGAATCAAAAGAGGAGCTGGGGTCAGGGAAGGGCCTTGGGCGCAGAGGGGACAGCGGGGGCTGAGGCGCAGGTGCATGTAGGTTCTGGTGCATGTAGGTAGGGAGCAGACGTGGGACCCTGGTGGGTGCTGCGCCCCATGTCAAAGAAGGGTGCTTTTTCCTAGTGGCCACCAGGAACCGCAAAACAGTCTGGCTTGGGAAGATTAACTCCTTCTGTGCTGCTCCCAAGGGGATGTCCCTGCTGGCATTTGGAAGTCAGTGTGTTAACAGCATGAAAGCTGCATCCTCCCCTTCCCCCACACCCTTCTCCAGCACACTTAGGGCCCTAATTCTCCCTCATAAAATAATATGAAGCTCAATTATGCTCCTGTTCCCATGTTCCTGGACTTCATTAAGCACAAAGGGATTAAACACTTGTACAAATTAATCAATGTACCATAATCCTAAAAATTAGAAGATGAGTCCTTGAGGAAGAAATGTAATACGGGCTTTTTAATTAGCAGGGCCCCTGAGATTCCTTGCTCTTGCCTGCAAGTCCCATGTTCATGAATTGCTTGGTGGCTTGCAGGGGGAGGTCCCGCAGACTCCCGCCGCCGGCGTGTTTGAAAGGAAATGCTAGAAACTGCACTAGTTCCCTGGCCCGTGGCCTCCTCAGAGCCAGAGCTGGATGACAGAGCCGGTCTGGCTTTCCTCGCTTCCTTTTGTGCCCCAAACAAGAGCTAACTTAAAAAAAAGAAACTCGGAAAAAGAATCCAGGGGGGAAATGAACTTCTTTTGTCCTTGTCACCCAGCCTGTGGAATCCATAGTGTAGATTTTAGGAACATGCGGATCTGGGTTTGAATGCTGGCTCTGCTGCTTTCTAGTTCTGTGAGTGCCAGCAGGTCACATGGCCTCTTGAAGCCTCTGTTTTCCCTCCTCTGTCCCGAGTCCCTGTGAGAGAGGCCTCCTGACCACGCGCGAGGCCCAGAAGCTTCCTCAGCCCCCTCAGCCTCCCTCCTTTCTCACCGCTCCAACCACGGCCAAGTCAGCCTGGGCTCGACTTCACATTCCTCCGTGCCTGAGTTGGCCATCTTTTCCTCTCTAGACCCTTCTCTCTCTTGGATTTGCTCTCTCTTTGTTGACAGCTTGGAGCCATGTCAGGTCCTTCCATCTGAACCAAACCAAAGCGTCACTCTCTCTTGACCCCACTTTCTGCTCTAGCAACTACCTGTTGCGGCTCTCATCCCATCTGCAACATACGTGGGCTCCCCTACGCACAGGTGCATTCAGGATCCCCAACATGACACTTCGTCATTCTCATTGGGGTCCCCAGTGCGTCTTTATCTCACTTGACCTCTTTGCACCAGTGAACTCAGGGGGCACCTCCCTCCTCCCTCTCTGGTTTCCGCCTGGCTTTTTAGCCATTCCTTCTCAGACCCACCCCTTTCCTCTTACAAGTGTTGGTGTTTTTGGGGTTCTCCGCACTTTCCTTGGGGCTGCTTACCCACCTCAGGGCTTTCCCACCAGCAGCGTTCATGCCTTTCTGACTTGATGTTCTCTACTCTGCTCCAGCCCCAGACCCAAAATCTCATTAGCCTTTCTACTCAGTTCTTTGATATCTTACAGTCGCTTCAAACTCAGTGTGTGCATGATGACATTCAGCCCCTTCCCCTCCCAAGAGTGTTTCTTCTTTCTAATCTCAGTCTGATAGTGGCACCAATATCGACCTGAGAGTCTAGAATCCGGCCTTTCCCCCACAGCCACCGGTTGGGTGTCCTGCTCCCTATCGCACCCCCAGGCCTAGCACAGAACCTGGGGCAGAGCAGGCCCTTGAGTGGATTTCCTGGGTGGTGATGGCCCGTTTACATCTTTCCCGCCAGGACCTGCCGGCTCAGCGAATGAGCATATCTTTGCTCCGAGTCCTCTTTCCTGATGCTTTTGCCCAGAATTGAGGCTGACACGGACCCTGACCCAGGTAATAGCCTCTCAGGGCTCCTCTTTGGGAAAGATTTTCTTTCCAAGCACAAACCCTTCACTGCATGACCTGCTCTGTCATCTCTGATCTAACAAAGGGCCGCTGGTCCAGGAATCAGAAAGACTCGTGGAGCCCACCTCACCAGGAGTCTCCACCATCTTTGGGACTTGCAGAACCTAAACTGTGCTGCTTTGTCAGGCTCCAGGTGGGGACAGGGTTCTTTGGTGGCCATAGGTAAAGCTACTCCTGCCTTGCAGGCACCTCAGCCCCACTCTCCCACCTGGAGGGGCTTCTCTAGAGTCTGCAGCTGGGGGTGGCAGGGCTGGTCCCTCCCCACATCAGCCCCTCCTGGAGATACATTGGTTCTGTTTTCAAGTAAGTCCCGGCCATGTGGCCACCAGCACCTGCACCCTGTTCCTCTGCCGTCATCTCTTTTAACCCTGGCTCACTTCCCTGTGTGTTTTGAACATAGACACCCTCCTCATAGCAGTGCTGCCCAAACTCACCCCTCCTTCCCCTGACAGGGGTCCTGGGGCTCTCGGAAATCCAGTGCTGCCTCTGGGTGGGATGAGGACCAGCCAGGGGCTCCTCCATGTGCAGCTTCATCAACATTGGGCTCAGGATAGAATCAGGGAATCCTGCCTGGCTCTTGTACCCCATGGCGGGGCCCCGTTCTTCCAATACTCCTCTGTCTCTTGAGGGAGTGTGGCTTCTGTTCTTGTGCCCGTGGAAGCCTGACCTGGAGAGGCTGAACCCTCACCCCGACTTGAAGAAGTAGGTCCCCTGAAAACCACTATTGCCCCCCATCTCCAAAGTTGCCAGAGTTGGTTGGCAGCACGCCCTGAGCCCTGTCCCTGCTTCCAGCCAGGCCTGAGTGGCTGAGTCCTACTTGTCTCTGCAAGTGAAAGGAGGCGCTCATCGCTGTGGGGCTTCCTCCTGCTGGGACTGGTGGGGCTCTCATAACTTTCCAGATGGTCCTGGTTCGTTTTGTGGGCCTTCGGGGACAATGGACAGGGACCCGCCCCATTCTTTCCCAGGCCAGTGGGCTCCGGGAGTCATGAAGGCAGATTCCTGGAATTCAGAGAGCTGGAACTCAGGGGACTGCCTGGGACACCCAGTGCCGATGCCCAAACTCCTGTCCCTGTCCCTGCTTCCTGCTGCCTCCACTGTACGCATGAGTGCATGTGGGCACATGGAAACGCGTTTACATGCAGGTGTGGGGCTGGTCAGCAATGCCCCCCAGTTTGTCCTTTCCTTGCATCGCAGGAGAGCTAAGCTGCCATTGACAAGTGCTGGTGTTTTGCGCTCAAATAACGTGTGACCAGCAACCTGCCTGTCTTGGGTTTGCAACAGTCTGCAGAGCCTGGCCTGATGGCCCAGCCTTAATGTATATGTTTTTAAAAGGAGAGAATAAAACCAGCCTGCTTTCCCGCAGCGGTTCACCTCAAGGCTCTGAACCGGGACAACTTCTCAGTATCACAGCATTTGATGAAGAAGGGACCCTTAGCTCTGATGGAAAGCGAAGAGGGGCCTGGACAGTCCCCCACATTGTCTTCTGCCACCAGGGTCCTTGCGTTGAATGCCGCGGAATGAGGCCTAGGGAGAGGGGCTATCTTAGGAGCAGTGTGTCACTGAAGTTTATCCAAGGAGCCTCTTCCCCACCACTGTGCACGCAGCCCTCATCCTGTGTGGCTGCTGCCACCCCAGAGTGCTCGCAGGGGCAGAGTCACTTTGTCACTGAGACTCACCCATGGTTTCCTGCTGCTGGGTCTCAGGGCTTTCCTCCTCTTTTTTCTGGTAGGAACTTGGCGCTTCACAGCCCCTTGAAAGGATCCAG
This sequence comes from Noctilio leporinus, assembly GCA_004026585.1. Classification (NCBI taxonomy): domain Eukaryota; kingdom Metazoa; phylum Chordata; class Mammalia; order Chiroptera; family Noctilionidae; genus Noctilio; species Noctilio leporinus. The sequence goes on along the minus strand of PVIW01000328.1, from coordinate 404,383 downwards.
GCTTGACCCAAGATCTTAGCAGAGGATTCTTACTTAGGACTTTCTCCATAGGCAGGATCCATAAATCAGAAAGTATCCGAATTATGTAGCCCCTACGGCTGACTAGGGAAGGGGTCTAGTCACCGAGGAAGAGCTGATTATTACCAGTCTTGCTGCTGCACCGCTCAGACTGTGCACTTTGCCACTGAAGTGAGACCCTGCATCATGGGGGGCGGGGGGTAGCACATGTTCATCAGAGTAGCCTTAACTGCAGATTTTTAGGACAGGGAGCCCTGAACAGCTTCGTCTGGTCTAGTAAAAGCCACCATCTACCAACTGGGAGGCATTTTCCCAGTTCATAGGCGGGTGCTATGGGATGCAAGGTGCTGAGAACCAGCCGGGACCCCTGAGGGTGAGCAAGGGCCCTGGCTGTGGGCACTGCATGCTCCGGTGCCCCTCTCCCAGCGCTCCTGCCCACGCCCTTGCCCCTCGACAGAGGACGCAGGTTGCCATGGTGATGGGAGGGGAGTTAAACTGGGAGAAAACCTGAGGGGGCGGCTGGTTCCAATAGAGAGATAGAATTTTGACATAATATAACAATTGTACCGATTTTCCCCAGAGCTGGGCTTCAGGCAGCTCTTACTTATTATCCCTGCTTGACAGGTGGGCAGTGTGGGACTAAGAAAGGCTTCGAGCTGCCGAAGGCCAGACAAGCCCTTGTTTCGTTACATTACCCTGGTGGTCCTGGGGGGCCCTCAAGCTGGCGGGGAGTCCCTGGGCGGGGAACGTTGGGCTCTGGCCTCGGAGCCTTGGCTGTGGGGCCCACGTGAGTGCGGAAGCTTGTTTTGCTGAGAACAGAGGCAGCTGGATGCGGCGCTCTGTCCCATGGGCCTCCCTCAGTGACGCTGCTTGTTCAGGAGAGGCCGCCTCGAACCTCCTGGAAGGGCTTAACTTCTGTTTTATGCGCAGACAATCTCCCGGCACACACTGTGAGCGCCTTTCTTCTTCGGAGGCAGGTGTGGGGGGCCCTTGGGCCTCTTCTCCGTGCAGACCAGGAGCAACATAACACCTGTCGGAATACTGGCAAGGAGGGGGAAGACACAGAACGCATTTCTTCCTCATCCACAAGCTCCCATGCATTTTCTTTTCACCATTCATCATTTGAAGGCCCCTATCCTTCTTCTCTTCCTCCCTTCCGCTCCTCTTCCTTCTCTTTCCCTTCTCTCCAGACTTGCTGAGTACCTACTAAGAGCAAGTCTTGAGGTTGCAAGGACCAGTGCGTCTTGGGCGCTGTAGGATGGAGCCTGTAACCTGAAGTGGAGTGGGGAGAAGTTGGACATCTGAACATGATGAATTCTGCAGAGGAGACTGTGGTGTGTTAGTGCAGAGGAGGGGACAGAGAGCTGGGCCTGGGGCAGTTAACACAGCTTCTCAAGGAGGTGACACCTGGGCTGCATCTTGAAGGAAGAGATTTATTTTATTAGCAACTATTTCAGTCCTAACCCAAAGACATTGTTTTTTCATGGCTTTTAGAGAAAAAGGAATGGAGAGAGAGAGAGAAACGTTGATGTGAGAGAAGAGCCCGGGTCGGGGATTGAACCTGCAACCTTTTGGTTACGGAGTCACACCAGCCCAGACAAAGGACGGGATGTCTAAGCAGAGAGCGGACAGGCACCTGGTGGAGGGTCTAGCATATGCAAAGGCAGGACGAATCTGGTTATTTTTTGGGTTAGTCATCAAGGCTGGTCATGATAACAGAATTGGGAACCCTGCCCTCTGCTGTGGTTCCTCCATCGGGGAAAAGGCCCTGCATTTCAGGCCTGGTGAGTGGCCTCCTCCTTCATCTCTAGTTCAGGGCTAGTCTTCCGAGTCCAGCCTTCCTTCCTTTCTCCCCACTGACTCCACCAATCAATATTGGCTTCCTTTCTCTGCCTCCTGGCCTGTGATCTTTTCTTTCTTTTAAAATTAGATCCAATAGGGAAAGAGGTAGCCAAGAAAGAAACGTGAGGCTCTTGGCAAGGCCCAGCGGTCCAGGAACATTCTCGTTTTCGGAGCCTGGACTCTGATCACTTTTCTTGTGCCTTCTCAGCTCAAGGATGAGCCATGTGTCAGTCAGCTTTCACCAAGTGACAAGTCACCCCCAAACCTGGGGCCTTATAAAAGCAACATTTATTTAGTGTGTGATTCTGCAGGTCAGCACTTCGGGGTCCATGTGGCAGTTCTGGTCTCGGCTAGGCTCACTCGCCTGTGGTCAGGTGCCAGGATGGCTGGAGGCTGGTCCACAGTGGCCTCATTTTGTGATGGTTGGGTGGCTGTCTTGTAGGGTCATGCGGCTGACAGTAGCAGGCCAGTGGGGCTGTCACAGGGCTGCAGCACATTCTAAGAGAGAAAAAGCAGAAGCTGTAAGCCACCTGAGGCCCAGGCCCAGGCCCAGGCTCAGCACGTTGCTTTGGGCAGCTTTGGGTGACGCACTGTATTCTGTTGCCCAAAGCAAGTGAAGGACCAGCCCAGGTTCAAAGGATTAGAACACTGACAGTGGGGTGAGAGAACTGGAGTCCTTTTTGCTAACAGGCTACCCACACCAGCCCCCTTCTTGGTCTGGACAGAGAAGAACCCCTCCGAAGTCCCTGCCCACTGTGCTCTCCTCTCTGCCCAGCTGGCATTGTGCCGTGAGCAGTGGGGGAGAATTCAGCTTTTAGTCCCCCATCCATCCAGGGTGGACCTATCCTAGGTCATTTCAGGAACACTTCATTCGTCAAACCTTTATCTCTGTTCCCAGCCCAAGGCCAGACCTTGAGACCCATGCAGGGAGGCAGGAAATTCTTGCTATTAAGAGCTGAGACTCGGGAGGCAGAAAAGTCTGGCTTTGAATCTTACAGGCTTTGGGGTAAAGTCGCTGTCCTTTCCTGAGCCTATTTCTGTCTCGGTAAAGCGGGGATGATGCTTGTTTGTGGGGAAGCCATGAGGCCCGAATCAGACATTGTACCTCGAGTGCTCAGCGCCACACCTGGTCCTCAATGGACGCCCACTCAGCTATGGCGATTGTTATTAATAACATGGGGGCTGAGTGACTGCACAGATGAATAAATGTCTGGGCAGCTTTCCACCAAGTGTGCATAATTAATGCTTACTCCCTCCCCATCCTCACCCAAATAAAATATATACAAGGTCTAAGGAAACCCAGTAGCGCCTACTAACTTTCTTTCCTAACAAGAAAACTCACAGCCAGAGCCAGGGCTGCTTTGTGACCTGGGCACTGGGAAGGGTTAACAATACCTGAGTCTGTTTCTGGGCTCTGAAGACAAGCCCTGTCCCTCATCGCCCCCCCACACACTTCCTCTGATCATGAACAACAGAGGCACACCTGCGCCCGCCCGTGGCCCCGCCCTGGTTTGTCAGCACACCTGCAAACAAACAGCCTCCAGCTTCCCCTCCCCTCCAAATCAAAGCGCCTTTGCATGCAGGACCCCCAGCCTCCGTAGCCAGCGTCTGCAGGGAAGGGCTAGACGAAGCTGAGAGACGAGACGTGTGTGTGGCCCCTTCTGGAGGCTGGAGCTCTTTCTAGCTCTGTCTCCCCAGCAGTTGGCCTGGCCTTGGGGTCTGGGCTCAGCCTGGTGAATGGGTAACAGCAGAAGCCTGTCAGGGCCCAGAAAGTGTTGGGGGGTGGCGGGGACGGTGCCCTCTGAGTGCAGGGTTGGAGGTGCTGTCTTATTTTTAGTGGAAGAAAACAGCACAGTGAAACTGTGTTGGCCCTTGAGCATTTAGAGAATGTGGATGACACGGGGTGGGGTGGGGTGGGGTGAAGAATCCTGAAGCACCCAGGAGTGGAAAGAGCTCCCAGGTTTTCTGAAATGACTTTTGTAATTGGGGCCACTCCCTGCAGCGTTGGAGGAGCAGGAAGGAGGGTGGGGGAGTAGTCCGTGTGCAGAGGTTTTGTTTTGCTTTCTAAGCAAGAGGGTCAGCTTCTGGAAGCAAATGGGCTGCAGGCCGATACAATCTGTTGGCGCAAATAACTCTGGATTTGGATCTAACAAAGACTATAAAAGAGAGGCTCCAGACTTGTTTTCCAGCCTTGCGGGGGTCCAGCGGTTTTAAATGAAGGGCAGATGTAACCCTGGGCACAGACCTGCCTCTCCCAAGTCCTGCCTTAAGCATATTAAAGGATAAAAAGAAAGGCAGGACTTTTATGGTAAGAAAGAAACTGGTCTGACAAAGGCACCTCCCTGAGCCCAGAGGCTGGTGCTGGAGTCACATGGAGAAGGTGGGATCTCCTCTCTGCACAAGCAGCACCAGGGAGAGGTCAAGGGGGGTTGGGGGACCATGAGTAGGTACTGGGGTCCCAGATCAGTCAAGATCAGGGGCAGCAGGGAGATCAGGAGGAGGGCTCCCAGGAGCCTGGTCTTAGGTCTTCAGTCAGGTTAGCCCCCCTGCCAGGTCAGTCCTTGCCCCACCACTCTGGCCACCCACCCAGGATGCTTTGTGATTTCATGTGAAAGAGAACTAAAGCTGGGGTCCCCGTCTTTTTTTCCCTGGTAGCATGGCACCTGGCACCTGGGAGGGACTCAGCCTGTTAGTCTGGTGACTAAATAAAAAGCGCGCGCTCTTTGCAGCCAGAAGTGGATGGGGCTTACGGCATTTCAGGCTTGGCTACCTGAGGCACCTCTGGCTGAGTTAGGACCTTGTGATTCCTGCATCCCCCTGAGCAGCTCACCTCCCTTGTCTGCACCTGTTTCCACCTGGTAAGAAGTAAGAGCCGGACCAGGCATTAGGAGAGGGGTATGTGGGGCAGTTAAGGGCTCTGTACTACTCAGGAACTGGAGTCTGGGCAGGGAAACTGAGGCAGGTCCCCAGCTGCAAGAATGGTGTAATAAAAGGGCTGGGTCCAGGGTCGGTCCAGAGCCACTGAAGTGGGCTCTGACCGCAAGAAGGGTCAGGCCAAGTTGGGGGCCTGGCCGTCAGACAGCAGCCAGAGTGGCCTGTGTAAAATCATAGATCTGACCATGCCACTCTCTCCCATGAGCCCCTCCCATGGCTCCCAGTGACTTCCGGGATGGAGTCCAAGGTCTATTCAAAGTCTCCTGCAACCTCTCCTGTGCTTTGTCCTCGCTCACTCCCTTCCATCCCCGGGGTCTGGCACAATAGTGTGGGCTTCCCTGAACGACCACTCTCTGCACTGCAAAGTTGCGTACCTTCCAGCCTCTGCTATAAAATGGTATTCCGCATACTATCCGTGGGAGAGTCAATTGGCCCAAACTTTTTTGGAGGTAGTACTTTGGCATTGCCTAGATAAAATAAACATTTACATTCAAGGACTCTGTAAAACTTATGTGAATGCCAGCATAAGTGCATGGAAGATAGGGCTATTATTTCTTTTTGTAAGAGCAATAAATTGGAAATAACCTAAAAATTCATTAGTAGGGATTGCTTGGCAAGAGCAACATACTTATAAAATGAAACAACATACTCCATTTAAAAAAGTGTGGTAGAGCCCTGACTGGTGTGGCTCAGGTGTTTGGGTGTCGTCCCACAAATCGAGAGGTTGTGGGTTCGATTCCTGGTAAGGACACTTGCCTGGGTTGTGGGTTTGGTCCCAAGTTGGGGCAGGTGCAATAGGCAACCAATTGATGTTTCTCTTCCCTGCTTTCTCCCCACCCCTAGAATCAATCAAAACGTTAAAAAATAAAATAAAAAGTGCAGTGGGTATGCAGGTGATTTGGGTGATGGTCCATGGTGCGTTGGTCAGTGGGGGTTAAGGCAAGTTGGGAGTGCCTTGCTGTGTCCCGCTAGAGCAGGGGCTATGTCTCTTGTTCACAGCTGTCCCTGGCACCTGGGATGGAACATGGCCCCAAGAAGCACACTATAAATGTGGCTTTTATTATGATTGTCAGCAGGCCATAAATGATGAAAGAATCCTACTTGGTAAAATTCTATGTAGATGCATAGTAAGAATGTGAAAATGTTCTTGAAAACATCAACAGAGTCTACCCCTGTTTGGAGTAGAATTGGCAGGGAGGGAATGAAAACACTCAAGTATATTTCATACATTTCTGCATTGTTTGAACTTCCAACGAGTTTGTATTATTTTGTGATGAGAATGACAACAGAAAGAATTGGGGAAAGGATCTCCTCACAACCTCTCTCCTCCAATCACACTCTAGTCTTTGCAGACCTGGGGGCTGGCCCTGCTTCTGTTTACCAGGCTGGTAAACAGTGGCCAATGAGAGCTCTCCTCTCAGAGTGGTAGAGAAATCATACATGGTGATGAGGGGGATGCACTCACAGAAGTTAGCTGCGTTCTACCCTCCCATGGAGTTTCATCACCAACTCTCCCACTTACCATTGTTGCCCAGGGCCTTTGTTGGAATTCATCAGAGAATTGTTAGTTCCTGAAACATGACTGGGGATGAAACCTTGTCAGGAAGATCCAGCCTAACTCTGTCATTTTTTGGCAATTAGGGCTCAGAGAGGTTAAGTGATTTGCCCAAAGACACACAGCTTTCAAGTAGAGTACTGAGCTCCAAAGCACTGTGCTTTCATTTTGTATACAAATCTTAAGTCACAGGGCAAATTGGTGGCAGACCTGGGTTGTCAGCTCCACTTCCTGCTCTCAGCTGGGCCCCTGGGGTCCGGTGAAGTAGCCATTGGGCTGCAGGCATTATTTATGGGGGTTATCAGTTAATGCAAATCAGATGATCAATTAACTACAACTGCCCTTCTTTCCTTCCTTCCTTCCTCCCTCCCTCCCTCCCTCCCTTCCTCCATAGTGGATGTAATTGGGGTTCTTCCCAGACCCCCTTCTGAGGAGCAGGTGCCCCTGCCTCCCAGCTGCTTTGAGTGTTGGATGCTAATGACTCGCAGCTGCCCCCATCTGGGCAGACTTGCCCTCAGCCCCACAGGGGCTGCCAAGGGACAGCTGCCCTGGAGCGCTGCCCCCCACCTGCCCTGGCTGCCTCCTCCTGCCAGGGGGGACCAACTTCTGGTGCAGTTCATGGTCCGGAGCTCCCTGTGGGATCAGGTCCTTGATTTGAGGAGACATCCATCAGGGCTTCCCCCCACCTGCCCCATTTGCTTCCCCCTGTGCCCCCCACCTGAGAGCCCTCCCCACTGACTCAGCGCACCTGAATCCTGCCACAGACTCTGCTTCTTGGGAACCCCCCATAAGTCACTTTTCCTTCTTCCCTCTTTCTTGCTAGGAGAGAAGAGTGCCATTCCATGGAACCAAGTCTGGAAAGGGTCCTCTGGAGGAGCGGCCAGCAGCATCAGGGGAGCAGAGCGGTTACAAAACCAGGACTGAAGCCCGCTCACGGCCTTTGGCATTTCCGTGGTTTACGGGTGCCCTCCTGCCTAATGGACAATCAAGGTACAGTTAAACTTCACCTTCCTTCTTTATTGCCGGGTCTGTAAATCTTATAAAAGCAACCTTTAATGGTAGGAAAATGCCAGGCGAGTCACTTGTCCGGTCTTAGCCATGTTCCCCCTCCTGCAAATTAGGGTTTTTGAGTTAGATGGTCTGCCTAACGTTTGATGGCTCTGAGAGCGTGTGCTTGTGTGACCTTCTGCAGAATAGCACAGCCCCTGGCGCTGAGGTCCCGGTGCGTGCCCCTGGGCGGGGCGGAGCAGGAGGTGCGAGGGGTCTGCTGCAGGCTCACCCCCACCTTGTGCTGTAGGATACATCTTACCCCCTTTTATGGTTTCACCCATCTGTCCGTGTGCCCAGGCCTCCCGGGTTTACATCCAGCCTGGACCTCGCCTTTTCCATCAGCTGCGCTTGGTGTCTGTTCCCTCCGCCCGCACAGTCTCTGCCGGGTCAGCTCAGGCTGCCCCAGCCAAGCACCATAGACGGGGCCTTACCAACAGCAGGAATTTGTTTCTCACGGCCCTGGAGGCAGGACGGCTGAGATTAGGATGCCAGCATGATTGGATCCTGGGGAAGGCTGCCTCCCGGCTTACAGATCCCACTTCCTCCCCGTGTCCTCACGTGGTGAGGGTTGGGGTTGGGGAGGTGGAGGGAGAGAATGCAAACTCCCTGATATCTTTGTGTAAAGACACTAATCCCACCATGAGGGCCCTGCCCTCATGTCCCCATTTGAACAAATGACCTTGTAAAGACCCCACCTCCAAGTACCATTACACTGGGGTTAGAGCTTCAATGTTCGAATTTTATTTTTTTTTGGTGGGGGGTGGAGGGATAATTCAGTTCATAGCAACCCCTGACTGACCAAGAGAGCATGAAATAATTGGAATGGGGCTCAACCAACTGTGGGAACTCTGGTAGACGTTGTAGGACATGCCTCAGGTTAGCCCCACCAAAGGATGAAGGAATTGGGTTATTTACCCACCACATCCTCTCAGTCAGGGGTCTAGAGCAGCTTCGGGGAGGCACTAGCTCCCCGTGCGTCAGGTCTGCCCTGTGAGCCGAGTGTGCTTCTGTGACCGGACCAGATCCCCGGGCAGAGCTGTGGGTGCCTGTGCTTGAAGGTGTTGGGCGGCACACTCAAGTGTGCTCAGTGCCGAACGTGGCTGGAGGGCCGTGGGTGCCTGCTCGTGGCCCTGGGGGCTGACCCTCTGGGCTGCAGATCGGGGCAGAGGAGGAGTTCCATGGAAACTTGAGAAGGGGCGGCTTGGTGGAGCTGTGGGTGCAGAAGTTGCTCATGAATGGCGGTAGGAGCGGAGCTGGTGTGAAGAAGGTGGGAGTGTGGGGTTAAGAGAGAGCGCTGTCACTTGCGAGATGGCTGACTCCAGGGAATGACACTGTGGTGACAGGAGTGCTCAGGGGTGTGTGGGGGTGGCTGAGGCGGGCACTGGTCTAGGGAGGGAGGACTGGACGTGTGAAGGTAGGACCAGAGGCAGGAGGGTGTGAGGTCCAGACACAGGTGGGGTGACTGGCCTGTGGGCAGGAGAAAGCCAGCCAAAGGTAGATTTGGTAAGAAACGACGAAGGAGCTTGATTGGCACCTACGTTTTTAGGGAAATATAGGTAAGGTCAAGGCAAAGGAGTGGAGGGAGAGAGGTGGGGAGACATAGGCATTGTGTGGTTTTAAGAAAATGGGAGTAGAGTGAGTTTATTTCCATTTATGCAGAAATACTTCTCATGGTTACCAAAACGGTTGCATTTTCTTTCACTAAAAATAAGTACACATTGAGTGCTTCTTTGCACTTAGTTTCTCATGGTCTTTGAAATGACTTCCTGCTTTTGCTTGTTCGCGTTGTGTACCTACTGCATACAGAATATGTAGTATTTTTGACAGGCAATTTGGGATCGTTAGTACAATTAACAACGCACGTTGACTTTAACCCAACAGTTTCATGAAATTTGACCACTTTTACGTTTGAATGGCTGCGGGAGAAGATACTAGAGAGAGGTTACCAGCCAGGAAAAAGGTGGTAGGAAGGGGTGAACAGCTAACACTGAGTACTTACCATGATCCCGGACTGCCTGCTAAGGGTTTTAGTCATTTATTTCCGTGATTCTATGAAAGATGTATTGTTTTTATCCTGGTTTCACAAATGAGGAATTGGACACACAGAAAAATATTAAAGGACTTGCCCCATGCTATGCAGCAAGTAAGTGACGGAAACAGGAGTAGGAATTCTCTGGGCAGGCTCTCTTTGAAGCCCAGTCACACCTTTCTTCCCTCTCAGGCATGCACCTCCTAAACTCTAGGGGTCCCATGAGACTTGCAACCAGGGGAGCAGTGGGCAGCAGCAGCTCATCCTGGGCGAACCCCCTGACCTTGTCTCCAAGGTCCCCTTTTCTCTGACTCTCCAGTGAGCCGTCAGCAGCCCCACCTTGGCTCACTTCTGTCCCTTTTACTTTTTACTGTGACTTTTACTTCTCTGTGAATTCCCACAGCCCAGGGTGGCTCACTTCTTTCCTAAGTTACCAGGGAGCCCAAGCAGAGCCCCACCTAGGCCCTCCTGTTGCTTCCTGTACCCCAAGCCCTTCCTTTGTTTCACTATCCCTAGCTATAATAAACATACTCTCAAGATAAAAATAAAAATAAGAAAGAAAAAAGAAATTCTTCCAGTTCCATCCCAGTGTTTCCTTACATCATACATTAGCCTCGTCACCTGATGCTCATCTCTATATAATTTTTCTTTTTTAAAATCTTTTTCCCCCCAGCTTTACTGAGAGATAATTGACATAATGTGGTATAAATTTAAGGTGCACAGATGATGATTAATACATGTGTATGTTACAAAATGCTCAACACAATAAGGTTAGTTAACACCTCCATTCCCTCACATGATTACTGTTTCTTTTTCTGCAATGACAACATTTGAGATCTATTCTCTTAGCTCCTTTTAAGTATAAAACACAATATTGTTACCTATACTCATCATGCTGTACATTAGAGTCCCCAGAACTAACCCATCTTATAACTGAAAGTCCGTACCCTTTAACCAACATCTGCCATTTCCCCCGCACCTCCCACCCCCTGGCAACAACCCAGTTCCCTCTCTGTTTCTGTACGTTTGAAGTCCTTAGATTCTGCATAAAGTGAGATCCCATAATATTTGGCTTTTTCTGTCTTGACTGTTTTTTTTTTTTTTTTTTGTCGTTGATTCATTTTTTTGGTCCTGGTACACCATCAAAACTGAAACCCTAAAGACCTGTACAATATTGAAAGCTCAGGTGGAGGGCTGATATAGTTCTTTGCAAATTCCACATCAAATAAGAAAAGCCCCATTTCCTACCAAGAGATAATTGCACGTTTATGGAGCTGAGCACCAAATTACAGTGATGAAAGGGAGACTTCCTCAGGCTGTAGGAAGTGACTTGCAATGATAAATATCTACTCTTTTTCTCTCCTCAGTCTTAACTGGAGAGAAAAAAAAAAAAAAAGGCAAGACAGGCTGCATGTATCATGGAATATTCTTTACTCGGCCTTGGCTGCTGCTTTCCAAAAGGACATTCTAAACAAGTATATTAATTTGAGCTGAAAGTCCTCCTGACTAAAATGACGAGTCCAGAAACAAAATTATACATTTTTGTTGCCTTTGATATAAGACGGATCCTCAGACTGTCGGACATGACAGGAGAGACAGCTTTATTATCCCAACAAAGAATAAAGATGCCCAGCCAGTCTGATAGTCAGTGTTATGAGTTGCAGTCAGACGTTGTGACACCAAAGTTGGAGTGCGGTAAGTTTTCCGAGTCCCCAACTTATCTCCTGTGCCTGCCATCCTGTGTACTTCTACCTAGTTTATGGTTTTAATATTTTCCTGTGGTTTTGTCCAAATCACATGATGATGAAATCCTTCTTGACGGGGATCCATTCATCATCAAGGGATGAGGGATGATAATGATGTGTGCTTTGGGCTGAAACTAAGTGCTGGACCCCTTGCCTTTTGTTAGGTGGAGGTAGAGAGAGGCTGATCAGCTTGATCATGAAAAAGCTGTTGTAACTTTGCAAACTGTCCTGGTGCATCAGGGAGAAGTTGAAATTCTGTGCGCTCTATTCTGGAAGGATAGCTACTAGCACTGTCAGAGGTTTTGGCTGTGAGGGGTTTCAAAAGGGGCTTCATAGTCACATGTGGGCATCTTGTCCCTGATTGCTGGGGGCTTTCAAGGCACCATGCAGCTGGATTCTTAAAACAGTCCTGGGGAATTCTGCACCATTTATTTTGGGAGTAAAATCCCAGGTTGAAAAATTGGAGCCAAGAAGGAAGCAAACCCACGAGTGGAGTAGAAACAACCTCATGACTAGGAGCAGAGCATTTTCTGTCCCAGCCCTGACTTGGATCCTGTGTGGATGGAGGCAGGTGCTTGTCTGAAAAAGGAGAAAATATGGTTCAGGAGGGAAATTTCCCAAAGGTTCCTCCTAGCTCAGATGCACTAGGATCCTCGAACCCTAGATCTGATCTCTGTTTCATCCTGCCATCAACAATGCCATCTTGGAATCTTCAGAAAGGAGGCCAGGTGTCTTAAAGAAAGATGCATTTGTGCGCTTACGTGAGGTCCCCAGACAAGGTAAGGTAGAGTCAGGAAACAGGGACATGAGGGACCTGCTACATTTTAAGTTATAATTGGTGGTTCAGGTTAGAGAGGGACCTTTTCCTTTAAAGACAAGTTATTTGTCATGAAGAAGGCATGCAGCCCAGTTTTTAGGCACATCCTACCAGTGGCTCATATTCAAGGTGTAGGGTGGATAGAGTGAGGGGGGGGCCACCCTTCTACCCATGAAGGACTCTGCTTTGTGGAATTGCAGTGGTAGTGTTATGTTAATGTGGCGAAAGCAGTTGTCAGGGATTTATTAAAAATTAGCAATGGGCTACAAAATGCAAGGTGACAGATTGGTTCCCAGGGTGCTGGGGGAAAGAATAATTTACAGCCACCCAGTGAAATGTCAGGTTGTTTGCTTTTCCTTTCTGGGAGCATAACACAACATTTGCAGCATGTGTTAGATATATTAACTTCTTGTTAACTTTGGAAGCTGCCGTCAGCCCCTCTACCTCCCTCTCTCAGCTTCGGGGAGGAGGCGGACTCGAGGAGTGGGGACCGGCACTGTCCCCAGCACATGAGCTCAACGCTGGGGTCCCGAGAGGGGTCCTGCCTTATCACCTTCTGACCTGGACACCCCATGAGAGCAGGGATTGTGTCTGTTTTGTGTTCCTGGTACCTGGCATACAGTAGCTGCTCAATAAACATTCCTTGTACGTGCAGGTCCTGGGAGCAACATTAGCATGAAGAACAGACAAGACAAGGAGGAGGTGAGGGGGGTGTGGGACTGGGGGTGTGGTGCCCTCATGTCCCTTATAGCAGACTCCATCCCAGAGGCAGAAGAGATTGGAGCCCCTGTTTGGAGCTCTGCTTCCCCCTCCTCTACCTCATCTGCCCTCAGTGCTGGAGGTTGGAGGGCTGAGTACCAGGACCAGCAGAATTGCACTTTTTCCTATGGGTCTCACATGGAGTGAATTCACCAGCAAGGGTGACTCTCCCTTGGGTCTCCCAGAATCAGCTCCTGGACTGGACTTCCTGAAGGTCAACTCAAGGGCACTTGAAGGGAGAGGAGCCACCTGGCCCCACCTGGCCATGACACCCCAGAGAAGGCAGAGCATGTCTGCCGCTCTGTTGTGTGGATGGATGGGAAGGAACTTGTGTTTCTGTGCTCACTCCTCACATGGACATTATTCAGCTTTTACTAATTGGCTTTACAATTTTCTCAGTAGTTAATATTCATCTGTCAAAGATGGAAGCATAAATAAATAACTCCAGTTCAAGCACACCTTATTAGGCTATACATCATGTTAGAAAGTTCGCATTCTTTAACCAGGAAGATGAAATTAGAAACATCTTGAAAAAGCCTTCTCGTTATCAATCATGTCATCTCGAACATGCTCCTAAGCTTGCTGCTGGCATTAAGAATAGATGTTTTATTCAAAAGAATGTATTTAAAGAAAATGACAGCACTTTCTGATTTCAGCTTTTTGCAAACAGGAAATCTTTCAACTCCCCCTGCTGATGAGCAGTCCAGTGCTGTGTCAGAGGCGTGGCCTTGTCCATGAGGCCAAGGATGTTCCGACCCTTTAGACAGAGTGCGGGGACAGATATACAAGCGGCCCGTGGTTTAGTAGAACGTACTGGGTCTTGTGCAACTTTGAAAAAGTCACTTTTGCACTCTTTGGGTTTCAGTCTTCATTTATAAAATGAAGAGATTGTTAAGATTAGTGTCTTAGGCAGCTTGGGCTGCTATGACAAATTGCCATAGACTGGGGGACATAGATAACGAATGTTGACTTCTCACAGTTCCAGAGGCTGGAAGCCAGAAATCAAAGTGCTGGCAGATTTAGTGTGTGGTGAGGGCTCTCTTTTGGTTAGCAGATGGCTGTCTTTTTCTTGTCCCTCATGTGGTGGAGAGCAGAGTAAGATCCCAAGTTTCCTCCTCTTTTTATAAGGGCACTAATTCCTTCATGAGGGTCCCACCCTCATGCCTTCCTCTAATCCTGTTAACCTTCCAAAAGCCCCAATTCCAAATATCTTGACATTAGGGATGAGGATTTTCTCATCCCTGGCTCATTGCCTGCTACTCCCATGGTAAGGACACAGGACTAGATGTTCTCCAATGTCCCTCCAGCTCTGACCTGCTTGACCCCCAGAGAGATCAGATGAGGAGGTCACCTGGCTCTGTGTATTCAGCCCCCTATTTGCAGGAGGGCTCAGGATGTCTTTCAAGCCTTAGCCACACCTACATTAATAGGTCCCACAGCACAATGAACCAGGAGAACAGGAGGCCCTGCTGTGTGTACTCCATTGCCCTTTATGGCCATGGGTCAGTCATATCCCCTCCTGTGGCCTCATTCTCCCCACCCATAAAACAAGGCAGTTGGATGGGTTGAGCTCTAGGAGCCAAGATTTAGGCATCATCCTGGGAGTTAAAAGAAAGTTAAGGCTTCAATGTATTTCTGCAAAAACACATAGAGCTTGCTCTATTTTCCCAAGCCTAGCTCCTACGGGGCAGTGTTTTCCCTATTGGAAAGATAGTTTAGAATCCAGAAGACATAAGGAATCAGTCTATCAACTTCAGGCTTCTGGTCAGTGACAGAGGGCAAGAATCCTTAAAGTTCACTCACTCTCTGATGGTCCTGAAGAATAAATATCAAGAGTCTGCAAATTCTACTGAATTGGCATTCAGTATATCTTGGAATGTTGGACCTGGAACAAACATCAGATATTAAGTCCAGATTCCTTATTTGGCAGTTAAGAAAATAGAGGCCCTGAAAGAAGAATTCACATGATTTAAGGCTGGTGGTGGAAATGGGCTCCGCACCCCTGTCCTGGGCCCTCTTTATAGCCCTGAATTTGTTTCTTATTTAAAAGCCTGAACACAGCTCCTTCAAAAGCACAACGTAATTTTGAATTCTTTCACTTCTTTATGCATCAACATCAAGCCAGAGTTTGTAAAAATGCACGAACACTGAACCTACACTCTAAGCCATGTGCCGCTAACCACTCCCATCTGCCGCCCTGAATTTCCAACATGACCGCCTGTCAGAAACTCACCGTGGACAGTCTGAAAACCTCCTGGAACATTAATAATGTTGCATGTATCCACAACATCTCACTGAGTCAAATGGGTTGATTTATGACACACACGTCTCCCACCAGTCCCACTGTAAAAACGGGAGGCGTTCGATGGACCTAAGGACAGCAGCAACCAGCACGGATACAGTTAGGACAAACCTGGTGCCTACCAGCCACAGTCCTGTCTGGGGAGGAGGAGGATAATGGACGGATGGACTTTCTATCTACAGGGTCCCTGATGGCTGGCAGAGGGTGGGGAAGGCATGTGGACCAGGCCCTGGAAGAGGGGAAGGGCTTGGAGGCATGCAGAGGTGTGACTTGAGGCCCAGAGGAGAGAATGCGCAGTGCACATGGGAGGAATGGTGTGTGTAAGTGGAGGAAGGATTGAAAACAGCTGGTTGGAGCCCCATTGTGAAGGCCTCGAGTGACAGGCTTAGGGCTTCACCCATTGCTGAAGAATCAACCAAACCGTAGTAACAAGGCGATCGGTGGGGAGGAAGACATAGGGAGTCTGGAGAAAAAGTAGTCTAAGGTTTAAACCTGGGGTATTCTGCTTACCAGTTGGTAACCTTTGACAAGTCAGGTAATTGGTCATCTTTGCGATCCCCATGTCATTGCCTGGGGTGCTGTTGGACCTCAGTGTTTCTAAAAGCTGCCTGTGTGATTCTGATGTGCGTCTGGGGCTGAGAACCCCCAGGCCTGGTGGCTAAGCCCATATTCTTAACCAAGACTTAAAAAAATGAAAAAAGCTACGCACTTCTTTATTCATAGTGCCCATGGATCCCCAAACCTAGATATTTGTTCAGGAAACAAATTGGCTTTAAATAAAGTTTGAATCATACTGCTACTACATTATTTTTTAAAGGCAGGGCAAGAGACGCTTCTTTAAAAATTTAGATATTCTGGTACATTCATCGTAGTGCCCAGGGCAAAAACAGCTTTTACTTACCTGTCAGGTTTCTGTCATCATCTGCCAGCACAACAGAATATTTTTTCCTAAAGACATCTAGAGTAACATGAACAGTGGGGTCCCTGAGTGGTAGAAAGTATGGGCATTTGTAGGAGAAGCTACAAAAAGAAGCTACTGGGTCTCTCCCCTCTGTGGAGAGGGCTCTTGGAGATACTGGGACAGATTTGCTTTTCAGGACTTCAGCTGCATTTTGAGGTGCGTTTTGAAGTTGATCTGTGACATGTAAATTCGCCTTGC
The DNA here is from genome assembly GCA_004026585.1 of Noctilio leporinus. NCBI lineage: Eukaryota > Metazoa > Chordata > Mammalia > Chiroptera > Noctilionidae > Noctilio > Noctilio leporinus. The sequence goes on along the minus strand of PVIW01000328.1, from coordinate 388,173 downwards.
TGCTCCCTTTTGCTTCTTGAGGTCAGAGCTCCTCCGAGTTTATAAAGGACATTAGGCACCCCAGCCTCTGTAGAACCCACATGCCACTCCCGTTAGCATCCTGCTCTCCTGGTTCATCCGCGTTGGTTCAGGATGCATCCTGGTTGCCCTGGGAATGCAATTCTGTGCCTCTCAGAGTGTCCTGCAGTCTCAGTGTTGATGCCTTCAAAGAGGAAAGGCTACAGGCTGTCCTCTAGAATCAGGCATGAGTGCAGTGATTCCTTCAAGCTGTGATTTCAGATCGTGGGCAACTTGCTCAGTTCAACTCCATGAACTGAAAGTGGCCCTGGCTTTGGGCAGTATGGTCTCCCGTGCTGATGAATACTTTTCTGTGGTCTGTTCAGGGGTGTGGCGTGCCAGGGGCCACCTCCCCTTACCCTGAAGGAGGGACTGTTCTCCCTGGGCAAGGAGGAAAACGGAACAAAACTGGTCTTGTTGTCGTGCTAAAAGTAACAATAACTATAATGATAATAGTCATAATTTGCCACTAGTTGTGTCAGTGCTGTGCTAAGCATTTACAAGTGTTATTTAATTCTCACCACCATCTTCTGCAGTAGGTTTACTTTCAGCCTCATTTTAGAGGTGAGGAAACTGAAGCTCCAGAATTCAATGAGATGCTCATTTCTTTCAACCTGGGTCTCTTTTTCCTTTTCTTTCTTTTTTTTGTTGTTGTTGTTGCTTTTTTCCCCCCTAAGACCAGTGCCCTTCCCCTTGTCAGAAGTACAGATATAGAAAGTTATAGACATTGAGTGGAAACTTGCTTCTTGGGAACTTCCTGAGAGTACTTTAAATCTGCTTTCTGGAGGGAGAGGAGAGGTGGGCTGCATTTTCCTCATGCCACCCTTTCTTAGGGCATTCTGACGTTCCCTCCCGTCTACTCCCAAGGTTTCCCTATCGAAGCTGGACGACACCTGTCCTGCTGGGCCTTCGTGATCCTATCATGTCCCTCTGATCAGCATTCCTCTTGAAAGTTCCCAGTTCCAAATATGAAATGGAAAACATGATCCCAGTAGGGGCATTTATTTTTTCTTACAGCAAGAAACTAGGAAGTTTCCTGTTTTAGAGAAGCCCCAGAAAAGCCCCCAACAATTCCTGGAGCATATTAGGAACTTGATGACCATTGGTTCCCCTTCCTGCCAGTTCCTGCCCCTTCCTGTTGTCCCCACTGAATGGGCAGATGGCACAGGACGTCTCACTGGGCTGTGTGCTCCGTGAGCCAGTACCTGGGGGCCCAGGTTGCCTTTTCACCCTCCTCTGGGACAGAAGGAAAAGCAAGTCCCCTGGTTCAATCAAGATTCCAGCCAGGAGTGACCCTACCATGTGCTGGGTGGGCACTCTGGCAACTGGCTCTGGAAATCCCGGATCTCTGGGATGGATTTCAGAATTTAAAATGCCTTGTTAAACACAATCCATTCGAATTCCTCCTCTGAAGCCCAGCCTTGTCATGACCCTGGAATTGCAGTGAGGGTAAACAGGGACTGAAGACATGCCTATCCCACCCTGAACACCGGGCTCACTTATATTTTTATAAAGAGGCAATTTGCCAAAGTGCCATTGATCCCATCATGCTTTATCATTTAAATGTTTTTGGAACTGAATGCTGGCATGCAGCTGATTAACAGCAGCGCTTACTGCCAAATTAATCAGCATTTAAAATAAAATCCTTCTCCCCCAACCCCCCTCTGCTGTTATTTCAATAGGATGCCCAACTTCTCCCCACCATTTGGGAGTTTGACTAAAAGCTATGTTTGAGGACTTTTCTTACATGAAAAAGACACATAAATGAGAAATTGTCAAAACATTAATGTGATTTTTTTCCCATTGGAAAATTGAGTTACCTCCTCTTCCTTTGATGTGGTTGGGAGGAACTGTCAATCACTCTGTCCAAGTTGAGGGAGAAGGGTAAAGCCACCTCCATCTGCCAATATTCTAGAAAGATAAGCCAGCAGCTGACATTCCAGCCTTTCCAGGCGCCACTTGGTTCTGCGAGTGGCCCTGTATCCTCCTAAGAAATTTCTTTTTAAAAATGTTAGCCAGTCGCCCTTGCTGGTGTGGCTCAGTGGATCAAGTGCCAATCTACAAATCAAAGGGTCCTGTTCCATTCCCAGTCAGGGCGCTTGCCTGGGTGTGGGCTGGGTCCCGGGTTGGGGGTGCATGAGAAGCAACCATGCATTGATGCTTCTCTCCCTCTCCTCCCTCTGTTCCCCGCTCTCTAAAAACAAACAAAATCTTTTAAAACATAGTAGCCAGTTTTTGGTTTTATTATTTAACAGCTCCCTTGCACTGCAAAAAAATCCTAATACAAATGTGTTGAAGGAAAATAATTCTAAGATTTTGACATTTTTAAAGATGTTCTTTAAAACACACACACACACACACACACACAAGAAGTAGTTAGAAGGACTCATCTTTCTAGGGTACAAATGCATTATCTTCAGGGAAAAACATGTTCCCCAAAAGGGGGTGGTCAGAGGTTTTCCTCAGGGGTCAGCTGCCACCTAGGGGTGAGTGAATTTTCTGCCGTCCTTAGCAAAGGCTCTGCAATGTCACACTTCAGGACCTCCTGAGGCTGAAACTCAGCCCTGGGTTGGACAGCAAGCACTGCGCTAAGTGGATGTTTTCATTTCCTTACCAAAGGTTTCTTCTTCCTAATCAGCCTCCCCTGCCCACTCTGTACTCCCCGGCCAGAACCATCTCAGATGGTTCACCAGTGCCAGGGGCAGAGGAGGGCAGAGGGTGACTTCCCCCTCCTTCCTGGGAGAGACCAACAGGGCACTTGTGTGAGTCCTGTCACTGGGCAACCCTCTGGCAGGGTCACTTTTTCTACCACTCAATCGATCCCTGGCTATTCATATCTGAAAACCCTGCTTTCTTACTTTTAAATGCATTTTCAAAGGTTATCATCCACAAAATGATGCCCCCTCTCCACAAACTCAATTTTGGCTTTGTAAAATGGAAAGCAGTGCCTCATAGGTGGGAAAGGAGCATCTCCTAAAACCAAAGAAACAATTACACCACCACACGTTCAGTGTTCACTTGTATTTTTAGCGATACTTTCCCATGTCCAGTTCCAATGAGCTGGAATACTTAGCCTTCTCGAAGAGGCAATGTTTTCCAGTGAGTCTAAAAGGTACAAGTCTGCTATTGTCTAGGAGACTGGTTTTCAAACTTTTTGGTGTTCTTTTTTAAAAGAGCAGAACTTTAATTTCAAGGATGTATTCCCCAGGCAGTGACCCCCATGCACAGAAGACTCAAGCTCGAGGAAAAAGCAGGGCACGCTTCCCACTGATTTCCAAAGGTTTAAGGTTAGATGACCGAGGTAGTTGCACATCTTTAAGTAACATTCCAATTATTTATGACTTTCACAATGGAAGCTGAAGAGTGGATGCTGGGCTTTTCTGTCTTGGTAGAACTTGATTTCATAGGTCTAGATAGAGCGATCTGCCTGTGATTCAGGTGTTCAAAGCAAATCTGCTGAGCTCATGAGAGAGACCAGGACCCAGGCTGCTCTGTCCCTCTGTTCTCAGTGTAGCGAGATTCCACAGAAGTTCCTGGCAGATTATCTTGGATAATCTTATCCAAGCTGTATGGCTGGAGGCCGTGCATCAGGTGCTGTGCTAAGGGTCATGTGCATGTCATCTTATTCTGCGCCCACAGCAATCCTAGGAAGTCATTGTAATTTTACTGATCAGAGAGGTTGAGTAACTGACACATGATTGCACAGCAAGTAAAGGGCATGCCTGGGATTTGTACCCAGGTGATGAGACTGACTCCAGAGCCCTCACTGGAGCTAGCTTTGCAAACCCTAATGCTGCAGCAATAGCAAATCCGATTTCCCTTGTGTTTCCTTCCCTTGCTGCTCATCCCGTCTCATGCCACCTAGAGTTTTCTGTTCTCTCCCTCCTCCCTGCCTGGAGACAGCCTGAGCCACTTCTTCATTTGCTAGGAAGCCCAGAGGCATCTGATCCCCCTTCTCACTGCCACTTGAATGCAAACACCACTAGGGCCAGCTCCTGGCACCCGCTGTGGAAAGACCAGCAGAACGTTTGTGCTCTCCAACTTCCCAGGAATGCACGGAGAACATCTGTGTTGCGTGGGTTGAAACACTGCACTCCTGGGCTCGGGGGCTCTGTCCTGCCTCGGGTAACTTCTGGCTGGTCCTCCACCCCGATGGCTGGGTTAAAGGGAGGAACTCCCCTTTTACACGAGGACCCAGTTGGCAGATGCCCCTCCCTAGCTTCGGGCAGGCCGCCCTACTGCGCTTCTGCCAACAAGGAAGACACACTGACCAATAGTTGGTCCCAACCCTGATGCCTCCAAAATAATGTATTTGACCACCTGGGCTGTGTGTCCCCCACTGCACCCCATGGTTGCCATCACAGGCCTCCCGCCCTATCTGCTCTTGCCTCAGTCTGGTCAGGTGGCAGAGGGGAGGTGCGGACGCAGAAACCCTCTCTCAAGACCTCCCTTTACTTCTGGAAAATTCTATGTGAAGAAGTTGGGCTCAGGAGTTGTGACTGGGGGCCTGGTAGCGTGCAAGATGGGCGGTGGGCTTCATGGTGGAATCTTTAGCTGAGGCAGGGGTCACAAAATAGCCACAGGCAGCCCTGTGGACCTGGGCAGAGAGGAGAAAAGATGATGATCTGATAGACTGTGGGCCCTGGAAGGACAGACAGAGGTCCCTGACGAGCCCTTCAGTTTGCTGGTCCTGACAGAGTGAACTCAGAGTCTCGCCTCCTGGCTCTCTTCATGCTTCTGCTGGCTTTTCTGGGTCAGAATGAATTACACCATCCCTCTGCTGAGACACCATTTGGCTTATTCTGCCATTCTAGCCCAGTGCACCTGCCCTCTTAGTTGAGACTCGTGCACGCTTCTGTATTCTCTGTCTTCCTTGCTAAATCGTCATGGGTCATCAAGTTCCCTGATGGCAGGGGCTGGACACCAAGCATTCGGGAGGCTTCTGACCTGGCAGCTTTGGAGATCCTGCTGGAGATGGGCCCTTGAGGAGGGGACACTGGCTTCCCAGCATAGGTGAGAGCCTAGTGTCAGTGACCAGAAGTGTGGGACAGAACAGGTGAGTTAAGACACAAAGCAGAGGCAGATGCTGGGGAGATGGGCAGAACTCCCTGGTGGCAAGTGACAGAAACCCAATTTCTGGTTTAAGCGATAGAGGGGATTCATTGGAAAGCACTGAAGTAGCCAAAGGTTTGAAGAAAGGGTTTCTCCCCACACGCTTTTCTTCCCTCCTGCATCCCATTCTCTCATTTCACAGATACACTAGTCTAGACGATCCGGAGTGGGATGCCTCCTTGCGTTCTACAGCAGGCATCTTTGTGGCTTCCCTGGTGGACACCCCCAAGTGCACATCCCATCCTTCTCTTCTAGCATCGATTTGAAAAGTCTCAGGAAGGGACCCTGTTGGCTTGAGTCACACGAACATTTTGGGGCAATTCCTCATCTCTGGGTCTCAATCTTCTCATGTCTTAAATGGATAGTTGGGACTAGATGATCTCTAAAAATTCACCAGATCCTAATGTCTGAAGGGAGATGCATCTTTTCATCTCTGTATGCCCAGACCTAGCACGGGGCATGGCGCCGACCACACTGTGGGTCTCCTTGCGTGAGTGTGAATGAGTCTGCCACTTCCCAATCTCTGTTTTGCTGTGACCACTGAGAACTGGGCTCAGTATCCTTGAGTTCTGGCCCAACCCTGCATTGGGAAAGACACATTTATGATGCAAACCAGGTTGGGGAGATTTTTCTCTGATGGAGTAGAGGTTTGGGACTGGCTGACTCTGGCGGATGGCTTGGTGAGAGTATTCCTCTCCACCGTGGCTCTGCTGTCCAGGGAGGATAAGGGATGGGCACCCAGGGAGGTGGGGATGAACCAGGCCAGGCCCCAGGGAGAGACTAGCAGCTCTGGTCTGTGTGCTTTCCCGGGGTCAAGGCTGAGGCCTCAAGGACATTCTGTCAGTGTGCGGCCCATTTGCCAACTCCAGTCTTTGGTGCTGAAGGAAACCAGATTGCAATGTCAGTTGAAGGTGAAGGGTTAGGGGAGCTGAGAAAATGAGCCACTCTCTGTCATCTCAGTCCCGTTTCCTCTTCAGGAGGCTAAAAGGGCTCATAGGGAATTCTGCCATCAGAGAAGATAATAAATTCACAGTGTGGGCATTGGCGGTTGAATCACAGTTCCGTCACCACCATATGTGGGTTCTTGGACAAGCTGGTTGGCTTCTCAGAGCCTCAATCTTACCATCTGTAAGATGGATTTGATAGCACAACTGGCCTGACAAAGATGTGTTGGAATAGTGACAGCACCAATGTTAAGTTGAATTCATTGTGTCATTTTTGATCGAGACCATTGCTTTGTGAAGTTATGTCCTAAATTCATGGTTCTTGTACCTGACTATGATGTTTGCTGTAGGTTGATCATACATGGACTTTAATATATTGGCATATGTTCCCTCTATATCTACTTTGTTGGGAGTTTCTATCATAAAGTGGATGTTGAATTTTGTCAGTTGCTTTTTCTGCATCTATTGAAATGATCATATGATTTTTATCCTTCATTTTGTGCATGTGGTGTAGCATGTTGATTGATTTGTGGATGTTGAACATGAATTCACAGTTTCTAAATTGAGTATTTAGAGTCCTAGGTTCTCCACTCATAGGCGTTGGGGCTCCATGTCATATTTAATTTGACGGAAGGGCTCATTGCTCTAAACCACGTCAGCGACTGTCTGCAGAATGGGAGGAACGTGCTCTGTGTTATTTGGGTTCAGCACCAAAAGCACAGCCATGCAGGGTTATGGCAAGGACCCTGGGTGCCTGGTTTGTCCAGGGTGCATGAGAGGTGCTTTCCTGTGTGAGTCCACTGACACCCACAAACACCCTAGGGGATGATTGAACTAGCTGGCGCTCAGCCGTGGTCCCCTGGACAGTAGGAGAGGGGATCTGGGATTTCAGTATGAGAAATTCCTGCCCCCTGGACACATGTCACTGAGCCACCTTGTGTGCCCTTCCTGAGCTTACATCTGGGGTGGCTTCTTTTGTTAAAGGCATGCTGCACCATGTTGGTTTTGGGAAGGGCTCCTCCCTGCGCTGGTTCTTCCACACCCTGCCCCCCACTCCTTTCCCCTCCCTCGCCTCTCTGTTCCTGCTTCCATCCTCTCTCCTCAGTTTTCTTTCTGATTCACCCAGGACGCTAGGACACTCCCAGCTTGTTAGCCAGCAATGGCTGAGGGGGTAGGTTTGCTTGATAAAATGCCAGGGTTTCCATGAGCTTTGAGCTTGACTCAAATGCTGCCTCTATCTGGTAGGTTTTCTTCCTTTTGTGCTCAGCTGTTCCACAGCGAAGCACTTCTCCCCAGGGTCCTGCTCAATGAGCTCTTACTCTTTTATCCCCACTGGGTCCATAAGATGCTGTTTCTTGGTGGCCAGTCCATACCAGCATGGGGACCCTGCGTCAGCAATCAAAGATACGACATGTTTAATCAGACACATTTATCTTCTTCATGTAGCGGACTCCTGTTGTTGAATGCACTTGACTAGCCCCGCAAAAAGCAGAAAATGTACATATTGGAAACTTTTGTGTGTTTGGGAGAAAATTCACTTTCTCTCCCTTTCTCCCCACAGTGCCATCACTGACACTGTCATCCTGCAGAAGGGTGACTCGTACAGAAAAGGGAAATGAATGGAAAAGGAGGGAAGGGCAGAGGAGCAGAGCATGTAGAGCTCTACGAGAATATAAGCAACGAGGCCGGACTTTTGTGGAAAGCTGAGAAAAAGAGAGTCTTTACATACAGGAGGGAGTTAGAAACAACGACAGAAGTCACACAGGCAGGAAGGAGACACCCACGTTCTCCGTTTTTCCCCGGGAGACATGTGCTTGTGTGTTCCGGAGTTTCCAACTTGAGAGTTTTGGTGAATCCATGAGTTTTCTGTGAGTCCTTCCCCAAAGTGTTTTGAAATGGAGCAAAAGAGAATATTTGGAGTTGAAAACCCTCACTTTTCCTGGAGTATTAAAAGGTATTTTGTGCCCTTAGACCAGTTAGTCAAGCACATTGAGACGTGAACACGAGATCTGAAGAATGGGTTACATGATAGTAGAATTTCCAAAATTGGGCTTGTTGTGAGACCAAATAGAGGTGGGGCGAGTGGTCCGTGCCTTCCTCTCGGGGGCATTAGGAGGGTCTGAAGGTGTGGCGACCGACCGTGCTGAAGCTATGAAGTCTGTGCAGAACTGTGAATTGCTCTGGTTCCTGTGGTCCCTCCGGCTGGTGAGGGGGACAGGTGGGGGCGGGCCAAAGGCTGAGTCCAGCTCTCCACTCCTTCCCGCCCCACAGGGAGGGCTGCCCTGGGAGTTCTGCTTTGCTCCTTTTGGCCATGAGATCACACGTCCCATAGCAGTCCAGCCGTGGCCATGGCCACTCTTGGCCGTGCCGGGCCTGAGCCAGGCTGCTTCTAAACGCCGCTTCCTCAGCTTTTCTCCAGCGACAGATAGGAGGGCCCACCACCACAGCCCCAAGGGTTTCTGCCCAGTTTCCCACCCCTGCACCCTGTCTGGAGCCCACGCTGTGGTTCCTCCAGACTTTCCGGGCACTGAGCTAAAACAAATAATGGATCTTTTTTATTTTTCTTAATAACCGGAGGGAAGAAATCTCTGACAAAGGGAGTGGTTGTTAAACATGCCGAGGGTCAAAATGTGGCTGCGTGTTTTGTTCACCAAACTATAATTTGTGGATTTTTGTGTGTCTATGTGGGGGTGGAGCGAGGGGTGGGGGCTGGACCATCAACGGACACACAGCTAATCTAAATGAGACATTCCAGGAAAATGAGACGCATTATTAAGCTTTCTCCCTTCATAGCTGGAACGGAAAAAACAGTTCCACCAGCCAACCGCAAGGATGTTTTATGGCAATAGGGTTCTGGCCTCCAATGGCCAGGCCCCGATTCTGAGACTTGGAATTAGTTCTTGTGGAACAGTAGGGAGGGTCTACCAACCCGGGCCGCTTCCAGGGTCTGATCTGCGAAGCAGCCTGCGCTGCAGTCCCGAGTAGAAGCTGTGTGCAGAGAGCTGCCGTGGGGAGCAGGCTCTGGGGGCAAAGTCACCCTCAGCACAGCAGTGCCAGGTGGGATCAGGAAGCAGGCTCAGCCCTCGTCCTGGCTAGGTGACAGGAGTAAACTGAGTCTCAGGCTGAGCAAGTGGCTGCCCCAGTGCCTCCAGCACAGTGGCGGGGCGTTGCCGTTGGACACCCTGCCTCCTGTCTCCAAGTCCAGGGCGCCCTTGAGGTCAGTGAGCCTCGGCTCCTCCTGGACGCCGAAGACAAGGTCTGTGGGGCCCTTGGAGGCTCTCCTCCAGCTCGGAGCTCAGCGGGGCCTGCGCACCACCCCTGCCTTCGAGGGGGCGGCCTTCAGGTCCCCCTCCCTCCCTTCTGCAGCCTCCCGGCCTGCCACTTCCTTCTGCGTTTACAGACACTAATCACTTCCCACGCAACCGAACAACTTAATAAGCTGCGAAAATTTGATAAGACAATTTAATTGTCAGCTTTTACATATCTGTTCAATACAGCCAAGTTTCCCGGGAAGGTGAGCTGGGAGTGTGTGAGCAGACACTCTTAATTAGGGAACCGCGTTGGTGGCGCCAGCAGCCCCCAGCCTGCACGGGCCTCTCCGCTCTCCGCCTGGCGGATGGGGCCGCTGTGCAGACTTCCTCAGTGCCATCCGTCCTCTGGATAGTGACATGCTGCATGCGCAGGTTCCAGAGGCTTCCTGTGCAGTGGGGTGGCCCTGAACTCTTACCAGGGCTCTTGTTTCTCGGGGGAGAAGTGGGTGGGTTTGATGGGAAGACAATTGGCTTGTGTGGTCACAGCTCAGGTGTAAGGCGGGGGGTAGGGGGGGTGGGGGTGGTGGTGGTACCAAACAGCCTCCTAAGCGGAGCATTGGCAGTCACTCCTGATGGTTCCGTGCTTTTTGTCTTTTCCTGTGTCTTCATGGGTCATGTTATTGCCATTTCTGTGGGTCCCCATCATGGGCAACTGATGCTGATTTTAGATCCCACGCCCTCATTTTATTGAATGGAATGCTCACCACAACTCCGTGAGGGAGGGTCTTTATTGCTATTTCACAAAGGCAGGTCCTGAGACTCAGAGAGGTTAAGTGACTGGCCCGAGGCAACACAGCCAGATCAAGGCACAGGGATTCAGATAGATTTTGGTAGAAACTGCGGGGCTCGGCCAGATGCTCTCAGGTCCCTCTTCCTGATTCTGTGAACCCAGGACCCAGCAGTGTATGCTTCCTCTCTGACCCTTGTTTATGGGATTGTCCCGAAGGCCAGGTCCCAACCGGGAAGCAGCGCAGACTCTGAGGTGTAACGAGTGCTGTAGCATTCCCCGTGGGAGCGGCGGGAGCTAGGGCCTCCCTTAAATTACACCTTTGTTTGGCTTCTGTTTCTCTGTTCTTCCTCCTCCTCTTGCTCTCACCTGTTACTGTCCCTTCTTCCTTAATAAATCTCTTGCACACAAATTCTCCTCCCAAGGCCTGTTTCTGGACAATCGGACCTAAGCCACAGATGCACGTTAACCCCTCCGGCCCCTTCAGGAGCCTTACAGCCTGGCCCCCTGCCTTTGATTAGCTGTCTCCTAACTGGAACGCAGATGCCCCACTTGGGATTTCTGCACCGTCCGCAAGGCAGAACAAAATAGGCCAGGAACCAGAAAGACGACCTTGGGGTGAATTCCTTAGCTTTTCTAGCGCATCCTCTGTAAAATGGGAGTAAGCACAGCGTTGCTCTTCAAGGACTGGGATGGGAGTAACGGATTTGCACGAGTAAAACATTCGCATTGAGCGCACAGCACATGCTCAGTGACCTTCAGTCACAGTTGTGGGCATTTGGGCACTTGTCATCTCGTTGGACCTTGGCTTCTCACTGGGGGTTCAGAAGCGAGGTCACCGTGCTAGGACTAATGTCGGGCAGGAGCCAAACCAGTGTTCAGCGCACTCCAAGCACTTTCTAGGCTTTTTTTTTTTGGTAGGGAATTAAAAACAGGCTGAGCACCTACCTGCCACTGTGGGGAAAGCCATGTTAAGATTTAATGTGTCATGTTAACTGTTCCATTCTCTCTCAGTCTCCCCTTTCTTTGTGAGACAAGTGTGCCAAGCATTTCACAGACACGAGGCGGGGTGGGGGCGGGGGGAGTCCGGGAACGGGGTGGGCAAAGTGCAGCGAATGGGAGGGACAGCCACCCTGCAGCGGTCCCCAGGCGCCTGCACCAAGGGCCTGATTAACTTGAAATATTTCCCAGCTTCTGAAGCACTTGATTAAAGTCAATTGGGGGGAAAGATAAGCTCTTACAAGGGCTCAGTTGAGGCTTAGAGAACTTGAATAGGTCTAGCTCTCAGATTGCAGGCGGGCGGGAGGGCTGGTTGTTGCTGGTTCTGCGGGGGAAACGGCTGGCGTTGAGGCAGTGGATCTGGGGGTGTCTGCCCAGCTCCCGGGCCCCACGCCTCCCCGCTGTGGCCGCCTGGCTGCCCAGCCTCGCCCAGCCTCCCGGCTTCTCTTTTCTCCTCCTGGAGAGGGTGTGCAAGATTTTCCCTTTTGAAGGCGTAGAAATAGATGGCTTTGGATTCAGAACACAGCCTCTGCCGCTTTCTTCCGCCCCCAGAGGCTGGGACGAATCAAAGTGGGGCTTCAGTGATGCTGTCTCCTGGCATCCTCTTGATGTGTTAATGGGTCATTCTTGCTTCACTGCTGTTCCTGATTCCAGGGACACAATCACAGGGGCAGATCCATCCCTTCCTCCACAGATCAGATGGCATAGAGCCAGGCGGGGCACCATTGGTTTTCCTGTCATGCACCACGTGGGGCTAACTTGATCTTCTATGGGGGCTTTCCTGCAAAAGTGCAGGGAGAGGGAGGCTCTAATCCCGACAGCCCTGTTTAGCACAGTGAGGGCTGGAACAGGAAGGGCCTTTGCTCCCTCTGGCTGCCTAGTGACTTCATAAAAGGCATCTATTTATTAGCACAAGGTTCTGGAAGTCAGAAGTCTGGCAGGGCAGGGCCTGGCTGGTTCTCTGCTGAGGGTCCTGCAAGACTGATAGCAAGGTGACACGTTGCTGGGCGGATCCATATTCTGGGAGCTCTGGGGAGAAACCTGCTTCCTGGTGCCTTCAGGCCATTGGCAGAGTTGAGCTTTCGGGGCGGGGGGAGGTGAAAGACTGGGGTCGGTGTTCATCACTTGGGGCCTCTCTGAGCAACTCAGGGCTGTCCCAGGATTCCCATTCACATGGTGGCCCCTCCATTTCAAGCCACTAAGGCACATCAGGTGCTCCCCATGCTTCGAGTGGCTCTGACTTCCTCCTCAGTCACCAGCTGGAGAAAACTCTCCTTTAAATGCTCAACTGTTAGGGCCAGACCCACCTGGATAGTCTCTTTTTTCAAGGCCACCTGACCTTAAATGAGCTTTTAGTTACATCTGCAGAATTCTTGACCAAAGCACCTAGGTTAGCGTTTGATTGAATAAATAGGGGGCAGAAATCTGGGGAAAGGGGGAGAGTCTGCCTGACTATGTGTGGTTATGGCCAGGGGACCAGGAGTAGCCTTGAATAACCTTCCACATCCATTGACCGTCCCCAGGGGGTGGGGGTGGGGGTGGGGTGGGGGGAGGGGTGTTGAGAAGAGTCTCAGGCAGCTCAGGACATGGGAACAGAGCTTCCAGCTTCTTCTCAGCTGGGCCCCGTGGCAGCCCCCAGGAGGCCCTCAGAGGCACCAGGCAAGGTGGCATTTTTTGAGATCATAGGCTAAAGAATCTCTCCCAAGCCCCTCAGCAACCATTCTTCTGTTTTTTTTTTGTTTTTTGTTTTTTCCCCCCTTTCCTTCTATGGCTTCCCAAGCCCAAGGAGCTCTCACCAGCACATACAGAGAAAATTGGGGCTACTTCTTAATAAACTTCCTCTTGAAAGACATTAGTATCTTGCATTTGCTACATTTATGGAGACAACTTACTGGTGACTTGGAATCCCAAGTGGCATCTGGCAAGTAGGTTCTTACTGAGGATCTTCAAAGGTCCTCGAGGAATGCAATGGCAGGAACAGAATGGGGAAAACTACACCAGCACCGGAAACAAGACTGGTAGCCCACCCTCTGTCATAGGCATCGGGGGCGGTTTCTGGGCAGAGTAGAAATGACTGTCAGAGGCCCGAGGATGTTCTTCTATTGTAATCTGAGTGAACGGATCAGTTTAAAGGAAGGAAGGTAGGCCTAGGTCACTCCCTTTCTATGGAATTCTTAAGGCAGAGAGCCAGGGTCTCATCCAACCTGGGAACTGGATATCCACCTCCCCAAAGAGTGGTTCCATATTTGCGACCTCATATTACGTTTCTACTCACCCTGCTTTCAGCCATGATCCCAGCGCATCCATTGGGCACTGTATGGTGCCTTATAGAGGCATGCACTGTCCTGGCAAGCGTGGCCCCTGAGTACCATGTAATGGGTGGTGGAGGAGGCAGACAGATGCCTGGAGCAATGCATTTGGGGAATTATAGTTTTCAGTGAGCCCCTTTGCTTCCGAGAAGTAGGCAGTCAGGGTAGAAGATCTTCCTAGCTCTTCTATTTCAGCATGGGTGGTTCACTCAGCATAGAGTTAATTCTTACACAGATGCACCGGCCAACACGTATGGTCTTCTTCCTGTTCAGCTGAGGCTTTTTCTCTATTTGGGTTCAGAATTAGAACATTTTGAAAAACAAGGAATAACAAGGGGATCCTTACCTTCAGGATATTGAATTGCATTATTAAACTAGTAATTAAAATATTTTGTCATTGGTTTAAGAATCAACCAACAAATGAATGGGTTAGAATAGTTATACTATGTGAACTAGACCTGGTATAGCGTAAACAAGTTTCAGAATAAAAACTATAATGGGCACATAGTTTAACAAATTATGTTGTGACAACTGGCCATTTTGAAGAAATATCAAATTAGAGCCTTATCTTTTACCAAATCCCCTGAATATTAAAAAAAAAATTCACTCTTCCCCTCTATGCTCTATACCAGCAACTTTTAACTGGTGTGCCACAAGCCATTTTAAAACATATAATACCTGACTATATAGTCAGGGGCACTGACCTCTTTTCCTAGAGATTGTCAAATAAAAATTACAACAGCCAACACAATAGCCAGCACAATAGCCAGACAATAGCTGTCTGGTAGGAACAAATCAAAATTATACCTATTTTTGTCAGCTCTGAAAAAATTATATTGTTTGGTATGCCTCAGAATTTAGTAATAGTTTATGATAAGAAATGTTGAAAATTGCTGCTCTGTACAATAAAAGGCCAACACCAAATGAGGTAAACGTCAACAAAACTTTGGCAAAGGGTCAAAATCTTTACTATACAAAGAGGTTCTGCACCATAGGGGAGAAACTAGCAAAGAGTGTGGACCCATAGTCAAGTCAAAGAAACAATCTTTAATAATCAAGGAAACAAATACCTATTTGTGTGTTTATTGCAGTACCACTTTGAAGGACAAAACAGTCCAAAAAAAAATCCCCGAAATGTGTCACATTGCAGTGTAGTTGAATAAAGTATATATTTATGTGATATAATGTTGGGTGACAATTATAATTGTGCTTTAGAGAGTACCTCCTATGATAGGATCAAATGTGAAGTTTCATTTTCAAACAATGTAAAACTCAATACGAAAATGCCCCACATGCGTGTCTGCATGTGCCCTACTCACACAAGGGCCTGTTAACAATGGGTCTCTAGTGTGATGCAGTTATATGGGATTTTTATTTGCTTCTGTGTTTTCTTTTATATTTTATGCCTCTGTTTTCTAAGTTTCTATAATGAGCTTTCTGCAGAGCCAGTTACATACATGTGTGTATAAAAAAAACAAAAAATCACTAAGGGAATACGTAGATCTAGGCATGTTTATGAATAGAAAATCACAGTATTGTCAAGATGTAACTTCTCTTTCATCTATAGTAATCTATTAATAAGTCTATAAACCTATTGCATCTCAATTAAAATACTAAGGATTTCACTCCCAAATTTTGGCAAAAAGATTTGAAAGTCATCTGGGAAAAAGTCCATGTGTCAAAATAGGACAGGTCTGTATAAAATAGTAATAAAAGGTGCATGATCTTCTAGCAGATCTTAAAATGTATCACGAAGGTACAATAATCAAAATGTTTGGTTTCAGAACACAAATGAACAGAATGGAACCTGCCAAATATACTACGTAAATACCCAAGGAAATTTTAGTAAATGTTAAAAGAAGCACTTTAAATTAAGTCTTGGTGAAGGAAGGATAGATTATTTAATAAATGGGACAATGGGCCAGTCATTTGGTTACACACACGTGCGCGCGCGCACACACACACACACACATATATACATACACATAATATATATGTACTTATATATACACAACACATAAATATATGTTTATATACAATATAATATATAAACACATATATATCATATATAATGTATATTTATATAAACATAATTTATATAAATAATAAATTCATTCATTAATTAAAAGTAGGTTCATATTTCCTTCCTTCCTTCACTAAAATAACTTCTATTATAAAAATAAATCTATTAAGGGTGATATTTTTAAATACTGAAGTCAGTTGGCGCCACTCCCAGGGTTAGTGCCTGGCTGTTGTTGTCCATTGGAGTTAGAAGAGCGCCCCCATGTGGCACTGAGGAAGCTCTGCAGGAGTGGCCCCACCTCCAATGCCCTGCTCATGCCTAGGAGGATACCCTGCTCTCTCCGTGCTCCAGGTTAGTCAGGCTTCTTCCTGTTCAGAGACTGTATGGGTTGTTCCCCTGTTCCCCACTCTTTTCCCCCTCTTCCCGGGGCTTCCTCCTCATTTACTCAGCTGCCCTCTCCTCAGAGAGACAATTCCCTGTTCCCTTGTCCTCTTTCACGTGATCCTGCTTTATTTTTTCCGTAGTTCCTGCCATCCTCTAAAATCATTAATTTTGTGGTGGCTTGCCATCCCCATATTGAAATTTAAGCTCTTGGGGAACAGATGTCTTGCCTGTCTTGTTCCCTACAGGAGCCCCTGTGTCTATAAATAGTGCCCAGAACAGAGAGGTGCCCGATAAATAGGAACCTTAATAAATGACTTTAAACCTGAGAAAAGTATCTTTCCAAACTGCCTAGAAAAATGAAAAACTGTAAAGGACGGTAATGAGAAATCTGACTAGACATTAATTCCTATGTTAAATACTGGTGAGGACTCACAGTGTTCCTTCCAGGCATTGACCAAGGCGTTGGGGTGCAATGGTGAGCAGGATAGGTAGGGCCCGGCCCTCATGGAGCATGTATTCTGGGGGGGACAACAGATACAAGCAAGCCAATAAGCACCGATCTGCTGTGAGGCATGCAACCAGCAGGACAGCATGGAGCTGAGGCAGAGACAGGCAGAGGAAGGTTGCCTTCAGTCAGAGGGTCACAGAAGTGTCTCTGAGGAGGTGACATTGGGGCTGAGAACTGGGGAATAGTAACACCTTCCCCTGTTAGCTAGCTGGAACCAGGAGAAATGAACATTCCAGAAGGAGAGAAAGCAAGGTATAAAAAACTGACATATAGCCCCTGGCTGGTGTGGCTCAGTAGATTGAGCACCAGCCTTCGAACCAAAGGGTCACTGGTTCTATTCCCAGTCAGGACACATACCCAGGTTGCAAGCAGGGTCTCTAGCCAGGTTCCCAGGTGGAGGCAGGTAAAAGACAACCAGACATTGATGTTTCTCTCCCTTTCTTCCTCCCTTCCTTCCCCCCTCTCTAAAAATAATGAATACAATCTTTAAAAAATAGAAGAAGAAAGAGATGATATGGGGAAGAGCTTGGGTGTGTCTGGAGTGAGGGGAGTGTCTGGTATGAGTCTGGAGAAGCAGGCAACTTCTATTGCAGGCAGGGTCCCCTAGGTTTTGGCAAAATTGTGGAATGTATTCCAAGAGTGATGGAAAACAACAGGAGGTTTTAAGCAAGGAAGCAACATGATCTGGCTTCAGTTTAAAAAAGATCACAGTTGTGGCAAGAGTAGAAATGGGAGGCTCAGTTAGAAGGTTATTTTGTACATTTTTAAGAATCCACAGCAAAAAAAAAAAAAAAAAAAAAAAAAAAAAAAAAAAAAAAAAAAAAAACCAAAAAAAAAAAAAAAAAACACCCAAAAACTAAAAAAAAAACCCACAGTCAAAAAATAAAATTAACAATAAATCAGGAAAAAGCAAAAGTTTGTGCTATTTCACCCAAGGCTGCTTCTCTGAATTTATTTTAAGAGGGGTTATACAAAGTGATATTAAAAAAAAGTGTAAAAAATAGTCAAGACTTATATAAACAGGCAGTTAAGGGAACTTCTGTCTCTCTTACACACACACACACACACACACATCTTCTTCTAAAAAATATAAAAAACAAGACAGCACAAGCCAATCAACATATAAAAAGACATTTACTGTTAGTCATAACAAAAGAGACACAGATTAAAATAACAAGATTCCCTCTTTCACTTCTCAGATCAGTGAACGTTAAGATGTTTTCTCTTTCCCAGGGTTGGCTAGGGCTTGAGGCCAAGGGGCACTCTGTCCCAGTTAATGGAAGGATGGTGTGTGTGTGGGGTTGTTAGTGTGACCTCTCTGCCCGGCAGTTTAACCGCGTCTTTCAAGCCTTTGAACGCACGGGGTGTCTTACCCAGCAATTTCAGGTTTAAGAGCATAGGCCAGGCTGCTTCTCCCGGCCTCATCTTCAAAAGCATGTATGAGGTACCCATGGCAGCTATGTTGTAATGGGGACAAAAAATCCTCAGGAAGACCACGAAGGACCAGCAGCTGGGGTCTGGTTAAATAATTGCTGGTTTATGTTTTTTTTAATGGAATACTCTTTCTTCCTTAGCAAAACAGTGAATTAAATCTATGCGTACTGCTGTGTAACCCTGCCTAAGGTTTACTGTTAATATGGAAAAAAAAAAAAAAAAAAAAACCCAAAAAAGCAAGGTATGGAACAATGGCAAAAAATTTCTAGAAGGGTCTACAGGACACTTTATATGAACAGTGGTTACTTTGAGGAGATTGAGATTTCATTTTATACCCTTGGTGGTGTTTGGATTTTTAAATTATACTTCGTAAGTTTAACAAAATTGTGTTTTTATTTTTAGTTATTTTATTAAAAAATTTTAAAAGATTTTATTTATTATTTTTAGGGAGATGGGTAGGGAGAGAGGCAGAGAGGGAGAGAGACATCAATGTATGGTTGCGTTTCACCTGCCTCCAGCTACAGACCTGGCTGGAGACCTGGTTTGCAACCAGGTTATGTCCCCTGGCTGGGAATCAAACCAGCAACCTTTGGGTTCACAGGCTGGCCAGCACCTTATCCACTGTGACACCAGCCAGGGCAAAAATGTATTTTTAAACAACAGGAAACAAGTTAACAATCATTCCAGAAAGAACAAATAATAGTAACCCATAATAATGAATAATAAAGGTTATTTATAACTCCCTTGCTTTTGCAGGACTATGCACCATTTACTAATTAATGTCTTCAGACATTCTGGTGGGCAGGTTGTCACCATATTACTGGTGACATCGAGGCCTCTGTTGGGGAAGCTCAGAGTCTGTTCAGGGTCTCTGATTCCCTTCTCAGGGCTTTTTCTTTTCTGATGATAGAGATCAGTTGAAAAGGCAAGCATTCTATTTCCCAGCACATGTCCATCTGGGTTAAAGTTATGGATTCCTAATCTATCTCAGCCAACCCTCTCATCTGCAGAAGGACCTTGGGCAAGTTGCTTCCTCTCTGTGCATGATTCCCAATGTCTCTGGAAGCTGTAAATATCTTGGATTTATGCCGAATGTCTTGCTGAATTAATTGAATTTTCAGGTTGGTATGTCGTAACTCATACCTGAAAGTTTGAAACCCAAGCTCATGGACAACAGTTAAAAATTGGGGTCTTGAGCAACTTTGTAAATCACCTGTTCTACACGTGCATTGGCGTGTCCTTGGAGTGACTCTCTGGGGTAAGATGGGCAGCCACCAGCCTGGCTCCGCTCCACCTCCAGCGCAGCCTCTGTCACGGGCTCCTTTCCACCAAAGGCCATGTGGCCTCCGGCCTTCAGCCCCAGCTCTGGCCCTGCCCCAACCCCGTTCCGATACATAGGCTAGCGCTAAGCCTTTTTGTCACCGTGTATCTATCCATTGCACCCAATGCCAAATCTGGAACTTCATTATATACCTCACAGATGCCTGTGAAATTGATGAATATCTTATCTTTGCTAAGTGGTTTGTGCTGTCCTGCTATTTAACACTTCCCACCCTTGAGTTGTAGACTTTGGAGTTGAAGACCAGTGTCTACAATCTTAGAGGCATAGGACTATATAACAGTTCAGGGAAATGATAAAGCCTTAGGAATTGAGTGGAGGCAGCATGTGGGTTATATATATGAGCTCCAGAGACAGATAGCCTGGGTTTGAGTCCTGCTTGTATCACACTTGTCCAGGTCAGTGCAGCAGGGTGCTGGAGAAGCCCCTGGAAGAGCCCTCCAAGGCTGGTCAGGGCCTTCCCTCCCCACTGCTACGTGGTCTGCATCTCTATAGCCGAGGGATTTTCTCCAGAGCTTTGGAAGGCTGCTCTGTTGTTTTTAGGTAGGGTGGAAATGCCATGGAAAAAACACATCCTTTCCGCAACCCAACAGCTCTCAACCAACAACTCTTGGAATTAATATATTTCTATAGGTCAAAAGTAGTTGAATAGTGGCAGTTTCACATGGTTCAATCTAATTTAACCACCAAAGCTCCCTTGTCTCTTTGTGGGGTTTGTTTAGCTAAGGGGGCTTACCTGCTCCCCCAGAGATTCCCCACTGGATTGCACTGTATAGCTCATACCCGTTGTCATCTGTCATCCCTTTCCTGTGTCACTTCCCTACTGTCCTACTGATATTTCCTAGGATCATCTCCCAAATCAACTCTGTGTGCTTCAGTTTTCCCCTGGGGCAACCCCACCTCAATTCACTTGGGCTTCCCATTTGTAAGATGGCTTTGTTGTCAAGATCAAATAAGGTCAAGTGCACGAAGCACCAAGCACACAGCAAGTACGAATGGACATCAGCTGTTATGGCTCTCAAGTCCGGCTCTTTTTAGAGACATGGAGATTGAAGCCCAGAGAGGCTCTTGGGTGAGTGTAGGCTTCTCACTAAACCAGGGCAGGTGATGCCGGAAGCAGATGAAGCACTGGCTGGCTCCTTCCTCACGCTCCTTGAGCAATTCCATGATAGGATGTGACGGGGCAACCAGTTGAGGCTCCCATTTGCACACGCATGCAGGAATGCACCCACGAGTTCATGTGCTGGTGCACAAATCTTGACTGTCCAATGACGCATTGGCACATGGGCGAGTGGGGCTGCCCAGAGCAATGGCCAGAGAGGCAACTGGGCCAGGAGTCAGGAGGATGGGCCCTGATGCCATACTTGCTGCCAAGATTCTCCCCAGGCTGGGTTGCTCTATCCAAATGGCAGGATTCTTAAGTGGAAGCCTTGTCAAAATATCAGCTCCAGACAGAGGGATGAGACAGGTGAACCTTTTGGACTGACCTCTGATCAACAGAACTCTGGATTCAAGTCTGTACTGGAAAGACATCTCATTGCTGACTGCTCTGAGGTCTGGATCTAGCTGTGAAGTTCTCCTGAAGATAAAAACTGGTGCCTTCTCTCTACTCTCACACCCAGTTCTCGATGTGCCAGGTGGGCAAGGAGACATGGTGACAGGTGCTGACTTCCTGAGAAGCTCTTTGTAACGAGTCTGCCTTGCTGTATAGTTAGGCCAATGCTGGGAGACTTGGATTCTGACCCCAGCTAGACCACTTAGTTGGTGGCAAATCCCTAACACAGAAAGCCAGTGTCCTCTGTTGGGTGGAAATTCTACAGTGTCCTGGAGACAATTCCAAAGATTTCTTTGAGAAAAGATGACTTGGGCTAACAGGGACCAAATTTTTCCAGTCAGCCCCTCTCTCACCCTCTCCTTATTACTGGACAAGGACCAGAGCCACAACTCAAACTCAAGGGCATATCACAAGCTTAGACATGATATGGGCCAAGGCTATTGTCTTAAGAGGCAACATTTCTCAAGGTTTGATCTAGAGAGCATTTTTGTGGACTATTTTTAAGTAGTCATTGTAAAAGGATTCCATGGTGATTAGGTCAGCATGGCAGTTACAAAAAGATATGTAAACTCATGTTTAGATCTATTAAATAAAAACCAAAGACAATTTATTGAGCATTTAGTATATTAAGGCCCAGTGCTAGGCACATGGATGTAGAAGGGAGTGATGCATGAAGCTGGCTGACAGGGGCACAGGATCCATGGGGGAGACAGACTGATAAGCCCATTATTACCATAAATGTGCCAAGGGTGGGAGCAAAGGCATATACAGGGCCTAGGGCTAGCAGGGGAGGAGTGATTAAATCCAGATGGCATAGGGGCAAAAGGTTTCACATATGTCAGGTTTTTTTAAGGTTGGATAAATTTGCCTGGTAGCAAGATGACCCACAGGACTCTCCTAGCAAGCACAATACCATATATAAGTCACAAAGGCTGGAAGGAGCATGGGGTGTTTGGGGAACTTTATGACATTTGACAAGTTTAAATGACTAGTTCCTCAGGGCAGGGGCATACCACCTGATAAGGCTCCACAGCCATGTGGTCTCCGTACATTATTAGGAAAAATAGAAACTGCATGTGTGGTTCCACTGACCCTTTGGAAAAGCTGTAATCAAACACAGACAGCTGCTCAGATGTCTGAGTCGCTGAGGAGAAGATGCTACAGAAATGTGGCAGCTGGGAGACAGCCAGTTTGATAGAGGTGACAGGCACCAGAGAGGCTGACAGTGATGGGAACACTCACTGTGGTGCTGCGACGCCAGCAGAGCAGGATTCACAAAGCATACCCTCATGAGCAGCACCTTGCACACTTCAGTGTCCACACACATCCCTTGACAATCCTGTTGAGGCTTGAGGTTCTGCATTTCTAACAAGCTCGAAGATGCTGTCCATGCTGCTGGTCTTCAGACCTCACATTAAGATTTTCTATAGTAGGGATTGGTAAATTGTGACCTGCTTCTTATTTTTGTAAGTAAAGGTTTATTGGAACACTGCTATGCCCATGTGTTTATATAGTCTATGGTACTCATACTACAAGGGCAGAGTCAAGTAGTTGTGACAGAGACTAGTAGTGGTGACAGAGACTGTATATCCCAAAAAGCCTTAAAAAGTTTCCTATCTAACCCTGTACGGAAAAAGTTTGCTGACCTCCAAGATAGTGGTTCTTGGCTGTATGGCAGAAACATCTGGGGAAACTTTTAAACATTTCAGTGCTCAGGATACAACAAGGCCAATTAAATTATAATCTCTGGAGATGGGCCTCAGGCAGCAGTACTGGTTAGGATCCCAGGTGATTCTAATATGTAACCAAGATTAAGAAGCACCACCTTTTCTGATTTATATTATACCTGCAATTCAAGTATATGCCACTAGGAGGCAGTGTCACTAGTTAAAACATGCATAAGAGGCAGGAGAATAAAAAAATTTAGGCATGGCTAACTGGATAACTAAGACTGGCTCTAGCCACTGAGATCTGCTAGTATAATTAGAACTTGCTTTAAAATGGAAGAATCACTCATAGGTGATCAGCTAATGTAAGCCACCTCACCTTATTCAGCCAAGACAGGCTTATGGACCTGTGGGCTTTAGAACTTGGCA
Source organism: Noctilio leporinus (assembly GCA_004026585.1). Lineage (NCBI taxonomy): Eukaryota > Metazoa > Chordata > Mammalia > Chiroptera > Noctilionidae > Noctilio > Noctilio leporinus. Next base: position 365,375 of record PVIW01000328.1, on the reverse strand, counting down.
CAGAATTAACTGCTTTAGGTCTTTTACATACGACTCTAACAAAATTGCTTTTTTGCCTGGACCTTACCTTTTCAGTCTTGGCTGTTCTCATCTGAATTTTGCTCTTCTCTTTGTCAGGATTTCCATTCCATATGTGGTATATATTGTAGCTTAAATTAAACCAGTGTGGCTCTCACAGATTATAAAGGACTTTTACATGCATTACAGTATTTGCATCCTCACGTATGGAGTTTACTTCCATTCTACAGTTAAGGAAATTGAGGTACATTGAGTGGAAGTGACATTTTCTAGAACTAGTAAATTGTGGAGAAGGAACTCTTACCCATGTCTTCTGCTCATGACATTAGGTAATGGCAATGGTTAACTTCCTCCCATTTTTAGGAAAAGTTAATTTCATCCAACATTACAAAGAGGTCTCTCACTGCTCCTCTTTCTTCTCCATGCTTCAGCTTGGTCTGTCCTGCCTCACATTCTGTGTCTCTTTTCCACTTCCTTTCAAATGAATAAAAGATGTTACTGCCTCTTTACAAATACTCTGCAGGTTTCAATCCAGCCTTTTTGTAGATTCAAACAAAATCCTTAAAGGCGCTTGGTTCCCTCTTCTTTTTTTCTTTATGTTCAATACATTTGAACCATTTTAAACCTAACTTATTTGAATGGTTTTTAAATGCAGGCAGCCAGTAATTGACTCACAGATGTGAGTTTGAGCACTGTCACTTGTGCTGTCACTTGAGACTGCTACAGGTCAAAGGGAAGACAAATAACCTCCAACTTGGATTCAATTTCATTTCCTCTGCCCCAGTGAAACTTTTTCACCTGTCAGTCTCACACTCATTGAAAACAAAGAACCAGCCTCCTTGAATCAGACCAGGGTAGGTGTGGTGTTTCAGAGGTGCTGAGAGATGGATGTTGGGCCCCTTTAGATTGGCCCTTTGCCCTGGGACATGGTCATTGATTGGATTCCAGTAACCCAATTGGTTTTCTGTCTTAAGGTCTTTATCTCTCACTTTGGGGGAATGAAGTGTCCAGATCACAAAGGCGAAAGGAGAGGAGAAGTTCCAATGCTTATAGTTGAATTTGTTCCATCCTCTACCTCATTCTATCAGAGAATCAATGTCTGATGTGCTCCTCTGAACAGGGAAAATGCTTAACAAAGCAGTCTGTTTAAACGTCCAATGGGAAACATCAATTTTAGAATGGGCGATAAATATAAGTGAAGAATATGCGATGTTTATCAACCTTCAGAGATTTATTGCACTCGAGTGCGTTGGTCAACCCGGAAGATGGAGGTTCTGACAACATGTCCCAGATGTTCTGGTACAGAGCTAAGTTTATAGTATTTTAGTGTTTAATAAAGTTGGTTCATTAAGTGTACAGTGAAACTTGATTTAATTTTTATATGTTTAATCTTTAGAGATGAACATACCTCAAATCATAAATTAACAAAATATTTGTTGAAGGTAGGTTGGGGAAATGTGGGTAATTACAGAGCTCTAATGGGATGTGCTGAAGCTAAGGTAGTCAATGGTAGCATTAAATCAAAAGACAAATCATAGACACCAAACCTGAATTGGCTTAAGCAAAAAATACAATTTATAGGGAGGTTATTAGGGCAGCTCACAGAATTAAAGCACAAGATAAGAAGTCAGGCTACAAAAAGCCAGGGCAAGTTCATGGAGCCCAGAAATGGGAAATAGGTCTTCAGATGCCACAAGGACTTACCTCTATCTTCAGCCTCATCCTTTCCTCATAAATCCCCTCCATGCATTCAAAGTCACCTGCAGCTGCCAGGCTGACATCTCAAAACTTCACCGGTAAGAAGAAAAGGGGATCTCTCCAGCATCAGTTCACCTTCTCTAAGGAAAGAACTCTGATTGGTCAGACTTGGGCCACATGTCCAAGTCCTGGACTAATCACTATGGCTAGAGAGGTACTGTCAGGAAGACAACAGCTCCTGTTTTCCTATTCGGAAGACAGCACAGAGCTGTAGGGAGGAGACTGACTGAGGCTCAGTATCTCCTCCAACTTCTGTACATTTATGCAAGGAAGGACATACAGAAAACTGTAGGCACCATTATTGAAGACTTCTTTATGTATGTGATAGGCCTGTAAATAGATTACTCAAGCCATTGAAATAGGTGTGGCATTGATAAGTTCCTTTTATTTATGAGAAACAAAGGTCTAGAGACCTAACCTGCCTAGGGTCAAGGCCCTGAGAGCAGGAAGAGCTCAGGTCAGGTTCTTGCTGAACTGACCTCAAGGTCAGTGATCTTAGCCATTTGGTGTGCCACCCCCATATCACACCCACATTGTAATTACTCTAAAATATAAGTTTGCTCCCTGCATTCCTTGGGGAAATAGCTAACCCTGCCTTTGCTTACAGGGAGAAGCTCAAATTTTCTTCCTGGCTGACAAAGTCCTCCCACCATCTCTTGGTCTGTTTATTTAATTTTAAAAATTTATATTTTATTGATTATGATACTACAGTTGTCCTAATTTTTCCCTCTTTGCCCCCCTCCACCTAGCACCCTCTGTTCCCTCAGTTGATCCCCTCACCATTGTTCAGGTCCATGGGTCACGCATTTAACTTCTTTGGCTACTTACTTTCCTGTATTGTACTTTACATCCCCATGGTTATTCTAATTTAATTTTATTGTTGTTGTTTTACATCCACCCCATTTCCCCTCCCTTCTCTCCCCTTCTCCACCCAAGTGCAAAGTCAGTCCACTTGTTGCTCCCCTTCTTTGCCTACTCCTCCCATCTCCCCCCTTCCCCTCCTCCCTGCCTACTGAAGGCCTATTCAATGTATTCATGTATCTGGTTCTGTTTTGCTTGTTTGTTTGTTTTGTTCATTATTGTCCTGTAATGGGTGAGATCATATGGTATTTGTCTTTCACTGACTGGCTTATTTCACCAAGCATAATACTCCCCAGTTCCATCCATGTTGTTGCAAAGGGTACAAGTTCCTTCTTTCTTTCTGCTATATAGAATTCCATTGTGTAAATGTACCAAAGGTTTTTGATCCAATCATCCACTGATGGGCATTTAGGCTGTTTCCAGCACTTGGCTATTGTAAATAGTGCCGCTATGAACATAGGGGTACATAGGTTCTTATGAATTGGTGTTTCAGGATTCTCTGAGTAAAATCCTAGTAGTGGAATTGCTGAATCAAAAGGCAGTTCCATTTTTAGTTTTTTAAGGAAACTCCATACTGTTTTCCATAGTGGCTGCACCAGCCTACATTCCCACCAGGGTTCCCTTTCCCCACATCCTCGCCAACACTTGCTGTTTGTTAATTTGTTAATGATTGCCATTCTGACGGGTGTGAGTTGGTATCTTATTGTGGTTTTATTTCGCATCTCTCTGATGGCTAGTGATGTTGAGCATTCTTTCATATGCCTTTTGGGCCCTTTGTATTTCCTCCTCAGAGAGTTGTCTGTCCAGGTCCTTTGCCCATTTTTTAATTGGGCTGTCTGTATCCTTGGTGTTGAGTCGCATTAGTTCTTTATACTTTTTGGAGATCAAACCCTTGTCTGAGGTATCATTGGCAAATATGTTTTCCCATACAGTTGGTTCCCTTTGAATTTTGCTGGTATTTTCTTTAGCTGAACAGAAACTTTTCAGTTTGATCTAGTCCCATTCGTTTATTTGTTCATTTATTTCCTTTGCCCTTGGAGAAGTATCAGTAAACATATTTCTGCATAGGATATCTAAAATTTTACTGCCTATATTTCCTCCAGGACCTTAATGGTGCACTGTTTATGTTTAAGTCTTTCATCCATCTTAAAAAAAATTATTGTTGTTGTATTACATCCATCCCCATTTTTCTCCCCTTTATCCCCTTCCCCACTCACCCACTCCTCTTTTATTCACTTTGAATTTATTATGGTGTATGGTGTAAGTTAGTGGTCTAGTTTTATTTTTTTTGCATGTCTCTCTCTAGTTCTTCCAACACCACTTGTTGAAGAGACTGTTTTTACTCCATTTTATGTTCCTTCCCCCTTTGCCAAATATTAATTGACCACAGAGTTTTGGGTTTATTTCTGGGCTCTCTATTCTGTTCCATTGATCTATATGTCTATTCTTATGCCAGTACCAGACTGTTTTGATTACAGTAGCCTTATAGTATAGTTTGATGTCCAGTATTGTGATTCCTCCTACCTTGTTCTTTCTCAAGATTGCTGTAGCTATTTGTGGGCATTTTTGGCTCCATATAAGTTTTTGAAGTATTTTTTCTAGATCTGTGAAATATGTCATTGGTATTTTAATTGGGATTGCATTGACTCTGTAGATTGCTTTGGGTAGTATGGACATTTTTAAAAAAAGATTTTATTTATTATTTCCAGAGAGAGAGGAGGGAAGAGAGGCAGAGAGGGAGAGAGACATCAATGTATGGTTGCCTTTCACCTGCCTCCAGCCACGGACCTGGCTGGAGACCTGGCTTGCAACCTGGCTTGCAACTGGCTATGTACCCTGACTGGGGAATCTAGCGAGAGACCTTTAGGTTCACAGGCCAGTGCCTTATCCGCTGTGCTACCAGCCAGGGTTTAGTATGGACATTTTAATGATGTTAATTCTTCCCATCCATGGACATGGTATATGCTTCCATTTATTTGTATCTTCCTTAATTTCTTTCTTCAATGTTCTGTAGTTTTCTGAGTACAGGTCTTTTACCTCCTTGGTTAAGTTTATTCCTAAGTACTTCAATTTTCTTGTTGCTATGGTAAATGGGATTTGTTTTCTACCTTCAACCTCTGATGTTTCATTGTTGGTATACAAAAATGCTTTTGATTCCTGAATATTGATTTTATATCCAGCTATTTTGCTAAATTTGCTTATTAGGTCGAGTAAATTTTTGGCGGAGTCTATAGGGTTTTGTATATACACTATCATATTATCTGCAAATAATGACAGTTTGACTTCCTCCTTTCCAATTTGGATATCTTTGATTGCTTTTTCTTCTCTGATAGCTATGGCTAGAACTTCCAAAACGATGTTGAACAGAAGTGGAAAAAGTGGATAGCCTTATCTTGTTCCTAATCCTAGGGGGAAAGCTTTTAGTTTTTGCCTGTTGAGTATGCTGTTGGCTTCAGGTTTCTCATAGATGGCCTTTATGATGTTAAGGTATGCTCCCTCTATTCCCATTTTGCTGAGCATTTTTATCATTAATGGTTGCTGTACTTTATCAAATGCTTTTTCAGCATCTATTGATATAATCATATGGTTTTTGTCTTTCATTTTGTTGATGTGGTGTATAACATTTATTGATTTGTGAATGTTGTACCATCCTTGCATCCTTGGGATGAAACCCACTTGATCATGGTGTATGATCTTTTGAATGTATTTGCTGGATCTGGTTGGCCAATATTTTGTTGAGAATCTTAGCATCTATGTTCATCAGAGATATTGGCTGTAGTTTTCTTTCTTAGTTGTGTCTTGACCTGGTTTTGGGATTAGAACAATATTGGTCTCATAGAGTTTGGGAGTCTTCTCTCTTCTTGGATTTTTTGGAATAGGTTGAGAAGGATAGGAGTTAGTTCTTCTCTAAATGTTTGGTAAAATTCACCTATGTAGCCATCTGGTCTGGGGCTTATTGCTTTGGGAGATTTTCGATTACTTCTTCAGTTTCACTAGTTGTTATTGGTCTATTCAGGATTTCTACTTCTTCTGGATTCAGTTTTGGTAGATTATACATTTCCAGAAATGTGTCCATTTCACCCAGGTTGCCATATTTCTTGTCATATAGTTGTTTGTAGTAATTTCTTACAATCTTTTATATTTCTGAAATATCAGTTGTGATTTCTCCTCTGTCATTTCTGATTCTGTTTATTTGGGTCCTCTCTCTCTTTTTCTTGATGAGTCTGAATAAAGGCTTGTCAATTTTGTTTATTTTTTCAAAGAACCAGCTCCTGGACTTCTTGATTCTTTGAACTGTAGTTTGAGTCTCTAAGTTATTTAGTTCTGCTCTGATCTTGATTATTTCCTTCCTTCTACTCGCTCTGGTCTTTGTTTGTTGTTGCTCCTCTAGTTCTTGTAGCTTTATGGTTAGGTTGTTTAACTTCTTGTATCCTTTTTAGGTAGGCCTGTATTGCTATCAATTTCCCTCTGAAGACTGCCTTTGCTGTGTCCCATAGGTTTTGGACTGTTGTGTATTTATTGTCGTTTGTTTCCAGAAACTTTTTGATTTCACTTTCGATCCTACTGTTAACCCATTCCTTACTTAAAAGCATGTTATTCAGTCTCCATGAGTTCCAGTGTTTTTGTTTTTTTCCCTTGAGGTTGGTTTCTAGTTTCAAGCTATTGGGATCTGAGAAGATGCTTGGTATAATTTCAGTTTTCCTGTATTTGTGGAGGCTTGTCTTGTGACCTACCATGTGGTCTATGTTTGAGAATGTTCCATGTGCATTTGAAAAGAAGGTGTATATTGCTTCTTTGGGGTGAAAGGTTCTGTGTATATCAGTTATGTCCATTTCCTCTAGAGTGTTGTTCAATGTCATAATATCCTTGGTGTTTTTTTTGTTTGGAAGATCTGTCCATTGTTGATAATGGGGTATTAAAATCCCCTACTATTGGTGTGTTGCTGTCCATATCCTTCTTGAAGTCCTCCAAGATTTTCCTTATATATTTCAGAGCTCCTATGTTGGGTACATACATGTTTACCAAAGTTATAGCTTCTTGATGGATTGTTTCCTTAAGTATTATGAAATGTCCTTCTTTGTCTCTTTTAATGGCCTTCATTGTAAAATCTATTTTGTCTGAAATAAGCATTGCTACCTTGGCCTTTTTTTTCATGTCCAGTTGCTTGATATATATATTTCTATCCCTTCACTTTCAATCTGTGTCTTGAAGACAGCATATATGTGGGTCATGTTTTCTTATCCATTCAGCTACCGTATGTCTTTTGATTGGTGCATTTAATTCATTTACATTTAAGGTTATTATTGGTAGATATTTATTGCCATTTCCCCCCATTATACCTGTGTTCCTCTCTGTCCCTTTCTGTTTCTTCCTCTTTTTAAAGCAGTCCCTTTAACATTTCTTGCAATGCTGGTTTGGTAGAGGTGTGTTCTTTTCGTCTTCTTTTGTCTGCAAAACTCCTTATTTCTCCTTCCATTTTGAATGAGAGCCTTGCTGGGTAGACTATTCTTGATTGTAGGCCTTTGTTTTCTATTACTTGGAATATTTTTTGCCATTCCCTTCTAGCTTGTATTGTTTCTGTTGAATAATCATTTGATAACCTTATTGGAGCCCCCTTATATGTTATTTGCTATTTCTCTCTTCCTGCTTTTAGGATTATCTCTTTGTCTTTGCAATTTGCCATTTTAATTATGGTATGTCTTGGAGTGGGCCTGTTTGGGTTCATCCTCATTGGGACCCTCTGTGCTTCCTGAATTTGAGTAATGTTTTTACTCATCATGTTAGGGAAGTTTTCTATCATTACTTTTTTGAACAGGCTTTCCATTCCTTGTTTCTTTTCTCTTTCTGGTATCCCTATGATATGGATATTATTGCATTTCATGTTGTCCTGCAGCTCTCTTAAAACCTCTTTATTTTTGTTCAGTCTTTTTTCATTCTGTTGCACTGTCTTGGAATATTTTCCTACATTGTCCTCCAGCTCACTTATCCAATCCTCTGCTTCCTCTAGGCTACTGTTGATTCCTTCTACTGTATTCTTCAATTCAGAAATTATATTCTTCATTTCCTCCTGGCTCTTACTGATAGTTTCTAAGTCCTTTTTGATGCTGGTATAGTTCTCAGTAAGTTCCTTGTAGGTTCCCTGGAGTTCTGCGCAGTTCCCCTGGAGTTGTTTGTAGTTTTCTTTGAGCTCACTGAGCTTACTGAGCTCAGTCATCATTATTTTGAATTCCAAATCTGCTTGTTTGCTTGCCTCTGTTTCATTTAGTGATCTTTCTGGGGATTCCTCCTTTCCTTTTGATGATGGACTGTTTCTTTTTCTCCCCATTTTTAGGTTTCATTGTAATCCAATCAGGCTGTGATCAGCTGCCAGGCTAACAAACTGCTAAACCGGAGGGATTGATTCCGTTGTAATCCTATCAATCTGTGATCCACCACCAGGCTTAGATGCAGCTTGGTGGGCAGACTGATTCAGTTGTAAATCAGTGAATCAGCAACCAAACTCAGGCCCTGGTGGGCTAGACAGAGAGGTTCAATTGTAATCCAATGGATCAGCTGCCAGCTCAGGTGCAGCTTGGTGGGACAGAGTCAGATGTAAATCAATGAATCTGTGATCAGCTGCCAGGCCAAGGAGCCACTGGGCTACACGAAAAGATTCAACTGTAATCCCATGAGTTTGTGATCAGGCGCCGCTGGGCGGGCAGATTGCTCCCAGTGGGCGGGGCTATGAGGACCCTCGTGCGGAAGCCGGAAGCTGCTTGGCGTGGCGCAGCGCAGTGCGCCGAGGTGTGGGTGATGAGTCAGCACCGGGACCCCCACAGCCGCCTCCCCACTTCTGTCTGCTAAGCCACTGCTGCAAACTCTCCGCACTTGTCTCCAGTCCTCTGCCCTCCCTCCGCTGGAGCCCAGGGTAGGTGGGGGTGCCAGTGTATTGTCGCTGTGGTCACCCTAGTAGTTCTCTGTCTCCAGTGCTGTCTTAGGCTAGTAGAGCCTACGGCTTTCTGCCCTTCTCAACTGGATGCTGCTCTGCTCTCTGCGGTGCTGCTGTAGCTGGTACACCAGCTGGGGGACCAGCATCCCCCCTTCTCAGGTGGGGCCCCAGCTCTGTCCCTTCTGTTGCTGCCTCCGGTGGGGGCCCGGCCAGCCCTCTCGTGTTTCCACGATTCCTAACAGTCACGTTGTGATGCAGCGGCGTCTTCTGTTCTGTCCATGGTTTTAGGGCTTCTTTCCAGCTGGTGTTCTGTTGGTAATTCCGGCTGATTTTTTCTCTAAAAAAGTAATCCCAGATGTGACCTGGGAGGAGATTGGTGTAGCTCCACTTACCCCTCCACCATCTTGCTGGAACTCCGTCTCCTAGTCTTTGATTACCCCCAAGCCCTGAGACGACCAACGTTGAATTACCAAGTGGAGGTTGGCTCTGTCACCTATGTAGTATGCCCAGCTCACCATCCAGGACTGCCCCTCTGCTGAGAGTCATTAAAGTTCACCATCTTTCCACCTCCTGCCGTACCCCAGTGCAACAAGTCTGGGGTGACATCAATCCAGAACTCCTCAAAGCATCCAACCCCCTGCCTGGTTACAGGCTAAGGGGAAAAACTGTAATTGGTGCATAGCATTTAAATTCCAAAAATAACTTTATTTTATTTCTCATATATTTTTGATTTAATCTTTATTGTGTGTTTTCCGTTACCATTTAGTTCCCTTATACCCTCCTCCCCTCAGCAGTCACCGCACTGCTGTCCATGTCCATGAGTCCTTTTTCCTTTTTGCTCAATCCTTCCACCCTCTAACCTCCCCCAACTAGCTGTCATCCTGCTTTCCATCTATGCCAAAATTAATTAAAATTTTTTTTTTGATAATTAAAAAAATATCAATAGATCTTGAGCAAAACCCCCTGCTGTTCTCTGCCCTCCAGTCCTTCCCCATGAATCCCCCCACCTCTGCCCCACCAACTGGGTGTTGAAGGTTTGTTAATATTTTATGAGAATCTCAATTGAGCTCGGGTGACTTCTCATTCCAGAGAGCAGTGGAATCTGCCTGTCACAGTCCTGCTTTTGTTCAAATGGCCCACGTGTATTCATTCCATAGTTGTCACAGCAAAGTCCTAGAAAATGGCATGTCTCCCCCATGGCCTCTTGGGAATGCCTTGCCCTCTGTCAGTCTCACACAGACCTGGGACTTACTTGCTCCCCAAAGTGAGTTTGTTGGCCAGGCTGCTTGGAGGTCCTGGGCCCTGTGTGTGCTCTGGGAGGAAAGAAGCCTGAGAGCTTCCTGAGAAGCAGGGAAAGAAAGGCTGTAACACTTTCCAGGAGGTTCCCAGGTGACAGGTGCTGAGAGATTTCTGGAGGGAGCCAGCATTCCATCATGGAGTCAGATCAAGAACTTGTCCGCGCCCACTGCTGGGGAGCGGCCTCGGAGCTCTGACCTTTCTCGCCAACGGCACTGTCTTCTACCCACCCCACCCCTGCCTGGGTGGCTGCGTCAGCCTTTCTGCTTCTCACTGTCCCCCTCGCACGCACACTGACACCAGGCTGACCTCTTACTGTCCAGCGCTCCTCCCTCTCTGGCCGGAGTTCAAGTTCTAAGCCCTGGCACAAGGCCCCAGTAACCCACGCTAGCCTACCGTCCTAGCCTTCCCACCAGGGCGCTCGTGCTTGCCTAGCCACACTGCCGTTGCTCATGCCGTTCTCTGTGCTTGGAATGCCCTTCCTTGCCTTGCTTCTCTGGCCCTGCCCTGTGTGTGCAACAAGGAACTCAAGTTTCTTGGACACGCTGGGGCATAAATCACAGCTTCCTTCTCCGGGCTTGTGCAGGCTCCCAACACACCTCTGTTAACTCCCCACCAGCCACTCTGCATTCTGAGCTGCTTAATTATCCAGCTCCTCTCTTGGGACGCAGCCCTGCAGGTGTCACGGTGTCAGACTCATTCGGATTCTGCAGAGGGGCCCAGTGCCTGGCCCAGGACAGCCACCTACTGTAGATTTGTGGGGAATAATTGGATGGCTTTGGACTTGACTTTTTCATGTTCCCATGCCCGTCCTTTTCACCTGGGCCATAGACACCTGGAGAGTAGGTGTGATTTATTTCAGATTCTTTTTATAATCATAGCTGCTTTCTGACTTTCCCACAGCCCCTCTGTCAGCCTGGGCATGTTACTGTGTGTGATGAGTGGCTATTGGATAGGAGAATGGATGACATTCATTCTTCTGGCTCTAGAGCTCACCCCAGTGGCTTCTATTTCCCATGAATATGCTGTCAGAGAATATTTTTATCATCCTGTCATGCTTAGAAAGCCAGGTCCCTGATCCAGGTCATTTCTAAGTCAAAGTGATATAGTTTCCAGATCTCTGTGCTCAGAGGAAATCCCTGGCAGAACCTCCTGCTCTGAGAGATGAGACATGTGCTTTTGGATCACATCTCGCACACCTGTGGGTTGGCGAGAGGTAATTTAACACCCTTCCAGGTGTCCCTTGAGGCTCTCCGAGTGGGTTAATGGGACATTCAAGTGCAGCGTTGAGAGAAGCATCTGAGCCCACTGGAATTGCAGTGTCTGGTGACAGACACTGCCGCCTACTTGGTTCCTCTTCACAGGGTAGCCCCTGCAGGACTGCACTCCAAAACCGCACTTCTCTGGTAGTAACGCACCTCCTCTGTGGTTCCGTACTGGCCCCATTGTGTGGGCCGTGCTTGAGGGCACGGTGGGCAGCCAGCTGCTTACTGGGTCTGCCGGTGAGCCCTGGACTCCAAGAGGCAATTGTCACCGTGGTCTCCCAGACCTAGGCATGTCTTACGCAGAAGTGTCCAAGATTTTGTAAAGTGTGCAAAGTATTTCCCTGAGAAAGACAACCCAACATAGGAAATAAAATGTGTTGGATTTACGAGACAGTGCTTTCATGATTGTTCCACTCTTAAGTAACAATGTACAGCATGGGTATCATGGTAACTTTCTACCTCTTCCTTTTTTGAGACCTGGTGAAACCCCCAGAGCCAGATCAGACAGTTTTCAGTGTTTCCAGTCTGGGGATGAAGGCCAGATAATACAGTGAAGCTGCACCTCACACGTAGTTCTCTAATGCAAATTCAATGAGAGGGAGAGAGGGAGAAGTTGATTCAGAGAGAAGAGCAGGTAGCAATGCGTCTTGTCCGGAGATCCTGCTTATTGTTCTCGGTACCATTTCCAGGCACCAGCAGGATGGTGCTAATCCGCTCCAGGGCTCAACATCTGTGAGCCTCTGATAGGATAGGCCAGCTTCTGGTCACGATCCCATGGTCTACGGAGGTGTCCTTCTTCCACCCAACCCTCGCTATTACCCCCTGCCGGTTACTGAGCCCATTATACATGGTAACTGGTAACATCTTTTACTGCGCAGGGCTGTACGTACCAAATGAGGCAAACAAGTTTATGGATAACTCAAGGGTTTCCCATGGGACAGTTTTAACAGATTTTTTTTTTTTTTTTGCCTTACGAATTGAATGTTAGGCTCCGATTTCTGGGTCAGAGGTAACTCCCCCAAAATGGTCACATTAATGATGAGGACAGTGTGAACAATCACAACAGCCATCACTTACTGGCCACTTACTCAGCCCAGCCACCGTGAGAGGTGCGTGCCAAGACCTACCTTCATTTCATCTTCGTCTGTGCCTCAGACCTTATGGTATTTTGAGGCGCCCTTTTGCCTGGAGGCATATTTTGAGGCGCCCTTTTGCCTGGAGGCATACATTTTATAGAGTAGGATTCATCGCCATAGACTTTTCACATGTGGGCATTCATGTAACCACCACCCTGATCAAAATGAAGCATTTCCATAGCGGGCAAATGGCACAGCCCGGATTTGAACCAAGTCCACCATATTCTGAAGGCTCTTCACTGCAACCTCCATGTGATGGTCACAGGAGCTCCAGTTTTCCAGTTCCAGGTGAGGAGCCCACACACATGAACACGTACGGACTAAATACACGCGCGTTGACTACAGGAAGCCATAAAGGTCCCTGTACCAAATGTCCCTTTCCTGCTGGTGTTCTTCAGCTGGACCAAGCCTTGGGAATTCAGGCACTTGCCAGCACAGGAGGCTATCACTTAAGCCAAATCTATCTCCCTTCCTATATTCAGCCTTGATTCCTGACTTTAAGGGAATAGGTTACTTTGATATGTGAATCGTGCCTTTGATCAGACGCTTGCGGGCTCCCTTGTGTCTCTCAGAACAAGATAGTAGTTCTATTGTTCCGGCTTGTGTTGTAACATTTTGGACAGAAGGAATGACATTTACATGAAACAGCCATCCTTGGAAGGCACAAGATAAGACAATTTCGACAACGCCTGGAAGAGGAGTCCCCAAGGTTGACTTTAAATCAAACAGAAGTAATAGTGTGTCATCCAGTTTCCCCTTCTCTACCTGGTGTTAATTAAAATCTGGATAACAGAACTCAGTCAACGTCCATAGGAGGAAGACCAAAGCACAGCTTAAAAACGTTCAGACGAAGGGCAGTTAATCAGACTTAAAACACCCTCACAAGTCTTCTTTCTCATTTGGCTCCTGCTGGATAAGATGATTAATAAGCAAAGGTAATTTCTAAAGACCACCCCCGACTTTCCACCCCCCAGTACTTTCCAAACTGAACTATTTGAACTAATGGAACAATTACTTTGTGTAATGTTATCAAAGTTTATTAAATTGTTCCCACTAGCTCTGTCCAATTACCCAATTCTGCTAATTTGCATATCGCAGAGTGGTGAAAGCGGTCCCAGGTTAAAACCTACTTATTTTCCAGTGGAGAGAAGTTGTCAAGTTCATTTGGTTCAACTCCTTTCCTCTTACCGATTAGGATGCTGAGGCTCAGAGAGGTGAGCCGACGTGGCCACGCTTCACACAAACTGCAGTCAGGGCAGGGCTGTGCCACGGCCCTCCAGACCCTCACGTGTCATGTCGTCAGGGCTCCAAACAAACAAACGCTTGTGTGGGGTCCCCAGTGAGGCCCGAGCGCGTTCCCACATTCCTGCATGTCTCCCTTGGTTCCAGTTTGGATGTGACATCAAGCATGCACTTAAAATGCAAATCCACTCTGACAGGACGGGCAGATTATTTCAGTAGCTCAAGGACCTTGGCATTTTGTAGTGACAGGCTGAACGGTCCTAAATGAAAGATTGTTCTTTATTTGGGGGGAGGGTGAGAAATGAGCTTCGAACACTGTCTGTCTATATCCCTGCCTCAGGATCCTCTTCCTAGATCTCATCCGAACCTTGCTTTTGTTTGCAAAAATTACTGCAAACAGTAATTGTGACAAGTTACCAACATGTGCAAAGGTGACAGTCATATAATGCTCCCCTCCCCTGCATGTTCCTCTCAGTTTAACAGTGACCGTTGTATGGCCTTTTCTGGTCTTTCTCTCTCTCTGTTGTCTTGGACTTCCCTGTTCACCATTTTGTTTTATTTAATTAATTTATTTTTAGGTAAGAGTGAGTTCTTTTTTTAAAATATTTTATTTATTATTTTCAGAGAGAGGAGAAGGGAGAGAGGCAGAGAGGGAGAGAGACATCAACGTATGGTTGCCTTTCACCTGCCTCCAGCTACAGACCTGGCTGGAGACCTGGCTTGCAACCTGGTTATATGCCCTGGCTGGGAATTGAACCGGTGACCTTTGAGTTCACAGGCTGGCGCCTTATCCACTGTGCCACAAGCCAGTGCTTCACTGAACCATTTTAAAGTAAATAAAAGATTTATAACATTTGCCCATACATTCTTCAATACGGATCTTGCTTTTTTTTTTGAGGTCTGTGAAATGTCTGCACTATAATAATTTTAAATAATTAAATATTATACAGCCATTAAAATAATATTTTGACATGGGCCATATCCTTCATAATTTAAGAAAATTAGAGTACTAACAGAACATTCAATGTACTTTCATTTTATAACACTTGGAGTCTGAAAGGATGTATATCAGATTATAGTTTCTTTCTTTCTCCTTTTTAAAATCCTCACCCAAGGACATTTTTTTCCATTGCTTTTAGAGACAGAGGAAAGGAGAGATAAAGGGAGAGAGAAACATTGATTGGTTGCTTTCCCTAATGCACCCAGACTGGGGATTTGTAGGTGCCCAGACCAGGGACCAAACCTGCAACCTAGGCATGTGCCCTGAGTGGGAATCAAACCTGTAGCCTTTTGGTTATGGGATGACAACCAAGTGAGCCATGCAGGCCAGGGCTTTTTGTGTTCTTTTTGGTTATCTTTTTTTTTCCCAGTGAACATACATTGTTTATGGAACAAAAAGAAAAGAACCTAAGGGTTTAAAGCCATTCATAGACAGTGTGAGAGAGTGAAAAAGGAATGCTGAATAGATTGTAGGAAGATGTCCCAGGGAGATGAAATGGCCCTGATGTGTGTGGGGTCTCCTTAATCAAAATGATAACAGCAGTGAAAGTGATTAAACTTTCTTGATTAACAAAGGCTTTATGAAGTACCCACTGTGGGCCAGGCATTATTACTATACTGGTTGAAGTTACAGTTACAAGACTAGAAAGGAAACAAATATGTCTTACTATTGAAAGCGTGGGCCATGGGTCAGTGTCCTTGTCGGGGGGGCTTGCTATAAATTCAGATTTTTAGGCTTCACCCCCTACTTACTGAATCCACATCCATTTGTAATCAGCTTCCCAGGTGGATAGAATACACGTTCAAGTCTAGGAAGCGTTAGGCTGGAGTGGGACACCCTTGGCCACTGGGAATGGGTATCATTTGTTCCTGACTCCTCAGCTCGCTCAGAGCCTGTTCAGAGGAGAGGGTGGTGGCAATGGTCAGAGGTGTGAAGTGGCACCAGTGGGTTCCTGGTGCACCGCATTGGCCACATGAATGGCTTCCGCTCCAGCCCCAGCCCATCTGACCCGTACCTGCCAAGGAAGCTCCGGCAGACATCTTCGCCAGGCATTCAAGGCCCAGGACCAAGGAGGTTCTTGGGATTAGTCTCTTTATCCTTGAGCAACCAATCCATCTTCTCCATCCTTGTTCCTCTGCCTCCATGACTAGAAACCCTGAAAAGGCTGATGCACTTCTTCCCTGTTCTTTAAAGCCCATAAATCTCCTCCAGAAAGCCCTCTGGGGACACACCAGTCATCAGGGTCCCTTTCTTTTCCACACTTCAGCAGGGACTACTGCCTGTGGCATTCACTGGTCCCTTGCACACATGCTACCCAAAGAAATTTAAATACCCAACTGCGGCTAGGCAGTTCTTTCAGGTCATTGTACTTTTCTGCCGCTGATGAACGGAAAGGACCCTGGAATTGGAGTTAGGGAACTAGGGTTAGAGGTCCTTGATTGACATGTCACGTGCATTTCCTTTCATCTCTCTGAGCCTCCATTACCTCTTCGATGCAGTGGGGACCATGATGCCAACCTCATAGGCTGTGGTAAGAGCATGGAGAGGAAGTCCTTTCAGACTACTAACGGTCAAAGCCTAACACACTAGGAGGTGAGGCTTTGAGACCATATGTACTTACTGAACTAACATTGCGTGTCTTTCTTTTGCTTGGAGGAAATGAATCCAAGTAGAGTTCAAGTCACTGTTCTCCATCATTACTTTAAATCACCACCTATTGTGTTCTTGGGTTGCTGTAGCTCAGTTACCTGATCTATTGAACATTTGTAAACATTTTTGTTTCTTTTGCCTTACAACTGAGGACACGTTCCTGGGAGAGCGATAATCGGGGGAAGAGAGGATACTATGCTCATTGTTTTGATTCTGCGCATTTTTATTTTGCTCTCTTACAACATGGTGCAGATTTTACCATGACTTCACTAGCATTGGGTTGTATATTTTTTTAAATTAAAAAATACCCACCTTTGTGTTTTTTTAAACAAAAAACAGAGCTCAGGCATGACTCAGCTGAGCACCTTTTACATTTACCACATCAAATGGTAAACCATTCATCTTCTAGTCATTCTCCTATCTCACTCCCCCCACTCCCACCCCCCAGATGTGAGCTGCATGAGGACAGTCTGTGTTCATCTTTCAGAGCTGGGACATGGTAGGTTTGCAGTGATTATCTGTTGAAACGATCTCTTTTATCTGGCTGAACCCAGTGGTCACCTGCCAGTGTGTTCAGATAACACCTAACTTCAGTTCTGCCCTGGGGCGGTGCATGCTGGATTAGAACCACGGTTCTGCTGGGCTCCACAGAGGTTCGGGAAATGGAGCATCTGGTGTCTCAGAGCGCAGCTGCCTTCCTGACGAGGAGGTGTGGCTGAAACTTCTCAGCCTGACGTTTCGCCCAGGAAATTTGGGCCCGTAACCCAGCCAACTGATCGCAGATGAGACAGTTGGCATCAAAGGCCCACTGACGCAGGCTGGGAGGCATCAGCCACACACGTTCCATCTGATTTAGTCAGATGCGGTCCCCAGGCTACAGGGATGATGGCTGAGAAGTGCAGCCTGGAGATTATTGCAACAAGGGAGGCTGTTTTCAAAGCAGGGTTTTTAATAACTCCGTTTAAGCTGGAAACCAGGCTGAGATAAGGGCTTGGTTTATGAGGAGGCCGCGTGTAGGGAATGCATGTGCTGTGGTTTTAGGGGGGCCACGCAGGAGCTAGGGGGTCTGCTGGAAGGCGGAGGCTGTGGGAGGGTGAGTGACGTCAGTTGGTGCTCTGTTGGAGGATACTTTGAAATAACAAGAAGAGATGCTTGACAGGTTACGGGGAAAGAAAAAGAGAGCAAGCCAGGGAAGACCGGCTGCTGGACACCAGGGAGAGGGCAGAGAGGGTGGTGGTGGGAGGCGGGCTTGTGTGGGCATCCCTGCTGGGTCAGGGTATGGGGTTCATACCTTGCACAGCTGGGGGGCAGTGCAGGGGGGAGAGGCAGCCTGAGGGAGGGTGCTGGGTGCTGCATTCTAGCACCGTCCACCTGCCCCAGCCACCCACCCTCCCCTTCGACAGATCCAGCCTCTTTGCCATCTCCCACCTTTCAGCCCCAAACTCTGGACTCCTCATGTGCCAGCTGGGCCTTCACCAAAATACTGGGAGTGGTCACCTCATCTCTTTCTTTCCAATACTCCATCTTTCTAGCTGCTGCCCAGAGCGGGTGATCTTTCAAAGACCTTCATCTGGTCTCTTCATCTCTCTGCTGAAGAACCTCTGATTGTTCCCCACCACTGCCAGGACCTCTTTCTGGTGAGGAATTCAAGGCCTTGCTTGAGCTGTTCCGTAGGGCCCTGTATTTCCTCATCTCTAGTCCTGCTACCCCCACATCATGCTTCCTGCCCTTCAGGCTCCTGAGAGGGTTTGCTTTTCCCAGACCTGGGTGCTTCTGTATAAGCGATTTCCATCCACTTGAAGTTCCCAGGATTTCCTTCCCCTTTGTCTCCCTTGGAGGCCTTCACACTTCCTGTCCCTCTTTCTACCTAGATGGCTCTCACCTCCTTTTCAGGCATCAGCTTAGATGTCCCTTCCTTGGGGAAGACTCTCAGGAGCTTAGACCCTCTCCTGCACTCTGTCTGTCTCCTCCGTGACACGTAACTGGAGTTACATTTGTGAGCAAATTGGAAGAGTGGTATTCCTGCCCTTCCTGTGCATGGTGAGTGCTGCAAGGAGAGGAGTTGTGTTGTAGCTGCTGAATTTCTCTGTTAGCCCAGTGCTTTATCTCCAGCCCTTCCTCCGTGTCGGGCACATGAAAGTTAGCCAACCTCTGTGGACTCCATGAAGGGCTGTTGAACAGAAGAATGGCAGGGTGGGCGCTGCTGCTCAACCTCTGCCACTAGCGGGCAGACTCAGGACAGTCCAGTCCCAGGATGCTGAGGTCACACAGGCACCTGGTTCCTCTTGAACAGGCCCTGTGAAAAGCGGAGCGAGGAAGGAAGGGCCCAGGAAAGGGTTGTTGGGGAAAAGAAACCTAGACCTGGGTTCTAGATTCCGACCATCACTGGGTCCTCATCTGGAAACTGGGCATGTGGACAAAATGAGCCTGAAGGCTCCTTCCTACATCTGTGGTTGATGATCAGGTTGGCAGGATGTGGTAACAAATGGCCCGAAGTGAGGGGATGGGGTCAGAGGTTCAGCCCTGACTCTTCCAGCTTGCTCCATGTGTGATGGTCTGAACTCCAACACAGCGTCTGTATTAAATAGAATGTACTTCAAGGCAAACCTAAGGCCCTCAGAAATTCTTCATCTAACCCACCTGGTTTTCTTCAGGTCCACATGCAACCCTCTGGGATGGTCAGTTATTTCCTTCCTCAGTGTTGGCGCCTGCAAGTTTGAAATAGGGGTGGACAGCTCAGTGTGGACAAAACACAGCCCAGTGAACATTAGAAGGCTTCCATTTCTGCCCCAAGTCTACTGCAGTCTGCTCGGTATCCACGGGTTACATACTTTCTGTCTCTGAGCCCTCGGATTGCTACTTCCCATGAAAAGGAAGTAAATAACATGGAGGGGCCATCTTCCCTAAAGCATTGTTTGATTTTAGATGGCACGTAGAGATTCTAGCACTGCACAGCCAACCACAAATAAATCTGACAGTGGTGGCCTTGGAAACAGAGACCCCTACCTGATTGTGCCCACCAGGGACACCTGGATCTGGATTCCAGGACTCATCTGGGGGACCACTCAGACATGGCTTGGTCCTGCTATGGCACCTGGAGGAGAGCTTTCCTTCAGATTCAATGCTTCGACATGATATGTTGAGGGTGCTTGCTTCCACACCAGGATGAGTACTAGACACCAACTTGTGTGCTAAGAACCTATTCCTCTTCCCCAAGCATTCAGGAGACCATAAATGTGGACCTGGGGTGGAGAGAAGTGGCCCCTCAGATCAATCATGTTCCTCTTCCTTTGAGTTCCACACACAGATTTTCTTCTTAGAAGATTTTTTTATCCACATGTGAGAATATATTTATTGATTTTATAGAAAAATAGAGAAAGGGAGGGAGGAAGATAGAGAGAGAGGGGAGCAGGGAGACACACACACACATCAATCAGCTTCTGTTTGTACGAGCCCTAATTGGGGATTGAACCTGCAACCTAGGCATGTGCCCTGACTGGGGATTGAACCAGCAACCTTTTTGGTGTACAGGATGATGCTCCAACCAACTGAGCCACCTGACCAGGGCCCACAGGTTCTCCTGTTTACATTCAACACTCAACTCACTCGTTCATTCTGCAAATATTTATTAAGCACCTTCTCTTTGGGCCTAGCACTGTCTTGGATTGTACAGCTGCAGCTCAGAATAAAACAGAGAGAGGTCCCTGCCTTGCAGCACTTATTTGCTACTGGGAGGACCCAGAAAGGCCGCTAGAAGGATGTGTAAGGTGATGGGTGGTGGTAAGTGTGGTGGAAAACAATTCAGCACAAGAGGTCAGCAGAGGCTCCCATGAGAACTCTTCTGAGGGGTGGCCAGGCAGGTGAGGTGATGTGGATGGAAGGAGGGAGTGTGCCGGGCAGGCATCTGAGAGGAACACTGGTCCGCCTTTGCTTTCCGGGGGCTTTGCTTCTAAGTTGCTGCTGTCTGCTCCTCAGGTAGTCAAGAAGCCTTTAGGTTCGCAGGTAGTACTTTCTGTGTCTCCAATATCCACATGCAACCGGCCGGTTTTCTGCAGCTCCCTTCCATCTGATCCTCTAGTTTCTTGCATTCTTTGAGGACTGCAGTCTGTCCAAGAGATACTGGGTTGGCCAAAAAGTTCTTTTGGCCTTTTTCCGGAAGGTGGCTCTGATAGTGCTTAGTTGTCTTATTACGCTTTATTCAGAACTATTTTGTTAGGTTGTATGGTGACAGCTGTCATATCAGCATGCATTTAAGGAAAAACGTATCAAAATTGATGTCTTTTTGTGTAGCCATTTTAATATTGAAGATGGGAGAAAATAGGAAACACTTTCAGCATGTCATCCTTTATTATTTCAAGAAAGGTAAAAACACAGGTGAAATGCAAAAAGGGATGTGTGCGGTGCAGGGAGAAGTTGCCGTGATGGATCGTACGTGTCAAAAGTGGTTTGTGACATTTCGTGCTGGAGATTTCTCCCTGGGCGGTGCTTCACAGTCGGGAGACCCGTTGACGTTGATAGAGGTCAAATGGAGACGTTAATTGAGACTATTCGGTGTTCTACCACATGGGAGATAGCCGGCATACTCGGAATATCCAAATCAATAAAGCTGTTGGTGAAAAAAAGATGTGCCTTTTACTATACGGAAAAAACTAAACCGACTTGTGGCCAACACAATACATACTCTCTTTGCCTGGAGGTCATGGTGATACCTGGTTTATGGTCGGGGCTGAAGCAGATTCTCCTTGGGGTGGCAGCATGGACCCCACCACACCTGGGCAACATCCTCGTACTCCCTCCAGAACAGTCTTGTGGAGCTCGATGGCTGGTCACTTCATGCCCAGTCTTGGGAGGATTAGAGTGAGTTTGCAGAATTAACCTGTTAATGGTCCTTCAGTGCTTGGGAGAGAATGAACGCCTGACAAAATGGCCAGTGTGGAGGGGCTCAAGTGGGAGGTTGTGGCACATGAATGAGGACTTTCCTCGTCTGCACACGTGGCTCCGGGAGGGGGACCCTCGGATCAGGGCGGAAACATTCATCAGAAGAAGTGGAAGTCCCAGGTGCCAGTTACGGCACTCTCAACATTTGTCAGCGATTCCTGAAGTGATTATCAACATTCAAAACCTCTGCACGAATCAACCAGGAGCCAGAAAAAGATCTAACTATTACGAGCTTATTTCCATAGAACTAGGACCAGACCCACTGGTGGGTCAAATAGTTGTTGTGGCTTAGACTTCACACCCTCTCTCCCTTCTGTCCACCTCCTCGTTCCTGACCTCATTCTCCTCCTTTGCTTTGCTCTCTAACCCAAAGTACCACACCCAGGAACCTTGTTAACGGTGAAATCAGAGTCCTTCCTCGCCCGGTACCGAGTTGGGCATCTCTCGGGCCCCTCTCGCACACAATGCATACATTGAAGTTCTGACCCCTAGAATCTCAAAATGTGACTCTATCTGGAGGTTTATTTGGGATGTGAATCCCACGAGGTGGTGTGAGGAATAGGAGGAGGGGACCAAGGGAACAAAGCTACTAACGGGGGTGTCATCGAGTGACCTCCTGCTGTGGGCAACTAGATTCATTCTCCCTGGGGACCCTCTGAAGAGCACACAGAACACACCTGCGATTGTCCCAATGAAGGGCCAAAGATGCAGAGGCCTTTATCCACCAACTTCTGCCCCTTCTTGATTGAGGGTCTTGTTGGAGAGGCAGTAACTGCCCTCTACTTGGTACCTTTTTCACGGGCCAAACATGCTTCTGCAGCCAAGATGCTGGGCCTATAGAGGTGTTGCCAAGCGATCCCTGGAGTGGGCCGAGGGGCTCAGCGTAGCACCAGCTCCACCAAGCCCCTGTCTCTCCGGACCTCCCCTTCTGCGGGCTCCAGCATGTTCCACCCAGAAGCAAAACACTTTCTTTCCCCTTCTCTCTCTGTTTGAGTTTTCAACTTCGTTCTGGGAGGCATTTGCTGCACGACACCTCCAGCATCTGTTTCAGATGTGGACTTCAATAGGGACATGTCTGTCCCTTCGGACTCCCCACTCACCTAGATGAAAGGCAGAGCTGCGCAGAAAGCGGAATGAAAGGGCTCCTCGGCCGGGCTGTCTTTCTGCTGAAAGGAGAGCGTGTTCAAGCAGCTGTCTGTACCCCGTGGCTTCACACAGTCCTGGGCTGGCCGGGCGGCGCTGCAGCGGGGCAGAGGTTTCTGCAGCCATACCCATCGTCCCTCAAATGGCCATGTTTGAAAGTGGTGTCCTTCTGCGTTCTATTCCACCAGCCTCTTTAAAAGAGATTGTGCTGTAGTTTCAAGAAGATTGTGCTCTCCGAATGGTTCAATGAAGAGTTTTGATATGGCCTCTAAAACTTCCAGATTTGGGGGTTGGGGAAATGATTCCAAATGCCATTTGTGCCAAGGATTAAGTCCACCAGTTTTCCTGTCTGAGAAGGAAACATGTCAGCAGTGATGGCCGACATTCTGCTTTGGGGTGTGAGCCTCCGGGGCATGATTTGGAGACCACAGGGAGCCGGAAGAGGTCAAGTGGGGGAGTTCTCATGTGCCTCTCTCCCAGGCAGCTCAGAGGTATAGGGGGAGGCAAAGAAATGCTCATGAGTTCAAAGTTCTCAGGTTCACCAGCTCCTCCTTGGTGGAGAGGGAATCAGGCCAGGTGAGATCAGGCTGCAGGGCCATTGACTATCCCCATCTAGAGATGGGAACTGATCTAGAGATGTTCCTTACAGAAATGGGTCTCTTGTCCCGTCTTTGTGTGCAAAGGAGTATGTATGGATGGAAGAAGATGCTGGGCTTTTCAGTCTTGTGGGATGATTTGCTCCATGGCAGTTAATTCCTCTACTCTAGCTCCTAAGGAGTTGACTTGCTAGGACAGATACTTGCTCAGAATGAGGACTTCGGGAAGGTCAGGATGTTCGTGGTCACCTGAACAACATTCTTTGTTGCTCAGGTGCTCTTGAGGTGGTTCTGAGGATATGCCTAATGAGGAACAGAAGGAACCAAGATGGGGAAGAGGGGACATGACAAGTTATTTGGTGATTGGGCAGATGTGGGCGCCATTCATGGGGCTTGGAGAGGTCAGGCCGAGGGGCTGATCTGCGGAAAGGAGGAGGACCCCCTGCTTGGACCTGATCAGAGTGCGGTGTCAGGTTGGGGAGGCCAGGCTGATGAGGTCCAATGCAACCACTGTCTTCTTGGTGCACTGTCTTCCTGTCGAGGCCTGAGTTGTCTGTCTTTATGCCTTGGCATCGACCCCTGCAGATGCTGGCAGCTTTCTCTTCCCAATCTGACATCTCCAACTTCCTGCCTCACCCTGACCATTATGTCTGGGTCCCAGTGAGGCCAGCTCATGCTGTGGCATCAGACGAAGCTGGACTCACAGCCCAACTCTGTCACTTAGGTTCCGCAGCCTGGGACAGTCACTGCCTCCAGCTTCTACTTCTCTCCAGGGTCTCTGCTTCAAGGTCACCTCAAGGGTCTTCCCGGTCACCCAACTAAAAGAGGGCCCATCCTTTGCTCTCTAACCCTTACCTTGCTTTATTTTTCTCCATCACACCTTTAAATGCTTGTGTTCCCTTGTTTATTGCATATGTGTGTCCCACCTGGGTTTAGGTCTTTGGGCAACAGAAACTTCATAACATATTGTTTAATCCTATATCACTCAGTGCACAAGGTGGTGCCTGGCACCTAGTCGGTTCTTGATAAATATTTGTTGAATGAAAGAAAGAAATCGGCTCTCAAGACTGTGGATGTGAAGAGGTGAAGTGTGACTCTACAATGCAGGATTACTTGACTCTGGGGTTCCAGGACCCCAGAAATAATAAGACCGACCCTCATCCTATTTTTGTTTGGAACAGAAAAGGGCTGCAGGAGACACACCGCGAGCGTTCATTTAATCAGTGGCACTTACTACACCAGCATGGCTACGGTAGCGTTTTGTTGGATTTCACCCTGCCTTTGAAAGCAAAACAATTCATATTTGAAAATCTCATTACCGGCATCTTGCCTCCAAATCCATTAACGGCCTGAGTGTTTCTGGCAACCCAGATCACTTTGGATTATAGTATGAGACGCAGCTCTGGGGAAAACTGTATGTTTCAAGACATTTGTACCATTCAATTGTCAAATATTCACACAGTTATGATTCTCAAAGAAAGCACACAATGTAGGGAAATTGGTAACAAAATCAAAGCTCCAGGATATATTAAGAGGAGGCGGCCAGAAGATTCCTCCCTGACACACCTAATCCTGGGGATGCAAAATTAAAAACCACGCCAGAATATCAATGCCTCACAGAGGATGGCTAGCTTTTCTTGGGTGAGAGTCCAGGCCTCACTTCGCATAGCAATCTCAGACTTCTGCACTTGACCTTCAAGTCTCCCTGTGACCACCCTCCCTCTCCCATCTCCCAAGCAAGGGCCTTTTCTTCTCCTACCCAGACTCGCAGCATGGCCATCCTTGCCTTGGTGGACGGGGATGATCCGTTCCAGACCAGTAGCGCTTGGGAGGGTCTGTAAGTTTAAAAGTGGAAAAAAATAAAAGAGGGTTGGAGTTTACAGTCACACGGACTGTGACTACTGCCTATGTTACCTTCCTCTTGGAGTTTTGCAACTTACACAGGCAAGTTCAAGGCTCTGAGATACCTCATGGTCAAGATGCCTGGTTGTATTGATGCAACCTAGTATTGACCATGGAGCCTTGTTTGACCATATAAACTATTCAAATTCCATGGAAGACTGGTGTACATATTGAAAATACCCCCAGGAAGGTCTGGACACCAGGGACCATGATACTACGACTCCTCCCTCCATGTCCTTTAATTCATTTTACCCCACCCCACCCCATGACACTCCATTCTACCCCAATCCATTCCATCTCATCTCCTCCCCTCCCCTCCCTTCCCCTCTCCTCCTCTCCTCTCCCTTTCTCTCCTCTCCTCTCCATTGTATTTCTTGGGCACCTGTCGTGCCAGGTACTATTCTCAGTGCTGGGGACATACTGGTGAACCAGACAACACTGAGACATACAGAAAATGACTGCCATCACAGAGTTAAAAATCTAATTTATAAATTCTCATTATTTTTCCCCCTTCCTCTCTCTTCTCTCCTTCCCTCCTTTCCTCCCTCCCTCCCTCCTCATTCCAGATCATCCTTCATTTTGAACGAGATAAATGTCCCTTAAACGTCACTTAAATTGCATCACTCCCTGGGTGAGGGCCTTAATTGATTCCCTTTTTAGCTCTTGGGACAGGGTTAGTCTGTGGGGCTGTGAGCTCCATACCAGGGGGGCGTGTGTTGGACTTACTTGCTCTGCTGAGCAGAGTACCTGCCCGTCGGAGGTGCTGCACCAACACCTGCCTGTGGCTCAATGCTGTTGGTCCTGTAAGACAGCCTGAGCCCCCGTGGGCTTAACTCCTGTGCTCAGCCTGCAGCCTTCCCTCCAGGCCAGGTGGGAGCCCTGGTGGACTCTTCACACAGCCCCACGGGCCTTTCCTTGGACTGGTTGCTCAGCAAGAGAAACCACGCATCCATCCCTCTTATATGATTCAAAGCTCATATTCAGCGTAACGTCTAACCTATTTTGAAGAGACATCACTGAATTCCTCCCTTCCTGCCTCTCTCTCCTTCCCTTTTCCCTTCCCCTCGCTTTTATCCCTATCCTTCATCAGGCATTGGGCCGGCCCGATGAATACAAGTAGGGATCATGAGCTACCTCTGTCTTTGAGGGTTTCGTGGCCTTCCGGAGAAGACAGAGTAAATAATTGGAATGAGGTGTAATTTTGCTAGGACAGAGGTGTGCACCAGCTTCCAGAGCTCTGCAGATGGGCAGTCAACTCACGTGGGGCCCAGAAGGGCCTTGGAAGTGGGGGGTTACCAGCTGGTCCCCGAAGTGCAGTGTACTGTAAGACAAGAGGGAGATCGCTGCAGGTGGCACAGAGCAGGACGCGGTATCGCATGCGATCAGGAGCTGCAAACCGGATGGCACCTCGTTCGGATCCCCAGCTCTGGGCGGAGAGCCTGTCATTCTAAAGGTTATTTGGAGTCAAACCTCAGATCAAGTCCCAGCTTTGTGGTTTACTCTTCTTAGACAAGCTACTGAGCTTCAATGCATCACTTGTGGAATCTGCGGGTTGATACCGGGACTGGTATCTAGCAGGGGCTCAGTAAGCATGTTGAACAAGTAAATGGCTGTCTGACAGTGTTTATTGTTGAAAGTATTTCAAGTGATGAAGTTGCCCTGACCAGTGTGGCTCTGTGGGTTGGATGTCATACCGCAAAGCAAAAGGCCGCCAGTTCGATTCCCGGTCGGGACATGCCTGGGTTGCATGTTTGGTCCCTGGCTGGGGCACATGTGAAAGGCAGTTGGTCATTGTTCCACTCACACATCCATGTTTCTCTCCTTCTCTTTTTTCTTCCCTTCCCCTCTGGCTAAAAATGAATGAATGAATAAATTAATTAATTGAAAAACCCTTAAAAAAATAAAGTCAAGTTGCACAATATTGGATTATTTACATCACTATAATTGCCTTTGTTCAAATGACCAATCAAAATGTGCCTCTTGGGCTGACAGAAAACCATGCCTTCTCTCTCAGTAGTGGGTTTCCTAGTTGGTGGGGATGATACCAGGGTACACTTCTTTTTCAACTTTAAAATGGGAGGGAGAAAAACATCTCTAACACAATCCGTTTGATGTCAGGTTGTTATTTTTCACTATAAGAGGCATTCCTGAAAAGGCTGATAAAAAACTGGTTTTTGTACGATTAGTTTAATTGTAAATGAACAGATGCATTTCTGTTACAATTTTGGTGGAAGTTTTCATAAGTAAAGAATCTTTGTCCTGCAAGAAACTTTGCCATGTGAGTAATCATTCTTTTATTACATATTACATGCACATGCTATTAAATATACACAGTAAGGTAGAAGTCTAAATAAAAAAGGTGTATGGAGAGGACAGGGTGCTGGCTACAGCCTGAGAGGAGTTTGGTTCAAAGGTTCCTCAACTTCCATTTGCTCCTTTTTCTTGCCTTCCAAACTTAGCCTTGACCTTTCTATTTAAATACAGACAATAAGCTAAATGGAGCCTCTTGTTCGCCTTCTCTACCCACCAATTTTTCTGAATAGAATGGACTCCCTGCAGCAGCACAAATGTTGGCAGGGAGCCTTGAAAAAACTGCCAGGTAATCAGATTTTGCTAAATCTGACTTCCCTTCCTTCATCCTCCTGACCTGTTGCCCTGCATTAGAACAAAATCATTCTGGGTCACGGTCCCCTGCTGGTGGCTGGCCGCTCCTCCCTTGCTATCCTCTTCTCTGATGAGTTGCTCCAACGGGCTCTGCGGATCCTGCTTCCCCCAAAGATGGAACCATATTTTAGGCATTCCCTCGGTCTCAGCAGAAACTAGGAAGGCATGTGAGTAGCTGTGCCAATCATGTTGTTTGGTGCCTTGCATTTATTTAGTATCATGTTTCATCCTCATAGGGACCATGATTGTTATGGAAATTAAAAGTTCAGGCTTCATTCAGGCCAATGAAATTAGGGGAGGGGTCTGGAGTTGGTAGTTTTCTTTTTTTTTAAAGTGCTCCAGGCTGTTCTAATATGTAGGAGAAGTTTTAAATCACTGCCTTACAGCAGATTACCCCTCAGGAACCATATTTCAGAGAATTTTAGGTCATACTTTGTTCTTGGACAAGAACAATATTGCAGCATTATCACAATGGCCAAGACACAAAAGCAACCTGGTGTCTCTTGAAAGATGAATGGAAGAAGATGTGATACGCGCACACACACACACACTGGAATAATCAGCTACGTAAAAAGATGACATCTTGCCATTTGTGACAACATGGATGGCCCTAGAGGATATTCTGCTGAGGAAAATAAGTCAGAAAAAGACAAATACCGTATAATTTTATTTACATGTGGAATCAAGTGAACAAAACAAGGTAACAAAACAGAAATAGACTCATAAATACAGGAAACAAACTGGTCGTTATAAAGAGGGGAGGGGTTGGAGGGGTAGGTGAAAGGTGCAGGAGATTAAAAGGTACAAACTTGCAGCTGTGAAATAAACAAGTCACAGGGATGTACAGCATAGGGAATATAGTCAATAACATTGTAATAACTTTGCATGGCGACAGATGGTAACTAAACTTACTGGGGGGATCATTTTGTAGTGTATACAGCATCTAAGTATTGAATTACTACAATATACCTGAAACTAATAGGATATTGCATATCAATTATACACCAACCACCAAAAAGAAGAAATACTGTCTCTAGGGAATAATCTAGCCAATCAAAAATACTATCTGAGCCTTTTGCCTAAAAATAAGGGAACATGAAATGTTAATGGCCACAACACCCAGGGGACATACATTTCATAAAGTAACACAGGAAGCAAGTGTAGCATGAAGAGGTTTCTCACATAACAAGGGAAAGCTTCTCATGTAGCATGTCCTAAGAGTTGAGTTCCTGGAGCTAAAAGTCACTGTGGCCTTTTCAGGTCTGCACTGAAGATCCACCACTGCACCGCACCCCCCTCCCCCCCCAAATCTGAGTCCAGGAAGACATTGTATGCATTTTGCAGATCCCACACCAAAATGTTTAACAAGTCCCTTTATTGAGATGAGCAGAAGGAGCTGCTTACAAGCAGTAATTGGTCTCTTACGCACGCCTCTGAGACATGGACGATCTTGGTACCATTTCAGCATCATTTCCCTAAGCTACATGCATCTGAGGTTGCACTCATTCTTTGGCGGGGGAGGAATTGAATTAATGCCAGAAATGTACAATAGTGATGCTGGCTATTAGTTGTAGTTTGTTGGATGCATATTTGTTTACATAAATCATCTACCGACCTGTTTTAATGCGTTCCATATTGTAGATTCAGCCACTTCCTGTCATTATTTTATTAGTTGGAGGAGTTCTCCAGGTTTGTGAAGGAGGATGTCTAAGAATAGCGTAAGCCCAGCCGAATGTATCCAGGTGCCCCAACCTCTGATGGGAAAATCAGGCAAGCTGTATCATTTTATAGAACAGGAGAGAAATATGTTGAGATTCTTTTGGGGAGAACACCTAAAACAAACAGACCCCAACCTTTTATACCCTTTAGGGTGGAAAAACCAGCATGTTAAGTCCATTGTTAAATCGCAGTACTAATATGGACTGTTCAGACATGCAAATAGACCTTAGAAGATTGTTTTAACAAATCCTGTATTTCTCCTTGCCATCATTTTAATCTCATAACAGTCATCAAGAGCATGGGCATGGGAGCTGGGCTTCTTTTAAGTACCTCCCCGCTCTGACACTTACTACCTGTGTGACCTTGGGCAAGCCACTTCTTTGTGCCCCATGTTCCTCTTCACCGAAATGGCCATGACAACGGCACCTACAATCCAAAGGTTGCTATGAGGGTTTTATCTGTTAATATTTGTAAACCATGTAGAACAGTGCTTGGCGTATAAGGCGTGCTATATATGTGTTTGTTAAATAAAAACAAGTGAACTCTGGTATTTCTCCGATTTCAGTGTGCATCTGATTCACATGGAGGCTTTGTGGAAACAGACTCTGGCTCAGGAGGTCTGAGGAGTGGCCTGAGAGTCAGTGTTTCTGACAAGCCCCCTGGCCATGCTGATGCTGCTGACTCGTGGCCACACTTGGGGTGGGGAGGGGCCTCCACTCTTCAGCTGGATGGGGATGGGAGGCTTCAGGTGTGCTGCCCCCACTCTCTTTAACCTGCCTCAGCTCCCCAGCAGCGGTGGGTGTTTGCAGGTGAACTCTTGGGAACCAACCTCTTGTTGATGCCATGAGAAAATCTGGTCTGTTGTGTTCACTTTGCTCTCCCCTGAAACCCTTTGCTATTCCCCCTTGTTACTTCAGGACTCAACCACTCCAAATCCCCAGTGACAGTCAACTGGCTTCACTCCGGATGAGAGGGCAGATCCTACTACCAGAGCATCTTGGAGACCAGTCACCCTCTTCTCCTGTGAACACGGGCCTCTCCGTGGTAAGTTTTTCAGGAGTTGCTACGCCAGAGTGGCTTGTTTCATCTCTGGTTGGAGCCCCGCCCTTGTAAGTGCTCTTCGTGAGTCTGTTTTGATAATTTCCAGCCTCAAGGAAAGGGGTGGGGGGTGGGGGAGAGGAGACCACCACTCTCCCCACTGAGAGAAACGGTTTATTCCTTACAATCAAACTAACATTCTGGTTATTTATTTTTGAATGCATGTTCTACAATCAGCTTAAATTTGCTGTCCACCAAGTAAATTGAAGGAGGTTTCTTAATTGCCTCTTGGTACATTGCATACATTTCAAGCATCTGGAAACAGTTTCAGGAAAGTTAGAATCCAAAGCACGCAAAGGGCCCAAGCTGTTGAGATAAAGAACGTGAGGACTCAGGGGTGAATCAAGAATGCTCTATGCGGTGGTTGTGTTTATTGGCACATATGACATCCGCCAGCTGGGCATTTAGGTGTCGTGCATCTATTCTTGGCTACCTGGACCTCAGGCTGGTGACTGTGCCTACTTGGTAAGAGGTACGGACAGATTATGGCTTTATGGTTTGACCTAGAAACTGTACATACTTAAGAAAGGTGTTGTAAACTTACTAGAAAATCAACATGTTTCTACAAAGTAAACATGCTTAAAAAAGGAGGGAGGGGGAATTACTGAAAGCAATTGTAGATAACACTGAAAGGTAAATCATTAGCAAAAACCACTTTTTATTTCACCTGGTTTGGTGCCTGTCGCTGATGCCCACCTGTTATAATCACTGCTGAACTGGGTTCCGGCCCTTGTCAGGCCCACATACGTGCCTTTTCCCCATTTCTTGTCCTCCTTTAAAAAAATGTTAGTTTTTGTTTTTAATGGACATATAGTTAAAATACAGTGAAATGCACAAACCTTAAGAGCACAGTTTAATGAGTTTTGCCCACGGCCATGTAACCCACCCACCCTGTCAAGACAGAGAACATTTCCATCACTCCAAACATTCCTGCTGTTGCCTCTTCTGCCCTGCCCCTCCCAGCCCAGCCCTCAGGAAGACACCTGCTTTCTTTCCCCAGAGGTTAATTTTGCCTGTTCTACAACTCTATAGCAATTGAACTGTGCGGGATGTGTTCTTTTTTATCTGTTTTTCTTTCCAGCGTAATATATTTGAGGCTCCTTTGTGTGGTTGCCTATTTTTGCGATTCATTCCTCTGGACTGCAGAGTAACTACATTGTATGATTATAATTTAATTGTTTGTCATTCCCTTGGTGAAGGACATCTGGGTCATTTCTAGTTTTTGGTTATCACAAATAGAGCAGATAGGTCTTCATGGGCACATGCTTTCATCTCTCTTGGGTGATACAGAGAAGTGAAATTTCTGGGTAATGGGGATGGTGAATGTTAAAACTTCACGGGAAACTGCCACACAGGTTTCCAAAGCACTCATACCATTCTGCACTCCTGATATGCACGTGTTCCCCTTGCTTCACACCGATAGTAGCATTTGGTGTGGCCAGTCTTTTAAATGTCAGCCATGACGTGTGTACATGATTTATATTTCATTTTTGTTTGAACATGCATTTACCTGATGACTAAATGCTGTTGAGCCCGTTTTCCATGTGTGTATTGGCCGTTCACATGTATTCACATGAATCTTTGGTGAACTGCTTGCTTGTCCTGCATGATTGAGGTTTGAGGAGGCTTTTACATACTTTGGATCTGAAGGATGGTCAGATACACGATTTCTGAACATTTTGGTCTAGTCTGTGCCTACCTTATTCTTTTCCTAAATGATTTCTTAAAATTCAAAAAAAATTTTTTTTGATAAGTCTAACGTATCAAATTTCCCCCTTGTGATGAGTGCTTTCTTGTTTCTCTCTAAGAAAATGTATGTCAAAGTTGCAAAGGTATTCTCCTGTGGTCTCTTCCTGCAGTTTGACTGTTCTAAGCTCGTGTACTGAATGTACGGTCTGTGTTGAATGAGTTGTTGTGTGCGGTGTGAGGCAGGAGCCCAAGCTGATTGCTTCCCCTTAGAGACTGATTTGTTTCAGTGCTACTGGCGATTCTTTCTCCCAGTGAATCGCTTAGGTTTCTTGACTGAAACTCGGTTGGTTATGTAAATACGCACGGATCTTTCTGCACTCCGCTTTTCCACCAGTAAGTGTGTCTGCTGTTCCTAATACCACAGTGTCTTAATCACCATTGTTTCAAGTGTTGAAATCTGGTGGTGTAAGTCCTGACCATTTTTCCTCCGTTTTCTGCATTTCCATTTTGAAATCACCTTATCAATCTCTACAATTAATACTAAGATTTTATAAAACTGAGCTTTAAATACTGTGGACATGCGCAGGCCTTGGGGATACAGCTCAAGGAGTAGGCCCACGTAAGCCATGTTGTTACAAAGCCATTTTAGTAACTCCAGAAAGCATCCTCGCGCTCTCTTCAATAGAGATATGGCTATTTAGATTTTCTACTTCTCGAGTCATGGCTAGAATATCCCACTTATTCTGTATGTGTAGGATTTAATATTCTTTTCATGACTTCTGGTATTTCACAGCATTAGTCTTATCTGGTGTCTGAGACAAATGCTTCCCCCTCCTTTTCTAGACTAGCCTAATGTTATCTTGGTACTTACCATTCTTTAGTTTGAAAGTACAAACTAGCATTTGTTGCTTAGCATTAACTAGCACATACCCAGGTTTCCCTCAGGAATTTCTATCCCCTCTTGTGAAGCAGGAATTAGTGTTAACCCACTGTTCTGTAGAGGGAAGGGAGTGTGAGATTGTAGAAATTATTTGCCTAATGCCTCTCAGCTACTAGGTGACGGTTTTCTGACTTTAGAGCTACATACTAGTGGATTTTACTATTGTTTTCATTGTACTCACGTGTGTTCCAACAACTTTGTGGAGCCTCGGGCCGCTGAGATCAGCACAGGGAGGTTGGGAGGATAGAGAACTGTTCCATCTCCATCCCATCCAACCTACCTACTTGCTGACCGATCTGGAGAAGATTTGCTTTTAAACGTTCTCTATATTTGTGTCCCATGCAAAATATCTTAAAGAACTTCTGCAGCAAACAGAACAAATCTGTGGGAAATGACTATGCCTTACTAGACTTGAATTTGCCCTTTTACCACTGATTTCCTCTAAGGTGAGAAAGAAGCCGCCAAAAATGAGAGGATAAGAAAACCCCTTGCCTAGTTCTCCGCTTCCCAGTGTGTGGCGTTGCAGGAAGCGTGTGTGCTCCTCAGTTTGGATCTCAGCTCTGCCCAAAGCGTACAGTTGTCTTCAGTTGACTCAAACATCCATGGCTTTGACAACAAAGTCTGCATGATTAGGATAAGACTCCTTCCATTGTCCTGGCCCCGTGGGGTAGGCAGCCTCTAAACTGGCCTTCCAAATCCCACCTTCTGTGGTTTGTGCCCTTGCATGATCCTTCTTGAATATGGGCCAGACTTAGTGAGGTGTCTAATGAGAAAAATAGGGCAAAGGCAGTGGGGCGTCCTTTCCAAGGTCAGGTCACAAAAAGACTGTGGCTTCTGTCTCTGGCACCCTGTTAGGCTCTCTCCCTCACTGGCTGTGAGGGGAGCCAGCTGCCACATTATGAGCTGCCCATGAAGAGGCCCATGTGGCAGGAGACTGATATCTCTAGCAGGCAGGGAGCACCGGGGGTCTGTCTGCCACCGGTCAGGGGGGTGAGCTGGGAACAAGATCTCTCCCAGGGGGCCTTGCAGACCCTGCCCACATCTCCGTTGCAGCCTGTGAGGGACCCTGAGCCGGGGACTCCTGGTGAAGGCAACGCCTGGTGTGCTGACCTTCAGAAACTGTGAAAAATAAATGTGATTAAGCTGTTGAATTTGGGGGTAATTAGTTATCAGCAATAGATAACAAGTACAAATAGTGTCTGGTACAGAGTGGATGCTGTTATGCCTAATTTCCTCTCTCTTTGGCTTTCCCCCTTTTGCGTGAGAGGGATGGGAGGGTTGGGGTAGGGAACCCTCTGCTGTGGCCTGTCCTCTTCTGCAGGGATGGTGCTCACGATGGTCCCTGGCCCACTGGGAAGCAGAATTCTCCATTGCTATGTGTCCATGTTCTCCTTTCTTTTTTGAGAAATATTTTATTTGGGAGTGGTGGAGAGTGAAATGTGCCTCCTCATTGCTCTCAGAGCCAAGGCTCTAAGGTCCGGAATTCAACCCTGGAGTTCCATCATAGTGTACCTTCCACAGCTCTCTAGCTGTGCTGGGACCTTGAACAGATGCATGCAGGCAATCCTGCACGCCTCGTGTGGAAGCACATTAGGAACGTGTGTGCTTTGTGAGGTGGTTTAAAAAAATTTTTTTTCCCTTCTCTATTACATTCTCTGTCTGACTATAAAATTAAATCTCTTCCCATGGGATCACTTTGAACTTTTATCTCTTCTCAGATAGAGATTCTCAGCTTTCAGGTTTCTCCTTCTCTTTTCCAAGCTATGAATCCGCCGATCACAAATGGAGCATCTGAACTCTTCAGGGTATGGCATGTTTGATAAAACGGCCATCCCTTGGCATTGCAGACCCTTGTGGAATTTCTGGGGCCTGCCTGCCAGATTGAGCTTCATTTGATCTCCCTGAGAACTGGAGAAAGTCAAATGTCTTACATCTAAAGTGAGATGACTGAGGACTGGCCCTCTGCATTTTTTTTTTTTTTGGTAACCTTTGAAATTCCTGAGATGGTATTTTTTTCCTTGAGAGATCTCAAATGGAAAAAAAAAAAAAAAAAGAAGAAGAAGAAGAACTCCACTAAGTATTTGCTGGCCCCTGGCATCTGTTCTAAGAGCTGAGGGACAGTTTTATTCTTCAAAAAAAGTTCCTTTTATAACCTGATCAAGATTCCAGAATATACTGTGTTCTGGTAGGGAATTACTTAAAGGATATGGTCCATCCACCCATTTCTCTAAGTGGGCACTTAGACCCCTGCAGGGGCCAGCAGGCTGGTCCATGACCCAGGAAGGCTTGGTGTGAGGCAGCAGGGAGAGGAGTGGGTGTTAAATGTGTATTGTACTGTGTCATAGTAATAGTAGATAGATGCAGACACATCTTTGTATACTAGCCCTCTGAAAACTGGGGCTGCAAGTCAGATTTAGCTAAGCTCTTTAGCATCTCATACCCAATGCCATTGGCTCCCTGGAAGCTGCCCATCTCCAGAATGACACTTACACCCTATGCCCCCCACTCTCTGGTCCAGCGCCTGGAATGCTTTTATGGGGTCTTTGCTGGGTTGCCTGTCCCACCATCTGCCTCATAGAGCAGGGTCCATGACTGTCTAATTCATCTCACACTTGGAACAGTGTCCGGCTTATAGTAGGCACTCAACAGATACTTGTTAAGTGTAAAATAAATATTGCTAAACATGTTGGCCAAATAAGGAAGCTCCTGGTGAGCATTTCCAGAGCATTCACTCTAAAATATAGCTGAAGATCACATTTACTATACATAGCAGGAAAACTCTTCAAAGAGTGGGCTTTCTTGTTTTAGAATAAAGAAAGTATGCCTCTCCTAGGACAAAAAAAAAATCATTTTGCTTCAGTTGTGTGGACACCGAGTTTTTTTCATCTGACTGGCTGCTAGGAAGCTCAAACTGTACCCTTACCCAACCTTGTGAATACATAAACTTCATGAAAGCTTTGTTGTATCAGTGTGGGTGCCCGTTGCCTTTAGGAGCGCACTTTTCTCGTTGATTCCTGATTTTTTTTTGTGTGCGTGCGCGCGCGTGTGTGGTTGTGCTATATTGTGTACACCTTTGTGGGTAGCTTTAAGCTCTGGGGAGTTACTGCATAAAAATAAAGCATTGGGAAGGAGGAGGGGATTCAGGGTGTTCTTGGGAGGGGCGTAGGTGTGGTGAAGACAACAGGGCATTCCCTGGAACAAGGAGAAAGCACAAGAGAGGAAGGCCAGGAGGTTTGGGCAGGGAGGAACAGGGCAGGGGGTGGTCTGTGGGGTGTGTCAGGCCAGTGCCTCCAGGTGAACTTGCACCCTGGAACCCTCTGAAGATGGGAAAGGAGGCAAAAGCTTGAGTGTCCCCTGGAGTTGGGCTAACGTATCGCTGTGAGCGTCCACTTGTCTTCACGGGCCCTCAGTTTCCTACCTGTGAAATGGGGCTGATAGTGCGTCCTGCAGAGCTCCTCGAGGTTCAGTGAGGTCATGAATGGAGATATCTGGTAACACATCCAGTGCTCGAGCGTGAGCCACCATTATTATTGCAGTGCGCCCACCATGGATCCTCCTCTCATTGAAGTCATCGCATGGCCAGGCTGGGGTGGCACCGGAAAGGGAGAAACGGGCATTACGTCTCATTTTCCCTCCATTTTCTCTCAGGCCTTTGTTCAAAGTTGTAGCTTTTAACCCCAAACTAGCTCTCCTTGGGTTGTCTGTGTATTCACCCAGCACCTCTTATCTTGGCATCAGTAAAAATTGCAAATACTTTCTGTAAGGTTTGAAAAATAATGCCATTCTTTAAAATAAAACCGAAGTCCTTCTTCCCCGGGCAGGGCAAGGGGACACATTGTATGCTTGTCACACAGCAAACCTGTAAGAATCCATCTTAGATCTCAGCCCCCCTGGGTTCCCCTGTTTCTCTTCATGGCAACTGCTAGTCACCCTCTTTCCATCTCTCCACCAACTATCATTCTTGTCCTCCCCTCTAAGGCTGTGTTCTTTCAGCTCCCTTCTCTTTCCTGGGCTCTTCTGATTTCTGTAGACTTTCGTTTAGAGAAGGGACCATCTAAGTTTTTCTGCAAAGGGCCAGGGAGCAAATATTTCCGTCTTTGTAGGCTACGCCTTCTCTTAGAAGGAGTCCACTCTGCCCTTGTAACTGGAAAGCAGCCATAGGTAAGAAGGAACTGGATGGGCGTGGCTGGGTCCTGATAGGACTTTATTTACAGAAGCAGGAGGTGGACCATGGGCTGTAATCAGATAATTTAGGAATTAAAAAAGTCTTTGTCAATTGGTATTTGTATCACCCCACCCAGTAAAACTTGAGTTGTGGATATATCTATTTTTGGAGGACCGGAAAGGTAGTGGGTTGCTGTAAATAGCCGTTAACATTTCATCCATCTCACCTTGATTAAGCAGGACAAAATGACTCTTCACCCATACTGTCTGTAACAACATGTATGGGTTACCACCGTCCCCTGGAGTTAGTGTGACAGGTTTCCAAGGTTCCAGATGAGGGGTGTGCATATGTGTGTGTGTGTGTGAAGTTTGTGACTAGAGTTCTCTTGGCCAACAACAGGAAACTAAGGAATATATATATATATATTCTCTTTTACTTTCTCACTTGATTCTGGGAAAGTCTTCACTTCAACCTGTGTCATGGAAAAAGTACTGGACCAGAGCCAGGGGATCTGATTGCTGTGGTGGCGTTTCTACTTTTGTGCTTGACCTTGGCAAGTTTATTTGTTCCCTTGTCTAGGTTTGTCAGGTATTAAATTAGAGTCTTTGGTCACCAAATCTTTCAGCAATTGACTCTTAGATAAAATCTTACCTGGAGCTCAGATGTCTGTGGAGTGGGACTGGGGCATCAGGGCCCTGTCAAAAGCCCCTCTGTCTTGACACTCAGTCCCACCTTCATCCAAGGGGACCCTCGAAGCATCTCTGCTGAATCCATGGGCTCTAGGCAGCAGCATAGATTCCAGATCACTCAACTTCTGCCATCACTTAGCATGTTCCTTCAAAATGGCAGCCACTTTTCATAAGTTGGTTCTTATATGCTCACTGGCCTCTTTACCTGGCTGACTTTTCACTACTTCCAATCTTTAGGCCTACCTCCCAGACTCCTCTGTTATCCTCTATGGTCCTACTCCCAACACCCATGTCTAGGGTGCAGCTAACTAATTGATTTTTTATAGAAAACTTGGGGAAGATCCAATGATTCCAGAAGATTCTTAAGTCATGGCTTTTAGATATCTGTGTTTAAATGAGCCATTCCTCCCTACACCTAGTCATTTAGGAGAGCCCAAATTCCAACCAGCAAAAGTTGATGAGGTTCCACCATGGCCCGGTTGCTTGGCACATGTCTGACACATGCCTGGCACATGCATGAATCACTAACTCATCCTCTGAGGACGTAACCCCACAATGTTACCCAGAACATTTTCTTTAGGTTTCCTTTCCTCTATCGATACCCACCCCCTCACCTCCACCCCCCAGCTGCAGATCATCACAGGTGAGGATGTTTCAGGGAAGAAAAGGAATTCTGTCCATCAGTGGAAAGGAGTTTGGGGATAGGATGACCTGCAGGTTGAAAGGGTTTCCTATGAAAATCCAGCTTGGAGAATGTCAAAAAGACAGCCTTCCCAAGCGCTATAGGCGGAGATCCCAAAGTCTGGCCAATGTGTCAGTGGGAGCTTTTTCATTCTGGGTGGGTGATAGGTTTCCCAGTCACCTTCTCTGCTGTCCACCTGGACCCTTCTTGGCCTCAGAGGGATGGAACTGTGACTGGGCCAAACCTGACATAAATGGAGACAGGGATTCAAAGACAAAAAAAGAACCTGATTTAGAAAGGAAGCCAAAGGAAATTACAATTAGCCGCAGGTTGCTAAATCTCCATTAGCCTCCCACTGTGCTGTTGTTCTGCAGCCAACTTAGATTATCCAAAGACAGTGTTTAAAAGCCATTTT
The DNA here is from genome assembly GCA_004026585.1 of Noctilio leporinus. Classification (NCBI taxonomy): domain Eukaryota; kingdom Metazoa; phylum Chordata; class Mammalia; order Chiroptera; family Noctilionidae; genus Noctilio; species Noctilio leporinus. Next base: position 326,580 of record PVIW01000328.1, on the reverse strand, counting down.
AACTAAATTAGCAATCATGTAAAGCCTTCACCCAAAATCTATCTGTATCTGCACTTTTCCCTGAACAATTTCTGCCACAGCGTTATGCGAAAAATCGAGGTCAGAAAAGACCGATAAAGAGGGAAGATACTTTGAGCAGGACAGCAGACATTTGGTATTTGCTCTGTGCGACTGAACGCTTTTCAATTGTTCCCTCTAACTAGGGTGGCTGTCTTGGTTTGCCCAGGACAGTTCTGGTTTTGATCTGTGGTCATGGCATAACGATTAGTAACATCTCCCTTGAGTCTTAAAAGCGTTCCAATCTGGATGGCACATCACACGGTCACTCTATCAGTGTGCATTCAGAGAAAGCACCAGCTTTCAGAAGGTGTAGGAGGTGATGGGCAGCCAGATCCCTTCCACAGATGATGGTCCAAATGTAGACCTCAGGAGTTTGAATCTTGAAGTAACTCTGCCATGACAGCTACATTTATTACACTTAATGCATCTTGATAGAACATCCTTGGTTCTTAAATTCCTTGCTGCAGTGCTAGACTTATGTGTAGTTCAAGCATTTTTCATTTTTAAGAATTGCACCTGGGATAAAACCTATGTAATTTTATCAACCAATGTCACCCCGATAAATTCAATTAAAAAAGCAAAACTGATTTTGGAAAAACCCAAGATTACACCTGATATATTTGTTAATAACTTGGTGGTCCATTTGGTGCTTTTACCACATTGGGGGGATGGCTGTGACCCTAACTCTACTTCTGCCACTGGCCCATACCTCAGGGAGGCTGACAAGGTTTCCATGTTGTCCAGGGGGTGTGTCTGTATTGACCTTCAAGACCACTGTGGGTGTGGGGTCCACGGTTGTATTCAGATTGGCAGCTTGCTTCAGTAAGTATAGATAAGAAGTGCCGTGGTCATTTCCAATCTACCTCTCTTCTCTCAGACTAAGCAGAATTTGACCCTGGCTCTGGCCATCTGATGCTGACGTGGCCATACTTGAGCAACGTAAGCTTTCTGAGTTCGTTTCCCCATCTGCAGAGAGAGTTGGTAGTGCCTGGCTCTGCCTCCTACGGTGTGCAGGTGAGGCTCAGGTCAAGCCATGCCTGGGAGAGGTGTGCTGTCCACTCAGATGAACGGCAGGCCTGCCATTTTGCTGGTGCATTGGAAAGCAATAATTAGCCAGTCCTGGCAGCCGAACCATGGTTCAGAACAGGCCCCCTTCCAGCATTTACCTCCCTCCTTTTAGTCAGAGGACTCTGATTTCTTTCTAGGGAATTACTGTTTTTCCCCTTGTGAGCTCCAGTTTCATTATCTATAAATGGTAATTTTATAGTCTCTAAGGTCATACTTGGACAATTGGACTTTGTCTATCCTAGAACTTTAAGCCACCATCTATTTTACTAGAAAGGAAAAACACAGTCTGTTCTTGAGTGATGGAAGTAGGACAACCCAGCCAGGTCCTATCTGACCTGTGAAGTTCAAATTAATTAATCCATGCATTGAGCAAATGTTTATTGACAGCTTTGTGTCAGACAGTGTATGCCAAGCCTTCCACAGACTTCTCTCATTTAATCCTCAGTACGTATTATGTGTTGGGTCTCGCTGCTTGCTTTGCAAATGAAGAAAATGGAGCTCGTGGAATTTCAGCAACCTCCCCAAGATTATTGTGAGGTCAACATTTGAACCTGGATCTGTCTGACTTGGAAGCCTACGTTTTCTTTGCTGTGGCATTTGGCCTCTCTGCTAAGGAGAGACCACTTGAAGGCGTATTTTATCTAAAATACTGGGGAGGGATTGTTCTTTTATTTCTTTGTTCAAGTGTCTGCAGCAGTAACAAAGGATTCTATTTAGCAAAGAGGATAGGCTGGAGGCATCTATTTGCCTTATCTGTCTAGCATGCAGTTGTGTCTTCCCCCTCCTTCCTCCTCCTGATTCTGATAATGATGGCAAAGACTCCTTCCTTTGTGGGGCACACCCATTGGCCCAGTCCATGTAATTCCTTTGGGGTTGCAGTTACAGAGCCGGTTCTTCTGGCCATAGGGCCTAACTGCTTATCTAAGCTGACCAATGAGAGTACTCTTCCCCTGGCCACACAGGCTTGGTCCAAGGAGTGGGCCCATGACCCAAACCAGCCAATCAGCTTCTTCCCTAGGTCTTATATATACTGGAGAAGGAAGAGAGCTTCTTTTCTGCCTCTGGGGTATTACATGAAGATCCTGGATGTAGGCAGATGGAGTCACAAGAATGTGATTGACCTGCAGAGGAAGTTGAAGAAGGAGAGAGCCTGGAAAAATTACTCAATAAATCTCGCACTACCCCACTCTTTGTATTTTTGAGTTTTGTCTGTCATTTGCAATTAACTAATGCAAAATGCTTCATAGCACGTTTGTACAAGTCCAGGGTCCGGAAAGCACTTTCCTTGACCCATGAGTGACTGGTAGGGGAGGGGACAGAGGTGGCAAAGTGGACCACAGTTACGGTCACATGCTGTGTATTGTGGTTGGTTGGTTTGTTAATGGTTTGTATGTTTCCCAAGGATAAGTAATTTGCTCATTTGTTCCCTTGGCTAAGACTCACTCAAACTGCCCCAGAGAACCTGCCATGGTCCAGGGACTGTGCAGGTGTAGGAGGTCTGGTGGCAGTAGCCATGGCCCCTGACCTCACGGAGCTCCCCATCTACAGCCCTCCTTTCCTGGGAGCCTCCCCAGTCCCCCTCTCAGCAGGCTATGTGGGCCTTTGGAATCTATTACTTGAGGTGCTAAATCATTTACAAACCCTTCGGACCAGAGCATCCAAGGGCTAAAAGATAGGTTCTGTTTCTGAGGTCCGGGGTCAAAGCTCCTTTCAGAGAGAGGCTTCCGCTGTCGCATTTCTCTCTCCTTTGCTGGTGCAATGGACTCGGAGCGGGTCTCTTGCCAACTCTTTCCTAGAGGAATGCTTGAGTGGAACTGGAGCCCTTTTGAATGCGTTCCTTTCTGTTCACTGGAATTTAGACTCACCTGTGGCCGCTCGTGAGGACAGAGGGTGACAGAGGGCCTTGGTGCCACTCAGCCCCTCAGGACCAGGTAATGACATCTGCTCACCACCCTGTGCTGCCAGTTCCCCCAGTCCCCTCTTCCCCCCCGTCAGGTTTGGTCGCAGCTTCTTCCTTCTCCCTTGTACCTGCTCATCATGGCACCACGTCAAGCCTTTCTGCAAAGCCTGTCTTTAAACAAACATGTTCCTTTGGGGGCTGCCCAGCACCTCCTGGCCCCCAGGTGCCTGGGACCACGCTTCGGAGAGAGAACCTGGAGTCAGGAGAAGAAGAATCAGGGGCCCGTGACACTGAGTAGGGGAGGCTGGTATATCAACTCAAGGCAAACATGAACAGAATCAAGTTAGGGGACATGGTGGTGGGAGTGGAGGAAGGGAGTAGTGACCACATTCGAGAACTTCGTAGGGCCCAGCAGAGGGAAGAATGAGCACAGAATCACACCACTGGATGGTGCTGGAGCTCGGCTTGGCCACTGGTCCTCCTGTCCGGCAGGTGCTGTCCTTCCCTGCACTGACCTGCCTGCCGGCTGCAGGCCTCCCCTCTGCTTGCTATTCCTTCCCTTGGGGGGCTTCCCTAACTCACCAGGGTCCCTGCAGTATGGTCTCGCAATATCACGTGACCCTAAGTAACTTCCTGAGTGACAGTTTGCCTCCTGTCTCCCTCTGGGGAGACACGCTGGTCTTGTTCTTGGTGGCATCCCCAGTAAGATGCGTGGAACACATTAGGTTCTCAGAATGGGTTTGTGGGATGACCGAAGGGATAAATGTTCGATCTGTGGGTTTCTGATCTTCTCTACCAGCTTTTGGCCCAAGACAGTCACCTACCTACATCAGGGCTGCTGGCAAAGAGTGAGATTGGCTGTATAATCACTCTCCTCCACATGCATTTTATCTCAAGCCAGTGTGATTGTACTCAGCACAAAAATACAACTAAACAAATATTTATGTGAACCTCAAGGAAGAGAAAAGGAAATGCAGAAGCCAATTAAGGCCATGGTGATGGATAGGGCATTTGCCATAAAAAGCTGATCGGATCAGCTTGAGTTTTCTGAGACATGGGGAAGGCAGGCACCTGGAATCTGAGGGGAAAGATGCCAGTCCCTACACCCCATGGCCTAGTCACCCCACAGCCCCCCAACACATGGCTGTCTCCATTTCCACTCTTATAAATTACTCATGTTTTGAATGTTCAGATCCCAATTGACCATGAGCACTCCCTTTTCTGGCATTGCCTCCTGCACAGCTGGGATACCCTGAGATCTCAGGACGACGGAGGGACCTGAGAATAGGTGGGGGTGACTGAAGGCAGCTTGGAGAAGGTGGGGCTCCTGAGTGGGGTAAGGAGAGGGCAGTGCCAACAGCAGATAAAGAGAGAGTTGGGTTCCAAACATATGCTCTGACCATTAAAACACCATATCCTTTCCCATTAATGGAAGGAGCCTGGGACTGGGAGCTGAGAAGCTTATTAAATTATGTTCACTGAGAGTCTATTACATTCCAGGCACTGTGCTGGGCACAGGTGGCAGAGTGGGGAAACAACACACAGTTCCTCTTTTCCTGTCTAGTGGGGGGGTTCCGATGATAACTGTGCAGAGGCAGGAGATAGTGAAGGTCATGGGGTCCATTACATGAATAACCAGAACAGATGCTAGTGGAGAGCTGAGAGATGAGCTGTGTTGAGAAAGTAAGAGCACCTCTGACAGAAGGAACTACAGGTGCAAAGGTCCTGGGGCAGAAACAAGGTTTATGGGGCTGGCAGGCAGCAGTGTGGGTGGGACAGAGTGAGGAGAGGGTGGTTGGTGATGGAGGAGGTGTGGTGGAAGGTTGGATGAGCAGGGGATGCTGAGGAGTTTTGAGCAGAGAAATGGTCTAATTTCAGTTTTCAGAAGTTACCTTGGCTGCCCGATAGGGAAGGAGTGTGCTGGAAAAGGAAGGGTGAGGGAGAATTGGGAAGAGGCTGCCCAGGAAGAGACAAAGATGCATTGGAGAAGAATGTGAAGGTCGTGGAGAGGAAAAGAAGGGTTGGACCTCTTGGGTCTTAGTATTGGCTGGTCCTGGGACCTGCTTCCTCATTTATAAAATGAGAGCTACTCTCCCATGTCCTACTAGGTCTGGTGTCCAGGAGGGACTGTTGACTTTAGCCCAGAGAGGGTTTAGCCCAAGGTCTTTGTCTGTTTGCTTTTCCTCTCAGCATTGAGAATCCCTCCCTGGAAAGAATTTCGGTGTATGGCCTAAAGATAAACTTTCCAACTTGCTAAAGTTCTGTTCATATTTCAAGCACAGGATTGTCTTGTAGCCCTTCTCAGTGGGAGGTGGTGGGTGAGGGTGTTACATTATTAATAAAATATGAATACATTAAAATACTTATTTCAGTGTAACTTCCTTGGGAAACGTGATCTTTAATGGAGCTTTTTGGCAAGCAGCGGGAAAGGCACACTGTCCCCAGACCTTTGAAAGCCCTTGATCAGGCTGGGGGTCTCTGTTTCCAACACAGCCCTTGACCCCTTGTGGTTTTAGTTCTGTTTACTCTCTGCAAGCATTTCTGGTTCAAAGGGAGAATCTTTAAAAAGCTGGGTTGGGAAAGTCTATAAAATCTTAACGCATCTTCAACATCAAATAGCTCTTTTAAAGCAGTGATCTGATGAAGTAAATAGGAATTCGGCAGCACAAACCATATGGAACACATTTTCTATAACTGCTCCGCACTTGAATAACAAAGGAGAGGAGTTCTTGGCACAGGGAGTTGGGGGTTTTAATGACCCTTAACTATTTGGCGTAGTTGCCAGATGTGTTTTACCAGGCTGCAACCCCCAAGGACTGGCCCAGCCTTTCTCTTTGGCAAAACATAAGCTAACATGATGTTGCTGCTCATGAAAAGATGTTTGTGCCTTGTTGCACCCCCTCCCTCAACCTGGCATCGCTCCCCATGGGCCTCTGAGCATCATTTCTGATTTGTGACACTAAGCTGTTTATGACGATGCCGCAGAAACCACCTTCATTATTTGAAATGGGGATCAAAGGGTGGAAACATTGTTCAGACTGAATGTTGTTGATAGGACTGGGGCAGGCTGGGGTCTGGGGCTCCCTGGCTTAGCTGGTTCTGCTCTAACGGGCTGTGTGAGCTGGGCAAGTCATGTGACTTCGTAAGCTGAAATGGGACAATGCTATGCTCAAGCTGTTACTGTCAGCTTCTGGTTCTCGTTACGAATGAACCTACCTGACCTGAGAACACAGACATGCTTGCTGCCTTTCGAAGTCATCATCAGGAAAGTCCAGGCCTGATTTCTTTAGGTGTTGGCTTGTTCCTTGAAACCTCTGAGTGTGGATAGATGGAGTGATTCTCATCTTAAGATGACCTTAGAAATGGTTTATCCAACTTTTATGCATTGATAGAGTGTGGATCCCTAGTGACTTTCCCCAATAAAAGACCTACATTTGCAATTTCAGGTGAAGGGGGCCTTCAAGGAGAGCAAACCAAATATCCCCATTTCACAGATGAAAACACTGAGGTCCAAAGAGTGCAAGTGGCTTGCCAATACCATGTGATTTGTCAATGCCAGAACCAAGACCAGAATCTCCCTAACTCATCAGCACTTTGGACCCCAAGTAATTTGTTCACAACAATAAAATGCATCCGTACAGATGAAAAGATTTCCCAACACAAAAGTTCAAAAGCTTGTCCTTTAGGAGGAGAAGGGCAAATGGAAAGGGAGCAAACCACACATCAAGCTCTGAGCTTGATGCTTTCCTTTGTGGTGTTGTTTAGTCTTTAATTAAAAAAACAAAACAAAACAAAACATTTTGTAGAAGAAGAGACTGAAGGTTAGAGAAGCTAGATGACTTGGCAATGTCACACAGCCAGGTACTGGGCAAGGCTGCAGCCAGCGGCCATGATCCTTTGCTCTACTTTGGATGTGATGTCAGCCCTGAGCTTAGTGGTTCTGGGTCTGGGGTCCTGGAGCTGGGGGAGCTGGGTGGTGGTGGGGCTCTGTCTGTCTGCTGGATCCGAGGTTGGATCGCTGCCCTTCCTACCTCTGTTCTCTCTGGAGGAAACTGCATGCTCCCCAGCCTGCAGGGGCAGGAGCCCTGAGAGCAAATCCTCTTTTCCATCCTTGCCAACCGATGGATATGGACAAAAGCCCGCATCTCTGTCCAGAGGAGGAGGTTCGGAGAGCCAGACCAAAGTCACAGCAGATACTGGAGTATTATCTTTTCTTCTTAAAAATCAAGGCTCAATACTGTTACAAGTTTCAAAATGCCTCTGAGACTGGATTTCAGTTGTTTCTACCACAGAAAGGAAATGATAATTATGTGACATAATAGGAGAATTAGCTAACTCTATAGTAGTATAGCAACCATATTGCTATATATGTATGTGTGTTCAATCAACACACTGGACACCTTTTATAATGCTATGTGTCATTATAGTTTTTAAAAAATTAAGTGCCATTTGACTTTTTAAAATGCCACAGAAAGCCCTGGCTGGTGGCACAGTGGATAAGGCGCCGGCCTGCAAACCCAAAGGTCGCTGGTTCGATTCCCAGGGCACATAACCAGGTTGCAAGCCAGGTCTCCAGCCAGGTCCGTAGCTGGAGACGGTGAGAGGCAACCGTACACTGATGTTTCTCTCCCTCTCTGCCTCTCTCCCTTCCCTTCTCTCTCTAAAAAATAAATAAATAAATTTTAAAAGAGCCACATAAAACCAAAGCATTAAGTGCTGAATTTAAGATTTACTGCCTTATGCTGTACAAAGCTGGGGTGGAGCTGCATCTGCCTTGCTGGCTTCCGGCCTGTTTTCCACTTGCTCCCCTGCTCCTAACTTGGCTGACTCCTTGACTCTCCTCCTGCCTGACCATCGACCCCACCCTCATCCTTCCACTCCATCTGTTATATTATGGGAACGGACAGTGTGACGTTCCTTCAAAGAGCAGGTGTCATGAAGGGGCAAAGAGATTCAGCCTGAGGGATGCAGAAAGAAATATGAGATCCAGAAGAAAGGGTCCAGAGGACCAAGCACTGGTCTCTAGCCAACCCTGGGCCATGGGGAGCAGGTGTTCCTCCCCTGCGCTGTGCCCTGGCCTCTGGGAGGCAGGGGTGCATCCCTGCATCGAGGCAGCCGGGAGACAGCTTAGCTCTGATTGCACTTAGGCAGATTCCTGACCATAGTTTGTAGGTTTGGTTCCCCAGGGCAGAGGTTAAGGAGGTACCTGGGACTTTCCCAAAGCCTTGTGGGGAACAGGCTGTGGGCACCGAGCTGACGGGGAGCTGATGTGCACTCCAGGGAACGCTGAGCGGAAGGCAGGCAGCTTTGCATTGTTTCAGGCATGTTAATTAAATACAGGGATTATACACCCTAACTCTTCACAGAGAGCAGGTTTCTTGTACCTCATTAACGGATTTTATACACTCCACTTAGGCGAGACGCATGCTCTGTATTATAAAAGAATGATGGATTTTATGGTCCTAAGCCTTCAGATATTAAGAGAGAAACATTCAGAAATGTCAGTGGTGGGATGGAAGGTGGCACTGGCAGGTCCCCGAGGAGGTGCTGAAGCCAGACATAGTTCACTTGTCTCAGTGCTTCCTGGCTGGCCACAGGAAAGGGCTCAGGCTGGGCCAGGCTGAGCTTTCGCACGGTGAGGGTTGGGCACCCTCCGCTGTTCCGGGCCTGCCCTCCCCTTCCCAGTGACCAGGGTGGATGGAGCAGGGCGGGGCTTAGACATAGGCAGCAGGTGCGCTGTGCTCATGCGCGCGTGTGGTTATGTTGTAGAAATGTGTATGTGTGGGTAGGTGGGACTGGCAAGTAAAACGTCAATATAATTTCCATTTGGATCACAGAAATAACATCAAAAAGTCAAATAGGTATACTAGGATCTTAGTGAGAACCAGCAGGCTCCTGACCAATCCCTCCCACCTGCTTCCTGGTCCCCAGCGGCCAGCACTTTCTACTCTGACCAACTTCTTTCCATAGCCGCCTTTCCGTTTCTTACGTTTGCTCTATTAGAGGTTATCGGCGGACTGGCTGTTGTGAAGGTGCAGGGTTAGCTCGCTTCTCCCATCTCCCACCCGCCCACATGCGAGCCCCTGCGTTCTCCCAATTCATTTGTCCTCCACGTTGGTTAAACGGACAGCATTTTTATGACCATGAACATGTTATTCGCAGTGCAGACATGCAGTACCTCATGATCATAGTTTCCTTCTTCTGCATCTGTGTATTTTGTCCAGAGCTAAATTAACTGTTGTCTTTGTTTGTGGGATTCCCATGCACCCAGACTTGCTGAGACTGCTGGTGAGGTTGAAGCCAGGGGAGCTGTGCCCTGCAGCATGGTCCCTGGAGCCACCCCACCCGCGGCCTGCACCCCGTCTCCCTGGGACTTCCTTTCATCAGCCCTGGAGATGCCCCGCCCCCCGCCCCACCTGTGCTCCATCCTCAGGTTCTTGGATTCCACTCTCAGCCTCATTCTCACTGGGTTGATGGCTTCTTCTCAAAGAAGCCATCTTTTGAAAGATTATGCAAGTCTTAGGGAGATCTTTTTTCCTCCCTGAATGCTGGATTGATAATTAGCTGGGTATAGAACACTAGGCTGCAAATACATAAATAGTAGTCACCCTTTCCCTGTGGTTTCTAGATCAACCGTTGTCTGAAAATATTGAATAGAAAATTCCAGGAATAAACAATTCATTGGTCTTAAACGGCATGTTGTTCAGAGCAGCATGAGGCCCGTGATGTCCTGCTCAGACGTGAGTCATCCTTTCACCCTGTGTCTCCATGCTGTAGCGCTTCCTGCCCATGGGTCACGTAGCAGCCACCTTGGTTATCAGCGCAATTGTCACAGTAACATAGTGCTGGTGCAAAAGTAACCCTGGTTTCCCTTAACCGTGGCCCCAAAGTTGAAGAGTAGTGATGTCGGCAACTCAGATATGACAAAGAGGAGTCATAAACGCTTCCTTTAAGTGACAAGGTGTGTGCATACAGGACAAAACATAGTACATGAAGGGTTCCATGCTATCTGCAGTTTCAGGCATCCGCTGGGGGTTTTGGAACATGTCCCCCTTGGATAATGGGGTGCTACTGTATATTTTATGCTGACAATTTTGAAATATCTTCTCACTGATTTTAGGAGTTAAATATAGTGAAACCTTGGTTCTCACCCTTAATTCTCTCCAGAAAACTGTTTGGGAGGCAATTTGTTTGAAAACCGAACCTCCTATGTCTGTCACCAAACAGACCTGTGACTGATCATATAGATATCAGTATAAAAGGGCCTTGGGTAGAGAATTGAGATCTGAAGTTTTGTCAGACAACTGAGACATTTGTTTCTATGGTCAACTTGGTCGAACAATTCTGTTCTCGACCAACATATTCTGGATTCTCACTATTTAGCCTTGTATGTATTTGGCAAATATCATTCCCAGTTTGAGCCATCTTCTCACTTTCAGGTGCCTCTTGATTGACAGAAGTTTTTAAATTAAGGGTGGTTTAAATTAGCAATGTTTTTATAGTTTATTTTCCATGTGGCTAATAATTCACTCATCCTGCACCAATTATTATTTGTTCTACCATCTCCCCTCCCTGAAAAATTAGCTCTGTAAAAAGAAGTATATATATGTTGTACTCCACCTCCATGAGTCAGTTTGTCTATCCCCACACTAATATGACATTGACCCGTAAGTTAATTCCTGATGATTGGTGGGACAGGTGTCCCCATCTTTGGCATTTGGAGTGTACTGACTACTTATGTTCCTGTCTATGTATCTAATGACTCTTTAAAAATATGCATAGCCAGGTGGTTCAGTTGGTTGGAGCATTGCCATGTACACCAGAAGGCTGTGGGTTCAATTCCTGGCATACCTCAGTTACAGGTTTGATCCTAGGTCAGGGCATGTGCAGGAGGCAACTTAGTAATGTTTTTCTCTCTCACTCTCTTTCTCCCCCTTCATCCTTCCTCTCTCTCTAAAATCAATGAACATACCCTTAGGTGAGGATTAATATATATATATATAACAGCATCAGAACTTAATAACTTCACATATGCAGTTAACAAAGCAAATTTCCCAAACTCTTTAATAAATTTATAAACTGTTTGAATCAGGATTCAAATAAAGTCCATCCCAAGAGTCTACTATGGTCTGGATTCTTCTATTACATCATCATAGTATCATTTAATATGTCCTCCTGTTCTCTGTATGTCTTGTAGAAGGAGTTTAAGGCTTGATTGGATTTAAGATCGTGTTGGGGAGGGGAAGTGGCAAGACTGCCTCAGGTAGCGCTTCCATCAGGAAACAGGTAACCTTCAGTTGTCTCTCTTTCATGTTATGGCAGCCATGGACCACTGCGGCCTAACTCCGTTAATTCAGTAGGGATTACAGAGCGGTTGCATTCTAATTATAAGTCCCTCCGACTAGTTATTTTATAAAGATACACTCTCCTTAATGAACTATTAACTACCTTGAGGTATGCTTTATAAAGGAACACAGGATAAGTAGGATCACCCCAGAATCAGTGATTTCCACTGAGCTGGCAGTGATCCTTTTATTGACCAGTTTTACACATAATGACTTCATGGGCATCCTCCAAAGGTAACAAATGTTTTTATAAATACCATGATGAATCCACTAGTGAAATCTATGTGTTTTAGTCCATTTTAGTCATTATTCTCACTGATGTCCCAATTGCCCCATCTATGGTGACCAGGAGTTTTTTTGAGTTACCCCAAAATCTTTTCACCTGACCCAGGAGTTTGTCAGTTTCCAGACCTGGAATTAGCCATTTGTCCAAGTCCTGGGCATTACGAGTCCTTATTACTATTGGCTTAGTCATTGTGTCTGGACCATTTTAGTGGATAGAGCTTGGGGATACATACATTTATACATACATACATTCCTACACATTAAAGATATATCAGGGCTTCTTAAATTTGTGATGACATGGTCTTTAACTTCATCAGTCTTATTCTAAGATTTCCCCTCAATGGCATTAATATCATTTTGAGTTCTTACCAACAATGTATAAAAGTATTTTTTTCCCTTACATATTTTTTAAAAACTTTAAGATGAAAATTAGTATCTCATCATTGTTTCGACTTACATTTATCTTTTTCTGAGCAAGCTAAAAGTTATATATAAGATAATTCCAATAATATGCAATTTTATATATTTAAATTATATATGTGTATCTGGTATGTGTGTGTGTATACACACAAATAATACACATATACATATTTATTTACACATTAACTTGTCAAGATCCACAAAAAACCTTATGGGAATTTTTAGTAAAATTGCATATAATCTATAGACTCGTTGTCATCTTGATGGTTTTATGATATTGTAACTTTCTGCCCATGAACTTGGTCTGTTTCTTTACTTATTTGATCTTTTTCAATGTCTTTCAGTAAATCTTTCTAACCTCTTCCACAAAAGTTTGAGTATATTTTCAGCCCTTTTATGCATTTTGCTGCTATTATAAATGGCATCTTAAAAATTTTTATATGTATTTCATAGTGAAATAAATATAATTGAGTTTTGTACATTTCTCTCATGTGCAATGGTTTTGCTAATTTTCCTATTACTTTTAATCATTGTAGACTCTTTTAGGTTTTCCATGAAGACCCTCATCTAGGATGACTGATGGTTTTATTTTTTTATTCTAATCCTGCCTACATTTGATTTCTTTTTTGTGTCTGCTGCTGAATGCCTTCAGGATGGCATTGGATCACATCAGAGTCGTAGGCTATCTGTGCTGAGCACCATCAGAGGTCCCTTGTCTGGCCAGGGAGCAAAAAAGATTTAGCCTTTTCTACTCGCTCATGTGCCATCTCTGTTTGGATCTGACTTCTGTGCCGTAAAGATTTCTGCCAAAGTTTTGCCAGTTGACTTGAGTGGTGAAACCTCCTCTGTTTAGCCAGCTTGGATGGGCAGAGGGAAATGTGGCCTGATGCCATCGTGAGCAGGGTGGCTGGGCTGGGACTAGTAAGTTCTGGAATAAGGATCCCTGAATCATCCTGGGTGGTGAGAGCCTGAGGGGCCGATATGAGCTGCCAGTTCCCTATCATCGAGACAAAAGAGGCAGCAGAGTGTAAAGTAAAACCTAAGTATTGGCAGACCAGGAGCGGCCCTCGCCCATGGTGGGCCCATGTACAAGGGCCCGCATCTGGCTGTGCTGCCTGTATGTTATTTCCCTGACCTTAGACCTTCTATATACCTGTGGTCACTGCGGTTAGACTCTACTTCAGCACTGTGAAGGCTAAATGTCATTGCACATGGAAAGCCCCCAGCCTGTGCCCTGGCCTGAAACAGGCTCAACACACAGTAGTTCTTGGCGGCTGCAGCACCTCAGTAGCCATTCAGTGCTGCACCTGCCAAGAACCGCTGTGTGTTGAGCTCCTGTTGATTCCAAGACGTGAGCTGGGGGCACTGCTGCCTGCGAGCTGTGGGCTCCGTGGCCAGCTCAGCCGTCCCTCCCCCCACTCCTGTGCCACGGTTCTGAGGGGTGGACACCACGCCCATCATAGCACCCATTCTGGAAAACAGAGACTACTCTTGTTGCCCTGGTTTGCACCCTGCTGCCAACACCTGCTTTGCTGATATGCTCCAGAGCAGTTGTTCAGTTTCGGGGCAGCGCTCACGCTGCAGGCTCCATCAATAGACCAGTCTCTGGCCCTCGCAGGGGTTGTGGGATCTGGGTAGCCAGGGTCAAGTTGTTTCAGTCACAGGCGTGTTTAGTATAGACTAGTTTTTATTTCAGCGACCCAAAGAATAATAAAGGACCAATGCAAATTTCTAGAACACACCCCATCTGGGCCACACAGTCATGGGAGTTCTAGACTAAAGCCTGACATTTGCTGCATGAACGTCGGCACATCCCCTCCCGGCATTGTCCCTCGGCTTTCCCAGTTCGGCTGTCGAGGATTCTCTGTCCCCTCCCTGGTTTCCCCCTCCTGAGCATGGCCCTGGCTCCAGGCAGGGTCTGCCTGCTCGAAAGCCCAGCCAGGAAGGCGTCAGGCAATTCACTGTCCTCATTCCTTGCATTATTATCATGACCAGTCTCCTTCGCACATTTTATCCTTCATTTTACGATAGCTCTTAAAGACTGTTAGGAGCTCCCTCCGCTCCTTGAGGAATATTTACGCATTTTTATAGGGCTCTCATGGTGGAGAGACGCCCTTATTAGGGGCCGGCCTGGAGATTCTGCATTAAAGGGGCATCAGGAAGCTTCGCCCTGAGGGTAACGATGCCGATGTGCCCCCTGTTCCGCCTGCTCGTACAGGCACCTGTTTGAACTGATTTCTTTGGGGGGGAATTAAGGGATCTTTGAGAATTTCAAATGGCACCGAGATGTTGAGCTCTTGCTGGTGTTTGCAACATCAGCGGTCGCGGGCGGGAAGGTTGGGAGGAAGGGGGCCTGTGCTTCCTGCTCTGGTTTTGCACCCTGTATTTTTGAGGGTTGTACTTGGCTTCCCGGTAAGAAATGAGCCCCGGGCCAACAGCCTGGACTTACTCCTGCCTCGTCCCCTGTGGCTTTGGTCCCTACTCCACGTTTCACGACTCTGCCTTCCCAGCACATCCTAGATTTCATGGGATCCGAGGAAATCTCCAGCCCTGTTTGTTTTTGATAGACTTTATTATCATTATTTTCAGAGCAGTTTTAGGTTCACGGTAAAATTGAGCAGAAAGAAGAGAGTTTTCAATAAACTCTCCTGCCCCACACATCAGCTCCCCACCCCCACCTGAGTGGTGTATTTGTTATGATCGAAGAACCATATCAACATGTCGTTATCCCCCAATGTCTGTAATTGACATACGGTTCACTCTTGGTGTTGTGTATTTTATGGATTTTGACAAAAGTATAATACACATGTGTGTCTACCATGAGAGTGCCATATAGAATTGTTTTTTTTTTTTCCTTTTAATTTTATTGTTGTTATATTACATCCATCCCTTTTTTGCTCCCCTCTGTCCCCCTCCCCACCCACCCTTTCCCCCCAAAGTAGAATTGTTTTGTTGCCCTAAACATCCTTTGTGCTCTGCCTGTTCATTCCTAGCCCTACCACCTTGCAACTGCTGATCTTTCTACTGTCTCCATAATTTTGTCTTTTCCAGCATGTCATAGAGTTGGAATCATACAGGATGTATGGCAATTAAAGACTTATCTATGTCTTTCCATAGCCTGATAGCTCATTTCTTTTTAGCACGGAATGATATTCCATTGTCTGGATGTACCATAGTTTCTTTAATCATTCATCAGCCGAAAGGCACGTTGGTGGCTTCCAGGTTTTGGCAGTCATGGCTAAAGCTGCCGTAAACATCCGAGTAAGGGGGCATGATTGCCGGATCATCTGATGAGTAGCTTTGGTTTTCTGAGAAACTGCCCGCCCACGTGTCTTCCAGTGTTCCATCCCTGCTTTGCGTCATGTCTAGTCCTCTTGGGAAGTGGGCTATCTAGGCCAGGGGATTTGGAAGACCACCCCCTTTTTGTCTCCCATCCCCAGGCCTTCGAAGTTCTCTGAGTCCTCCTCCTACCTCCGTAGGATCCAATGCAAAGGTCTTTTCACAGCCTGTCACCTGGCTTCCTACACCAGCCCCAGGGATGAGCAGTGCCTGTGGCCATTGCTGTTGCCATGGCGACCAAAGGCAGGAAGAGGGGCACACCCTGAAATCTGGAGTCTAGTCCTTGCTTCTCAAAGCACAGTCCGGACCACCTGTACGGGAGACTGGGGCTGGTTAGACCGGCAGATGGCCGGCTCCCCCACAGTTCTAGTGGAGCAGAACCTCAGGGGGCTCCCCAAAATTCTACACATGTAACTCCTCACCTCCCTTTTCCCAACGCTGATTCTCATGCTGGGCTCTGAGAATCCTTGACCCATGTCCCAAGTCTGCTGTTCACCAGTCCCCTAGGGCCTGGAAAAGGAAATGGCCCAGAGTTCCAGGGTTCCCCTCCTGCCTGGAGGTTCTCCGTAGACTGGGGACCTTCTGCTCTGCTCCCTGGGAAGCCCCCTTCCCCCTGCCCTCCTTTGTTCCAGTCGGGCCTGCTGCCATCCTCCGGTTCCCTGTGCCTTTTTCTCTATCGCATTTTAATTGATTCCGAAGTGTTAAGGCATTTAGTGAGTATGAATTTGTGTTTCGCTGAAATCAATTTCTTTCTGCAAGCTTGCTTCCCCCTTCTTTGAAGTCAGCTAAATCTTGCCTCCCCAAATTAAATGGCTCAGGGCGGAACCGGTGCGGAGTTGATTACCTCGCGCAGGGGCAGCTCTGGCTCTGCTGATCTGGTTTGACCTAATTTGGCCCAGAAATGCTGTCCCCCTTCACAAGCACCATCCTCACTGTGGAGGCAGGGCGCTCTACTCTGTCCGCCAGGGGCCAAGAGGGAGGAGAGGGACGCTGGAGGGTGATCTGCCCAAATGGGAGTGAGGATGTGTCAGGGGCGGGGATGTTCCTGGCCTGTGGAGTATGGGGGTGACCCCACAGAAGAAAAGCAAATGTGTTTCTTTCTCAGTTACTGTTTAAAGCCGATTGTCCTCCCTGTGGGCCTGGAGACCAGTGTGCCCACACGGAGAGGCCAGGAGGTGCCATGAAAACACAGGTGTCTCTGTGTGACTCTGAACCTGTTTCCACATCTGTGAAATGGTGACTGTCATGTCAGGTGCTTGCCAAGTGATGGACTTGGGATTATTATCATTAAAGCTCCAAAGGACTGGTGTTAACCTGCTCATTTTACAGGTGCAGAAGCTGATACTTGGTGCACTTAGGTGGCTTAGCTGCAGCCACATTATCTGTCCCAGCTGCCGGATCAAGTTGTGGGTTCTCTGCTGACCTCAGGCCCCTGGGGTCAGTGGCCCTATCAGAGCCCAGGAGGCCGCCCGCTGTGGGTTTGGTTCTCCACTCTCAGACTCTCCCTTCCCATGAGGGGTGGCCATGGCTTACTTTTCCGTTCTTGCTCACTGATCAAGGTTTACACCCCTGTGTCCTGGTCTGACACAGCGGGAAGTAAGTGTTCAGACAGTGAAGGAGGCCCTGCCATGCCACATCCATGCCTGCTGTCACGTATGGAGAGCAGAGGCTGAGCTGTGCGCATTTACGACCACCCAAGGCAGGTCAAAGAGCGAGATGCACTTGGTGTCACAGCAACGTCTTGGGGGCTGGCTGACCCCAGGGGCTGCGTTTCAATCCCAAGTCCAGTCCTGTGCCATCTTCGCCTCACTTCCCTCCACTGTCAAATGTGGGAGTCCCGCAGCTTCCGTATCCTTCCTGCTCCCACGGGGTTGTGAAGAATGGACAAATTCATGGATGTGAGCCTATTTTCCATGTTCCTTGGCATGCTGTAGGCACTCAAAAATGCTTTTGACGTTTACACCTGTGGCGACAAATAATGTAATAAAGTCTGTTAGCAAATAACAACTCGGTTAAAATACCTATGGGATATTTTATGCGTCTCTGTCCGTGAGTGCAGACAGGACAGATTTTAGCTGATTTGTCTGCCAAAATGCCTTCAGTCCTGCAGCCCCAGGGACAGGATGTGACTCCAAATCATGAGGATACCTGTCTTGGTTAAAAAAAAAAAAAAAATGTGCACCCCCTCTCTCACTGCCACGCACACAGGGTGACCAGGGAATGTGCTGATTACAGACACATGAGAAAGTTCCGCCTCTGCTGGTTGGATCAGCAATTCTTCCTCCTGGTTTTGCTTCACCCCAGGGTGTCTCCAATTATCTCAAGAAGGGTCAGGAACCACTCAAGATGTTATTAATTTTAATTCATCCTAATTAAATATATAAATGGGCCATGCACTACTTTGTGGAAGGGGACAAGGAGAAAAATAACATCTTAAAACCAAATACACGGTTCCTGAGCTCAGGTAGTCACCTCCTCAGGGGCCGGGGATTCATGGTTACTTTCTGTTCTCTCCTCTTCCTCCTACTCTTTCTCTCAGTTGATGTGTGTCCTGCGGGGGTGCGCTGACTGAACGGCAGAGAGCGATTCTGTCCGGAGAGCCTGTGGTGCAATGGGGAATGTGAGGCCGGGCAGGGCGGGGTAGGTGGGGTCCTGAGGCCTGGGCTCTGGTCCTGCGTTTACAGGTCAGTGCTACGTGACTTCAGGCAGATCTGCTTTGGAGGAACCTCTGCTGAGGCTCATTACCTTCTGCCCTTCCTGTCTCGTTAGGTCTTGATGAGCCTCAAGGCAACATGGAAGGGGCCGTGCACAGTAACCAGAATGTCCGTCGACCCGCCTCCCTTCACTGCATTTATTAAGCACCATCTTGTGTCAGGCCCTGGGCCCCTGGGGGAGAGCAACCATGTGCACGAGAGGAGGGCACGCTGCTCCTGAGCAGCTCAGAGCAGACAGGGTTGCAGTGGGATCTGAGGAACGTGTGGTAAATGTGGCCCGTGAAGGGGACAGCTGCTGCCGCAGCCTTCGTACCAGGACATCCCTGGACCTCCAGATACCGCTCCCGGGGGTAGTGAAAGAATAGCCCGTTCATGGCGAGGACTGATGGGGGAAGGGCCTGCACCCCAGGCTTTGCTGTTTCTGAGGGAGGTTGTGTGCTCTGCCCAACTCCTCTCTCAGGTCTCTGTGGGGTTAGAGACAGAGGAAGGGGTCAGCTCAGCATGGGCTTGTGGGACAGGGGAGACGGGGCACGGTGGACGGAGCCTGCCGATTGGCGTGGTTTTAGGTGAGGAGAATGGCAGTGGGGATGGGGGTTGGGAGGTGATCAGTTGCATGGTGAGGGACAGGGGCTGGGAGAGGATTTGTCCTTCACGCTGAGAGGTGACCACGCTTACTCAGGGCATCACAGTTTCTGTGGCATCCCTGCAGGTTACTGCGCTGTCCTCGCCCACTGAGGCCTGGAATAGGCCAGTCTCTACAGGAAGGAGTCTGTCACTGAAGAGTTCAGGAGACCCTGAGGACAGTGGGTGAACAGAGCCAGGAGCCCATGGGAGGTGGAGCCCATCAGCTGCCAGTGGGTGCCAAGCAGGTGGCCCAGGGAAGCAGGCCTGGCCGCCCTTGCTTTGTTCTCTAACATCCCTGGGCTTCTGGCACCCGGCACGTTCCACCCTGCCTCCTTTCTGATTTTCTCCCTTCCCCTACTTTCTCTCTGTATCCGGCCAATGCTGGCTCACCTTCAGCCTCATCTTAGCTTTCTTTTCCTTTGGGAACCGCCCCTCTAACCTCCATGGATTGGGCTGGGTGCCGTCCCAATGGATATTCACAGCCCCGCACCCCGTGCCTTTCATGTCATGGTTCTCAACCCCTTGAATTGCAATGGCCTCTTTTCACATGGTGGCTGCATGAGGCCATGTCTGTCCTCTGGCTCCAAGCACAGGGCTCAGTGCCTAGTAGGTGCTCAGTAAATGTCTGGAATGAACAACGTGTGGAGGTTATTGGTGCAGAGCCAAGACCACCAGGAAGATCGATGCGGTGTGACTAGGCGGCAGGCGTCACTGCGTGCTGTCAGGGCTCGGGGACCGGCGTTCCTGCGCTGGGTCACAGACGGTCCTGAGGGTTCTGGGTTGACCTTTCTGCTCCTTCCTCCCCCAGCCGCTCACTCCCAGGGCTGAAGCTGCAGCCACATTCCCAGTTCTTTAAATGTCTTGGGTGATTTTTCAAACATTTTACCTCCAACGTGCTTCGCATGCTGCCACACATTTTAAAACCCATACATAATTTAAGGAACATTTAATCAATAGAGTCTTGATTCATTTTTCCCTTAAATCATCAGTATTATTGTTGCGAAGCACCCATTTGAAGTTCAGGAAGGCTTTTAAGCATCTTTAATAACCATTTTCTTCCCTTGCGTCTTATTTTTTTAAACTATCTTTTTGAAAGATACCTTTTCCAGTGGTTGAATGAGCTCAAAATGCCAGCTTCCCCATTGCTTAAACTGTGTCCAGCATGCAATTCTAGAAGGCAAATAGACTTTTCCAGAATTCGTTCATAAGTGTGTATGTTTAGCCAAAGCAGTTTTGGCTGCTGGTGGTTTCACAGTATCTGAGAAGGGTGCTGAGCTCCCAGCTGGGATCTGAGACTGGCGGGGTGAGCACGTCAGGCCTGCTCCAAGGACACCTTGCTTCTCACACCTGGAGGCCTCACATCTTTTAAGCACCAAAAAAGTACATGGCAGGCAATGAGCGCCATTTTCTTGGGTCTGATGCAGTTTTCAGTCCATGCTGTGGTTCTCCTATTGCATCTTACGTTCACTCAGTGCTTAGTGTTTACCTGGTATTGTGCTAAACCTTTCATGTGCGTCCCCTCGCAGGTTTTTATTGTCCTGTTTTGCAGACAAGGGAACTGAAGCAGAAGGGTTGTGAACTAGTTTCCTGGGCTGTTGTAACAAGTGACTTTAAACCTGGTGGCTTCAAACAACAGGGGTGTATAGTTCTGGAGGCCAATAGTCTGAAATCAAAGTGTATGTAACCCTGCATGTCTAAGTCTCTGGGGGATTATCTGTTCCTTGTCTCTTCAAACTGTAGCATTCCTTGGCTTGTGGCCACATCATTCTAATCTTTGCCTCTGTGGTTACCTTGCCTCCTTCCCTTCATGTGTAGTGTATTTTCTCCTCTGTGTCTATCCCCTATCAGGACACTTGTCATTTATTGTATTTAGGGTCCTTCTGTGTAATCCAGGACAAACCCCTCCTTTTAGGATCCTTGACTCAATCCATCTTTTGCCGTAGAAGGTATAATATTCACTCTTGTACCATATAACAATCACCAGTTCCAGGTGAATGTTACCTTTTGGGGGGTACCATTTAGCCCACTACAGCTTGTAGGGAGCACCATCAGGGTTTGAACCCCAGCGGTGTGGTGGCAGAGGTGGGCTCTGTGCTTCCTGCTCCATTGCTGATGGGGCAGGACGATGGTGGTAGAAGCTGTTGGGCTCAGTCAACTTGGCTACGGTTTTCATTGTTTTGTCTCACTTAGGGTCCCAATGTCCTGTCCTAGTCTATTCAGGTTGATATAACAAAATGTCACTGACTGTGTGACTTAAAAATAACAGAAACTCATTGCTCATAGTCTGGAGGCTTCTGGTGAGGGCCCTCTGCCTGGTTCATAGCCAGCACCTTCTTGCTATGCCCTCAAATGATGGAAGGGGTTCGGGATCTCTCCGGAGCTTCCCTCTTAAGGGCACTAATCCCTTCATGAGGGCCTCATCCTTGCAATGGCCCACTTTCTAAAACTATCATTTTTGGGAGTTGGGATTTCAACATACAATTTGAGGGGCACAGACATTCTGCCTTTTTGTCTTTTGTCTTTTGTGGGTTTGTTCCCAACTTGACAAAAATACTTAGGTCTTTTCATTTCAGTCTGTAAACTTCACAGTTAATGTGGTCTGTGTCTTTTAGTGTGGACCATGGTCTTGGATTGTGGACTGTGATGGGACAGTTCACTGGAGTGTGTGGTTAAGCTATTACATTAAAGATGTTAATCTATCTCTGTTATTAAATTAGCATGAAACAACCATATATTTTGTCAATAACTATCACATATCAGCAATTACATGTGGTTCAATTTCATATTTAGTTAAAATATACTACCCATCAGTATTCTTATCTCTGTCCTCCACTTGTCTTCATCCCCTGCTTCCTCCAAAGGCCAGCTAAACATTCCAGTTGCCTGTTTGTGCCTTTGATTCCACGCCCTGGCTAATTGGACCCATCTCCACTTTGGAGTTACTGAGGCACATCTTGAGCAGATTTGGCGTCTTTGCCATGCACCAAGACCCACCCTAATTTTGACTGTCTCTGAAGAAGCCACAAAGCAGCCAACCTATCTTGCAGTCATCGGCTTCCATTAAGGGTTTGGGAAGCATCTGTCTGGAACCAGCATATTTTCCCTGCCTGGAACACCAATGGCAAGATTGTGTCCTGTGCCCACAACTAACACAAAGTACTTGCAGATAGTGTCAGGTGGGTCCAAGTCTGAAAATCCCCCTTCTCCCTCAGCATCTCCTCTTCTCTGCAATGTGACCTGGCTCTCACCTGGAATCCTGCCTCACTCTACACACACATTTAATGCATCCTGAAAGGTTAACCTATATTATGCATGGGCAACAGTGTAAATGTTTCCTTTCCTGGCAAGAACTGTGTTATTGGAAATCATTTATTAAGATTTATGTCTTAACAGAGCTGGAGGTTGTTTGCATTGTTAAGGTTCCCAAAAGCCAGGCTGGAAATTCTGGGATGGGGTTTACACAGAGATGTGGAGTCCCTAGGAATGCTCCTCCCAGAAATAGAGCTGCCATCCCATTAATATTTATCACATGTGCACTATCTGTGTGTGCCTTCAAGAATGCAGTCATGACTTACTGGTTGGGTGACCTTGGGCAAATGGATTTCTCTCTTTGAGTCCTAGTTTCCTGTCTGCAGGATGGGCTGATAATAATGGCACACATTTTATAGAGTTGCTATTAGGACTCATGGGCTTGGCCCAGTGCCAAAACCACCTCCTTGTAATTCTAAATATAAAAAGCATTTTGTAAGAAGTGAATTCTCTGTTGCTGATGATAGTGGCTTGGCAGAGATTGAGAAATCGATCAACAGATTTATAGAGGGGATTCCACCACTGGAAGAGAGATTTGCCCATTTAGCCTGTGAATCTAGGATTATATGCATCTTGATCTGGGAAGAAAGTGAAAATGTATATCCTGGCAGGTGAAAGGCTGGAGGGATTATCAGAGAGACCTAACACAGAGTCAATAATGTGGTTAGAGCTTAATTATTACATAATTTTATTTTCTTATAGTTCTGGAGGTAGGATGTTCCACATCAAGGTGCTCAATAATATGACTTACTGAGTACTTGTTGAGAAACCAACCCAGAACAAGGTACTAGGGACACACAGATGGGTGTTCCTGTACATCTGTCCTGGAGGAACTGTGCCTCCAAATGTCTAAAATCATTGTGAAAGATTAGGGGGTGGGTAGAACAGTGTAGGGAAAAGAAAGAGAGCTAACATTTGTTAAAGATATGCTATATACCAAGCATTGTATATATCCCGCCCCCTCCTTTGTTAGATACTATTAGCCCCATTTTATAGGCACAGAAATGAAGCCTGAAGGAGGCTGTGATTTAATCAATGTCTCTATATCAGTCAGGATGAGCTAGGTTATGCTGCAGCAATAACCATCTCCAGAGTCTTCATGGCTGAAAAGAAAGGTGTACAGTATTTCTTGCTCACACTAGATCCATGGTGGGGAAGCTGTGGGTTCTGCTTCTTATTGATTTCCTTCTTTAGGAACCTTGACATTTGCCATGCTAAAGGGGAACAAAAATGGTGGAGCAAGCATTGACCCTCAGAGTTCTCATTCATTGGCCAAAGCAAGCCACCTGGCTATATCCAACTTCCAGGAGGTATGAACATCCATCCTACCACCTGTCTGAAGAGGGAGTGCCAAAATGCTGGTGAATAACCCCACTGAGTACCAGCCTCTAAGCAAGTGGCACGGCCCTGGTCCTTAGCACAGTGACTGGCCCAGAAGTAGGTCAGGATTTAATTTACCCCTCTTTTCTAATTTTCTTAGGAAAATTAATGTTGGAGGACTTACTTGAACCCAAAGCCTCAATTTCCCCATCTGCAAAGTTCTGGAGGTGAACTTGTTTGTCTCTGATACTCTCGTGAGATTGGACTACCTGTGTGGTTTTGCATTCCAGGCGAGGGGACCTGAACATTGTTTTGAAGTCTGTTAGGAGTCTTCTTCCCTCCTGGGCATGAGCTCAAGGTGATTTGGCTCCTGACACTTGGGGTTAGTGGGATGTCCTGGCTGCACGGGCCAATCCAATGGAGAGAAGCATCTTCTCTACCCAGGTTTGCCGCCATAGCCCCAAGGGAGGCACACGAACGTGTCTTGGCAGCTGATGGAGATACAGTTGTCTTTTCAGTGGTTAGGGACCTGAAGGAATCCAGGAACGAGAAAGTGCTGGTGATTGAACAGAGAGGCAGGTGGTCTCACTGTCTAGCCCACGCCCACACAGACGTCCACCCCCTTAAACCACCAGCCTGTACACTTGTACTAATTCCTTTCCAATCCCCACCTTCCCTTTCCTCCTCTCTCTTGTTTCTCAAATGAAACCCGAGACTTGAAGTGGCGTGAAGCAGAGCCACGTGACCCAGGGTACATCCAGGCAGTCTGGTCTGTCAGGCTGCCCAGTGCTCGCCACTCTGGAGCCCTGGGGGCGCAGGGACCCTCGCTGGGCTTGGGCTCCCCTCCTGTGTTTGGTGAGTCACTGGCCAAAATGTGCCAGTTAGTGGGACCTGCCTCTGGTGGAGTGGTGATGCCTGCCCACGGCCCATTTCCCAAGACTTCCTCCTCGTTAGCCTTGGCTTGTTCTCGGCAGCGAGAGGAACAGCGCTTTGATCTCTACCACTTGCCTCTGGCCACAGGTCCCAGGCCACTGAGCCCAGCTATTCTCTCTCTTTTCCAAAGGCCAAGAAGGCAGGCAATCTGCTCTACCCTCTCCAGTGCTTTTCCCACGGTGGCCTTGAATTCTCTATTTAGCTCTAAGCAACGCATTCTGGCTTAGTGCAGAGATAGGCTCCAACCCACCCCATTGCTTCTCCACCCTCCTTTCCCACATGGCCCAGCGGAGTGGCAAATCAATGTGTTAAAAGACTGATCCAAGCCCTGGCTGGTGGCACAGTGGATAAGGTGCTGGCCTGCAAACCCAAAGGTGGCTGCGTCAATTCCCAGCCAGGGCACCTACCCAGGTTGCAAGCCAGGTCTTCAGCCAGCTCCATAGATGGAGGCGGGTGAAAGGCAACCATACATGGATGTCTCTCTCCCTCTCTGCCTCTCTCCCTTCTCCTCTCTCTGAAAGTAATAAATAAAATCTTAAAGAAAGAAAAAAAAGACTGATCCATTCCTGTGTAGTAGATGGATTATTCCCAAGTCTTTACTCCCTCCTTGTAATAGGATTATGTATCCTTGTCACATGACTTGGCTGAGCCTTTCTCTAGGAAAAGTGGAACATTTACCTCTGCCCCTTTGACTTTGGGTATGGCCATGGGACTTACCGAAGCCAATAAAATGCTAGTCGATGTGACAAAAGCTGAAGCTTTCATTGTACTTGTGTGATTTCCCCCAGAGCCTTGCCATTTGCTATGAAAAGAGAAGCTCAGATTAGCTGCTTGCTGACTCTGGAGAGAGTAGGATGATCCTGGCTTTCTCTTCTCCCCCAAAGTCAGAAATAGAGCTTCCCCCGCAAATCTGCAGACCAAAGAGCAAAAACTGTTTATTGTACCACAGTGAGTTTGGAGTTGTTGGTTACACAGCAGTGGGGCAGAAGGACAGCTGGTTATCACAGGGATGAACTTGGTGCTGGGGCTGTGCCATTTTCTTTTCCAGCTCCATCAGGCCCTAGGTAGTCACGGTAGGAATCACAAAAACTGGCTGAAGATGGACACAGGGAGGGTAAGCTGGTAGCTCACTGTGCCTGGTTGACACTCTGGGGCGGGTCTGCATCCAGACCCCCGCGTTCCGTCTACCAGCTCCAGTGAAATTGATGGCCAAGGTACAGCCCAGGTCTCTGCAGTCTCTCAATTTTAAAGCATCGAATCAAATTTGTACATCACTCTGCAGGCAAAACAAAAACACTCCTGAGCAGCCCATGGGCTACCAGCCTGCAGCCTCTGTTCTGTTCACCCTGAATGTGCCCTTTCTTGGAGTTTTTGGCAACAGCTAAAGTTCTCATGGAAGGTTCTAGGAATGCAGAATAGCCGTCATCACATACTGTTTCGTGGATGGTATTCCTTCGGTGCTGCTGACGTAGTTCCCATTTGACCAAGAAAGAGCACTAGACTGAAGACCCGGAGCTTGGAGTTTGGGTTTGAACCCTGCCGCTAGTTGACTTGTGTGGCATTGAGTGAGTCACTTTCACTGTCTGGTCCCTAGTTCTCCCAGCAGCATAATAACTTCACTGCTTGTAAGCTGAGGGACTGGGAGTGAATAGCTTCACGTCTCCAGGTATTAACATCCTCCTGTATAAAATGGGCCTCTGCTGCTCAGCTGACAGGGTTAAATAGGGGTTGAAGGAGATGGTAAATGAAGCCCGAGCACACAGCCTGGCACACAGGGTCCGATGGATGTTTGTTGGGACCCCTGCTGCTGCTAATGATGGACCATAATAAACAAAAACATGTGGCCTGGATTCTCTACCAGGAGAGGGGGAACAAAAGCTGGTGCACAGAATTCCGCGGTGGCTACTCCACCTGTAGCAGAAGTGCACTGTGTTCCGATTCCTGCTGTATCTAGTACCCGAGGGCTCCGGCTTTCGTGCCCTGCCCAGCCTTGTCAGGCCCCCAGTACACAAATTCTCTCTTGCTCTTTGCTCACGGCCTACGTGCGTGCCCGTCCCGCACGCTCAGCCCCGAGTATGTGCTTTTCACAGGTTGGCTGACGACAGGCAGAGGCTTGCCTTGATTTCCTACCTGCAAGATGCTCTGTAAGAGGTTTCCAGCTGAAATGGAGGCAAGACCCCTCCCGGCTGCCAGCCTGGTGCTCGTGTAAGTTTCTAACTCCTGCAGCACCTGGCCTCCTTTCCTAGGCCAGGACCAGTAGGACAGTTGGGTAGGAAAAGGGTCTGCACACTGTCATAGCCACCAGAGAGCTTGGGGAACAGGGGGAGAGCAGTGCAGTATTGAAAGTAACGTCAAGGTTAGCAGACCATCTCTGGGCAGAACGTCGCTTCAAACCACTCCGAAAGAAGAGGGAATAGCCAGCGCGTATAACTTGGAAGGTCAGGGGTTGAGTCTGGGCCTCTTGGACATTGTCATCTTTCTCTCTCTCGGTCCTTCCATTCCCATCCCTTCTTGGTGCCATCTAAGGGTGCCCACCATGCTTTTGGAGAATATGAGTGGCAGTAACCCAAACGGAAACAGGACAGTCCTTCCTTTCCAAGGAAGGATTCTGGTTGGCTCCTCTTACACCCATCAGTTTTGCTGGGGGAGGCAGCCCCAAGGTTGGCTGAGCCTGCCTGTCAGCTGATCAGTGCAGCAAGTGTGTGTGAGGTGGACAATCTCCAGCATTTCCTCCCAAACCCCACAGCAAAGGGTGGGAGGTGTGGCTCTCCAAAAGAGATGGGCTGTGCTACCCACAAATGTTCAACCTGTCCTGTCCAGGTCAACATGCCAAAACCTCAGGTCACTTTTCTTGGTTCTTTGTAGATTTCATGTGACAAGGTGGGGTGGGAAGGAAATGCCATTCCTACTTAGTGGTAGGAATGACTAATATATATTGTCAAAGGGAAAGGGGAACCAGCTGGTTTCCCTGTACCAGTGACATCTGGGATAATGAAAGAATTATACATGGATTTGCATAAAAGCAGAATTGTCTGGTACACGTACACAAAACAGAGGCCGGGTAGTGTAGAACACAATAGGCCCACCTGCAGTTAGAACACAGGGGAAAGGGCCCCCGCTTCTAACTGGAGGTTGGTCCACCAGCCGCACG
Source organism: Noctilio leporinus (assembly GCA_004026585.1). Lineage (NCBI taxonomy): Eukaryota > Metazoa > Chordata > Mammalia > Chiroptera > Noctilionidae > Noctilio > Noctilio leporinus. The sequence continues at coordinate 299,112 of PVIW01000328.1, read as the reverse complement.
TTCCCTGCCTCCCGTCCGTTTCCCCACTTCATTCCCCCCACGGTTCCCCTAGTTTGGGTCTTGTCTTTGCCCATCTGGACTTAGCTCTTCTCTCTGATCTCCCACCTCCTGCTTGTTCCCTCCTGTCCATGTCCCACCGAGCTGCGGGTGCAGGTCTCACACTGTCCCTATTTTCAGGCTTCTGCCCATTCTTACCCAAATGAAGTTTCAGCAACTTGGTTGTTATCCATGGCTTCACGAGCTCACGTCTGCGCTCTGATCCAGCCTGAGAAGGCCCAAGTTGGAGTGCGATGGGCCTGGACTTGAGTCTTGTTGCTGCCTCCTGTGAGCCATGTGATTTTGGACTTGCCATCCCCCCTCCGTGGGGCTCAGCCACCAGTTCAGTGTGGAGTTAAAAATCTTCCTCTCTGTCTCTCCTTTCTGCTTCATCTTTCTTCTCTCTCCTTCCCTCCCTCCTGCTCTCTTTCTTCCCCCTGCCCCACACACCATACAGTGAAGCTCCCCAGGACTCAGTGGCGGGCAGTGTAGCTCAGCATGTCCCAAGCTGCACGGGCGTGGAGAGCCCACTTAGCACATGCCAACTGCCACGTGTGCTCCCTGCCGGTGCCCTCGGTGTAGAATAAATAATTTGTCTGGTCTGCTTGTAGGTGCTGATGCAGAGCTTCTTAAACTCTTGGAATTACCCAAGTGATAGGAGCATCTTTGTAATGTAATCCTCTTGGATTAAACCTAAGTTTATGCCAACAAGTTGAAATAACTCAGGATGGGGGCCCATCAACAGAAAGACCACCTGTGTGCTTAAAGCATTGGTGCTTTGCATCCGCCTGACCTCTGGAAAAGGAAGGCAGGCTGGGGATCGAATCACCAATCATCCCTGTGTAATGAAACCCCCCAACTGATCGGCGAACATGTCAGTGTGACCAGAGAGTCACATATCCTGACTCTGCAAGGAGGGGACAGGGAACCTGTGCACTGGGGACCAAGCCATCCCAGACCTTGTTCTGCGTGTCTCTCCATTTGGCTGGTCCTCATCCTTTACGATAAAACTGTAGTAATAAGGAGAGTGCCTCCCTGCATTCTGTGTACCATTCTAGTGAATTATCAAAAAGGCAGGGTGTCATGGGAACCCTCAAACTTGGAGCCAGCAGGACAGGTGGCCTGGGGGTCCTGCTTGCCCCTGGCACCTGACGTGAGGGCACGTCTTTTCACGAGGGCTGACTCCCTAGCTTGGGTGCTTAGTGCCAGAATCAAGTGGCGGTTCCCCAGGTGAGGTTGAGACAGAATAACCCTCTACCAGGCTGTCCATGCTGGCTCTTCTCCTGTCACATCTCTTTCTGCTTGGATTGTTCCTGTGCTCCTTATTGGATTAGAAACTCTTATTGATGCTACAAAACCTGCACCGCAGAGGCTAGCTTTCCCCCTCCATATCTTACGGAAAAAATTCCAAGTACTTGCAATTGGAGAGAATAATACGACCAGCTCTCATGGCCAGCTTCAGTAGGCCCTGACTCCCTGTTGTCCTCAATTCTTCTTTTACTGCCTTTACCTCTCAACTTTCAGGGGCTCTTCATGGTCTCTGCGGAGAGGACCGACGTGCCTGCTTGGGTCAAAGGGCTAAGCACTAGGCCAAGGTCGTCCTTCAAGAGCACGGAATACCTGAAGTTTTGCTGCTTTGCATCAGTGACTTGTACACGGGGGGAAATGAAATGACAAATGCACTTACATAAAAGCTAAATTGGCATGACAAGCAGATTTACAGAGAGAACTGCGTGTCATTTGAAAGAATAAGACCAGCATTGTTTGGAAGGCAGCAGATGGGAAAGAGCCCCCATCACAGCCAGCCTTGGGGTTTACCTGAGGGTCTTGTGTTAGTTCGGTTCTCCGTGAACAGTGGGATGGGCTGGGGCCCACACCTGCTTGGGGGTCTGGATGTTAGCAAGGAAGTGGTCGTAAGTCAGGGTGGGAAGGAAAGGGGTTTAGGATTTTGTTTGTTTTTGACATATCCGCTCTTTTGAAGGCTTTTGCTCCGTCCTTCCTTCCTTCCCTGCCTGTGGAGCTCATTTCTGTGACTGGGCTGGATGGTGGTGGCGATGATTATAGTAAAGATGACAACAAGTAATAGCAAGTACCTCCGTAGGGCTTCTCACGTGGCAGGCGCAGTAGCAAGCACTCGCTCAATTTTATGCCAGCCCATTGGGGCCAATTATTATATTATCTTTACACATGAGAAAACGGAGAAACAGAGAAGTTAAGTCATTTATCCAAGGTCGCACGGCTACTAGACAAGGAATAAGGCACCTGGCTGCCAGCTTGCGGGGCCTCTGTCAGGGTCACTTCTAACCATCCAACAGAATAATGTATTTATTATGCAGGGTGGGGCAGAAGTAGGCTCACAGTTGCTCGTATGGAAAAATAATACAATAATTAATTGCTAATTATACAAGAATAAACTTGGTATTTCCCCGACTCACAACTCTTTTAGGGCAGAACAGATACACTCTCTCGGATCTGATCTTCCTGTCCACTATTTTACCCAATCCCATTCCATTTCATTGCTTCTCACCCAATTTGCTTCTGAGGCACATAAAGCTACCCTGACCCCTTTTTATTCCCATAAGCCCCTTCATGTTGTTCCTTAACTTCTTGCTCTTAAAAAGGGCACACTCCCCAGGCTTCGCTTTTGCCAGAGGACCCGGCCCACTTCCTGATCCAGCCTCTTACCGGGCAGATAAAGCACCCTCTTTCTCGAACAGAAATTCAGCACATCACTTTCTAGGTTATAGTACTTCAGTGGCTCTACCATGATGAATAGAATAAAGTCCAACTTAACCTATGTTGGGAGTTCCCAAAACATTGGTTCTCCGTATGAATCCATGTCGTGTTCACTGCCCGCCTCTCCAGACCGTGCTGCCCATGGCTCCCTGATCAGAATGCACAGTTGAAAATGCCAGGCTCAGCTCTGTTCCCACCTATCTCAGCTGGGTCACCCCTCAGTTCACTCACCGGGCAGGTACTAGGTGTCTGCTACGCACCAGGTGTCCTCCGTCAGCGCTGCCCAGCAGAAATATAATGCATGCCATATATATGACTTGAAATGTGCTGGTAGCCATGTTAGGAACAGTAAAAAGCAAAAGGTGAAATAATTTTCATATTTTCTAATTTAACCTGATTCATCTAAAATATTTCAACATGTGATCAATGTGAAAATATCAATATAATATTTCACATTCCTTTTCTCATTCTCAGTCTTCAAAATCCTGTGTTTATGTTGTACGTGCAGTACCTTTCAGTTAGGATGGGTCACTTTCCCGTGGTCACATGGCTTGCGGCTTCTGCATTGGGCAGAATGGCTATAGGCCCGGCAGTGAGCAGGGTGTTAGAATGGCTTTTCCTGGGGCTTAGAGCCTAGTTAGGGAAAGAGACAATAAACAACTATATGGTCTCTAACTTCCGTTAGGCATGCTTTCTGTGTCACGCCACCCACCTCCACTCAGCCAGTGCACCTTGAGTGCTGCTTAAAAGGTAGTGAGTGCTTAAGATCATGGGTTGAAGGGAGTTACCCCATCTGCCCCTCACTACCTGTGACAGGCAGAATCGTGGTCCCCAGCAATGCCTACGCCCTAATCCCTGCAACCTGTGAATATGTCATCTCTAAACAGGATTTTGCAGATGTGATTGAGGCTAAGGGTCCTGAGATGGGGGAGGTTATCGTGCTTTATCCAGGAGGTCCGATCTAATTCCATGAGTAGAGTACTCAAAAGTGGAATACTTGTCCTGGTTGCAGAGAACCAGCGAGATAGTACCACAAGAAGGGCATGTCCTATGTTGCTACCTTCCGCCATGGAGGGAGGTGGCCATGAACAAAGGCTGGTGGCCACCTCTGGAAGCCAGAAAAAGCAAGGAGAGATTCTCCCTTCCAGTGTAGCTCTGCTAATAACCTTGATCTTAGCTCAGGGAGACCCGTGTTGGACTTCTGACCTACAGAATTGTAAGGCAATAAATGAGCCACTAAATTTGTGGTGGTTATGGCGTCCATAGGAAAGGAATAAGCTAGCTTTAGGACTAAGTGATAAATAAATAAATTCCTGAGAGTCAGGAATTAGTTCCATCGACCTCATGGGATTTCTCAGTGGGTAAGTGAGATCAGGGCTGTAAGCACTTAGTCCGGCACCCAGCCTGTCATTAAGGTGCACTGACTGTCAGCTGAAAGGACAGGCATGGCTGTGGTTTCTCCAAGTGGTCAGCTGCAGCAGGGAGTCTGGGAGCATTTGTTGAATAAACGCTTAGTGGACTGGTCTTCAATGACACAGTTGTTGGCACCTTAGGAATGGTCTGCTTTGCTGTTCTCCAGAGTGTGGAACCCAAGGGGATGCGGGTGGTACACAGACATGATTTATTTGTGTAGCCATGCACTTGAGTGTGTATTGAGAAAGTATGGCTGGCATATCAAATCCATTGTTCACAGAAAAAGGACAACAAAGGGAACCCATGTGAAAAAATGCAGTACGAACCCTGGTGCCCATGGTGAAGATGGTAGGTAAGTGGCTGAAACCCTGATCTAGTCAGCTGTCATTGGGAAATGGGGAGGCCGAGCCTGAGGGAAGTAAGGTGAGGAGCAGACTGGTTGTGTGAAAAGCAGCTACATCTCTCTGCTTCCTGCTCAGTGCTTCGGTCGGTTACTGAGCTGTTTTAAGTTGGGACCAATGCTTTAGATCCCTTAAAAACCAATACTCAACCTTTAGGCATGGAGAGCTTTTCAAGTGAATCTTCCTCATGTTATAGAATTAAGGGTTGTCCTTTGCTCAATCTAATCCCCACTTATCTAGTTTCCAACCAAGGACAGGGAAATGTGTGCACAGGACCTTTGTATTAGTCTGAACTCTTTTCGGTTGTTGAAGTCTAAAATATGACTAAAGTCAGTTTAGGCAGAGGGATTTTCATTGGCTCATGGACAGGGTAGTATTCAACAGTCAAACCACAAGCAGGATAAAGATGCACCTGGGCTTCATGCACTAGTCACATCAGGGGCTCTGCCATCTCTCTCTACTCCTGCCTCATTTTCCCTTTTCTCCTGTGAATGACTGCCCACTGCTCCCGATGTTCAAGGTTCTGTTGCCATATATCAGAAAAGGTCTGGTTTTGATTTCCAGTTTCAATGTGAAAAAATCTCAGAGAAGGACTCTGATTGGTTGGGCTTGTGTTGACTGTTCAACCCTGGACCAATCAGATTGATTGGGCCTGAGTTCAACATCCAGCTCTGTACCAGTCAGATTGGTTGGACTTGAGTTGAATGTCCAACCCTGGACCAATCAGCTCTGTTCAGTGGAGGTGGGGCGGGACAAGGCTAAGGGAGAACAGGCTGCCTTCTCTCAAGCCACACAATGCTGTTCTGCAAGGAAGGTGGTGGTGGGATGTGGTGGTCAGACCCATCCAGAGGCAACCTCTGGACCAGTTTGTGGACCTGCAAAACTTCCTTGCATGGTTCAACCTCTGCTTCCTCACTTGCTGGTCTTTTTACCTTGGGGATACTTCCAATTTCTCGAAGCCTCAGCTCCTCCCATTTTTAAAAGTAGAAATTTTGCTAGTTACTTCATAAGGTATTTTGAGGATTGTGGGGAGTAGTAAGTGAAAATATCTAGTGCTCAATAGTGGATCAAGAATTTTTTGCTTCCTTTCTCCCCAAGTGGCCAATTTTTCTCCTGGATATTTGCTTAGCAAGCATATTTCCCAGCTCATGATTGAAATCTTTCTCTTATTATTTTGCCCTGTTGATTGGAAAGAAGCAAAACTAGTTCCCTGCGACAGTTGCTTCCCAGACTGGCTTTAAAACATACTGGATTAATGATAATTGGAGAACACCTAGGACATCAAAAAAATATGTAGGTCACACTAATAGCAACTGCTGGAGTTCCTGAAATAAACATGATAGAACTGTCTAGGGACATGGAATGCTAATTTAGAAAAATGCTGTGAATGGGTAGAACATGGTAAAGGGAGCCATGTGCATCTTCTTGGGAAAGTGCCTCAGGAGGTTGGCATGAAACCATGGGTCACAAACCCTGAAGTTCTCACATGCAGGCAAGACTGGACTTCTACCTTCTGAGGTGTCTCACATTTGCTCTCTTACAGTATATCTGGGCAGTGGCCATCAATATTTTTTAGACTTCTGAGGACTGGTCCAACTGGGTAGTAAGAATATAAAGAAAGGCCTTTCGTAGTAAAAGAAACCCATCTGTCCAGGAGATGAGGGGAGTCTGGGAAACATCTGGGTCACGGAGACACCCTACCTGCCAGGAGAAATAATCAGATCCTGTCTTTAGAGCAGGCTTGGAAAAAGGCAAAGAATAATGAGCTTGAGCATGAAGGGGTTGGGCAGCAAGGGAAGTATTGAGGAGGGACCCCCTCCCCTGCACGCAATCACCCACACCTCCATCCATTCATCTGCCAGTCATCCGCTCATCCACCCTTGTTTCATCTGCCTTGCTGCATACATAATTTGGTTCTTCTATTGGTCTAAGATGGGAATTGGGTTAACTAGTCAATCCTGGAGGAACAGAAATGAATCAGACACAGTCTTTCCTAACCCACCAAGTTCACGATCATATAATTTGCACAGTGCACGTTGCGGAAAAAACTGTACGTATTAAAATAAGGAAACAAGGAAGAACATTTAGAATACACCGCACATACTAGAAAACTTGATCCATCAGCTCAGCGACCCTTGTTTATTTTTTTCTCTGAGCTTTGTTCTACGAATAGCGACCCAGTTCCTCTGGGGAAACTTGCCAGATTCAGCTTGAATTGGAGTGTTCAGAACAATTATTCTCCCCGAAGTAACTGCTTCCCTGCTACTTTCTTACCCTTCAAAAAATATTGCATTCTGACCTGCTAGAAAAGGTCAAAGCCCAGCCAGCCTGGCTCCAACTCACCATTTGTGAAAGGTGATGTGGATAATTGGAAAGAGCACTTGCCTGGGAGTTTGGAGCCTGGGCTCCTACAAGCCACTCCCTCCCTCTTGGCTGGGCTGTGTCATTCTCAGTTTTACTCCAAGGCCCTCAGAATCCTCCACTTGGCGCCTCTGTGGGCCTTGGCCTCTGTGTTATACCCATGAAGCATCATTATCCATTCCCTTCCCTCCCGGAGAGTGAATTTTTCATGGTGGATAAATCAGCCAGTGTTCAACTAAGTCACTTCATGCCACTTCCTTAAGAATCTCTTCCCTTTGTTGCCTACATAAAAGACAAACAATACCCAGGACCCTAGCCGAGAACAGAAGGAAAAGCCATATGGCCCTTTAAAAATGTCTAAGTGCACCTACAGTATGCCAAGCTCTGCATGAAGCCCTGGACTCCGCTGTCAGAACAAGACCAGGCCCCACCTTGAAGCAGGCACCATCTGCTGGGGAGCTGGGCACGGGTGAAAGTGCAGACGCAGTGACCCAGGCACCGTGGAAACGCACCCAAGTGCAGAGGCTGGAGTCAGGGAAGTGCTCCCACAGAGAGGGTATTAAGCCGCAGTCTGGAGGCCATGGGTGGCAAGCAGCTAGGCGGGTACAAGGAAATAAAGCGAGAATGCTGCCTGCGGGAGGGTGAGAACTTGTGCGTTGGAGTGGCAGTTTTAACTGCAGGTAGGTGGGACTGTTGGCATTTGGGATTCAAATGAGGAGCAACAGTTCAGAGCCGGTTTTCAAGGCCCCGAACGTTGAGCTAAGAAGCTTCGGTTTTATCCTGAAGACAAAGAGATTTTTGAGGGGGTTTAAGAGGGCAGTGATATGCTGTTTTAGCCTGGGTTCCCCTGAAAACAGAGCCAAGGAGGAGGACTTGGGTGCACGTGGCTTATTTGGAAATAAGTACCCAGGAAAAAAGGGGTACGGAAAAGTGATACACGGCAGGAAGAACAGCAGAGACATGTGTTATCAAGCTGGCGACCACAAGGCAGAGGCAGACCTCAGTCTCTCTGGGTATCCTTTAACGTCCGTGAATTGTCGCCCTGAAGAACGGGAGCTGGGGCCTTTATCCACCGGCTCCCATCTTCTACCAGGGGAAGGCTGTCCTAAGAGGCAACGGCTCCTGGCCCTTCTGGGCTGCTTGCACGTAAATAACGCCGGCCTGCACACGGAGCCCTGTGCGCCCTGTCTCCATCCAAGCCTTGTGGACACGCGAGCAGATTCCCAGACACCCAAGGCCCACTCCCGACCTTCTCCCTCTGCCTGACCTTTCCCTTTCGTGGCGGTCATTTTTAGAGTCAAATGCGTCTTCATCCGTCTGGCTTTGGTAACTTCAGAGAAAGCCCAGAGGCAGAGAAACAGGGGCATCTTAGTGTGCACTTGAGATAGGATGTTGGCTGTGTGCACGAACTGTCGCAGCTGCCCTTAACTCAGGAGGGCCCCGGGGATGTGGGAGACCTACTGTGCGCATGTTGGCGTGGCGTTTCAGAAAATCGTGTTGGTCTTAGCAAGGAGTACCCATGGGGTAGCTCGCCGGGCAGCCGCAGACATGTTTCATGGGAGAGATTCCCTAGTTGTCATTGCAAGTCCAATGGAAGCTATGTGGTTTGAAATTCCTCAGTGTCAGGTTTGGTGCTTCTCTACACAAGGCCCAGGGAAGGCTGCAGTGACAAGGCACAGGTATCCTGGTCTCCGTGAAAGGGCGTCTTCTCTCAGCTCACTGGGTCTTCAGACTTTTACCCTCGCAGCTGTTCCATAGCGAGATACGTGGGGTCAGAGACCATGGAAACAATTGGGAGTTAGGATTATGTCCCCTCTTCCCAGAACCTCTAAAATGCAGGCAAATATTTATGGACTTAGAACAACTCTTAGCTATAGAGTGGAAATGTCTATCTTATTACAGTGGTTCAAGTCAGGCCCTCACCTTGCTGGAGAGAAATTAAAGATGGAATCAGAGCTTTCAAATATCCTGTGGGACATATTGCCGTAAACGCAGGGCATCCATATCAGATGGCTTTGGTCCAGAGAAAGAAAGGTTACATTATTATTATTATTATTTTCTTGTGGAGAAGTGACCTTTAGACCTTACAGAACTTTGTCCTTTGCATTTTCACCATCTACCATGTACCTGGGGCTATTTTTCTCTTTCTTTTTCATTTTCCACCTGCCGCTCAGAGGAAATAGATCTTTGTTGCTTTAAAATGTACCTTCCCCAAGCCTTTAGGACAAAGAGATCCCCTGCCACACCCTGGCCGTAGAAATGCTGGGAACCCTGGGACGGGGCAGGGTCCGCAGAGCAGTTACCAAATGTTTGCCCTTCCCTAGCAGCCCTTGGGCCATGGCTATGGAATTGACCAGTGTAGGAACTGGATGGAATCTCATGCCGCTTTCTGCAGCTGGGTTGTAAAAGTGTTTACAGGGACAGGTGTGTTGCCCGGGTCACCATGGACAGGTGAATAACACCTGCCTGCACATCAAGCCCTGCCCTCACTGCCCGCATCAGAGCATGTCACACTGATGGATTCACAGAGTACATCGTCACAGACACCAAAGGACCACACCTGACCTTCTTCCCTCTCTGCCTGGCCTCTTCCTTATTTTATTTTATTCTGTCCTTTTATTTTATAGTCAAGTGAGCTTTAGTCAACCTTTTCCCCATGGACAGCCAGTTTACTCTCCCCAGAGCAGTAACGCTGGCATACCAGTCTGTGTTCATGGAGTAAAGCAGTTGAGGGAGGCATCCTTTCAATGGTATGTTCACAGGACTCCGTGATTTACCTGTGGTGAGTGCTCAATCAACATCTGTGGAATGAAGAAATGAAAGACTGAGCAAATGAATGGGCTAAAGCAAGATGCTAGGCATTGGAAAGAAGGCAATAAAATACCAATGGCAACTAGGACCAGCTACATCATTTGTGAGGCCCGGTGCAAACATCAAAATTCACGGCTCCGTCATTGATAATTAAGAGATTCAAGATGGCAACAGCAGAGAATTCAACGGAATGCAGGAGCTTCTGAGCATGAATGAAACCCTTTGCCACTGCGCAGGTTGAGTGTCTGTACCACCAGTCTTGATGGTGATGAGATTTGAGGACTTGAGATTATGGAGTAACTATTGGGAAAATTCTGTGTCAGGAACATCAACACTTTTCATAATCAGGAAGGAAGTTTATTAAAAAGCAATGCCCACGGAACAGGAGCAGTGTATGTACTCTGGACCACGAATCAAGAAGCTTTGGGTTCTACGTTTGATTCTTTTGCCCCGTGACCCTTCCTGAGTCTTGTCCACTGTTATTGATTTGCTCTTAATACATTGCTGGAATGGCCAGGAAGCCATTGGAGACCTCTCTCCTGCCCTGGGATTCTTGGATGCTGAGATTATCACCAAGAATGTGTGCCCTGAGGTCCTCATGGCCACAAAGGATAGAAAGCTGTGTGAGCACACGATCTGCCAAGACTTCCTCCGAATGGTGCCTGGAAACATTCCTGACCTGATTGTTGGGACCATCACCCCTCCAGGAAAACACCCTTTTGCCAGAAGATGCTGGTATCCAGGGGGACAGATGCTTTGTGTGGTTCTAAGTCAAGGAAGCAGGTGAGGAGGAGCCCAGTGAGCCTGGTGTTCTGAGGGTGGGGTGGGTGGCCACACGTCTGGGGCCTGAGGGCTCCTGTTTTCCTACAGCAATTGCATGAAGACTACAAATATTTGAGCTGATTGTCCTCGCTTATATGCAGCAATGAATCATGTTGTGATGAGAGGCCTGAAATATTCTGGGATGAAATTAACATCAATTGAAACAGAAAATGCATCCTAGCTCCCACCACAGTGGGCTCAGAAGACAGGCAGTGAGCTCCCAGCCGTCAGCTGCTACTCTTAGTGGCAAAAATGCCTAGGCCACCCACTATTGCTTTTTTCCACTTCTGTTTCCTTAAAAAGCTGCTTTTTAGCCCCTTCTATTGGGGCACCTTCTAGGTAGACTGTCTGGTTTAGGTTCCTTCTTAACTTCTTAGATCTTTGGGGGAAAAATAGAACCACAAGGAAATTAGTACAAACCTTTAGAGTTTAAAGGAGAGAAAAAAATCCTGAGGTTTGTACTTCTCCTAAATGGTAGGTGACATGGCACTTAATAACTGAGGTAATATATTCTTTTTATTGGGGGGCGGGGGGAGCTGGGTGATACAACTTTTGAAGCATTAACCAGTGTTGCTTTCCTTTTATTCCCTTTTCCTTCTGTCATCCACTTCCTTCCTGGGTTTTGTATTGCAGCAACGCCACCCTGCAGGCAACACAGGAATTCCTGCCTAGAGCTAGATTTGGGAGAAGTCCTGGGTCATCTGAGGGAAGCTGTCTACTCTAGAATCAGAAGAGGGTTCCCTAGGCTAAGGAGAACACACCTGGGGGTTGGGGGATGCATGAGTGTAGGTTCTGGGGTCTCTGAGAAAGTCTTGGAACTTCTGAGACCCTCCCCAACCCCTTAGACACCCAGATGGGTTCTCACACCTACTCAAGGCCTGGCTCCCAGCACCCTTCCCCTGGCCACCATGCAGAGTCCTGCCCACATGCCCCAGCCACCTGATAGAGCACCTCGGGTGACTGGAGTCAGACCAGTCTGCCCCAGTTCTCCATGTAAGAGTTTGAGCTTCAGAAGCTAGAGAGATCCAGGGGGCTCCAGTAAACTTGAGCCCTTAACCTTATCTGACCTTCAGTTTTCTCAGGCGGGCTGTGGGAAGAATGCCAGGGATGCAACAGGGATAGGGATGGTTAATTGTAGAAGGACCCACCTCTGAGCTCCACGACTGTACCTGGTTGCCAGCTGCTGGATGGCGGCCCCACCACCTGAAGTTCCAGCGTGCATCCCTGTGTCTCCCTGGCCCCGGCCCCGTGCAGGGGTGAGGCTCAGCCTCGTGTGGGCCCCTCAAGGCTGAGCCCACCTATGAAACAAAGAAGTCCAGAGCCAGAAGTGTTTGGAGATCGTTGCAGCATTTGCTTTTGTCAGGATCTGTGTTCTGGAGATGTGAAAACCCAGCCTCTGGGGGAGGCCAGTGCTGCAGCAAGTGCGCTGTCCACCTGGTGCCATGTCTCGGGAATCAACCGCCGGGTCCTAGCCCCGGTCTGGCTCCTACCAGCTGTGGGGAATCACTCACCTCAGCCTCTTCGCCATTAGGCTTCGGCATCAGGAAGCTGATGGTACTGCTAACACTGATCTTGCGGGGCTGTTGTGGGGATTGCTCCAGCCAACACCCCCAAAGTGCTAGGAGAAAGAAGGCAGGCACAGCAAGTGTTCAGGAAGCACCAGTCATTACTGCGGTTCTGATTACATTATTGCCCCCCCTCCCCCCAATCTTTCTGGTCTCATTAAACTCTCTGGGCACAAGACTATCTACACAGACACTGGGGAGAGCCATGAGTCAGCACTAGGGACCCTCCGGCTTCTTCTTTTCTCTCTGTCTTTAGCATCTTCACCCCCTCCTCTCTCTGCCTCTGCCCCCCTTTTTCCTTCCCCATGACCTCTTACTTCATCTTAGAGAATGCCTCCAGACTGACTTCAGAAGCAGACTCGGAAATGAAAATGCACCTACCAGTGGCTGTTTGGGAGGTGATTCCAGGAAACACTGGAAAATGGGAGAGGATGTGAGGGAGGGACAAGCAAGGCACCCAATAGAGAAGGTGCTATCCAGCAAATTACCACTTTGGGCAACTGGGTCCTAATTCCTTTGGGAACTTGGTGCATTGGTGTTGAGCGCGAGGCTGAGCGTGGGCCTGCAAGGCAGTCCTGGGGAGAGACAGGGGAGCCGGGTGTGTCATGGGCCAGTTCTCAGGGTTGCTTGTGAGCGCATTGCCTCCTCAGCACTTTGGGCTTCCTCCCCGGGATGGCCGAGAGAGCTCCTGCAGGGAGAGTTGGGGTGTTTATGGGAAACACCTTTCTCCAGAACCTGCTGTAGCCCTCACTGCTCCTTGACAACTTCTCGCTGTCAGAGTTCCAGACTGAGGTCAGGGAAGGGAGAAAGAACACGGGGAGCACTTAGGGAACAAAAGAGGAAGGGAGGGAAGGAGAAGAGGAGGAGGCAAGGAGAATAAGAACAGAATGAAAGTGTGACTCTGGGAGACCCTTGTCATCTCTGTGTTCCATCCTTGGTCCCATCAGCTAGGCCAGGAAGGAGGGGTCATGTGTTCTACCTGGGGTTGGGGGAGGAGGGTATTCACCCGAGTAGCCTTTGAGACATCTTTTCTACAATTTCCCAAGGGCTAGGGTGATGGTAGTGGGTGTGTTGTTCTGACAACTGCAGGAGAAGAGGTGAAATCAGATGATCTCAGCCTTTTACTGCCTTCTCCCAGCATCCGCATTGGCAAGCCACCCCGAATTCCTTCTTGCTCAACAGCCGAGGTGATAAAATGTCAGGAGACCCAGATGACGCCCTGGGACACTGGCCTGCCCAGAACTGTTGCTTCCCTTTAAAACAAACATCCTCTTGGCTGTGTCAGCATCCTTAGAGAAGTCACACCTGGCCATGCTGCCTTCTCTCTCCTGTGCAAAGAAATGCAAGAGGAAGCACCAGCTTCTGTTCCCTTGACCGTACTCTCGCTCTGGGGTAAATCACAACTAGGAATACCTTGGCCCAACTCTACCAGAAGAAAAATGAATCATCATTTGGTACTCTGGGAGCAGGGCCATTTGAAGGAATCTGGGGAAGGGCTCTTCTGGAACAATGACGCGAAACCTTAAATGAACATGAGTCGCCTGGAGATCTGGCTACACACCAGATTTTGACTCCGTAGGTCTTGGATGGGGCCAGGATATCTGCATTTTCTAAGAAGCTCCAAGGCGGTGCCCACACCGCCAGCTGAAGGACTGTGAGGTTCAAGGGTATTTCCTTTAGTTTTAGACATAACTGGATTCAATTTCCAGCTCTGCTGCTTCCTGGCTGGGAGGTTGGGCAAGCTCCTTCACTTGTCTGGGCTTCCATTCTTTGATATTGAGAACGTGGAGCAGGATTCTGATCCCTCTGGGTGTTGTGAGGATGTGACTGACGGACAGTGTGTGTGTTGGAGACTCCACGTGAAACCTTCTGCCCTGTAATTTACATGATAACTCACCCACCTAACATTCTTCCCCATTTCCCTCTGGTCACCTCTCCACCCTGGGCAGTGCTGTCCGCAGAGTTCAGTCACCAGCAGAATGGCCACTGATTGAATGCTGGCCGGGGACAAGGCCATCGGTACCCTTGGTAAAAAGCAGGCTTATGGAGGGCTCTGTGCAGCTTTGTGCTGGTCACTGCAGGCAAGAAGCCCGTGTGGCTGTCTTTAAGAAACAGGGGCATGAATTCAGAGAGCAGGGGTGGTCAGGTGTCCAGCCTGTCCTGGGCTGTCTGGCGGGGGTCCGGTCCTTCCACCCTTGCCCTGCGCCAGAGCATTTGTTCCCTTGGAACCCAGTTCCTGGTTCTGCACCATGTCTACTGGCCTGCTCAGTTTACAAGCCTTCTGTGCCTGTCCCCGCACAGTCCCGCCCAAGTAACAACTTTCCTTCTGTCAGTCCCCGCCTTTCCTGGGCAATGAGTAATTCCCTCTCTGAGCCTCAGTTTCCCCGTCTGTTCAATGCGGAGTCTACTTAAGACAAGACCTACTCTCTGGCTCAACTGTAGCCGTCCCAGTACTGTCCACCCCCCCCCCCCCCCCCCCCCCCCCCCCCCCCCCCCCCCCCGGAATCCCTTTCATTAATCTACCTTTTTCTTTATCACTGACCACTTGCTCCAGATCCTGCCTCCCTTCCAGCTGGTACCCGTGCAGGGCTGCCACATTCCCGTGCAGGGCTGCCCCGGGCTTGCAGCCTGCTTGGGTGTGCCTGGGAGCATTGCATGGACCTCCTGCTTTGAGTCCTGTAACCCACACCTACCTTCAGACCCTGAAACCTCGTGTGGACCCACCCCCTGGCTTCCCCTCCACCTGAGGAGTGCAACTTCAGAGCAAAGTTGGGAGAGACTGGGGTAACGCCACAAGGGGCATGGTGCAAGTTGTCACCTGTGCATTAAGCCAGGTGACAAAACCAGCACCCGCTACGGCAATTCTTTCTTGGGCGTATGCGTCAGGTTTAAGTCATGACTTGGTGTTTTAGTAAATAGTTGGATTTGATGCTCTTCCAACAGCTGTCTTGCTTGGCCTAGAAATGCCATCTTGAGTCCATTAATTTTGGTCACTAGGTAACAAGCTCTAGTTGCTTAATAGGCATTTGTCTCTATTGTATCCCCAGCAAGAAGGCAGATATCAATTAAGCCTCCCTCCGCCCCACAACGATGTCAGTTCCTCTGATGGACTTGACTTGAATAGCTTCGTTTCAATGCCATTGTTCATGTTTTGAGGTCCATGTATCAATCTTCATGTTTCAGTGCCATGGTTTCTGCCAGCAAGGAGTCCACAAGATCACCCATTTAATTTCATGCTGGAGCTAAACACAAAACAATCGATAAAATTGTTTGTCTTATACCAAACCGTATTTGGTATAAGAAACGTATAAAACTTTTTCTGACCAAAGGAATGTCTTTAGGGACATGTAAGGGGAAGAACCAGTGCGATCTACATGTGGGAGACTGAGCCACACTCATGGCTCCCTGCTGTCTAGAATCAGAACAGCAAGCGCACAGTGAGTGTGCAGGTGGTGATGGCCTACTGTGTGCGCTGCCTCCCAGTTCCGCTTTCACTACCAGCAGGTTGAGGCTTCAAATTGGCTGTGGAAGGAGCGTTTTAGACATGGAAATTGGCCAGAAATGCAAATCAGGACTTTTCATCTTTTTAGAGAATGGTTGTTAATATTACTGGCACACCACTGTAAATGGTTCATCACTTCCTCTGTCTCATCCATAGCCGGTCTTGCTAAAAGATTCTAGAACACATTCCCCCTGTGAACACAGATGAGACTTGGGATATTTTCCAATACATTTTCCAGGTGGTAATGACCCATGAGTAGGTGTCCAGTCAGGGAATAAAACTCAGTCAACAAAATCTTCCCTTGGTCCAGTGTGTTCTGCACCAGTCCTCTACCTCATGTAGGATAGTAGACTTCAAATTCTTAGATCTTGTAAACCTTTAAAATGTCCAAAAATATTTTTTGAGCACATGCTATTTACCAGCTTCTTATTTGGCCAAGTAAGGACATAAAGCAAAAACAGTAACAATAAAACATCTTCTACCTTCTACCATCAAATAACCATTTCATTAAAGAAGGACATTTTAACACCACCTTCCAGATATCCCGTATATGACCTCAGAATAAAGGCAACTCCATTAAAGTGAATAAATACCCCATTTTCTCAGTTGTTGCGTCTCTCTGTAAACATTCTCTTGGACCGGCCAGAAGTCCAGGGCACGTGTTTGGGAAACCAGCTTTCAGAGTTCTGGGGACATTCATTGCCTGACACCAGCGATTACATTATCAGTGCTTCCTTCCCAAGGCAGCAGAGGGATGAATAGGATGGTGCAAATGAAAACACTTTCAGCCGGGAAAAGAATTTTACGGAGTTCCACAGTCGGGCCATTTTATGGCCACTCTTCTTCATTGTTGCCAATTTCTCTCCCTGGAGACCAAAGTAGCAAGTGCTGCCCTCCGTTAGTAGCCATTTAGAATATAACTAAATCCTGATATTTTTACAGCATGCTGGTGAGAACTGGAGCGATGAGATGGGTCTGTTTATGCTATTGAATTATTTAGAACAGTGGGAATGAACTGAGTGCATTCAGGAAAGGGGATGACTAAATTATTGAGTCACTGTTTTGCTAACTAAGATTTCTAAGGCACTCGGCAGGCACCTTTCTGCAACACCAGTGTCACTTTCTCTAGTCTGGTTCCTTCCCCATGACAGCTCAGGATATCAAAGGAAGGTGCAAACCTGTCCAGGTCACTCCCGGACTTCAAGCCACCAGTAGCTCTACCTTGCCTTCCGAGGAGTTCTGAATTCCACACAGGACGTGCAGCCCCTTCTAGACTCAGGGACTCCGTCATCCCACCCACGTTCCTTCTCAGCCCTCCCTGCTTCCCAGTGAGCACCGGTCCTGCCACGTAGCTGATGCACTTTTCCGCCCCAACACTCACTCTCTGCCTTGTCTCTTTCCCTCCGTGAGCCAATGCTCTACACCCCAGTTACCCACGTCTTTGAATGACTATTATATTTATTTTATTCTTTCATTTACTTCATTTTATTTTACTTATTTCTCACGTTCCGGCCAGGGATGGCCTTCTTTAGAAAGCCTCCTGAGCATTTCCCAGGCCGGTATCCCAGAGCACACTTCATGCCGTACCCCGAATTGCCCACTTTCTTGTGTTCCCAAGTCACCCCAGCGTTCCACGAGAACCCATCACTGAATAACCACCACCGGGCTGCGTGTTGAATCGATATCAAAGAACTGAAGCTCAGGCATGGGAAGGAAGTTGCCTGACTCTGCACAGCGAGGAAGCAGCAGAGCTGAGGTTGGAGTCCAGTTATCCCCAAAATCTAGAGGTGATGTCCCGGCTGCTCAGCATCCTTGAAGCTACGGTTCTGTGCATAGAGTACAAGCATATTCCTGGAAGCGGCTCTGACACATTAAGAGCAGATGTTGCATGGCAGGATGTGGCAGACGCGCCAGTCAGGTGTGCTGCGCCGGGGAGGCCTGAGGTGGAAGTTGGTACGACTCAGAAAAACCACCCAAGGAGCCTGGCTGGGCCAGTTCACGCGCAGCTCCTTTTATTGGGAACAAACAGCAGCGTTACGTGGTGCGCCTTCTTGGGGTTGGCAGATTTGGAGCCTATTTTGATGTTTCCCTTCGCCTGCTGCCCATTAGGAACATGTAACTCTTACAAAAGCGTTGCTGTTGCTTGGAAATATGTTTCATTAGAGCAAATTTGTTTCGAAATTGACTGTAAATTATTATTGCATGCGATTCCAAAGAACTTTCTGAATTAAAACAGGGAGCCGAGTAGGCAATGCTCAGTGTGAAACAGAAGTTCAATTACCTGCAATTATGAACATATTCTTCTCTGTGCGTGTGGAGATGGCATCGCATGTGTAAAGAATTTTAGTGCTGGAATCTGCTGTACAGATTGCCTGGTTCAGGGTTCCCAAAATAGCTGTGAGAGCCCGGGGAGGGAAAGAAAATGGCCTGAGGTCACCAAGTGTGTTCATGGCCATGTTGGAATTGGTTTGGGTGTTCTGATGTCGCTTTTTGATGAGATTAAAGGGAAAAAACGCATTTCCGAATTTCCGCTTCGCAGAATACTCAGTAGTGCTTTCTCTGCAGACTAGCATTAGAATACTTTGCATCAACCATATTCCAGAACAGATCCAAAGAGAAAATATGGTCTGAAGATGTCAGGCACAGGGCGTCTCAGTTCACGGACACTGGAATGTAGTGGAAAGGGTGGCCAGGTAATTATGCATCTTTTCCAGCATCCTCCAAGTAAGCAGTCTGCCACCGTTCTACTTTTTGATCAAATCTAATTTCACGAAGCCTGTTTTATTAGGCTTTGAGTTGCCCTGCACAGGTGAGCTTTGAGATAAATTCTTGGGCCAAACCTGACGCTTCAGTCTTGCTCACCCACCGTAGGCAGATAATTCACTGCCACATGCTGCTGGTTTTACTCCCGAGATATCTCTGGGATGTGTCCTCCCAGTCCGCCTCCCCTGCAGCTGTCCTGCCCAGGTTCAAGTTCATCGCTCTCATGGGGCCATGGTAATGGCCGTCTATTGAATGTACCTCCCCCTTCTCCTGGCAAAACCTAGTCCAGTGCCCCCACAGCAAACAGATTTAACTCCCTCTCTGCCCAACTCCAATCCAGTCATGTCAACCTGTCCCTCCAGCCGAAATCCTCACCATGGCTCACCCCAGCCTCCTCACCTCCAGTCGGCACCCTGTTCTCCATTCCGCCCACAGGCCGTCTGCCCTTCTGCCACATCATTAGCCCACGTCCCTCCTGCCACCCAGCTTGCACGCACACCTGCTTCCAGACCTGCCTCCCTCTCCAACCTCCCTTTGGCTATTTAAGGGCAATTCATACTGTAGATCTCAAAAGTGTTCTTCCTCAAGCAAATCTTTTACCGATCCTCAGGTCAGATCCATCTCCAAGTGATTCGCTGGCACAGGAACCTGTGTCCATCCTACCAGCGGTGAGACTGTGCGAGTATCTCCTTCAGAGCCTGAACGATGGGGTGGGCGGTGCTGCATCTAGAAGGGTCAAGATCTTAACAGCCCTGATGGTTTTAATGTCTGAGATTCAGGACACTGGGTATCTAGTGCGATCTTTACCCCTGGGCAACTGTAACATAGCAGAATCTTTTTCAGATGGCTCTATCAGGTCTTTAGACGTTTCTGTACTGGCAGATGTGCCTTTTTTGCTGCCTCCAATTCTGGGAGGGATCGAGAGTTTATTTATCCCCGCAGCAAAAGTAGGAACCAGGGCAGGGGAAGGATGAAGTGAGCAGGCCCAATCTTGTTCCCCTTTTAATCCATGTACTCACCAACCCTCGATGAAGAACAGGAGGCATCCTGGGGTCCTTATCCTTTGATCCCCATGTTCGTTCTGACCTCTGAAAGCTCTACATGGAGTTGCCTCCACCGCCTCCTTTGCCTTCGAATCATGCGCACCAGCAGCACCTACTCATCCCTGATTCCCGGGGAAGAGAGGATGCGTCTGTCTTCCTTCTGCTGTGGCCACCGCTAAAGGCAATGGCGTAAATGCAGGTGCTGTTGCAAATGCCCGCTCCTTTAATGTATGAATTGGGAATCCCACTTCAGTCAGTTCTGCCAAGTCCCAGAATGATTTGTGATAACACATTCTGGTGATAATTTAGCAGAACCCAGACGATAATTTGAAT
This sequence comes from Noctilio leporinus, assembly GCA_004026585.1. Taxonomy (NCBI): domain Eukaryota; kingdom Metazoa; phylum Chordata; class Mammalia; order Chiroptera; family Noctilionidae; genus Noctilio; species Noctilio leporinus. The sequence continues at coordinate 279,326 of PVIW01000328.1, read as the reverse complement.
CGAGCTGCGGAAACTCTGAAAGAGCCCCCTTAGGGCTGTTTACAGTAAGTGCTGTCTTTACGGTGGCCCTTCGGGAGGGTGGGCCTGACCTCACCTTTGCTCCGCCCCTTTCAGGCTGGCCCGCTGGCCCCTCTGGAGCCTCTAGTTCTCCTTTGCCTCCCGCCTCCCCACAGCTGCCCTGCTCTCCTCTGCAGTCGCCACAGTACTGAGGGCAGGTGTTAGCACTTCTGTAGAGCAGGCAATGCACTTCTATGCTTCTCTCCTTTAATGCGACTGCCCTCCCGTAGGTCACTCTTACCACTTTTACTTTATAAAGGATGAAACTGAAGTTCTCAGACGTTCACTGGCTTGGGGCAGAGATGTAACCACATCTGTCCAGATCCCAGAAATTACAAAAAGAGCTGTTGAGATGCAAAGGCATGGAGACCGTGGGCCTGGTGGAGGATGGATGCAGGACTGGGGACTTTTCGTTTTGGAGGAAAGGCTGTGTGAGGGTGGGTCCCGGGTTGCTGTGTGTCTTCGTGGCCCCATGGGACAGAAAGGCAGATTTCAGTTCGGTATAATGAAGAGGTTTCCTGATTAAATGAATGGCCCCTTTTCATCGGGGGTGCCAGGAAGGCTGGATAACACAGAAAGAAGCTAGGATTCCTTCTCCGTGTTCAATTCGTATTCTCCTGTACGTCATGGTTACAGTCTCAGGTTTCAGAACATCTCAATGCAATGGTACCATCATGTGGGAATTGATTTTTTTATATCTTATACATCATTTTCATCAAGGCGAGATTATTATCCTACTCTTACTGCTGATGTTGTTACTGAGCACCATTAATTGAGTTTATGATGGTAGCTGAGGGCATTGGATGATGGATTTAAAATCTATAGAACTTTCCTTAGGAATCCTGCTAACCATTTTATCTTCTCAAATTTGAGCTACGTTTTCCCTCTTTCTCTTAGCATAACAATTAAGACCTTGAACATCAGAAACTGATGGAACTGGTTTAAATCTTGACTCTGCCCCTAAATGAACTTGGGCACATCATTTTATTTCTCTGAGCATGCCTCCTTACTTATAAAATGCAGTTTGCAATGCCCATCTCATGGGTTGCTTTATATATAGTGATATGATGCAGATGAGCATTTAGCATAGTGTTTGGCTCAGAGTACATTACGTATAAAATTGTACCTATTGTCATTATTATGCCTTACTCCATGTCAGCCACTGTGCAACCCACCTATTATTCCTGGTGTTCAAAGTGACACAAATATTCTCTTCATTTAGAGAAATTACTCACAGGCTCAGAGAGGTTAAGTTACTAGCCTAAGGTCACTCAGCTCAAAGAATGGTGTTAAACTTTCATTTCCTTGGGTTCTGCTCTCTTGCTCTGCCCTCCAGAGTGTGCCTTCCATGCTAACACTGTCCATTTGAGGCTGGTGACCTCCCACACATGCTGCACCCAGAGACAAGGCCCACCAAGTGTTTTTTAATTCAATGGACAGAGACCTAGAACCTTGTCGTGTCCAACTTTCTTTTTCCATAGCACACAGCCTGTTCCTTCCTCTGCTCTGAGGCTCAGTCCCCTTACGTGCAAAATGAGAGGGATCAACTAGTTCTGTTGTTCCTGTCTCATTGTTCACTGGTTCTCTAGCAACACCAAGCACATAGTGGGTACCCTATGACTCTTCATAGAAGGGCTGGGACCAATGTGAGGCAACAAGGCACCTAGGTCACAAAGTTTAAGGAGGCACACGCTCTGAGGGTCAAGCAAGGACAGAGTCAGCACCTGGGAGTAGGTACCTCCTTATGCCACCCCCCTCCACCCCCCACCCCTCACCCGGGTCCCAGCCTGGCTTCACAGGGCAGGCAAAAGGATGAGACTCAGGGGCCAAAACAAATGGATTCTTCTCTTTTCAAACGCAAATGATGTGAATAAGGATATTCTTAATAAGAGTTGGCTGATACTTTGAATAGCTCTGCTCAAAAAGACATTTTTGAAAAAGGCTATTATACATCTAGTTCTATATTGGAGGCTTCTGGGGAAAACAGTAGGGGTAGGAGATTGTAAGAACTAAAAGGATGCAAAGGGGAAAAGATGAAATTACTGTAACAACCGTTAGACTAGCCAAGGAAATAATTTCCAATGATACAGTCATTATTTGTATAAGCATTCTCCTCCGCCCCTCCCCTCAAGGAAAAAGAAGACCAATGGAATTTTCACACTTACTCCTTTGCTTTAATTGTCTATTTGTTTCAAAATGAAAGCTAATTAAAAGATTATTTTCATATGCTTAAATCGCACTACAGCTAACTGTTGGAAAATTCACAATTAATTGATGCAACAGTTGACATAAGAATGCATTTAAAAAAAAATAACATCACTATTTGAAAACACAGAGTGAAGCAATTAGTTCTTCATTAGTTTGGAGTTATTTCCAATGCTTTGAAATACTTGCGTATTTAATGTTTAATCATCAAGGAAATATCTCTGGCAACGGGGCTAGCTCCAGCATCATGAATTAAATATCACCCCTTGGAAGGGTGAGGAGTGCAGCAGAGAAAATGGTACCCTCCCCAGGCCTGGCCATGGGCAAAGTCCTTCTTTCTCTGGGCACCGAAACAGTGAAAGTTTTTCTTAATGGGTTAGGGATTTTCCTGCGCTTGTTCCTCTCCATGCCTGGCTATGCATGTTGCAGTTGGTTGCTTTGGAGAGAAGCTGGCTGTAATGGGTAGCCCCTGAGTCTAGAGCCCCCTACCGGAGCGGGGTGTTAGAGGGATGCCAGCAACTCAGGGGAAGGGGAGGGAGGGACTATAGGTTGGTGGGTTGAAGTCGGTATGTAGAGCGTGGGAGCAGCACTCTGGGCAAAAGGGTATCACGGGATCCTTAGTTGGGGGCATAGAGGATGCACCCAATAACAGTAGAGCTGTTATCAGTCAGGATAGGAGCAAGTTAGTTTCCATGGAGCATGGTCATGTCCTCTGTGGCTAGTGAAATCAGTAAGGATTGGTCAACTCAGAACCTGGAAATATCAGGAAACTGAGAGTGGGCCAGTGACAGCAAAGCAAACTCCAGACTTTGCCCCTGCAGATATATTTTAAGATAGGACATGATCTCTGGGAGTGCAGGGGGGAGCCGGATGTGGGGAGGGGGCCATCCCCGTTTCTAAGACTGGTGCTCACTGTACGCAGTGGCATGGTGCTTTGCAGTCCGTCCAGGCAGTGACTTCTACGGCATATGCAGAGACCCAACTCCTCTGTGCCAGGCCCCTCTGTGCCCAGTCCCCAGTGTGGACTGTCCTGTAAAGAGAGTGTGGTCGGTCCCCACTGTTCATGGGGAGCTTAGGCCCCACGGGAAGAAATTAAGAGAGAGAGAAGCGTGGGGGTGCAGTGCTGTGAGCGACCAACAGAGGTGAGGCTCATACTGAACAAACAGGAAGTGGAGGCAGCTAACTGCCCTGGGAGCCAGAGTCGGTGTGACAGAGGAGTGGGACACGCTTAGTCTTGGCACACATAGACTAATTACTAAAATGCTCTGGCACACCAAAAACAAACAAACAAACAAACAAAAAACATAGTATATATTTTACTAATCAGACAAAAAAATTTAAGTGTAATTTTGATTCATTCATACCAGACAGCTATTACTGCGTTGGATACTATTTTTTTTTTTTCACAATCTAAGGGGAAAGAGGGCAGTGCCTTGACTAAGTAGCCATGTAATGCATGTTTTAAAAATTCTTGCGGTGCACAGGTTGAAAATTACTGCAAGAGGGAGTTGTAAACAGCGGGTGACAAAGCCAGTGTATTTCATAGGCGATCAGAAGTAGAATGTGTTTGCTGGATGGCGAAGGCGCAACCAAATGAACGGAGTTGCTTCCTTGTTTTAGGGCCACTTGCTTTTATGTATTCATATGTTTATATCCCTCTTTTGGTTCACAGAGGAGGGAGGGTGCACACATTCTGTATTGACGCACACAAACAGATGCCATCCAAAACGATGAAATACATGACCGAGGGAGTTGGGCCGAGGTTGGAATCTAGGAGTCCAGGTTCTCCGTGATTGGAAGAGGGCGGCAGAGACCCACTGGGTTTCCCAGAGGCCACAGCCAAGCTGGAAGCGGGTCCCCTGTACATCGTGGCTGTATGACATTATCAATCGGAGTCAGCGTTTCCCAAGACAGAGGAGGAAAGGCTGTGAGGGAGTCATCGAAAGGAGACCTTCAAGAAACCTTTCAGGAATTTCAATAAGCTGTTTCTGTGGGTTTCCACCACCTGGGCTGATGGATCCCACAGAGGCTTAATTCAGCAGCAGAAATTCTCAGGGCAGCAGAGCAAAGGAACATGACCCAGGCTTGTGGAGTTTCACCATCTGGCTTGATCACAGAATGAAATTTAGGCTGAAGTGATGCCATTTGTTCATTGAAGGCATCGCATCCATTTTTGTAAAAGGTGATTTCTGATATGCAACCCCAGTTTCCCATATGTAGCAGATAAGACTTGGCATTCTCTTGGTTGTGGTACAGGCAGGGGATTGGTATCTAGGGAGCCTCAGGGAACACCCCCAGGAATTCCAGGACTTTGGGGAAGATAATCTGAAGAACTGCTGAGGGACAGCACACCCCTCAGGTAGGACTCTGTAAATATTCTTCTCCCCATTTGGGATTTTGACCAGGATGGGAAGGCAGTGCGCTTGGGCAGAGATCTGTGGTCAGATGTTCTGTGCTGTTGATTGCGGGTGATTCCTCAACACTGACAAGCAGTAAAGGGTCAGAGTCTCCTGGACCCTTCAGCTTTCAGCCCCAGATGTGAGGGGACCCCACCTTTGGGAATTCAAGAACCCGATTGTGGACTCGTGGGCCATGTCACTCCCAAATCGGCCCTGACAGGGAGCAGCCTCACTCTGACAGAAGTCTCCCTGGACCAGGTTTCTCTAGATCTTTTTAATTGCTTTTTTGGCATGCCTGCTAAGCTGTCACTCTGAAATGTGATCCCCATCTCTGTTGATCCAGTGTCACGGGGGCTGGGGAGAGGCACACAGAGAACTGCCATGACTAGACATCAGCCTGTCAACACGCTCTTCTCTGCTGTCTCTCTCCACCTTTCAAAATGTCTCTGTAGCTGCTGACCAACTGGCAAGGTCTTTGGCAGCAACGAGAAAATGACCAACCTTGGGGACAGCAAGCAGCTGGCTGGTTCTCCGTGATGCCTGCTGGCCCTGGAGGTCCTCTTATGCTTACTGTGCACCTACCACACACCAGGCGCTGAGGTGGTCAGGGAGATGAATGCTCTTAGGGAGCTCATGGTAAAGTGTGAGGCCAGCACACTCACATCCGTCATTTTCTGATCTAAATGAGAGCCCAGTGAGTGGATTGCATGAGCCTTACACTTTGTGCTGGAGGGATGGAGAGGAGACCCGCTCTCCTCTCTTGTCCAGCCTACTGGCTGCCCACAAACTGAACTGCATGGGTGCCATCAGTAGGCTCCTCTGCTTCTGCTCTCACCTTGGTCCAGCCAATCGGGGGCCCCAAACAAAAGTTTGTGGGAGATCAGAGAATGCAAATCATAGACGTCACTATGGTTTGTAAACAATGCTGACAACCTGGTGTAAACTAGCCCCAAATGCAACTCTATTCATCAGTACCATTCATGAAAGTGTGAAACAGGTATTATGGCAAAGTAGCCCAGGCCAATGCGACATTTCTGGAATTTACTCTCACAGGCAGGAATATTTATCCCCTAACTGCCTCCTTGCCAGGCTACTTCTTGGCTGGCTATGTCCTTTGATGGAAGGTCATTGATTCTCCGATGGAAGCCGACCCTCTGCTACTTCTCTGATTCCTAGTAAATATGCTCTCTTTTCAGTGTTTTGGTTGTGGGGTTGGTAAAGTTCTGCTGCTGTTGAGACTCAGGTTATTTACCACCTTAGCATCCTGTACATGCCTCTATGGACGGCACCTTCAGACATAACGCCCACCCCTGAATCACCGTGTTTTAGGTACGCAGTCTCCTTCCTGTTGAGACCTGGATTGGTTCAAGGGGGAATGGATCCATTCCAAAGCCAGACAGCAGCTTTTCAAGGGTTAGGTCTTAAAGTAGAATGGGATATGAGGAACGGGAGGGGAGCATCATTGCTTTGGCACAGCCTGACCTGTCGTGTGCTTTCAACAAATATTGGTTATTATCATTGACAAGCAAGAGGTTGCAGGTGTGGTCGTCAAGGCAGCTGAGGATGGAGCGATGAGAACAGCAAGATTTAATGACAGGGTGAGTCTTAGAATGGAGAGTGACCAGAGTTGGAAGGACACTTAATCAATCCTTTTGTCTAAATCTTCCCATTCTCTGATGAGCAAATCGAGGCCAGCACCAAGAGGCTTACTGAAGGTCACCCTGATCTTGGTGGTAGGACTAGGACTTGAACTTGAGCCTCTTGCTTTTCTCTCTTACACCTCTTTCTCCAGAGCCTCTCATGGAAAGACCTCCATTGATTATCTCACCTCAAGGGTCAGTGATGACTCTCAGGCTTGTTAATGTCACTGTGAGGAATATTTAAGGTAATAATATTCATAAAACATGCTAAATGCATTCTTGAAAGAGCAAGAACAACTGTTGATTTTGCATCGATTTAGTAACATACCCAGAGTCAAGTAGCCCCATAGGAGGTAGAAGGGGAAGGCAGAATTAATTAAGACACTGCCTTTCCTGACCTCCAAGTTTATATTCTCTTGTCTACATCATATTCCTTCAACCATTTCTTAGCCGAAATTAAGAACTGTGGCTTCAAAGAGACCTGCTTGCTTCATACACTCTTACTTCTGTGCTCCAAGATGCCCTGTTTTCAGGGCTAACTCATACAGCTTCTGTTGTTTAAAAAATGCCAAGGGACAAGAAAGAGCCTGAAATGTTTCATCTGGAAAAACAAACTCACATTCAGATAAACAAGGGGACAATTAGTTTTTGTTTGGGCTGAATGGAGCAGGATGTTTGTCATGTAAGAGGAAGTCTATAGAATATAATAGGATTACTGTAGGGGAAGGAAGTCTGTTTGGAGAGGGAAAAACTAGAGGATCAAAACATGCCTATACATACTTTAATGGACTTTAAAAAAAAATCTAACCTAGAAGTAACTCACCTGATAGCAGACAAAACAGCACCGCCCCCCCCTGCCCCATGGTGATTGTAATGCTAATAAGCTACCATGAACACTGAACCAGGTCTCATTTGAAGCACCACACATTTGTGATCTCATTTCATCCTCACAGGGCTACAAGGTGCATGTCATATCTGCTTTGGTGGTTCAAGATTCCAGGGACAAGAGGCACTGAGTAACTTATGCAAAGCTCCCAATGAGGTAGATGGTAGAGGTAGAATTTGGACCCTAGTCCAGGTCTTCTTCCTCCTCTCTGCCCCTGAGAGAGATGCTGAGGGAGCACAACTGGTATATAAGGGGTGGTGTCACCCATCTGCACATCCATTCCAGCAAGTCCAAGTCTATGGATGAAGCCGGGGTCTGAAATCAAGCTATTATCTATCTTAGCATCCATAAGACAAGACAGGTGAGAAGGTGGTACGTGCCGATCCAGTGTAATTCTACTGGAAATGGGTTTTCTGTCACTTTAAATGTTGGAATTAATGCCTCCTGAAGCCTGGCTTCCCTCTTCTAGCATCTCGGGGGTGGGGGGGGTTGGGGGGGGTGGTATATTTCCTAACCCCGCCCCCCATGCCCAGCAGGAGTTAGCCTTTGGCTGATTGATTGATTAATGGCTGTATTTATAGCTCTATGGTTTGGGTCTCTCAGCTCTAGTTGGGAATTGATTTTAATCTTCATAGGTTAAAAACAAAAGCTAGCCAATCCCTTATAGGAGATGGTGATGAGACACAATCTTATTAAAGAGAAACTGACAATTTATCATCTCCCAGTAGCTTGAGGCCCAATTTCTTTTTGTGTGTGTGTGTATATTCTTGCCAGGATTGCAGTGTCTTGTTCAATATCTAATTTAGCTGGAGTTTTATTGAGGGAGGAGCATCTTCTGCAATTCTTGCTTCCAATCTTCAGAGTAGTTGAGCAGAAAAAGCTGTTCCCTAAGAAGGAATTGGTGACCATAAAAGATTTATTTAGTCCATGTCAGGGGTCATGTACCTGTTTCCTCTGCCTCCCTTGTGCCACAGCAATTTTCTCCTGAAACTAATTTCTTAAGGTACTTTTTTTTGGCACTATATAATTCTCTTTAATGTCCAGAGTTTATAATATGACAGTCAGAGCTTTCTCCCAGACTCAAGTTTATAAGTTTTCAATTGGCTTGTGAGGCCAGTATACTTTTTTTCTTGTGTAATTTGGTTTCTGGGAAGACTTCATTCAAATTCTTGATGGCCATCTGATCAAAGGGAGTTACGGTCTTCATCTTCTTCACCTGTTTCCCTTATTGCTCTACGCTGGGCTTTGAGAAAGACAAACACTCAGCACTTTTCTCAAAGTTATCCACCAACCTAGGATTCATTACGTTGGCCTTGTCCTAAGCCTAGTCAATAGTAGGCCGATTGTTACTTAGGTAGAGTAACCACCTTGGAGGTAAGGGTCTCATTCAGGATTTCAGGGAGTTAGCATTGGCTTTCTGCTTTTGGTATATGATCTTCCCCAAAGCTACCCAGCCAATGTATATTTAAAGCAAGTTTTCACCCAGCCATCTTGAGATTTTTCATTGAACCTAGGAACCCACATTCCGTAGCAGCAAGTAATGGCCGATCCTAGTTTAGTTTCAGTTTTCGGACCAAACATCCTTTGTTTAGTGTTGTTGCTTTGGTTTTAAAGTTTTCCTTTCCATTCTGCTAAGAAAGAACTAAAATGTTATTTAATAAAATGTACTTATTTAAGGCATTTCACAAGCTAATTAACGCTTCTAAGAGGACACATAAACTGGACCCTCTGGCCAGTAGTTTCCTTGTTCAGCATTCACCATGTGAGAGCTGCGTCTTCAGGAAGAAGGCCTCTGGGCAGGAGGTGGGCACACAGGATTGGCTGGGCCCATTCTACTCCCTGTCGTTGGGTCATGATGATTGGTCCTGGGAATGGAAGTGGGCACGCAGGATTGGCTGGTCCAATCCTCTTTCCCATCTCTAGGTCACAGTGATTGCTCCTGCAGGGGTGCAGGAACACGGGATTCAAACATGGCTTGTCAGAATCATCATTGGGCTGGTATGTGGGCTCTGAGAAAGGTTTTCAATGCACCAGGTTTGCTGATCTGGGCGGTATGTATAAGCCAGATGGCCCCGCCTCTCCAGTCACATGGGAAGAGTGTGCTTAAGAGCTAAGAAGGTGCAGGCAGCGCTCATGGGTGGAAAGAGAGCCGTGACTGCAGTGAGAGTCCTCAGTTTCTCACTGATGTGACTCAGTGAATCTCTTCTGCCTTCTACACTAGTGAGAGATACACTTCAGCCACTTATAGTCGAGAGTCTTGGCCAATAGAGGTAGGTTTATTTCCTCTCTTTTGCAAAGAGCTAAACTGAGGCTGCAGGAGTCTCTGTTACCCTGTACATGTCACTGTCCACTTCCTTACTTAAATAACATCCTTTTGGATCTTTAGGGCTCAGAGCCAGTTCCAATTAGGCACCTCCCTCACTCTGCCAATGTGAGTAGACCTTCCTCTGTTTTCATAATCATACTTCTTTATCTTCTGTCTTCTAAATATAAAATTAGTGCATGAACATTGTAGAAGTTACAGAGAAGCACAAAGAAGACAATAAATTTATTCCTAATTTGTTACCTAGAGGCAACCAATGTTAAGATGGTATTCTATTTTCTGTGTAAGAAACTTAAATATTCACCGAAGACATCTCCTTAGTGAATAGGTAAAAGTGGCTCAAATTTCCATTCTATGGCTTGTATGAAGTTCAGTGTCCTGGACTTGAGTCTAGGCTCTGTCCAATACTGGAATCTTGGTCAATTTACCTACACTCCTTGAGCTATTTTATGAGCTGTCCACTAGAGTTAATAATCCCCTTCTAGCATGATGGGTTTGTGGGAGAACCTAATGGAAAAAAAGTACTTTAAAACTGGAAAGTGTTGTTCAAATAGCATAATGATAGTTTTTTATAAATTTCTTTCTAGTTGCAAAAACCTTTCATAAAAATACATGTGTGGAGCCCTAGTCTATAAAATAAAAAGGGACCTATTTGTTTAATGCACAGCCACCACCAACCCCAGGTGGCCTACAATGTGCCTTAAGGTAAACCCCAGGGTACAGGCAGCTGTAAAGAACCTGGTCTATTTTTAGATAATTTCCAAAGTGCTCATCCAAGAAACCCAAGGGAAAATGGCCAAGGAAATGTTACAGGGCTGGAAACAAAGAGGACTGGGATAAGCGTCAAAGAAAAACTCAACCCATTCTCTCCCGTGAATGCTAAACTAATGAGAGCTCCACCTGGTGCCTGTCCTTAGAAGATGGCACTGAGGAAGGTGAAGTTCTCATTCTGGGCTTTCTTTGGCCATTGCCAAGTGCAATCAAGTACTTATGCTTTCCCCCTTTCCCTTACTTCATGTTGAGAAGGGTCAGGCCAAAGTGAAGTACTGAGACCACCAACCCTATCCACACAGAGACCCCAAGGCACTCCTCTGGACTCTGGGAGTCATCTGAACATATCTATTGAGCATTTGCTCTCTTCCAGGTGCTTTAATTGATCTGGGGAAATAGTGGTTGGCAAAATCAGCTACAATCCTTTTCTCTAAGGATTACTGAGTAGCTGGGGAGTTAGACAGATGTCATACAATCCTAAAACTTGTGTTTTGTTATATGTGATGGATGGACCCAGTCTGGGTGACCAGAAAGAATATGATGAGGTTATAACATTTAAGCTATTATCTGAAATAATAAGCATCCCCAGCCAAGGAAGAAGGTTGTGCAAAGTCTCCATGGCAGACAGGAGATTAGTACCTTGCAAGAACTGAAAGAAGGCCATTGTGTATATGAAGTACAAGAGAAGCTTGGGAAGGAAGGCAGAGATCAGGACAAGAAAGTGTATGTGGCCTTGGAGAAACAGAGGTTATGGCACAGCCCGAGTGATAATGGAAGACTGTGCAAGATGGGGAAAAGCAGATACACCTGGTAATTATTTAGGTAACAAAGTGAAGATGACTTGTTAGCATATATGCTATTAGTGGGGTATATAAGTTTCTTCTTGCTGCTATAACAAATACAAACTTATGACTTAAAACAGCAGTAATTTATTCCCTTTCAGTCCTGGAGGCCAGTGTAAGACATAAGTCTTAAAGGGCTAAAAACTAAAGTATTGGCAGGGCTGGTTTCTTCTGGAAGCTCCAGGGGAGGCAGGGTATTTGTTTCTTGCCTTTTCCTCAGTATGGTGGCTGCTGGTATTTGCTGGCTTGTGGCTGTAACCCTCCAATCTCTGCTTCCATTATCATGTGGCGTCTCTTCTGTCATTGTAACTGCCTCTGCCTCCCTTTCATAAAGGTTCTGTGTTCATTTAGGGCCCAGCCTGATAATCCAGGATAATATCTCCATTTTGGGGTTTAAGATGATGAAGATTCTTTAATTCAATCACATCTTCAATGTCCCTTTTCCCAATAAAGTAGCATTCATAGGTTCTAGGGATAGGACCTGAACATCTTTTGGAGCCATTTTTCAGGCTGTCACATAAGGCAAGGAGGGAAAGAGATCATGGGTGTTGCCTGAGGTTATGGTTTGCAAATTGTATAAATGGTGTTGAGATGGAGTCAGGGCCATAAGAAAAACTCAAACTATTGAGTTTGAGGGACCTTTGACACACCCAAGAGCAGCATCAGGCAGTTTAGAAATACACATCTGGCTGTCTTCCTTCCTGGCTGCTTGGTGGTGGGCTACCATCATGAACCACACAGTAACTCTCTGGACCAGGAAGTTCATGACCAGCGGATTACTTTAGTGGAAACAAATAGTCACGGATGCCCTTCACTCCAAGAAGGTAATGGTACCCAAGACAGAAATTCAAGGAAAACTAGCTAAAATGTATAAGACCACACCTGATGCCATCTTTGTGTTTGGATTCAGAACCCATGGTGGTGGCAAAACAATGGGCTTTGGCATGATTTACGATACCTGAGATTCTGCAAAGGACAATGAACCCAAACACAGACTTGCCAGACACAGCTTCTATGAGATGACCTCAAAGAAAACAGAGAAAGGGATGCCAAAAACAGATGAAGAAAAGTTGGGGGAACTGCAAAGCACCCAGTTGGTGCTGGCAAAAGTGGGCTGGAGATGGGACAACAGAAGGAGTCAAGATTGTTCAGGGACTTTATCTGTGGTGATAGTGCAGAGTTTTCATGAGAGGATTCGTAAAATAAGAACTTAAAAGCAAAGAAATAGAGATCTGGAGTCTAAATGAAGGTCCTGGGCTAGAGATATAAATATGAGAATCACTACTCTGCAGTAAACATAATGCTGTTGGAAGGAAAGAGATGGTCCAGGAAAAGAACACAGAGAAAGAGAGAGAAACACCCAGGACCCAGGTGTGAGACCCTGATGGAGGAGAACAATGAATAATGGCCATTTCCAGGCAGGATCCAGAGAGGCAGTAAGAAAACAAGCAAAGCTTGGCTTAGATGTCAAGGAGAAGGGAGTGATCAGCTCTGTCCAAAATGTCCAAGTAACCTCAGGGCTAACCACGTCCATGAAATTGACCGCATGAACTATGGCAGAGATGGGAGCAGAGGGCATATTAAGTTGGTGCAGGATTGGATGGATGGGAAGGAAACAGAACAAGTATAGAAAATTCTTCTCTACTCATGTATGTTATTCTTGTTCTGTATATTATATACTTATGCTCATTTTTGAGATCACAGTTCAACCTTTCATCACCTCTTTGGGGGAGCTTTTCTTCACCAACCAACCTCCACTTTTACACGTTCTCATATCCCTGTTTCTCGTCCTGTGAAGCTCAGACAAAGGCTGTGGAAATACATTGATTTATGTGATTGTTTTCTCTGTGTCATTCTCTCCTACTGCCCATGGGAGTTCCTCGACAGTGGATTCTGGGTCAATTTTTGCTCACCACTGTATCTCAGAACATTGTCCAATGCTGGCACATAGTAGGTACACAGCTGATTTTACTGGATGCTATAATGATCTAATGAATGTCGTAGCTGTATGTTGTAGAAGTGGAAGCATGTTTTATTTCCAGAAAGAAGCTTACTATAATTTATAGACTTTAAACTCAGATACCCAGAGTTCTGCAAATCAGATCCACTAACCTTTGAGGCCTGGGTGTTCACGGGTGTGTAGTGGGATGATCTCTCATGTAGATCATACAATCTACCTGGTTGAGTCTGGTATGCCTTTTGTTCCCATAGCAATTCTGCCTTGTCAAGAGCTGGCAATCAGACATGCAAAGCAAGCAATATACATAAAATTTTCAAGAGCATTACTTTGGGAAACTAGAAACCAAAACAAGCTGAGAGAGAGGGAGGGAGGGAGAGAGACACAAACACAGAGAGGCAGAATACCTGGCATGTATGTAGTGGCTACTTAATGAATCTCATGCCTTGGCTGTATTGTGTTTCATTTTGTCCTTAGCACGTGGTCGGGCCCTAGAGCTACAGAAAAAATGATTTCCTAATTAGAGGAGATGACTTGGTGGGTGGACACTTGTACCTGCTGACGTCCATGTGGGCTCAATGTGTCTGCGCAGGGGTGGAGGCTGAGAGGACCTCCCTCCTTCCTGAAGCCGTTCCAGCTGGGCACCTGGCAAAAGAAAGCTCAGCATTGCCCACCCCTGAGCCCACACCTCTGCCATCACATGCCGAGATGGGCTGCCTGCCGGAGAGCGGGAGTAACTCCTGTTTATTAATTTGTGCCCCTGTAATTAAACAGTCATATTAATTAGCATTTCTGCTCTGTGCCTTCCCTTTTTTTATGTTCGAGTTGAAGCTCAGAGTAATTATTTATATGATTTCTCAATTTGTTTTGGTTCTGTTTTCCCAAAGTGATGCATTTACAACATTCATATACAACACTTGTTTCGCATGTCTGATAATCAGCTCTTGACAAGACAGGATTGCAGGGGGAGCAGCCTTCTCAGGTGGTGTCTGTGTTCTGGGTGGCAGGCAATGCAGAGCACTCATTCTTTCTGATGAATTTTCAAGAACATTTGCAGCCTCCCTGCACCCTGCTGGGGGTTCTTGCATTATTTTAGTGCATGGGCACTGTTTATTTGGTTGTGCATACGGGAACACTTACAGTTTTTCTCAGGCAATGTTTCAACACAGTTGGCACTGTGCTCACGATGAACCACCATTTTGTTTTCCTAGAGCTGGGTTAGAATAGTGGGTATGCCCTACAGAGCAGGGAGGGAGATCAAGAGTTTTATGGCTTGGTTTTGGCTCTTCTGCTGGCCAGGTGTTCCTTTCACGGTTAACGGGAATGACTCCTTCCATGGGCCTTTGTGGGACATGTCCAAGCAGGTTCTGTCACCCAAGGGGAGGCAGGCTGTGGTCCTCATCTATGATTATCCCCCTCCTGGAGAAAGAAGGTCAACAAGACACCCCCAGACACACAAGAGCAGGCAGTCAATGGAATGCAGTACTTTATTAATGACATTCTTAACCAAGGGTACAAATACAAAGAAGCTACTGGGCAGGGAGTTAAGAGAGGAAAGAGGACAAGTGAGAAGATAAGGTTGAAGGGAAGAAGGAAGTGAACATTTATGGTGTCCTTGGTGTGTGCTGGGCACTTTGTAGACAGCTTGTCTTCCTATCTACAGTGACTCGGCAGCTTTGGCATCTAGCCCTGTCCCCTAGCCCCATTTATAGATTTGTAAGTAGAGACTCGGAGTGTATTGAGTGACTCATCAGGACTGTCCACTAGAAGGAGTCACAAGCAGGATACCAACTCAGCCTGTTTAATTCCAGAGCTAATATACCCCCCCACTATCCCATGCAGCTGCCCCCAACACTAATTAGCACATACCTTGGAGAACATAAAAGAATTTACCAGCGATTCACAATTTGCTAACTACCTAGAATATGCCAAATTTTCTGCTATGGGGAAGTTCAGTGCTTGGTAGGGAGAGCATGGTTTTGGAGTTAGAATGAAGCAGTCAGAAATGTTTACGATAATAGCGATGGTAGATGGTGTGGGTGAGCTCTGACCATGTGCCAGGCTTGTTCACAACATTCTACATTCACCATTTCATTTGATCTTCATAGTTGCTGCCTAGGATAGGCGCCACTGCTTATTTCCATTTTACAGATGAAGAAGGCAAGGCCCAGAATGGTGAATGGAGAAGCAGGAGGAATGGAAATGGATGTGTTACCATTGTCATCCTGAGCCTGGGTGGAGGGGGGCCTGTGGGAACTGGAAGTACTGTGAGTGATGGGGCTGATCTAGCTGGCAGCCAGGCAGATGGAGCTGTCATGTCCATGACAAGCTCAGGGCCCAGGTTTCTGGGTGGCTCTAAGGGCTCCATGTGTGAAGCTAACTGATCCTCTGAGCATAAAGGCCCATTCCCAGCAGCACCCAGGCATGTTCCAGGGGACAGGTAGCACCAGGCAAGAAGCATTGAGCTGTGGGTCCAGCAGCTGCACAGTCCATGGAAAAGAAAGATGAGGGATTAGGCAAACATCATGTGTTTATAACTTAGACACAGACAACAGCGTGGTGATGGCCACAGGAAGTGGGGCAAGGGCTGCGGTGGAGGTGGGCGGAGCAAGGAGTTGGCAGGATAGAGACATCTCTAATGGTGTCAACAATAAAAATAAAGGAAAAGAAAAGAAAAAGAGTGTGGGCTTTGGAATCAGGCCAATCCTCGTTCAGATCTTGACCTTATCACTTACTCAATGTGTGACTTGAGCAAGACATCTTTAGGCTCCTTGAGCCTAATTTCCTCTTCTATAAAATATGACGATAGGCCTTGCCTTGCAGGGTTGTAATGATTACACAAGATTGTACCTGAAAAGATACTACTAGATCAATGCTTGGCACCGGATGAACACTCCGTAAATATGTGAGAAAGGATAAAAGAAAAGAAAGAATCCAGGTGAGGAAATCACGGAATGCTTCAAGGAGGAGATACCATTTGAACTGAGCCTTAATGATGGGTAGGGCTTATCTGGCTTTTGCGGGAACAAAGATAAGTTAAGGCTGGGCCTGCTCTGGGTACCCTTTGAGGCCCTGCAGATGTGCCCAGGAGGCTCTGAGACTCTAGATCTTGATGAGGTGAGAAGCACAGTGCCCCATGGGGTTTATGCCATAGTAGTCCATTTGGTTAATATTTAATTATTTCTTTTATTGATTCTAAAAAGAGTAGAAGGGAGGGAGAAAGAGATAAACAATAATGTTAAAAAGAAATAGCGATTGGTTGCCTCTTGCCTATGCCCCAACTGGGGACTGAACCTGCAACCCAGACATGTGCCTTGACTGGGAATTGAACTGGAGAGCTTGCAATTTGCAGGGTGATGCCCAACAGGCTGAGTCACACCAGTCAGGGCAAGAAATACGCCAGAATCTTAGCTGTGGTAAAAACAGAGAGGACTTTTCCTTTTTTAAAGCTTCTGTGGTTAATACTGACTAAGAAGAACCTACTATGAGCCAGACTGCACTTATTAATCTCCACCCTCCTGTATGACTCAGCTCTATTTTTTAAAGATTATTTACTTATTTATTTTTAGAGGGGAAAGGAGGGAGGAAGAAAGGGAGAGAAACATCAATGTGTGGTTGCCTCTCATGCCCCCATCCGGGAACTTGGCCTGCAACCCAGGAATGCGACCGGACTAGGAATCGAACCAGCAACCCTTTGGTTCACAAGGCCACACTGAATCCACTGAGCCACACCAGCCAGGGCTGACTCAGTTTTAAAGAGGTTGAATAACATGCCTAGGCACATGCTGAGACTGAACGGCAAAGCCGGTTGGGACTCCAAGCCTTTTTCACCACCTCACCCCCTTGGCCTTCCGGCTGGAACTGGAGTGATAAACCCCCAGAACTTGCCCCAGGCCCGGCCGTTGCCCTGCCCCACGGGAAGAATGGCGGTGGCTAGCCTGCGGCACCGAGTGCCTGGATGAAGCCGGACCCACCGCTGCCAGAGGCAGCCCCCTTGACACCTCGGTACAAACATTTCAAATTTTAACGGTGGAAATAATTTGGAAGAAGGAGATGAAGGTTATTATTTATTTAGGGGGCTTTATCAACAGAGGCCCTCTCTGGCTTTAATAAATGAGATGTGTTGCTCAGAACGGGGAGCACCGAGGCATGAGAGTCTCTGTCTGCCCACGAAGGGCTTTGAATAATTTACATCCTCCAAAGATATTTTATGACAGGGCTTATAATCTTCTTATTGGTTCAAAAATCAACATTTACGGCAGATGTCTCTGAACCGATGCCGCGGATAAGCTCATCTCTTCATTAGGTGGCGGGAGTGGAGCCGGCTCAGGCGAGAGCCGTGCGTGCCAATGGATTCCTCTTCGGGCCTCCAGATTTTAGTTTCCAAAAACAGCCAATGAATAATAGAGGCCGGCTATTAGTATTCCATTTTAATTAATATATTGGTAGAGGGAGCTCTTTTTAATGGGAAGGACTCCCGGGAAGGAGGCTTTGGGGTTTCACCCACAGAGGCACCTGCTCTCCCCAGGCGCCAGGCTGGGAAGAGCGACAGGACGGCAGGACAGGACGAGGCTGCAGCTGGTCCTTGGGGCCCCTTTCAGCGGCTTCCTCCAGCCTGGACAGGAAAACGCCCGCCGGGTCCCTGGCAAAAGACGGGGAGAACGTTATGCTCTGACAGTACTGAAACACTTGCGGCCCGCTGAGGAAGGGGCCTGGAAGGAAATGAAGTCCCACAGGCTGTCTGTCTGTCTGTCTGTCTTTTTGTCTGTCAGTGGGCATACACATCTTATGCTCACAGTGTGATGATGGCCAGTCCCTCAAGGGAAGGGGCCCCAGCTTTAGGTTTTGTACCGGAGCTGAAACACGGCCCCACAGTTCACTGGGAGTGGTGACCTCTGAAAGACCAAAGCGAGATAAACCCCCAATGTGGTCTCCCATGTTATTGAGCACCTATTCTGGGCCAGGTCCTACTAGTATTCCCTGGAGATCTAAGGATGGTTGGAACATGTCTTTGAGGTGCTGTCAAGCTGGGGAGAACAAGATGGAATCAGACGACTGGAGTTCACCCATCACAACATGATGGGAGATAACCAGGTGTGATGGGGACAGCAGATCTTGAGCTTGTCGGTGCTTGTTCAGTGTCTCTTTGTTCCTCAGTATGTCCTCACGCTGTGCTGGGCTAAATAAACTCACTAGGCTTTATGGCATGGAGGAGCGATGTAATGAATGACAGTGCAGAAGGGCGTCAGGAAAGGCTCCTGCCGAGGGCTGATATGTGAACTGAGGCTTGAAGTTCATGCAAGGTTGTCTTGGGTTGGGGGTGGGGGTGATCATTCCAGAGAGAGGGGGCAGCAGAGGCAGTAGATGGCACAGAGTCCCACCCTTTAGTTTTAGACGGCCACCTCAGGGTGTAATCGTATCAGGTCTGAGGCTCATGTGATGCTGCGTGAGCTTTCTCCATGCTGATGACAGCGCACAATGGTGATGCTGTTTGGTACCCACCAACCCCCTGGCGTTTCTTATTGAAGTCACAATTACGGTGCCCAGCCTGCTGTTTCAGAAGCTCGGCACACTTGATGTGGGGAGAAGTGGGCTGACAAGTTAGGGAAGGGATATTTAGATCACTCATCTCCTTTTAGTGGCACTTAAGGGAGGGGTTTGGTTCCAAAGGCGTCTATACTTGTGGGGCATTTTGCCTGGGTTTCCCCTTTCACTCACATGGTGACATGGGACAATTCACTCCCCGTCAGTGACGTTAGCTTCCTCGACTGCAAAGTGGAACCAAATGATTCCCCTGATTTACCAGGAGAACCCTGTCCGATGCCATTTCCAAGAAGGAGCTATGAGCCTGGGAGGGTGACCTCAAAGCTCCAGGAATCTGATGGTACCTCCCACAGCACAACGTGGTTTGGAAGGCTGTTCGTCGTTTTACCTTAAAACTCACACGGTTTTGTGTTCCACTCCACAGTGGGGCTGGGTGCTTTACTTTTGCATGTTTTAAATGACGTACAGTGAGCAAGGTTGGGACTAAGTTGAGGAGCGTGAGGCCCAGTTGACTGAGGCCCAAAATATAAGGAACACACACCACCAGTCACCAAAATAAACAACGTGTTAATGCAATAGTGTGAAAACTCCAATTGGCACACTGGCCACTCCTTTTTGTGAATAAAATTTTATCGGACCTGGTTGCAGGATGAAGGTGAGGCAAGTGACGCAGGGTTAGGCAAATGCAGGATTGGAACCTATCTTTATTTAGAGCTATGATAGTTTGTCCTGGGTCTTTTCACATTAATTTTGACTTCTAAAAACAGTGGGCTAAAATGTCATTTATCGTGTGTACTCAGTATTTGGTGGCCTCTTACATCCTGTGCCTGGGGTAATGCCTTCCCCTCATCCCAGCCCCCAGTGGAATGACCTCCTTCTCTTCCCTGCCCTGAAACTTGGAAGTCAACAGGCTCTCCAGGAAGATGCACCATCTTATTCCTCTGGCCTCATAAAACTCTGGGCACCCTCATTGGAGAAACAGAGAGATGTGAGATTCTCAGTACCAGGCTGGTGCACAGGCTCCCTGCAGGCTGCAGCTGGTGGGTCTCCATCCTCTTACACACACACCCACACACACATGTGGCCTTTGGGCTGTCCCTCCGCCAGCTGGTGTCCACCTCCCCATCAGCCAAGTGAGAAGTGAGGGCATAGGGACAGTGATCTTTATTAAGGCCCAATAGCCTGTGGTTCTCTGAAGGCATCTCCTGTGGACAGTGGGAACAGAGATTGTGACAGGAACCTTTCTAGACAGACCCTCCTGAACTGTGGGCTAAGAAAAGGTCAGTGTGAAAAGCCATTGGCATTTAAAACAGAAGCGCTGAAGTGATGTTGCTCTGGTGTGAGTGACGGAGGCAATGTTGACTGGCTTCTCCAAACTCTTCAGAGAACATATAGCTTATCTAGGTGTTAAGAGGGGTTAGGGAGTGTTGATACCTCCTTTCAACTGCTGGGCAGGGTGGGGGCATGGGGTGAGGTCTGGCATTGGGAGGAGAAGGATGACACAGGCTAAATGGTGGGTGGAAAGTTTGCACAGAGGTTTATTTGAAGGCTGATCTGGGTAGATATTTTGAAAAAGATGGATCTTGCATGTTGTGCTTCAAATGATGGTGAACATTAGTGAACCCAAGTGGTCTGGGCTATCGCTGAGGGTCCCTAAAGGAGACAGATGGTGCTCTGATGGGGGAGTTGAGAAGTCAGTAAATGGAATATCTGTAACAGCTCAGGGAGGGTTAAGGGAAGATCAGGAAGGGATGGGGAGGTGCATTGTGGTTAGCAACGCTAGGGAGCCTTTGGTACCCCCAGCTAGGAGAGGAAGGGGAGGGAGGGGATTGCCAGAACTCAGAGGGTGCTGTCGCTGTGTGCAAAGCTTAGGAAGGAGCTTCAGCTTCCAGGACCCAAGGCGAGCCTGGGAGTCAGAAGCCTCACCCGGCTCTTGGTCCACCCTCTGATCTCTTAGCAGCCCCTGTGGGGTGGTCCGCACGAGTGCGGTCACACAGGCCAGCCTCTCAGGCCGTACAGGGTACAGAGCCGGTCTGGAGGGCAAATGGGCAGAGGTGGCTCACTGGTCAGCTGGGTGCAGGGACAGAGAGAGCTGCTTCTGTGCCTACAGTTGTGCAGTTAAGGAAGGAGGAGAGACAGAGAAGCCTTCATTTACTGGCTTTTCATGCAACCGACCTCTTCTTACACCTCGCAACACCCACTGTGGGAGCCGTAATTACCTGTTTTCAGAGAGGACTGATGGCTGGACTCCCCAGCCCATCATTTTGGCTAGTTGCAGAGTCTGTCTGGTGTTTCTAGAGGGGAGAAGGGTCTGACCCTCCCCTGGGGGCCCCTGCGGGGTGACTGCCTCAGTGATTTGAGCTCAAGGTCCAGGTACGATAAGAGTAGCTCCCTGATGACTCCTGACTGAGAGATGAACATTTCCTGCACGCAGAACACTGGGAAGGGGCCAGAGAGAGGGAGAGGCCACAACCACAAAAGAGATGAGAGCATTAACTCATGTCCTGCTGCTGCAGGGGTGGGTAGCCAGGCTCGGAGGCTGGCAGACTCTGGTGGAACTCGGGCCGAGTGTACAAGTCCGGGCCTGACTTATGGACGGGCCAATCTCCGGACTTGCGTTCCTGCAGGCATGCCTTTCACCAAGCATGCTTTCTGAAAAACCAACGAGGTGCAGGTCTGGTTGGAAGTTGAGGCTTTGCAGGTGAACTGAAAAGTCCCAACACCTCCTCCTAATCTCCCTGCTCATTACAACCACCATTCATTGAGTCTTGTTAGGTTTCAGGCTTTGAGTTGAGTTCTCTAGGTCAATTGATGCAGTTAATCCTGGCTACAACATGGCGCAGGTGGCTGTCATCATTGTCATTTATGTATAGGGACATGGTCACTGAGGGGCCTGCACTGTAGTGAGAACAGGTAAGCATAACCCCATGTGGCGGCAATGCCACCATCACACAGTTGTTCTTGGACATTTGTGCATGGCATGTGTCCTAGGTCAAGTTTCTTTGAGCTTTGGTTCCCATCACTAGGAACCACCTCATTGGGCTGTCCTGGGGGTGGACGAGATGGCCCACAGGAAGGCTCTAGCTTTGTGCAGGGCACCTGGCAGCTCTGGACAAATGTCAGCTGCTATATGGTTATTGCTTTAATTACCCTTGTCATACCATCTTTTCCACTTTTTTCTTCCCCTCCCCTTGCCCTCTCTGTCTTCTTGTTACCCTTTCCCAGCCCAAGGGTGTGGGAGTTCTCCTAGGCACAGTGTCTGAAAGAGCCCACAGCTGCATTAGGTGTGTAAGGCCTGTTCAAGGTGGTGTACCTCCTGACCAGGCGAGCTGGGCTTTGATTGAGATCCCAGGAGATGGATGGAGAAATGTACGTGCTTTTTCATTTACAGCAGGGGGTGGTCTCCCTCCCTCCTTCCTAGACAAGCATTGTGTAAGCCTTGGGAAGACAACACCATAATTGCGCACATTTTCAGGTTCACTGAGCACTTCCCAGTGGGCTGACGGTACCTTCCTCCAGTTGTACGAATGCGCGGGCTGCATCTTGGATTCAGAATGGGATTAGGTTGTTCAGCTCGTCAGAAGGGAACCCTATGGGCAGCGGGTCTCTCTGGTGCTGAAACTCCACTTCCTCCTTCTCATCAGATTGGCACATGACTGCCCTCTTCTCCTGCCCGCCCTGCTTTCGCATTTGCTCTCTCTGGGTGTGGGGGGGCTCTCCCCACTGTCCCGGGGCTCCTCTGCCCGAGGCTGGGCAGGTAGGATTTTGACTCTTCATGGGGGCTGTCCTTGGGAAAACTCCAAGTCGAGGGTGCAGGAACCTGAAACTGGGGGTGGTGGGGAGGGAAGACTGCAGAAGAGAACACGCATAGCCGGCCGTACCCCAAGATGAAGGCAGACCCCAGAGATAGCCCGGGAAGAGGCTGAGGTTGCACGGGCCATTCTGATTGGTTCAGAGCGGGAAGTGGGCGGAGCTGGGGCCCAGGCCCTGGTGAGCATGCGCGGTGGAGCTGGTGCGAGTGGGCGGGAAAGAATGGGCGCCGCAGTGCTTAATAAAGCTTTCAACCCTGCGGCGAAGACTTATTAGCTTGTGCATGTACAGATGTAGCAATTCTTAGAACAGGAGAACAGTGACATATGCCCTGGAGCTGCGGCAGCTCCTGCCGTGTGAACGGAAGATTCCGGATCTCACACTGAACGGAGAGAAGGACTCTTTCCCTCTCTACCACGTGTGGCCTCCACTGCTGCATTCTGGCAAGTCTCACGTTCCAGCGCTCCGGACTCACCTGGAGGACTTGCCCGAAAAAGAAAATGAAACAGCCCTGGTGTTTGCTCTTCAGTAAATCCGGAAGGGGGCTCACATAGTCCATAAAGTGTCCAGGTGATGCTGAGGGACCACTCTTGGAGAACCACCCCTTTCCTGCCTGCATGTAAGAATCACCCCGGAGGTCATTAGAACATACTCAAGCTGGTTCCTAGACCTCCTGAAGTGGGGCAACAGACATCAGTATGTTTGGTCTGGGCATCTGAGATGGAAAGACAAATCAGCCATGGTGGGGACAGCAGACAACAGAAGTCTGCTCCAGTGAGCTGGGCAGTGGGGAGGGCATGTTTAGCTGCAGGAGATGTGTTCAGAATTGAGTTGAACGTCCAATAGATCATCACATCATGCGAGTTCATCCATTCCCAGCTAACCCTTGCGTTGTTTGCATGCTGCCCCAGGTGCACAGGTCTTTTGGGACCTGGCTAACCAAGGTATGCGACTGGGTCTGCAGGCAGGGAGGTGATGCCCTGAGAAGGCCGGTCAAGTGAAAAATGTTTCTTGAAGGCAGGGAAACCCACCTGCCTTCTCCTGAACATACAGGAAGCCCATATATCAGTGACGTGTTTGTATATGTGAGCATCAGGTTGGAGAAAGCTCACTGACATTCTAACTCTGCGATGTCAGGGGAGCTGGTGGCATTGGCCCTGGGCCTGCGCAGAGGCCAGATGAACTGCGAAAAGGGTGCCCTCTCCTCTCCTTGTTGGTAGCCTCCTCCTCTCAGGGCAGTAGAGGTGGACTCAACGAGAACCCAGGTCAGAGTGGGTTGTGTGGGTGAGCCTGGAAACTCCATGACCAGGTGCAAGAAGGATTCCTAGACACTCTGCCTGTGCTTTCCTCCTGGAAAGGGACACTTCCTCCCTTGTGACTTAGTGAGTTACTCGCCTCTCCAGTTCCCTCTACTGTCAGTAAGGACGGTGAGTTTGGGTCATGCTTCTTCATCTGAAACTAACTACAGCCATCTTCTTGGGTCGACACTCCCTGTCCAGTGTGGTGCTCGATGCTTCTGTGCCGACACACCGGTGCTAAGTAGCTGTTGTGCTCATCTCAGAGAGGAACCTGAAGTCCAGGGAACGTGTAAGGCCCTTGCTCAAGGATTCAGTTAGTAAAGCTACAGAGCCAGGTTCTTTGGGGTCTCTAAGTTTGTAAGTTTTTCAGGACTGAATGTTGGTTGCCTGCCTCACCTACCTGCAACATTCTGTAAGGATCCTGCCTGTGCCCTGTACACATGATGACTTTCTGCTCTCCAGTGAAATGGCTGCTGTCCCCAACCCTTTCTCTCTTAAGCAAATGGGTAACTCGCCATCCCCGAGTCTGTCATGAAGGTCCCAGTGACTCCCAGCCTTGTCCCACCTCCCCTTCACACATCATCTGCCCTAAGGGAGCTGCGCTTCTCCCTTTCCCACAAATCGTGAACGTCCACCACAATCCTTAACTACCACGACCCTTATGGGCAATGCACCATTATTCTCTGGTGGACTCTTAACTTTAGTTGTATGTTTCTAACTAAAATTTCCCATCCATTTTTCAGTTCCTCTATTTTAGGAGTCCTCAAGGGTCATGGATGTCAGACTTTTCTAGGGTTTGAGTGGGCTCGTTCAAACACAGATGGTGGGCTCCATCCCAGGGATCTTTGAATCTCAACATCGGGGGTGGGGATTGGGAGAGTTTGCACTTCTAACAAGTTGTCAGGCGATGCCGATGTTGCTGGTCTAGGTTTATTTAATTAAATTAATTTATTTAAATATTTTATTCATTATTTTTGGAGAGAAGGGTAGGAAGGGAAGAAGAAAGGGAAAGAAGCATCAATGTGTGGTTGCCTTTCACTTACCTCCAGCTATGGACCTGATTTACAACCTGCTTATGTACCCTGACTGGGAATTAAACCAGCGACACCTTTGGGTTCATAGGCTGGCGCCTATCCACTGAGCCACTAGCCAGGGCTCTGGGTTTTTTTAAAAAGTTCTGTTCTAGTCTTTCACTCAACACACACTTTCTAAGCATCTCCTAGGGCCTTGCTCCTGGAGGAGGTCTTTTGTACACCCGCTGCTCCCTGAGAAGCCCCGTCCGAGGGAATGGACCTGCTGCTGGTGTAGGCAGCCATTCTCAAGCTCCGCTATACTGGAGAATTACCTGGGGAGCTTTAGAAACAGTCTCTGCCTGGACTCCACCCCAGAGCAGTTGAATCAAAATCTGTGAAGTGGGGCTTGGTGTTGTTATAGCTATTAGGTCCCTAGAGGATTCTAAAGTGTAGCCAACCAGGATGGAGCCGCTGGTCCAGGGAGGCAAAGCCTTGTAAACAGAAAATCCCACTGCTTGAGTCGGCCTCAGATTTCAAACACCTGCCTTGGGGAATTGGGGCTGAGCGAGAGGGAGGGGCTTAAATTGGCTGTCCACAGCCTGGGTTTTCAGTTCACCTCTGCTCTGTGGCCTCAGGCAAGTGACTCCGCCTCTCTGATCTCAGTTTCCTTCTGGCGCTGTGATGGGTCTGGGGGCGTCTCTGAGTGCCTTCCTCCCTCCTACATTAATGGTTCTATGAAAAGTCCAACGACTTGAGGATGAATCGCTGTCTCACTGCAGATGTTCAACTCAAGGCTGGTGTAGCACTGCAAACAACAAAGGAGAAGGAATTCTAAAAACATGTATGAAAGGATCTATTTTTAAACATCCCTCTTGCCCTACTTTGCATAAAGCTGTGATTCTCAAACTGTGGCCCAGGACCAGCAGCCTCAGCATTTCTTGGGAACTTGCTAGAAATCTTTTGAGCCCCCATCTGCAAGGTGTTGAATCAGAACCTCCTGAGGGCGGCTCCCAGCCATCTGTGGTTTCCTAGGCCCTCCTGGTGGTTGGGACACAGGCTTCAGTTCAAAGCCACTGAGCTGTGACTTGCAATGGCTTCTCTATCTGAATCCCAACTGAGCACGAGGAGCTGATGCAAGTCCCAAGCTTCCTGTGTCCTGCAGAAAGTTTTGTCTTTGTCTTTTAAAGAGAAGAGATGGAAGAGTGGCAGGTAACACATGCTTGCTGCCTTCATTGGCAGCTTTTACCTTGCACAAATCATGGACATTTTTCTCAACTTGTTTGGGGGTTTGGAATTGAATGTCCCTTGCCTAATAGAGATAAAAGGGAGAAGCCGCTGCTACCTTATAGGATGACAAAGGTGGTTATTTTTCTCTGAGTGCATCAGTCTTCAGGTTTACTCCTGTGATTGCTTTATGCTGCAGTTCCTGTAATCCAATCAGGTTACAATGGAGAAGGGTTATTTAGATGTGTGTTCCTTGCAGAGAAAGTGTCAGAACATGCCATAGGCATGTCAGTCAGCAGTTGGACCAGATTCTGCCTGGCAGAGGGTGGGCTTGAAAACCTTTGGAGGAGAATGGCCAACTGGCATCACAGCAGTTGAAAGGGAAGGTCTCCTTTACTTTCAGCACAGGAGGGCTGACCGCAAGGATTCCAGGTCTGCTTTTATGGAAAGGAGGCTCTAAGAAGTGTGGCAATTGTGAGCCGTGGGGGACAATGTCACCTTGATCCGCCCATTTACTGCCACCAGCCGTCAAAAGAGCTAAACATCTTCATAGGCTTCTCTGTCCATTTTTATTTGATCACCTAAAGAGGTGCCTGGGACAATAGTGGCAGGACGTGACATTGATGTAATATATATTTGCTTCAATGAAAAGGAGCAAGGGCCTTTGAAGAGCCTGAAAATGGGAGAGAAGAGAATTCCAATTGCCCGCCAGCTTTCCAGCACCCTCAGGAAGTGAAAGTGGGGTTTCGCATGAATCAGACTCTTGCTTGACTGGAGTTTCCCCTCATGTCCATCAACCGTGAAGCCCCCAGCAGACCTCTGCCTGCTCCCAGACAGGCCCCACTTGCGTCCTGCCTCCTCACCTATTTGTCCTGCCTCCTCACCTATTCACGTGCAAAGGTTTCTTTGAATTTTCTCTCAAGGCAGTGGCACGAACCCAGACACTGGGTAATGGTGTTTTGCTGCCTGCTCTCTTTAATTGATATCTGGCTGCTTTCTCCTCCCCACCATCCCTCCTCCAATTTAGCTCTGGAAACATCTGTCTTTTTATCCACCAGTAGAGTCTCAAAAGGGTAGCAAACCTGTTAGATAAAATATCAACGTTATGAATTCGGATTTAATAAATGTGCACTGGAGAGCTGATTCATGACCTGTGTGATGGCATTCAATTGCTTTCTCAAACAGTTCACGCTTCATTTCATTAAGAGCTTCAGTCAATGGCAACTGATTCATTATCACGGCACCAGTCGCCTTTTGTTTAGTAAACATGTGCTCGGGACCTGTCTGGGTTTGGCCATAGAGAACTTAATTTTAATTGCAAATAAAAGCAGATACTAGTAAATGTGTATCTGTGTAAGCCAATAAACAGACTTCTATTTTAAAATACTTTCATAAATGTTTTTAGAATTTCAGTAAAATGATATTGCAAGGTAGTAATTTTTTTTTTTGCTTAAAAAGTGCCTATTGGGTACCTACCAGTGCCACCTGTAGGCTAAGGATACACAGCACTTGTCATCAGTGTAGTTACGGTCTAGTGGTTGCATGCCCTTTGGGTCTGAGTCATTCCAAGTCCTGATTGTTTGGAGCTATGACTTGGGGTCCCAGCTGGAGACTCTGTGAACTATGTGGCCTAGATAGGGGAAGCCTGCCCTAGCAACAGCGTCCCAGCTCAGTCTGGAACTGCCAACTTCTAGCCTGGGCTCTTTCTACCTAATCTCAGTCAGGGGGCTCCACTGAGCAGATGGCAAGCAGTTCTGCGAAGGGCAGACTGGGTGGCCAGTTTTGAATGGAAAAATACAGCCTTGAACTCAACTTCATATTTTCTTTTTATGAGGTGCATAATGCTATTTTCCGGTTGTAAGGCAATAGACAATGTATGTTCATGGGAGAAATTTTGGACCACATGGAGCAACATAGAAAAAAATTATCTCATAATTTAATCATACAGAGATAACCATGGATAACATAACCATTTACTTCTTATTTTTCATATATGTGTGTACCTAGTATGGATATCAGGCTATATAAGTATAATTTTATAATTTGCCAAATAGTTAATATAGCACATTCTTATATATTTTTATTTTTTTACTTTTTAATTTTTCAGTTGCAATTGATGTACAATATTATATTAATTTCAGGTGTTCAACCCAGTGATTAGACATTTATATAACTTACTAAGCGATTATGCCCCAAAATCTAGAACCCATTTGACACCCATACACAGTTATTACAATATTATTGACTGTATTTCCTGTACTGTACTTTGTATCCCTATGACTATTCTGTAACTACCAATTTGCACTTCTTCATTCCTTCACCATTTTTGCTTATCCTTCCATTCCTCCCTCCTACCTTATAACTATCAAATGTTCTCTGTATCTATCAGTCTGCTTCTGTTCTGCTGGTTTATTTTGTTTTTTAGATCTAATTTTAGATCTATTTTGTCTTATATAATTATTGCTACCCTAGCTTTTGTTTGTTTCCATTTTCATAAAGTATCTTCTTCCATCCCTTTACTTTCAGCCTGTATGTGTCTTTCTATCTGAAGTAAATGTTTTATAAACAGTGTAGGTAAGGGACTTATTTTGTTATCCACTCAGCCTCCATATGTCTTTTGATTGGAGCATTTAAAGTAATTATTGATAGATATATATTTATTGCCATTTTATTATTCATATTTTTGCTCTTTTCTTTTTCTTGAAGTTTCTTGAACATTTCTTATAATTCTGGGTTGGTGATGATGATATGAACTCCTTTAGGTTTTTCTTGTCTGGGAAGCTCTTTATGTGCTCTTCTCAATGATGGCTTTCCTGGAATGGAGGAAAATGTTGTAGGTCCTTGCTTTTCATCACTTTGAATATTTCTTGCCAATTCCATCTGGCCTGCAAAGTTTCTCTTGAGAAATCAGCTGAGAATCTAATGAAAGCTTCCTTCGAGATAACTAAATATCATTCTTTTGCTGCTTTTAAGATTCTCTTTGTCTTTAACCTTTGGTGTTTTAATTATGATGTGTCTTGGTGTGGACCTCTTTGGGTTCATCTTATTTGGGACTCTCTGTGCTGCCTGGACTAGTAGCCTATTCCCTTCACCATGTTAGGGAAGTTTTATGTCATTATTTTTTACATAGACTTTCAATTTCTTGTGCTCTCTTCCTCCTTCTAACACCCTCATGATGAGAATGTTTGTATGCTTGCAGTTGTCCTAGAGGTTCCTTATATTTTCTCATTTTTTTGGATTATTTTTTTATTTTTGCTGTTTAGATGAGGTTTTATCTGCCTTCTTGTCTTCCATATCTCTAATGTGATATTCTGCTTCATCTACTCCAATTTTGGTCTCCTGGTCAAGTTGGTATCTGCCAGGTTTCTCTACAACGAAATTGCCAATGTTCACTTACAATTTAACAAAACTTTAAGTGGGGAGATTCTCTGAAGTGACATCAATATTCTGCACTAGCACTGGCATCTATTGATGTTTCTTTTTGACTTAACCGCCACTATCAAGACTGTCAACCCAGCACCTCAGTACCCTCTATTCTAATCTCCCTTTCTGTTTATAAATCCCTTTTCTGACCATCAGAAATTTGGGTCTCATCCTCGATATAATTATTTAATTGCCTAACTCTGCTGCCTGTAACCAGTTTCCCTACCATGCTGGTCATTGCTCCAGCCACTCAGACCCTCCACTGCCACCCCCTGACCTCTACCACCTCCTTCTCCTGACTTCACAGACACATCAGGCCACCACCCTGCTGTAATTGCATTCTTCAACAGTTGTTTTCCATGCTAAAATTTAAATTCCATGAAGACAGGGAATAAATCTGCCCCATTCACATGAGGCCCCAGTGCCTGGTGTGGTGCTGGTATATAGTTGGTACTCAATACTTGTCAGATAGAGGAATAGACCTGTCTCTGCTGGGCTTTACAATTTTATGGTCACATGGAAACATCACTTATAAACACTTGGGCCTTTGCTTTATTCCCATTTTTCAGGGTGGAAAGACTGAGGCTGAGCTCCAAGCCTCTCACACCGTATGCCCCTGTAAGCAGCAGAGAACTTCTGGGCCTGAACCTGTGCTGTCTCACCTCATGAGACAATGTACCCTTTCCGACCATACCTGGTTTTTCTCACTTTGCAAGGTGCAAGAGCTGAATTTTCCGCTGCTGGCAAGAGTTTATTTCTGACTTTGCCAGACAGCAGGGAGGCTCTTCTTTGCAGTCTTTCTTGCCTGACCTCATGCTTCATAATCCCACCACCACACAGCGTCCTGCTCCCGCCCCACTGCAGCAGCCGCTGATATTTGCTCTTCTTTGCCGAGCCTGCCTTGGGTAGACTGCTGATGTGGAAAAGACTGTTTCTCTGGCACCCTGAAGGGTTTTCAAATGCGCTCCTTTCAGTTGAAAGATGCCTGGCCATCTAGTACAAATGGTACTACTTAACCAACAAGCGAGGAGCAGGGATGCTGGGGTGCTGCTCCACTTCACCCTGTTATCTGAGCCTGATGGGGTGGTTTCCCCTGTGGGCTGTGCAAATATTTCTGCAAGAAGACCCTCACCTTCCACCTGCTTCTCACAGTCCACAGCACACAGTGGGCTGCGGGTGACCAACAGGGCTGGGTTGGGGGCATAATGTGCAGTATCCCAGAATGCAAATGGGTCCTGACCGGAAATGCTACCAGCTGCATTTCAAGGTCACAGCTGCTTTCCGCATGTGCCAGGTGGCCTTGGGAAACACAGGCTTATCTGCAAGTCACAAGCTGGAGGGCCTGGGGAAATTTGAAGGACATTGTGAACTTGGGCATGCAGTGGTTCTCCAAGGGGGTCTTTCCTACTGGTGGAAGTAGCAGGGGACACACAAGCATCTAGCCCTTGATGGCGGGAGATCTAGTCTGGTCTTTGCCATAAGCCTGACCTTGGAGCAGCGTCTGTGTAGCCGGGTCCCTCAGAGAGTGGCAGTGCCAAGTAAGCCTGCAGAGAATACACCTTCAGTGTTTGCCCCTGTTGGATGAACTGACATCTTGAGACTCCCCAGGCTTCTCCAGTGGCCTTACTGGTGAAATGGGTAGAAGGAAGGCTCAAGATGGGTAAAGCAAACCCTGGCTCCAGTATCTGACACACGGCTTGTACTTCAGGCCACATTGTCACTTTCCTTGCTTGGCCTGGGCTATCTGCTTTCCAAGAGAAAGCTCTTCCTGTTGTTTCAATTCCGGGCCCAGTGCTGGACCGTGAGTGAGCTGAGGGCCACTGGGTGCCTGCTCACAGCAGCCCCTAGAGACAGAATTACAGTCGCCCCCAGGTTACACGTGAAGTCACTGGGCCTGGGCAGGTATGACATTCCCCTGAGGTCACTAGATTAGACAGTTGCGAAGCTCGGTTTCAACTGCAGGCCTCCCTGACTCCAAAGTGGGTGCTCTTTTTGATGCACATGGGGGGCAGTTTGACCTACCTGTCGAAGTCTACCCCGTCACCTCTGACCCTGAGCCATCCTTGGTATGGCCAGGCCTGTGCTGCAAGGAGAGGGGACATGCTGAGAGCCTTGGGGACCCTACTCCGACACAGGAGGTCTTTGCAGCTTTTGTTGCCATCTCTCTTTTTCCAATCCTCACCCCAGGATAAGTTGATTTTTAGAGAAAGAGGAAGGATGAGAATGAGAGAGACAAACATGCATCAGTTGCCTCTCTTATGCTCCCTGACTGGGGATAGAACACACAACCTAGGCATGTGCCCTGACTGGGAACCGAACCCACAACCTGTTGGTGCATGAGACAACGCTCCAACCAGCTGTGCCGCCCGGCCAGAGCTTTCCATCTCTTGGCTGACAGCATGGATCAGGCTGACAGGTATTGGCCGAGAAATAACCCAGAATCATCATATCCCCTAATTGTGTTTGATCCAGTGGCTAATGGGGCCATTAGCAAAGAAGAGTAATTGTAGGTGTGCCTGCCCCCTACAGTGGCTATTCATCACCTTCCGCCTTCCTCGCCTCGGGTGCAGGCAATGGCATCGGACTGGTATGGGTGTCAACTCTTGGGAAGGTAAACACTGCATAACCATCCCAGGTGCCGGTCGATCCCCTCCAGGGTCTGCCCAGAAGCGACGCCTCCTAGCTCAGCATTCCCAGTGGGTGACACGCCAGGCCCTGGGGCCCTCTGGGAGATGGCACGTTTGGTCCCGAAGGCACCCAGCAAGCCTCCTCCTTGAAAAAGCACCAGCTAGACAGAATCAATTTCCCATTGACTTTCAGCACCATCTCAGACGCAGTGTAATTCTTGTCTGAGGGTTTATAAAGGCCATTGACTGTCTTATAAAAAGATTTAAACACTTACCTTGTGGCAGACAAGAGCTCTATATATCATCATGCCTTTTTGACAATTTGTGGGGGTGGCGATGAGTTGGGGGAGGGAGGTTGGTGTTCCCACAGTAGGTGTGGCTCCAATGAACAGGCCCTGCCAGACTGGGCTGGACAGATGTGAATGGATCAAAGGACCCTCCTCATTCATCTCCCAGGGAGCTATTTCCTATGGGGAACCAGGCTCCCCTTCCTCCATTCTATGAACAAATCACTTGTGACACAATTCTCACTCCAGCGTTGCCTCTAGGGGACCCAAGGGTGCATCACTGGGACAGGACTGGAAGCAGAGGCATCTCTTTAGCACAAAGGGTTTTCTAGTTAACAAAAATGGGAATCATTAGCCCTGCTCCGATATTCGTATCCACATCTATTTTCTTTTTTGACCCACAAAATGACTCTGGAAGTATAGTCAACATTGCTGTATGCATTTTACAGATAGGGAAACTGAGATTCAGTGAGGTTAAGTGTGTATTTGGCCAAGATAATCTCAATTTTCAGGTAAAGGAGTATTTTCTACTTAGCTCTCTCCTACCTCCTCCTGTCTATTCTATTCTATTTGCATTTATTCACTGTTGTTCAGCAACAGGGGCCCATAGGTGGGAAGTATGGGAGAAGAGACCTCGGGAAAAGACCCAGAAAATGATTAAAGTAACAGATTGCACCAGCGAATGAAGAGAAGGATTAGAGAGAGGTGATGGGCTTAGAAAACAACTCAAGGAACCTCATGTGAGGTCAGAGATGCCGTTTGGGTAAAGGAGCTAAGAAGGTAGAGGCCGCGGTCAGGTATTAAATTTCAAAATCTCTGGCTGACCATGACATGCAGGGTGTGGCCACTGAGGCAGAGGTGAAAATGGTCACTAACTTAATGCCAAGCACAATACTCAGTGCTTTAGATGGATTTTGTCACTAAATATCATCATAATCCTTGTTTTACAGATGAGGAACTGAGACCCAGAGGGAAGAAACAGTTTGATCAAGGAGGTACAACTAGTCCGTGTCCGAGGCTGGGCTGTGAAGGTAGGTGGTCTTTTTCACTCTCAACCGCTACTCTTAACACCTGGTCTGGTAGATCATCCTGTTGGCTAAGTCTGCATGTGAATGTCCCTCAGCATGATGGCAGTGAGTGGGATGGGGAGGAAGATGATCAAAAGGGACTGTGTCTTCCATGAAGTGCTGATGTGAACCCCAGCTATAGGTGCAGCATCTGTCTGGCCCCCCAGCTCCACCACCATCCATATTGGCCACGTCAGCTCTGGGCTTCAAAGGGCTAAGTGTCCTATTGGGTCTACATTTGTGGTAGACACTTAGCTTCCAGCTGCAGTGACTCTGGTAACCAGAGGCTGACCCTGGTGTTAGGTTTAAGTCACAGCTGTCAGCGGTGAGGAGTGTGGGAAGGACCCATGCCACAGCTGCTGCTGTCCCAGGCGGGAATGTCTCCCACAGTAAAGTGCTGTTGAGCAGGGCTGTGTGTTGACCTGGGACACCAGGTGGCTCTGTGCTCTTCCCTCCGCCCCTCGTTGGCCAACACGTGGCATCTCCCTGGGGCCAAGCTTTCTTAAGAGGTGCCTGTGCCTCGGACATATTTCACAGGTGTGGTCGCTTCCCTTGGAATAATCCTCCCAGGGCGAGTGACATTGTGGATGCTCATTTTTCGCCAAGTTTGTCCAATTACCCAACTGGTCCCCCCCCCCCCCCGCCCCCTGGTTTTAACTGAAATCTTTTTTCCTCTCTTATGTATCCCATCCTCAAGAGGATTGTACGGTGTAGTAGAGATATCTGTAATCATTTGTTTCTTTGGCAACAAATACTGGAACATTTAGGTTTTGGAGAAAGGTGGGCTTGGGTTTCACCCTAGCTGTATGCTAACAGGGAGACAGGGGCCACATCATAGTGTACTATGGATGTCACGAATGAGCTCTGAGTGACAGGGACGTTGTGACCTGGGGTCATTTATGGCACTCTTGGACCCCCAGTTTCTTCTTCTGTGCAGTGGGGCTTTTGTATCACCTTGGCCTAGTGTTCAAGAGAAATCAGTAAGAAAATATGGCTAAGAGCCTGGTGTGCGGCTACATCCAAACCCGACGATTCCTTCTCCCTCAGATCCCCTATATTTTGTAGGTGACAGGTGAGCAGGCGGGCCGGTTGCTTAGCAGTGGCCACTAGGGATACGCTTTTGGTATCTGCACGGTACACACTGTGTTCCTGTTCACGCCATGGTTAGCTGAGAGTCCAATGAACCCCGCTGAGAGATGTAGCCATTTCGGTGGAAATATGAAAGAGAGATGTAAAGCGTTCATGTCAGAGTTCATGTCAGAACCAGATAGGCTTTGGTTCCTATGTGCAAAGCCTCCCACCTTCCCCAGTTCTGCTGGTCTGGAATAGGCCTGCTCAGTTGGCCGGGGGTCAGGGGGCCTGCTTGGCCCTGTGTGTGCACAATAACGTCCGATGCGGGGACTGAACCAGGTGTGAAATAGCGTGTCGTGCCTTACAACTCAGCTACTGCAATTGCATTCTTCACACCAGATACATTTTCCAGATGATCCCGGCCTATTCACTGCTGGAAGCTTCCCTTTCAGCTCTCCTGGGCCCGTAACAAAGTCATCGGATCGGAATTGAATATACATTTTCTATCCTCACTTGGGCTTTTGGGGGAGTCCGAGTCCTGCCCTGGCCTTGCTGGGAGTTTCAGCTTGAGTATTACATCATCTGGCTTCACATCATGTTCTTTTTTTCTTCCTCACACATATCTTGCCTTATGTTCAAACATAAGAAGGACTGTGATGCTGGGGAAAGAGCAAAGGCTTTTGAATGATGCCTCCCAAAGTGGACCCCTGGCTTTCAATCCCTCAGAAGTCCAAGGACATAATGTGCTTGCAAATGCCATGAAAAATGCAAAGAGCTCTCCAGATATTCCAGCTTTATTTATTCTTGTACTTCAGTTAAAGATTCAACACCCACAGTTTGAGGACAGGCTGCCAGAAAGTCACAGATTATTTGTTAAAACATCATTAACCTTTCAGTCGATGAATAGGGGATAGAGGTAAAAATGTTTATGCACTCATCATTTACCTGTAAAAGCACTATGCGGTTGGCCCCATCTGATGGGTTGTGGATAATAGGGGAATTTTAAGAATCAATTTTCAGGGTTTTTTTCTTTTCAGGGGTTTAGTTAAAAAAGCTAATGCATCATCCCAAATGACTTTAATGGAGATTAAGTGAATGAAGTTCATAATATTGTCAATGTTAATTTAAAAATGACATCAGATCCGTCATACTCAGTGCACGGGAAATGGCGGGAATGTCAATGATCTGGCTTCAGAGCTGAAACAGGTAATTGCCACCGGTTCGCCTCCCCTTTGTCTCTGCCCCACCCCCAAGCACACACTCTCCTCATGGCCTCCCCACCCTCAAGAATCTGTCATGGCTCCCTGTTGCCCAGTGACTTCTCCACTGTCTGGATCTGCTGCCTCTCTTGGACTTGACGTCCTGCTTTCTTCAGCTCAGGATCTGTATTACGGCATTGTTCTAGTGCATTCTCTTTGAGGTTTACTGTCAACTTGCAGGTTAGCTTTTCTAAGTCTCGCACCTCCGAGGTGCACCTCTCTTAGACGGCTGCCATCACCCTGCTCTGTGCCAGGCCTCCTATAAGAATGGGCTGCCTTCTAAGCTGGACTCAGTGTCAGCCCCCTTCCTAACTAGATTTGTCCTAACTAGACTGGAGAGGACACCTATGTCCCTAGGGAATGCTTTGCACCAACTCATTGCTGGTTGGAAACTTCCCATAGAATGGGTTGCTTTAGGAGAGGATAAGATCCTTGTGACTAATGGTGTTCCAACAGATTCATTAGGCAGTTGCCCCTCTTATAAACCTGCTTAGGTCACAACACCTGTACCTCATCTAGGCTATATATTAGGAATGAGCTGGAACAGACCTGACTCTGTCAGTCACATAGCTCCTGTCTACAGTGGCCACACAGAATATACCTTCAATAAAACCCACCAAGTGTATTAATATTCTGGGTTCATTCTCATGGATCTTCAGGGCCTCAGATCATGGAATCAGGAAAGTTCCCAAATGTTGGTGACCTAGGCTCTCCCTCCCTGGCACTTACGAAATAGGGCCAGAGCATGAGGACAGTGATTGGAAGAGGTCTGTTTAATATATAAGTCTTCTAACAAACAAACAAGATTGAAACAGGCTCATAGATGCAGAAAGAAAACCGGTGATTGCCAGAGGGGGAAGGGGAGGGCACTGGGTGAAAGGGGTGAAAGGGGTGAAGGGACCGTGAAGCATGAATTGGTAATTACACAACAGTCACAGGGAGGCAAGTACAACATAGGAAATGTAGTCAATAATATTGTGGTAACTATGCACGGTGTCTGCTGGGGTATTGGAAGTATCTGGGGGAACACTTTGTCAAGTATATGATTATCTAACAACTAAGCTGTGCACCTGAACCCAATATATAATAAATTCCAAAATAAAATAAAGGGAAAGGAGAATATAACTTTTCTATTGCGTAGCAAGTTATCACAAATGTAGTCACTCGAAACCAGACACATTTATTATCTTACTGTTCAGGAGGTTAGCAGCCTGGGCTAAAGTCAAAGAACAGCCTTCCTTTCTGGAGGCTCAAGGGGGGAATCAATTTCCAAACCTTTTCTAGCTTCTAGGGACCGCCCGCATTCCTTAGCGAACTGTCCTCTTCCTTCGTTCTCAAAGTGAGCAGAATTGCCTCTCACTGACCACTCTTCCATCATCATCCCTCCCCTGGGCTCTCTCTTCTGCCTCCCTCTTCCACTTTTAAAGGCCTCTGTGATTACGTTGGGGTCTTTTGAACGATCCAGGGTGATATCCCTAGTTTTAAGGTCAGTTTATTAACAATTTTAATTTCTTTGTAAACCTTAATTCCTTTTTGCTATGTAGCCTAACACATTCACAAATAGGGATATACGGTGCCCAAGTCCACTTGTTTCTTACACAGACTGAAAGCATTCATATATGTAAGAGATACTCACACTAGGGTCTAACCTACTGAGAAAATAGGGACCGTGGTCCTGATGGAACCCTGGCTAAATCACTCAACCTACCCACCACCAACTAGCCACCCAACAACGCCCATTTATGGATGCCTGCCACATACTAGAGATTTTGAGACAACTGTCTCTCATCATGAGACATTGTGAAATAAGGATCTAAGGAGACAGGACACTGGGGCGAAGGCTTCAGAGAGGAGAGGAGACATCAGCTGACTCCTGAGCAGTCAAAGGTGTTCATTAGATGAAGTGGGAAGGGGATTTCTGGCAGAGGGCACAGCATGTGCAGAGCTTAGAGGTGTAGACTCGCATGACAAGTTCAAGAACTGGCCAGTAGCTCACTCTTCTCTCAGCTTGGAGCCTGTGGAGGCCTTCTGGGATCTTGACTTACAAATGCTAATTCTGTCTAGAAGGTTGTAGATCAAGCCATTTGTGTGTGTGTGCGCGTGTGTGTGTGTGTGTGTGTGTGTGTTTCTAAGCAAGGTCTTCCAAACCAGAGCATACAGCTCTTTTTAAAATTGAAAATGTTTATGCCTGAGATAAAAATGAATTTTTTTTTTAGGCAAAATATGTGTATGTATATGTGTACAAAAGAGTGACTCCTAGAGGCAAACTGAACAAAACCAGAGTAATGTTGTGCCAAATTCTGTACCTAACCTTCCCTGCTGAGGCCATTGGACACAGAATCCATGTGATGGCGCAACCCTTAAAGATTCAATGTGCTGAAAGAAAAGATTTAACTTACTTAAAAGTAGCTACAATTCTGGGAAATAAAAATCAATCTGTGTTTGATGTTATTTGACCAGAGGTGGCTGGGGAACCCCTGATAGTGGAAAATGATAAGAAGGTAGGTGTTACCTCCTCAAAGCTCATACGTCAGTGTCCTAACTCAGCATCTCAGGAAGTGGCCGTATTTGGAGGGAAGATCTTGAAAGAAGTAATGAAGTTAAAAGAAGGACATTATGAGAGGCCGTAAGCCAATGTGACTTTGTCCTTGTAAGAGGAATAAGGATACAGACACGTGAACTGAGAGACCATGTGAGGACATGAGGAGACAACCATCTAACAGCCAAGGAACGAGGCCTTAGAGGAAACCAACCCTGCTGACACGCTGATCCAGACTTCCGGTCTCCACAGCAGAAAATAAATTTTCTATGGTGCTTCGTTATGGCAGTGCTAGAAAATGAACGTGGTAGGTCAAGAAAAACTGTACAAATCATGGAATGCCACATGTACTGGGTGCTGGGATGCACCACTCAGGTCTTCTGTCAGGTCCTCCGGCCTTCTTTCTCCAGCCCCTGCGAATACTGCTGCAGACCGCCCTCCGCCATCAGCTTCCGCCTGGAATCTGCCTTGGATGGAGTTGCTCGCTTGCCCAAGGTGGACAGCATTCAAGGCCTCTTGACATGTGGTGTTAAGGCTTTTCCCTTTGCCCCTAGTGGGTCAACTCTGAAAGTCCATCTTTAGAGTTTCCCTTAGGGTTGACTAAAGTTTCTGTTGAGACTACATCACAGGTTTTCAGCTTCTCCTCACCCTTGCTGCCTTCCCACCCTTTCCCTTCCATGTGGATTGATCCCAAGAGTGCTCTCTAACGCATTCCTGTCTGCTTACCATTGTCTCAGGGTCTACTTCTCAGACGATGCAACCTGTGACATCATAATAAAGAAACTGGACTTTATCCTGACAGCATAGGTTAGTGCTTAGAAAGTGGTTCTCAGTTGGGTAGAGGGTAGTGAGAATTGGTCGGCAGGGCCCCAGGATAGTCAGAGCTCCAGGTCCCCCAACTCTTGTGTGTAGACTCGGGAGAGTGATGGGCTTCAGATCCATACTACCTGGCCAGGTCCATTGGAATCAGGTAGACTAGGTTGCCAGTGATGGAGATTCTTTAAAGCCAGTTAGAAAAAAGAGCTTTTGATGAGAGGCCAACATCTTTCCCAAATCCTTACAGGCCTTGGCTTTAAAAGTATCAGGCCAAACTAAGAAAACATTCAAATGTTCAAACAAACTCAGTTATAAGGCATCACTTCCTCTAGAGATCACTGATTCCCATTCGGAGATCATTAGACAGTGAGAAAGCTGCCCCCCAACCCGTACCGCTGCAGCTTCCATTCTTTAGTTCCAACAGTGGTGGAACGAGCCAGAATCTGTGATGCTTGAGGCCGATTTTAGCTGAAATTAGTAATCAATACGATCTACGGTCGATAGGCACAGAGCAAAACAAACAGTCACATGAAGGTGATCAACCGTGATTTAATGAGAGCGATTCATCACTACGAGTAAAGTGCTATTGGCCCAGATACAGGAATCAGATCCTGGGAAGGAGGGGGAATGTACCTGGGACCTTTAGGTGCCTTAGTTCCACTGATGCCCCTGTGCACAGGAAGGTGGGCTCCTTAGCAACAGCTGTCACTGAACATTTATGCTTTCCATTTGGATGGAAAATGATCAGCCTAAATACATGTAATGTCCATAAGCATAAGCGCTGAACCACAGTGGAGAAAGGACCAGGAAACTCATTAAGAAATATGTTATTGTCCTTGCATTGGCCTACACATCACAGTTAGCATCCACACCCACACAAAACGCACATGCGGTTGTAAAATGAATTTTGCAAGTTGAGTCCCCTCTAGCATTCCAGTTGCCATTGCCAACTGTGTACATTGATGTTACTTGGATCTTGAGTGCATGAAAAATAATTCATGTCCTTGCACTTCTATAGCTTCTGGAAACACGTGGCTGACACTTTGTGGTTTGTGCATGGAAAATAAGTCTCTGCTGTTTAAGCCACTTTCATGGGACATTTGGTTACTTGCAGCTGAAATCAGCTGTGCTCTTCTTCCTGGCAACTTCTGCCTTTTGTGGGATCTCCCTCCCTTGCCTGTTCAGGGCCTCAGCCTGAAAGCTCACTTGTACTCTTTCTCATCCATCACACCCACACCCAAGCTGCCACCTCTCTTCTTTTCACCCTGGACTTACCAAGTTGACTTGCATACTTGCACCCTTGGCCTTCCGATCCCTCACCCCTGCTCTTCTTGTAAAAATCACCCCATCCCTCTATTGGCACCTCTCTTGAAAGTCTTTAGAAAGGTCCAAGTTGGCAGACCCAGTAGCTCCACGTCAGTCCCCCTGATGTAGGGCCTTGTGGCCTTCGTGAGCACTCCAGGCTGTGAGCTCACTCCCATCTCCCTCCTTCACTTGCTTACCAGTAAGTTTCCTCTGACCACCTTTGGTCCTCTTCTCCTTTTTCTGCATTATTTCCTTTGTTGACCTCATCTCTGGGTTTCAGGACAGATCTCCAGATGGGCAACCCTCCATCTCTACTACCAAGTCCTCACTCTTAGAATTAGGGGTCTCTCGTAGTCCACTGGACACCCCAACCTGCATGTTTAGATGCACATCAAATACAGTACATCTGTAACCAAACTCTCTCTTTCACAAGCTTATTTGTTTTTAGGGCCTGTTTATGGGGCTCAGGCCTGGTTTCTGCAGCCAAGTCTACAGTATGTGTCTCAGTTTTTCCATCAAATTCCTTCACAAGGCAGAAGCCTGATACTGGGCCCCACCGTGTCAGAGCAAAGCAGGGGTCAGGCTGCCTGGAGGCACACGTAGCAACATGAAGAAACTGTATTATTCTGTCAACTTTCCTGTGGGTTACTGTGGGGCCTTCTGGGTGCAGAAGTAGCGCTTGACCTGGGGAGTGGCTGAGCCCACGCTGACTCTCAGGATGGTAAGTGACACTGAAGCAGCCAGCAATGGCCTTTGTCTCTCACTATGGGGTGCAGAGTGATAGAGGGTCAGGAAACTGCAGGCCCTGAGTCTTGACTTGATTCATTATGTGTGTCTTCCCTCTCCTCCTCTCACCAAAGTGCAGAGTCTCTGGGCAAGGATGTTGTCTTGGCTTCACTGCTGCTCCTCAGCCCCGAGAGCAGTGCCTGGTGAGAACACAGTAAACATGGGCTGAATGGGTATATTGAATTAGTTCAATATATTCTAAACAGATTCAAGTACAGAAACCAATTCCAGCAACGTGGGGTGCTTGGGTGGTTGGTTTCTGTCTGGTTGAGGTTTCCTGTTTTAGCCCTTTGGTCCTGAAATGTCACTGACATAAATGAAGAGGAGGCCATAGTTTGGTCAATGAGGAAGCTTCCAAACAGCCTCTGATCATATAATATTGGTAAAAAACAAAACAAACAACAAAACCAGACTCAAAATATGCACGTGAAGTACAAAACCATGCAGCCATCATCAGGAACTTTGCTTATATATCTGAGCTTATTATTATTTGGTTTTAGTATCATGTAAAGATGTGAAGCAACCTATAGAGGGAAGGACCAGGGCCTTACAAAGGGCTGAGAGTTCCTTGCCACCTTGAGATCCCTCCTGAGGTGCCTTCCTTTGTCAAAATTGCATTCGTGTCCGTGTGTAAAAAGTATTCGTAAGTCCAGTGGCACCTGAGTGACCGAGAGGTTGCCCACCCTCGGTGCTGAGACTACAGGCTGGCAGCTGGAAGGCAGCAGCTGCCTTTTGAGGAGTCCACCTGTGATGAAGTGAGCCCCCTGGGAGTTGGGGTTCTTAGGGAACTTCTGGGGGTTGCTCTCCTATTCTCCCGGCTCACCCAGACTCTCCATAGAACCAGCGTGGCTTGGTGTGTCATTGTGCTTCCTGAATGCTTTCCTTCACTGAGTGACAACACAGGGGCTGGCTGAGGCTCTCTAGTCCCTACCAAGACATATCCTCGATTTCACTCTAAGCCCACAGGGACGGGTGACCCTCAGAGTCGTTCTGACTCATCTCCCGGTCCTCCTTCATTAGGCACATGGGAGATCCTTTAGGC
Source organism: Noctilio leporinus (assembly GCA_004026585.1). Classification (NCBI taxonomy): domain Eukaryota; kingdom Metazoa; phylum Chordata; class Mammalia; order Chiroptera; family Noctilionidae; genus Noctilio; species Noctilio leporinus. Next base: position 237,135 of record PVIW01000328.1, on the reverse strand, counting down.
AGCAGTGGTTCTGGGGAACGTCTCTTTTCTGGACCAGCCAGGCCCTCTCCTTTTGTTGTTCCAGCCTGTTCTCATTCCTGACTCTCTCCTTCCCCGTGCCTCACGTGGGAACATCACTCCCTGGTCCTCCGCAAGCCCCAGACTGTCTCTTCATTGAAACTAACTGGGTCAAATAAACATTTTCAAGGGTGTGGAGAGAAATGCAAATCTGTTTTATGGGAAAGCTGACTTAGTCAATAAACTAAGCTTATTAAAGTGCCAGCAAGGTTGATAGATAATGTTCTCCCGTTGGTCCACCCTATATCTTGCCCTCTTCCCCACCCTCACCTTCTCTCTCTCTTCTTCCTCCACCCATTTGATCCTTTTCTCTCCCCTGGAGACACCCCAAACTGCGGTGTGTCCCCATTTACGTCGGCCTCATCAATGAGTGATAGTAGCTGTCTCACCTCAGCCTTGACAGCTTTGAATATTATGATTTTTATTAGTTTTTGCCAAATTAAAAGACAGCCACCACTGGTTTAGTTTTATCTCTTTAATCATCCAAGAGTTTGAGCCATGTTTCATAAAGTTGACTGCTCATTAGCACTTCTCCTTTTGGAATGTATCTTTAATTCCTATGAGTTAATGTTTTTGGTTTACCCTGGATGAGCACATGGATCAAACAGCCAACAGTCAACCCCTGTTAGCATGTGTGCGCTGCATCACGATGCAAGTTGCCCCTTTCTTGTGCATATCATGCTTCTCCTGCTCACCGTGTGCAGAACAGGCCTGGGCTCCAGTGCAGTGAGTTTTGCAGATGGGATACATACGATGAGTTCATTCATATATAGAAGTGTGTACATTCAAATAAATGTGGATGCGTACATATTTATTCAACGCTTATCTACTATATTCAACTTAAAGCATGCGTCAGACTTGAATGGAGAAGATGAGGCGCTACATAGGTTTAGTAGGAGTATTCTTCAACGGAGCCAATCTGAGAGCCTGTGAGTCAGAAAAGATTTTTAGTTGCTTTATAAATCCCTGAAAATTAACCTCTGGATTCGCCGTAATAGAAATTGGACTGGTCTTTAGTGGCAGCCCATGGTGTGCTTCTAATTTTACGTTGGAAAGCCCTTCCAGTCTCCAGTCCTCTGCCAGCCACTTGCCCTGGCAGATGAAAGGGTGGAAGCTGGTACTTTGGTGCTGAAGAGATGTACTCCTGTGTGTTTCTTCCAAATCCATAATGCTATATTTATGCCACTTCCCAAAGTGGTGGGTTTTCTCAGCTAATAAGCAAACATGTGACATGCACCTGTTTCCCCCCCAGACATTTGCATTTATTTCTGAGGTTTGCACCGAGGGCCTGTTCCGAACAGGGCAGCGTCCTCTGGAAGCAGCCAGAGGTCAGACAGAGGTCCTCCGGGGCCGCCAGCCGGGCTTCTCAGGAAGGGGCAGGGCCTGGGGATGTGCGAGCTGCATATCACGGTGGTAATGCTGCTGTGTTTATTGGGCTATGGAGCCGGGAGACGAGGGTGGAGGGAAATGCAATTTGGGAGAGACGACTTATTCAATAAACCAAGTTTATTAAAGTGCCCACAAGGTTGATATTTAATGTTCTTTATCTAGCCCACCCTATTTCTTCTCCACCCCCCTTCCTTCCTCTTTCTCTCTTGTCTCCTTTCACTTGATCTTTTTCTCTCTTGCTCTGCTATTTCTTCCAGAAAGCGCAGGTGGTAGCCACAGACCAAGATCACCTGCGTCTGGCCGTTGTACGCACACTGGCCACCCAGGGAACATGCATATCTGTCAGGGATGGTGTCCCATCCCAGTTGTTGATTTAACATTTCCCGTCAACCCGCCCACTTCACTGCCACCTTCGGCTCCTCCGTCCTTGCTCTTTGGTCTTGTTCACAACTCACACCCTGAGCCCCACTGTCCCTACCCCACTCCACCCTAGGATTCTGGCGTCAGCCTTCTTGCTAGGGACCAATGGGGAATTCTGTCTTGAACTGTGCTTGTGGGACAGACACCTATTGGTCTCCTATCTGGCTTGTACCCTTGTGACCTGGCTTTGCATACTGCTAGGTTCTGCTTATTCTCTGGGCCAGGTTGGAGATGCCCCACCTTGGCTTCTGTCCTGTGGGGTCTGTTCCAGATCAGTTGCGCCCTTGGCCTTGCCCACAAGAAAAGGACGTTAGTGATCATGGGCTTTTAGGAGGAGGAAGGTTATATCCATTCAGGAAACGTTTACTCAGCATACCTCTCTGGATACTTACTACATATTGGGGCTGGAGAAGGGCTTGGGCTATCTTTCTGAACAGGCTGGCCTGTGCCTGGAGTTGGGGCTTAGCTCCAGGACTTGCTCTTATGGAAGGGACCCCACAGAGAAGCTGAGAGGAGGCCCAGTCCTGAAAGATCAGTGAGCAGGGGTCGTTAGTCTTTCCCGCCGCTGTGCCCGATATTCCAGCCCAGGCCTGTTCGGTCTCACGTACCATCCCTGCATGCGGAGGTGCTGAGTGAACCATCTGTGGACAGATTGGCATTGTCTACCCAGTGACAGAGAGACTGAGGGAGTCTAATAGGATGCTTAGGATGCTTGAAGCACCGTCACATCGAAGCGATGCCTGTGGTTCCAGAGGCCTGAGCTGGGGCTCACAGGGAAGTAGCTACACAGACGTGGATTCCAGCCCCACATCAGGAAGTTGTAGCGGCTTAACAAGGAAACGGGATGAACATCAGGATGATGAACTCAGTGCTAGAGGTATCCAAGTGGAAGATGCCACCCGACCTTCTAGCTGCCACACTGAGAGAGGGAATTTTTATGTGGCTCCTAATGATACGGTAATTGTTAATTGGACACCTATTGTGTGCGAGGGACTTTATCAGAGTCTGTAAGTGGAGAGACAGTGGAGTCCCTTGATCTCAAGAACTGCTCTAGCAGGCTCCTTAATCGGGTGGGCACAGGTCAGAAAGGTCTACCTGATTCCCATTGTGTAGGTGGGGGAACTGGGGTCAGGAAAGTAAAGAGCCTTTCTCTAGGCGTTGAGCACCTGTGCTGGGCCAGGCTAGCGCATCTTCTTTAGTCTTCCCATCAGCCCTGGGATGAAGGTGCGAGTCTTAGGCCCTTAGGCCTTTGATCCAGCCTCACACCTGGCTCAACTGACACCCTTTCTAGTGCTCTTCCCATTGTGACAAGTCACACAGCCCAGAGATGCAGAAACTCAGACCAGGGAGTAAGCAAGAAATCCTAAACAGGTAGACGCTGACAGGGAAGGAGACCAATGCTTTCTGTGGCAGCTGTGGGCCAGGCTGAGCTCAGCTCTGGTATCTGATGTTATCTGGACAAGATCCAGAGAGTCAGATGCTTTGGCTGCTGGTGTGCCAATGATGGGCCTGTGGCTCAGAGACGTTAAATGACTTGGTTAACGTCACACAGGTAATAAGAATTGCATGTTCCTATTACCACCGTTACCACCACCACTGTGAACTCTTTATGACTACCACCCAGACTAGTACTACCACTATTACTACCATGGCTACTAGTAGTACTGCTTGCTCCTGCAATCGCTACTACTACTACGATGACTCCTCATACAACCCTGGTTACTAGTCCTACTTCTGTGATAACTGTTAGGATGACTAGCACTATGACTACTGTTGATCTTCCTCCTCCTTCCAATGATAATGTCTTGAGTTATTGCATGCATACTCCCTGTGAGGCTATGTCCTTTCAAATCTGTCCCATTTCATCTTCAGGCCTAGTCAGTGAGAGTTGTGATTTATGATATAGTCCTTCCCCCGAAGCTGATGGTTTGCCCCACATCATGGGGAAAACATAGGCCCATCATCTACAAAGGGAAGGGCAGAGGGGGACACTGATGAACTGGAAGCTAGTTTCCATGGGGTCATAAAGCACACTCGCGTGCTTTTTTTTTTTAATTTGGGGTTAAAAAAAAAATTCATACTATTTTCGTTGGTCATTTTTTTCTTCTTCCCTTTTCGGTTTTGCTTATATGGGTCTTTCCAGAATTCAAATGAGATAAGATCTTTAAAAGAAGAAGGAAAAAGCATTCTATCTGGAAAAGGACAGTGCTGATTTTTGTGCACTCCTCCTTAGTCAGGTTCTCTTTAATTTCCGGGCTGCTCTGGGAGGAAGGCCCTGTCATCCCCATTTGACAGATTTGGAAGCTGAGGCTCAGCAAAGGGAGGCTTCTCCAAGTGGGTCTTGGACTTGGGTCTGCGTGGCCACTGGGTCCTTCTGAGCCTCCATCTCCTGCCCCCTCTCACCCCAGCAGGGAGCTTAGGAAGCAGAATTAAAATGTAAATCAAAATGTAATTGGCTTTGTGTGCACAGTTTAGATAAGATTTACTTGTGAAGAATGACTTTGTGTTCTAACCCAGCAAGCCCGGCTTCCCCCGGCCCACTTGCACTTAATAACAACCCGGGAGTGGGGCCATAAATATTGCAAACGATGCAGCTTGAACGAAACGCCCTATGAACCGTAATAAAACCCCCCGTGATTAATTCCAGAACGCACTCTGTTCATATTAGACCTGCAGTGGCTTCCCTGATGAGATCAATACAGCGTGGCGGAGTGATCCTAATAGAAGTGTTATCTTTTAATCTTCGGGAAAATGCCAACTTCTCGAATCCGTCACCGGGCCTCCCGCTTTATCTTCTTGGTGCAACCTTGAAGGCAGTTGAAATGAAGATGCATTAGAGTCTTTTCAAGGATTTATCAATAATAGGACCTGGTCCTTCTCTGCCAGGCCCACAGCTAAAAGGCACATTTGTATGCGGCAAGTCAGAACCGGTCACAGTGACCTTTGCTGTCCCCTGCTATTTTCCCAGCAGACAAATGCCTCTGGAGAGTGAGTGGTAGAGACAGATATTCGCAGGAGGGAGACAGAGAACGGAGAGAAATAACTCCAGCAAATAACCTTGGCCGGTGGGTGGGTGAGGCGGGTTTAGGCAGCGAGGCGTGTTTCCGGTTGAGGACTCCAGAGGCAGGAATGGTGTTCTTGGCTCCTAGCAGGCAGCTGTTACCCTCTCTGCTGCTTCTGCAGGGCTCTGGGGACCAGTTTCGTGGAACTGGATGTGAGTCTCGATAGAAATGAAATGTCACTGCCCCATAGAGAGTGTCCAGGCATGGGAGCTGGATGGTGAGACCCATGGGAGGAGGGGAGACTGTGGGTGGTGTTTGACGTCATTGTGGTGATTCCTCCCGAGTCCTGCATTTTGTCATCTGTGCACAACCACAGCACACATGAAAAAGGAGCGCACGGGGTTTTGTGGGAGAGTGTCTGGGACCTATATTCCGTTGCCCGATGCTATCGTCGAGAACTCGGCCATGTATCTTTCTCTCGCCTAAAAGCCAGGTGCTGGGAAGGGCCACCCACTGGTGTGTCACACAAAAACGAACTTATGAGCAGCTGGCTTATTGCAGCTGCAGCATCTTCATGTATGAAAGAGGGGTACAGGCTGCCCTTTATTGGGCCACCGCAGGGATTATAAGCCCATGAAAGGCATGAGGGCTCCTAACAAACAGTAGGTGCTAAGTTAACATTGATCCTACTCCCTTGGTTTTCCCAGTCCCCCTTTCGTGGACTGGATCCTGGAACTCAGGTCTGAGAATCCCCTCCAACTGCATGGGGCCACCTTCCTAGTGGCTGGGCTTGGCCCTGCCGTGGGGTCGTGCTGTCTGCAATCTGGCCTGGCATTGAGGGTGGCTTTGCCTTGCTCGCCCAGCTCCCTGGCAGCTGAGACTGCCCGCCTGCCCACGTGCATTCCCTTCTGCCCCTGCCCCCTTCCTTCCCTTCCATTCCCCTGTTTTTCCTGACACAGGCCTGTGGTCTGAGCCCCACACGTAATGCATGACCCCTTCAGTTCCACGTTGCCACGACCAGCCTCTGCCAGGAGCCACACGGAGCTGCCGGCCACCCCACGCCCCTACACAAAAAGCATCCAGAGGAGTTTCAAGGGTGTTACCTTTGGTTTCTTCCCGTACGACCTTGTGACTTTAGGCAAGTGCTGCCTCTTTGAAACTCACTTGGGTAACGTGAATCCTGTGAAGGTGCAGGCGGCACGCAGAGACTACTGGGAGGAGAACACCACCACGCCGGGGGCTCGTCACGGGTGTGGGATGGTGGCGTGGGCTGCAGAGCGTGTGCCTCAGAAGGCGGCAGTGGTGCTGCTCGTCCTCACGGTCCCCACCTTGGACATCAGGGTGCTCTGTGGGAGCAGTCACAGAAGTGGAGTCGCCAAAGTGGGGTTGGGGGGCCAAACATGGAGTCAGTGCCAAAGGACCTGAGGTCCAGCACTTTCTCTGGCCCCAGCGCCTAGAGCTCAGTTGGATCGTGCAGTCCTTGGCCACTGAGTCCAGACTTGGGGTGTCATGGCAGCCTGGCCAAGGAAACTCACCCGACGGAGGGAGCTTTTAGTTTTCCAGGGCGTTATTTTTCCAGACCAACCCTCTGCACCCTGTTGGGCAGACAGACTTCGGGCAAACTCATCCGAGATGAAGGTCACCAGGACAGATGAGAATGAGACAGGTGGTGTCCTGTGGGGTGGCCCCTTTCCGCTGCACAGTGGGTCATCTGCTCTTCCTTGACTAAGGCACTCATGGGTTTCCAGCACCTTGAGTTCAGGATGGCACCCTGAAAGGAGGCAGCGCTGGGCTGTGGGGAATCCCAGTGTGTTTCCCATCCCCTGCTGGTTAAGCACTTGCCTATGGTGGTGCCTGGGCTCTGCTGTTCACCAAGCCAGCTGTGTCTATCCCATCTCTCCCCATTTTACACTTCTCAAGGCCCTAATGTCACACTTCTCAGGAGGCCTCTGAGGGTCCTTGAGTCAGTGGAGATCACTCCTGTCTGCAAACACCAATGTATGTTCCTCTTGTCTACCTTGTGGCAGTTCTTATGTTCTCCGGTAGACATGCCAGGGCGCATCTCCCTATAGCTAACTGTATACATATTGTAAATCTAGCATTAACAATAGCCAGTGTGATCGATTGATCTGTAGGTGCCCAAGAATGGACTGGCATTATCACAGTTTTTCCTCATAAGGACGATTAGGAGGAGGAAATCACCAAGTTATAGGTGAGGAAACTGAGTGACAAAGAGGTTAAGGAACTTGTTGAAGGTGTTCCAGCCAGTGAATAGTGGTTCCAAGATGTATTCCAAATTCTTACGACCTCCAAGTCCATGTCGTTGACCCCAGCCATTTGTCTTTAGTTGGACTACGAAGTTAGATCCTTAGCTAATTGACTTGTTCATAGCATTCCTGGCAGAACATAGAGAAGAGAGGAGTCAGAAAGATGCATTTGGAATCATTCTCTTGGCTTGAGGATCTGGGACAATCTACTTGAACTCCTTGTTTTCCTTTTTTCTCCTGTAAATCACAGAGACCTACATATGCCACAGGGTTGGATGTGGTGGGCTTAACTGAGATCAGGCTTTAAAAGCCCCTCCCATGTGTGCCATAGGCACCAACAGTAGCTAATACTTATCAAATACTTGCCTTGAGCCACATGCTTTTCTGTGTGATTCATGTAGATTAACTCATTTAACCCCTTATAAAAACCTAGTGACTTGGAGTGCCTACACTAGTATCAGAGAAAGTAGATTTTCACACACACAGAGTTACTAGAGTTAAGGAGGAACAGTTAATAATGATACAAAAATCAATCCATCAGAAAGCACAAGTTTAAACATGTATCATCTAACTATAGAGCCCTCAGTATACATGAGGCAAAGGCTGATAGGGATAGGCAATTCAGATATAAAAGCTAGAGATGTCAATACTTCACAAAGGAAAAAATAGAGACGACTCAAATTACTAAAATTACAAGTAAAAGAGGGGATATTACTGCTGGTTTTATAGAAAATTTTAAAAATACACAAAATATGAACAATTATATGTCAACAAACCAAGAAAAAGAAGGTTTGAATAACACTATGCACAAATTAGGCCTAAAAGACATTTATAGACCACTCTACTCAATAACAGAATACATTTTTCTTAAGTGCACATGGACCTACAGCATATACCGTATTTTAAGCCATAAAACAAAGTTCGGTAAATGTAAAGAGGATTGAAATTGTACAAAGTATGGGTTTTGGTCACAATAGAATTAAAATTAATAACAGAAAATAACTTGGGAAATTCACAGATATGTAGAAATTAAACAACATACTAAATACCAGTAAGTCACAGAAAAAAAATCACAAGAAAAAAAGTACTTTGAAGGCAATTAAAATAGAGAGACAATACAGGGCCCTGGCTGTTGTGGCTCAGTGGATTGAGTGCCAGCCTTCGAACTGAAAATTCACCTAGTTTGGTTCTAGGTGAGGGCATATGCCTAGGTTGTGGGCCTGGTCCCCAGATGGGGGTGTGTGAGAGGCAGCTGATCAATGTTTCTCTCACAAAAAAGAGACAAGACACCTAAACTTATGGGATGAAGCTAAATCTACTTAGAGGGAAATTTATGTCTGTAAATGCCTATAATTTTAAAAAAGAAAGATCTCAACAATCTAATCTTTCACCTTAAAACACTGGAAATAGAAGAGAAAACAAACCCAAAGAAAGCAAGAGGAAGGAATTTAAAAGGGTTAAAGTGGAAATTAATTCAATAGAGAAGAGAAAAACAGTAGAGAAAATCAATGATACCAAATGTTGGTTCTTAAAAAATGTCTACAAATGCGATTAACCTTTGAGCTAGCAAAGAAAAAAAGAGAAAAAACTAAAAATACTAAAATAAAAAATGAAAGAGGGATCATTACTACTGACCTTACAGAAATATAAAAATAAAGTATAACCAAATACTATGAACAACTGTATGCCAACAAATTAGATAACTTAGATTAAGTGGAGAGATTCCTGTAAGCTAGTAAAACTGACCCAAGAAAAAGAAAGATCTGGATAGACTTTTAGCAAGTGAAAAGATTGACTTAGTAAATTCTACCAGACATTTATTTATTTGTTTAAAAGATTAAAAAAAAAAAGTATTATTTTCAGAGAGAAGGGCAGGGAGGGAGGAAGAAAAGGAGAGAAACATCAATGTGTGGTTGCCTTTCACCTGCCTCCAACTATGGACCTGGCTTGCAACCTGGTTAGGTGCCCTGGCTGAGAATCGAACCAGTGACGTTTGGGTTTGCAGGCTGGTGCCTATCCACTGAGCCACCAGGCAGGGCTTGACACCACTACTTTATGAGTACCCTAAAAGTAACTTAAAGAGATTCAGTTCTAAATGTAAGAACTAAAACTATAAAACTTTGAAGAAAGCATACATATAAATCTTCACGAGCTTGGCTTAGGCAGTGTTTTCTTAGATATGACAGACAAAACATAAACAACCAAAAAATTATATAAATTGGATATCAAAAATTAAAAAGGACTTTTATCTAGAATACGTAAAGAACGATTGCAACCCAGTAATAAAAATCCAATGAAACATAGGCAAAGGATCTAAATAGACATTTTTCCAAAGAAAATATAAAAATGCTTAGGAAGTACATGAAAAAAATGCCAATATTCATCAGCCAATGAATGAATAAATTGTGATAGATCCATATAATGGAATATAGGCAGTAAAAAAAAAAAATGAAGTATTGATGCATGAAACAACATGGATTAAAGAAGCCAAAGTCACAAAGGACAAAATATTCCTGTCCATGATTCCTATTCTATGAACAGTCCAGGATAGGTCAATCTACAGAGGAAAACTAGATGAATGGTTGCTTAGGGCCTCTGGGCAGGTTAGGGGATAAGAGGAGGGTAGAGGAAGTGACAGCTACAGGGTGTGGGTATTTTTTGGGGGGCTGGGTAATGGAAATATTCTAGCATTGACTATGGTGATGATTGTACAGTTCTGTGAATATACCAAAAGCCACTGAACCATATACAGTGGTGGGCAAAAGTAGGTTTGCAGTTGTGGATACCCAAAATACAGAGTTAATTCTTGTACTATTATTTATGTATTAATTGTAGTATTTATTATTATTATTATTAACCTATTTTTGCCCACCCCTGTATTTTAAATGGGTGAATTGTATGGTATGTAAATTCTGTTTCAGAAAAGCTGTTTAAAAAACTCAGAATAGGACCCTGGCTGGTAGCACAGTGGATAAGGCGCTGGCCTGCGAACCCAGAGGTCGCTGGTTCGATTCCCAGCCAGGGCACCACGACCAGGTTGCAAGCCAGGTCTCCAGCCAGATCTGTAGCTGGAGGCAATTAAAAGGCAACCATACATTGATGTCTCTCTCCCTCTGTGCCTCTCTCCCTTCCTTATTCTCTAAAAGTTAAAAATCTTTAAAACAAACAAACACAGAATAGGTAGTATTAATCTCTCCCATTTCACAGGGGAGTAAACTAAGGTGCAGAGAGATTGAGAAGCATATCCATGATCTCATAATACTGCTAAGTGGTGGGACCAGGGTCTGTGCAGTAAAAGACAGTCTTACCTTAGGAGGCACCTTTTTCTTTTTAGTTAGATTTATTTAACAAATATTCATTGGACACCAACTCTGTAAAAGTCTGCTTATGCTTCATCTCTGAGATTTGGATTCTATGAAGCAGGGTTGGCCTTCAGGCCTCCACCTATATTCACTTGCTGGTGACTGCAGCCCAGCTAGGATGGAGGACCATGGTTGCGTCAGGGGTTTAATAAGTATGTATTTGTTAACTTCACAGCTGATCAGGGCACAGGCGAGTGTTGTTATGGGATGCATGGGGGTGGGTCTTAAAGACCATGCCTTGATTGTGAATCATCCATCCAGGAAAATTTGTCTTCATGGGCAGACCAAGAGAAGGTTCACTCACGAGTCATCAGTCAGGAGCCCATGCTTCCAGGGCCAACCCCTGTGACCAGTGGTTGGTTGACTTTTGAAAGCCATCCCTGGATAGACATGCCAATATGAGCTGATGCTCAGTGGTGAGAGGTATTGATGAAAGTGTTCTAGAGGTAGCTGAATTATTTACAGGAGTCAGCCTGAGCCGAACACCTAGCATTAATCAGAGATGGTTTGCCTCAGTGTGACATCCTTCTCATGCCCTCTGCCCTCTGCCCTATGATCCTTAAGAGAAAACAACATCTAAAGTAGGACTTGTAGTTCCTAATGCTATTACATTACAACTGTAAAATGCAAATCCAAGCCCCTTGGGGTTCCTCAGATTCCGAAAGTGGTCTAGATCAACGGGGGCAGTGTGGGATAGGGTTAGAAACAGGTTAGATCCACATCTTACCTTGATCATTTAAGAAGTGGGGTGACCATTGGGAAGCCATTGAAAAGCCCCAAGCTTTCATCACATTGTCTGCCAAGTGAGAGGTAACAAGAATAGCTTTGTCAATTATTTTGAGGATTGAACAAAATAACGTATGTTAAGTCCCCAGGCTTGGTAGATCTGGTGTTTAAATCACATGCGCTGTTTCTATGGGTGTGATGACAAAGAGTCTTATCCAGGTCACTGTCACTGATGATGACCAGTGTCCCTCATGAAGGACATTGGGTGGCAGAGGCCTTCTCTAGCTCCTCCACACCTACATATGTCCCTTAAATTAGTGTCACGCTCATTTGATAGAGGAGACAAAGGGAGCTCACAGAGATTAAGCCACCTCTCTGGCGTCCCACAGAACCACGGTGGTTCCAACACTTTCTGCCCTGCTACTCTTATGCTGTAGAGCGGTAAGGCCTCACAATACTGGCAAAAGGCTTCATTAGCCAGCCTTTCATCAAAATTAACTGTTCTTTTTCCCAGGTGCCTCCATGTGCCAGGTGGGACTTTTTGTCTGAGGATGAGCCAAAGGCATGTTGGCCAAGTTGCTGGGTAATGGAATCGTAATTGCTTGTAGCTCTCAATGTGAGTGGGCCATTCTTCATTAGTCAGCGTCATCCATTGGAATGGGAAGAAGGTGAGCTGGAAAGGTCACGTACCAGCCAGCACTGTCCTGGATGCCAGCTTCTTTGTGTGCCACGTGGTGGTCTTGGCTTCCTTCTGGCTTCCTGTCCAGCTCGTGCAGGCCAGGGGCCTTGGATGCTCCACTTCCACAGTGGCAACACTCTTGTGACACTTACTGGTTTGTGCCCTGAGATTTGAGAGAGGACAATTTTTACCCATGTGCCTGCAACTCAGATTTGAACAGCAGAGACGCACCCTAGAAACATCAAATCATCATTACCCATTTCTGTACACAAATGAACTGCAGCTTGGAGAAGTAACTTGTGCAAGGTCACAGGGTTAGTGGGAAGCAGGAATTGGGTGCCGTCCGTGCGCCTAGCCGCAGTGGCCTTGGGGGTGAGGACCGACAGGCGCTTGTTTGACAAACCACTGGTACCTCTCTCCTGTGGACCAGCTCCTAGCAGCCCACAGGATGCCATTCCAGCATGTTTTCCCCTGCCAGTCGGTGGTCTGATGCCCACTCTGCATGATGGTCCTGTGGTGGGACCTCAGAGACAGAACCCAGTCCCTGTTCCAGAAGATCTCGGAGTCCTAATTCTACTTCCTCCGTAGTCTTTGCCTTGGGTGTTGCCTTGTGCTATTGACCCCGTGAACCTCAACTCTCATCTCTCCTGCCCCTAATGGCAAGAATGAAGGGCTTGCGCTGAGGGACCAGTTAGCAGGATCACAGAAAAGAAGGTGCTGATGGCACCCTGGAGAGTGCGAGGGGCCTTCCAGGGCTGTAGGTAGGACCTGATTCCGATTGATAGCTGCTTATGGGCTTCTGATGGGAGAAGCTACAGGTTCCAGACAGCAAGAGGACAGAGGTGACTCATAAATTACATAAATGGAGGAGACAGCACGGAAAGGACTGTGAATGAATGAACACCTCAAGTAACGATAATAATGCTCACCATTAGCACTTAACTTCCATTACTTCATTAACCTTGCCATCAACCACGCAGGTCGGTATTTTTATACGGGCTTTATAGCTGAAGAAAGGAAAGCCAGAGTCTGAGACTTTCTCAAGGTCAACCAGCCAGGAAATGTCCTTCGCTCTAGCTCCAAAACCCATGTCCCTTTATAGCAACAAGCTTTCTTCCCTCTCCGCCACGACTGGGGAGAGAAGTCAGTTTTCAGTGGCCAGGATTGTTTGCTGAAAGAAGCAATTCCTTCCCTCCTCCTCTAATTTTCTCCCACCTAATTGCAAATTAGTGGTAATTTTCAAGTGAAAAGAGGAATCTTGTGTGCCATACATTTGTGCTTACCCAGCAAGGCCCTGGGCCTGTGGCAGGTCCGTCACCATGGCAACCTGGCCACAGGCCCTCCCTGGGTCCTGGCGCCTCACCCTGGATTCTGGAGGTGGGGTTGCGCACCCTCCGGGTTAGCCTGTTTCTTTGTTCGGATGCCCCCAGTGGAGGCCCGGGATTTCAGCGTTTAACAGGGCTCCATTCTTCTTACCCCTGGCTTTGGTCCTCTCTGTTTTAGAAGTTCAGGGTTAATCGTCATCATCATAATGAAAGAAGAAGAGAAGAAAAAAGTCCTGACCACAAAATTTAGCTGTGAAAACTGCAAACTAAAGAAAAACTAAAGGAAAAATGCTTTCCACCCCTAAAACATGGGGGAGTCCTTGTCCTTTTCCATACCTCTGCTGTGTGGCCCAGGTGCGCCTGCCCCGGGGCATTGTGGGTGCAGGTCGTCCTGCCATCAGTGGTGCAGCAGGGCCTGGTGGATAGAAGAGGGGGCATGGCAGGATGTCCACCCCCCCAACCCCAGCCTAGAGGGGTGTCCTTAGCAGGGGCCCCAGATCCAACAGAAGATCCCTGCCGAGTACTGTGTATGTATGTGTGTGTGCATGCATGCCTGTGTGCTCAATCCATGACATTTATGGATCACTCCATACGTGCTAGGCTCTGAGGATAACATGGAAGGATTCCTATCTCCTGTTCAGCGGCTGCTGACTAGGGAGGGAGACAAATGGCCCATGAGGTGCAAGTTGAGAGAAAGTGCAGCTGGGGGCCAGTGGCCTAATGGGTCTGGGGCTAACAGACCCTGTGGAGAGCACTCCCTACGGTGAGCTGCCTCCTCCCCTCCTGCAAGAACGGTGACCATTTACTAGGGACCCGACATGCATCATCCTCTGTTTTAAGTGCTTCATATGAATATTTATTGTACATCCTCACAATTCTGTTGATATATGGGTGACAGAAGCGCAAAGAGTTTAGCTACTTGTCAGCGATCACACATGTAGCCGGTGGCCTGGCTTGGGTTCTGGTCTCGGAGGTCTGCCTCCGGAACTTGACCTCTAGCCTGTACTAGGGACATTTCCTTTAAAGCACCCCCAGATCTGGGTAGCTTGAAATAGGTAGGTTTCCTCGGACATGGATCAACTGACTGGAGCATAGATCCTCCTTCCCAAAATACTCTGATAAATCAGAGGTCTGAACTTGGTTCTGTTAAGTAAGAAGGAAGGGAAAAAATGAGGAATGGGATTTGAGCTAAGCAATCAGCTGGAACAAATCTTTCTTCACAAATCAGGTTTCGAAGCAGGAAAAGAAAAGTGCGTGCACACTGAATAGTGTCATTTAGGATTAATCAGAGGCAACGTATTCCTTGAGTGTGCAGCATTCAGGGTACTCGTCTTGGATTTGTATTTAAAAAAAAAAAATAGGACAAAATAAATAAATACAGGATCAGGTTTTGCTAAAAGCAGACAATAGTTGCAGCTATGAAGTGCTAGACAGCCAGTCCCCTTCTTATGTGTTCCCAGTCACCATTTAGGATGACCTTTGAGGGCACTGCTAGAGGAAGAAACAGGGGTGGGGGTGGGGGGTGGTGTTCAGGTCTCTGTTTATTTCAGGAGCCTCTTATTGGGGGTGGACAGGGAATGGCCCTTTCTTGCTCATATGGAATGTTCTTACCCAGGCTAGGTGGGCATTTTCTCCCCAGATCTGGGAGCTGGGCCTTTACTGGAGATCTTTTAGCCCTGGACACTTAGCTGTACCACCAAATTTTGTGTCATTTGTCCTCACAGCTCCCCCTGCCCCCCATTCATTAGCATATGTATAACAGCAATGTCAACTTTTGTCATCTCATGGCACTCATAAACCAATTACTAAAATTCTGGGGCACACACAAAACATATTTTTTGCTGATCTGACCAAAAAAAAAAAAAAAAAAAAAAAGATACAATCTTGATTCATTCACACCAGACAGCTATTGTTGAGTTGGGAGCTGTTATTTATTTTCTATTTTTTTATTTGACAATCTTAAGGGAAAAGAGGTCAGTGTCCCTTCCTAGTCAGGTTTTAAACATTCTTGCTGCACACTGATTGAAAAACGTTAGCCTATAATATAAGGCCTTTCCCCCGCACTTAGCTCTATCTCTTTGGGTTTAACACCTTAGAACCTCAGTTGTGTCATAGTTCCATGGGGATAACAATAGTGAGCTCAACAGAGTCACTGGGGCTCCAGTGCACGCCTAGCAAAAGGCCTGGGGTGGGAGGAGCCCTCAGGTCACGTCAGCCTCTTCCTGCTGAACAGTTTTGTCTATGTGAAGCAAGCTCTCTTGAAGAGCTTTATTGGTTTCTTTGCTTAATCCCCTAACACCAATTTCCCGGGTTCTTATGGGGAGGTACTAGTGGCTTTCTACCTTTCCCCAGGATCAATGCTTTTTTCCAGTCTAACTTCCCAAGGAATAAATCAGCCACAGTCATAATGGAATCCATAAGGAATGCAATTCCAACACTAGTGATAATGCTAGTTATTATTGTTAATGCTTCATCAAGTGTATTGCAGTTAGTAAGTATGTATCAACTGAATAAATGAAATGATTGTTCATATTCACCACCACATGCAAAGAAGTTCCAGCCCCCACCTACCCATTTTACAGATGAGAAAACAGAGTTTAAGAGAAGTTAAGTGACTTCCAAGTGAAGACTGTCACAAAGCTAGCATTCAACACCTGGCATGTGCGTGTCCAGATCCTTTAAGGGAGTCAGACCCCCAAACCCCAACCTGCTGGCCCCTGGGAAAGGCCTGATCTGGAAAGGGTTGCCTGGACTTGTGATCCATTGGCAGATCCCAGCCGCTGGGATCGATTCTAAATTTAGGATGCATACTTCTATCTTTCCTGACTGTGCTCCTGGAATTTCATTAGGCCGACCTGTAATTGTCGCGGTAAATGTTTACACATCTATAAATTATTATCAGGCAAGTGAAGCGAGGCCAACCTTTATCTTTTAAGGCGCTGGGAACAGACTCCTGAGATTTCCCAGCAGACGAAGGAGCCGGGATGTGATTAATTATGGGCTGTGTTGCTGTCATATTGACAAACACTATTTCTTGCTGTTAATTTTGAAGCCCCGGATGGGTCATCTTTTCTTTCACCCTTTTACCGATTGTTTGGCAAGAGATTCCATTTTAAATCACTAATGACTATTGATAGCTGATCTCTTCACTCAGGAAGCAAAGCCCAAGATGCTTTGGGGCTTTCAGGCTGTATCTTATTTTTAGTTTTATTTTTTTTGGCTATTTGTTTAGGCTCACATCTGTATTTCCACCTTATTTAGACTTCTGGTATCATAGACTAATTGTGAAACAAATGTCAATAGTAACATTAAAGAAATGTCTGTGAGTGGAAAAGAGCTAATTAGCATGACTGAACACCCACGCGCTGTGTGTCTCAGGCTCTTTTATATATTCGTCATCTATTACAGCAACTGCATGAGGTGGTATTGCTGCTGCCATTTTAAAATTTTAATTTTAATTTTTTTTCTAAAGAGAGGGAGAGAAACATCAGTGTGTGGTTGCCCCTCATACACTCCCAACTGGGGACCTGGCCTGCAACACAGGCATGTTCCCTGACTGGGAATCAAACTAGCAACTCTTTGGTTCGCAGGCTGGTGCTCAATCCACTGAGCCACACCAGCCAGGGTGCCGCTGTTATTTTTAAGTTGCTGAGACTGAAGCTCAGAGTTGAAGTTTCTCTGTTAAGCTCCCATGGCTAGGACAGTGTGAAGCAGGTCTGTGAGGCTACAAACCTAATTCTCTGCCATCTACACCTTTAGGCTTTGTTCACAGAGCATGTGACTTTTGACTCCCCTACAGCTTAACTATGAGTAGCCTGCTGTAGACCCGATGCTTCATTGATAATATAAGCAGTTGATTAACACGTAGCTTTGTATGTTATAGGTATTATACACTGTATTATAATAAGTCAAAGAAAAATGTTGAAAAAATTAGAAGGAAGAAAAACTATGTTTACAGTATTGAAAAAAATCCACACATAAGTTCAAAACCTGTTTTGTCCAAGGGTCAAGTGTACAGCCATTGCCAGGATGATATATATATATATTCCCTAATGTTTCTAAATTCTCTTCCTTTCACCATGATAGGAGAAGTGGGTAAGAGACTTGCTCTGCCTTACGGAAAACTAAATTAGAAACCAGTATTTTCTGAAGCCACAAAAAGAGTTAAATAGAACCCCTGATGATTATAGCTTCAAAGTCTGTAACTCAAAACCAAAGTGTCCCCTCTGTACTTATGGAGAGTCTGGGCTGTGCTCCCCTGCTGCCCTTAGACTGGGGACATTCAGCCTCTAGAGATAATTATTGGCATTTAAGCTTTTCTTTCCCCAAACACTAAGGCGAATTCTTTCTACTGCTCTGCCTGCCACCTGGGGTTTCTGCCTTATTAGTGAGAGAACTGCAAGGTTGGGCTCATGATTGTGGCCTCCTCTTTCCTTTTCTGGCCCACCCCCTCTTTGTTCAGGTGACCCCTTAGAGTATAAATGCCTTTTATGACTCAGAATACAAGGATTGCATCAGCAAATGAATACTCAAGTTCAACGCAAGTCACTGGCTACCCACTGTGTGCCAGGACCTTTCACATTTAATCACCCAGCAAAGAAATTTGACTCGATCCAGCTCCTACTGTGTGTCTGTTCCTTTGTCCAACACAGTGGGAAATCTGTAAGGAATGAGTGCTCTGGAATTAGTCCTCGGGATCATGTGGTCTGGTGGAAATGGCAGTAGGTAGAATCTAGAAATGGTGAAGGCCAAGGAGAGGCCCCAGCCCTGGAAAGCTGACCTCATCCGCCCGAGCCTCAGCATCTCAGTCTGTTCAAGAGATCTGAACCCATCAAAGATGGAGGACACTTCCTCTGACTATGCAGAATTCTCCAGAAAGGAGAAATCTGGGGAGAAGGCTGTGGTGTCTGGAATCATTCATGTGTGAACCCCAGCATGTTATTTAACATCTATGAGCTTCGGTCCCATGATTTGTAAAAATGGGTCATATCAACCTCATGTGGGTTTCAAGACTACAAGGGATGTGTAGGAAGAAGGGAGTACCTGCTGGTGCTTTCTGAAAAACAGTGGCTGCCACTCTCATGGGGTCAGATGAAGACTTCCCCATTGACAGCACCGTCTCCTACCCCCTACCCTGGGCTCTGTCCCCATGTTACCTCTGCTCCCAACCCACCCTGCTTGCTTGATACCTTGCCTCTTGTCCCTCTGGAAGGGCACTCTGTCTCCCTCACATAGAGGAACAACTTTACATCCTTGCCTTTGTGTGAGCTCTTGACATATGTTAATGTTTGGAAAATCAGCCTGGAACAGAGCAGGGAGCCCTTCCAAACATGAGCCTGGGGGCAACAAATAAATTACTTTGCAGCAAGGGTTCTGTCTGTTACAAGTTAAAACCTAACAGAGAAAACAATTCCCTTCTGTTTCGGATGCCCTGGAAGCTGCGAGCATCCCTGCCTCGGGGTCAGGACTGCACTGGCCCTACTGCCAGGGAGGGGCTGTCATCAAAGGCACCGTGCGCCCTGCATTGAGCAAGACCCTGAACGTGCGTTACAGATGAGAAATGTTCATCACTTGCCCAAACTCGCCCATGAAGTAAACAGCCAAAGCCAGATACGAAAGCAAGCCTGTCAGATTCCAAAGCCTGTGTGTTAGCCCTTCAACTTCATGGCCTCCTAGTATGCAAAAAGTGGAGAGCATCACATTTGTTTTTTTTTTTTTAAGAGGAAGGAGGGCATTTTAGATTGCCTCTGGGCACAGCATGGATTGACAGATGAGAGGGGGAGGGAGACTGGAGACGGGGACCAGGTGAAAGGCTGGGTGTTTGGCAGGTGGACAGGGACTTGAATGAGGACCAGGAAGGCGGAGAATCATCTGACCCCCAGATGCCGAGGGCTTCCTCCGGGTGTGCCAGGAGTGTGGCTCTGGCGTGGAGGACTGACCCCAGGCCCTGTCCAGACCCACTGTAGGCTTCTGCCCTGGTCACTCAGAATGGCCTCTATGCCTCACTGTCTCTAAGTCTAGCACAGTGTTTCCAGAAATGGCCACCGAAGTCCCTCCTGACCCTTTCTCCGGCCAGTCTGCTTTGCAGCCCGACTGTATGTTCCCTCCCACCGAGCCGTAGAGTCTTTCTCCCCACTCTGAATCTGGATTCAGTTTGGTCAATGAGATAGAAGAAAATGCGCTGTAAACAGAGACTTCAGACGTGCTTGCACACTGGGGCTAACCAACCCTCTCTAGCTGTTCTCTGGAACCCTGGGACTACGGAGGGAAGATGCCCGAACTAGTCGGCTAGAGCATGAGAGGCCACGTGGGCCACGATGAGCAGGCCCAGCTGGCCCCCCTTAGACCAGCCAGGCTGCCAACTCCCCGCACTGTGAGCAAGACCATAGAGATCATGCAGCCCAGGTGAGCCACCGGCCCGACAAACGGAGATCATCTGAGTTAGCACAGACCAGGAGACCTGCCCCACTGCCCCGCAGAATCAAGAAACAATACATGTTTGTTGTTTTAAGCCAATAAGGTTTGGAATGGTACCTTTTTCCGCAAAATAACAGAGAATATGTCAATAGGAAGAAGCAGCCCTGGGGCAGGGGTGGTCCTTCTTGTTTCTGAGTTCCCACTGCAATAGGTACTTAGGTACCTCTAGTACAGTACATATACTGTATAGTCTACTTGTCTTAAATTCAAACAAACAAACAAACAAACAAAACTAGCCTGAGTCAGAGTTGAAGCTGAAGGTCACCTCATCCAACCTCTTTTATTTCTCAACTGGACTCTAGGCTCTTGGGGGCAGAGACCAGCCCCCTGGCAAAGAGCCCAGACTACCTTCTGAAGCCTTGGAAGTTTTTGCTTGTTTATTTGCTTTAAAATATGAATCGAAACCATTCTGTATCTTGATCCCATTGATGGTTATATGGCTGTATGCATTTGTCGAAACTCACAGAACTATACACTGAAGTGGGTCAGCTGCACTGTATTTGTATTGTGCCTTAACAAAATATTGATAAATTAAAAAAATGAGTTTTAGTATGGGCTGTGGACTCTCAAAGCCTATCGTGAAAGCCACCATATTACTGTGACCACATTTTGTACCAATGTCATTAACAACAGTTATTTATAATTCTGGTTTTAATGAATTTTTAGCTAGAGAAAATACATCATGATAGAATGACTAAAAAATGAGTTTAGGAAAAAATGCATGTTCACTGTTGACATAATCTAGTTTTAGTCCATGGATGGGAAGATGGAATAGACGTACTTTATTCCTCTCACTGACCACAACTAGAAACTCTTGATATCATCAGTGAAACAAATATAGTAAGACACTGAAAGGTGGAAGGAAGAAGCCAGACCAGCTGGGATACTGGGACCAGAGGAATAACACATTCATGTGTCCTTAGGTTTTCTTTTTTGACTTACCTATCCCAGGCTTGTATCTAACTCAGAAACACACAGACAAAAAGGAAAATCCCTAACAAAAGCCTACTCTTTATAATCGAAGGACCAGGAAGAGGTAGCCTAGCAAGGCAGCAAACTTTAATACAATAACCAGTTCATTGTAGCCAGATGCCTCAGAAAAAGCAGCGGTTCCATCCATATCTGTTCCAGCAAAGGTCAAATGCGGGACCTCAGCTTCCATTTTGCCAGGCTGTCATGAAGCTGCAGAGGACACCTGAGCTCCTAATGCTGGAGAGATTCAACTGGGGACTTGTATCTCTGCTGGGTGGTAATGAAGAGCATCCTCACCTCTGCAGTGGAGATCTGTGGAGGACCTGGACTTCTAGCCTTAGTGGGAATGATGAATTGCCTCTCCCCATCCCTACTGGGTGGGGTCAGAGCAGGCCCACCCAAGAGTCCGGACTTTGACCACTGCCCATCTGTAACAAGAGCACACACTTTATGGTGTCAATGGAGGTTACATGGGGAGCAGCAATGAGCCACTTCTACCTCTCCTAGATTAAGTGATGTCACTTGGAGGAATATTGGGGAGAGGGAGCTCCCACACACTCAACAGGAATGAGGTTGTCAACCAAGGTCAAGTGGGGAACCTGGACTTCTCTCTCCACCTGGAAGTAATGATACAGTGCCCACTTCCCCTTAACAGAGGGACATCAGAAAAAGAAGGTTAAAATAAGCTCCAGAGTCTCATAACACAATACCCAACATATGTCCAGGCTTCACTAGAAACCAAAATTATACCAATAACCATAGGATCTCAGACTGAATGCAAAGAGGCAACCAGTAGATGCCAACACTGGGCTGATAGAGATGCTAAAATTATCTGACAAAAATGCTTGAAATACATTAAAAATATAGAAAGTCTCAGGAAAGAAATAGTCTCATTAAAAAGAGGAGATGGAAATTTTATAACTGAAATGAAAGTTTTATAACTGAAAAAGAAAATAATTTGAGTAAAAAGATCACTGATAGGTTGAACAGAATTTGAATGAAGAGTCAATGATCTTAATTATAGAGATCATCCAACAGGGAGAAAACAGGCTGAAAAAAAAAATAACAGAGTATCAGAGACTTATTGAATTATTTTTTTGAAAGATTAAATATTGTGAAATTGAAGTTTTAAAAGGAGAGGAGAAGAAAGTAGCCTGAAAAGAACTTAAAGAAATGATAGTTTAAAACTTACCAAATTTGACAAAAAAACATAAAACTAGGGAGTAAAAATGCTGAATGTTATCCAAACTTAGTATTTTTCAGCTTGTGAAACCAAAACGAAGATGAAGATAAAACCTTGAAAGCAGGAAGAGAAAAACCATGTCTATGGTGGGGAAAACAAGTTGAATGACAGACATCAGGGAGGCCAGAGAAAGCACACAACAGTGCTGAAAGAATAGAATTGTCAACATGCAATTCAATGTCCAGCACAAATATCTTTTAGGAATACAGAGGGAAATCAAGTCCTTCTCATATGAAGGAAAACTAGGAGAATTTGTAACTGGTGGACCTACCCTAAAAGAATGGATAAACAGAGTTCTGTAAATAGGAAGGAAATGATAAAGGAAAGAATTTGAGAACATCAGGAAGAAAGAAAAAAAATGAGTGAATACAATAGATTTTCCTTCTCTAGAGTTCTCTTGGAGTTTGAAGTAAAAGTTTAATACTGTCTAATGTGGTTATAAAAGTATTTAAAGGAAATATTTAAGGTAATTATAAATGGGGAGGATAAAGGAGTATGAAAGGAGGTAACAATGATAAGTTATTTGAATATAGTGTGACACCTGCAGTGACCATCATTGAGTACAGAGATATACTCAAACAAACAAACATGGGATGAATGTAATACAACAATAAAATAAAATAAAATAAAATACTCTAGACAAATTAAAATTGAATTCCGAAAAAGAAAATGTTCAGGTAATCCACAGGAAGGCAAAGGAAAACCAAGAAATGTAAACAGAAAAGAAAAATCAGCAAACAAAAAATAGAATGGCAGGCGTATGCCCTAAATATCAACGATTACATTACATGTAAATGGGCTTAATACACCAACTAAAAGACAGAGATTGGTAAAGTAGATTAAAAAATCATGTTCCATTTACATGTTGTCTACAAGAAACTCACTTCAGATGTAGTGATACATGCAGGCTGAAAGTAAAATATGGAACAAGATGTATAATCAATTAAAAAAACTGGGAGTGATTATATTAATATGAGCTAAAGTAAACTTCAGAGCAAAGAAAGTTACCAGAGACAATCAATATGCTCTATTGAAAGGTTTTAAATAGAATGATGTTGGATCTTGGCATTAGCAAGAACTCTGCTTTTCAGTGTTCCAAGGGAGGTCCTGAGGCCCGTTCACTGTGGGACTCTAAGAGAACTCAAGGGGAACTGCTTGGCTGCATGATCCTGGGCTTATATCTTGAGGCATCTTAGATCTCTGGGGTCTTCAGTCTCTATTGTAATGGGTGATATCTTGCATTGTGCTTGTTTCTTTGTATACCAGCCCCCCCGCTCCCCTTGCCCTCCCGCTACTGCAGCTGAGAATCAAGGATGGAGCTAAGTCTGGCTCACTTTCTTGTCCCCGCCATAGGCAGGTTGTAGAATGGAATGGAGGAGCAGATGGTGTGGCCTCTCAGGCCTCAAGAAGGAGAGGCTAGATTGGGTCGTTGAAAGCTGTGTAAAGGGAGGGGAAGACAAGGAGGAGGGTTCTGGTGACCATAATAGTGGTCTGTGTTCCTGCCTCATGTGCAAGTTTGCTACACAGGACAGTAGTAGACTTACATCCCCATAAAAATGTAGGACTCTTGCAGCCTTCTTCTCCAGGCAGTTAACTCCCTCCTTGGACCCATTACACTTCTTAGCTCAGGTAACCCTCTTGTCTACCTGGTGGTCCCTGGAACCCCAGACCACCGTATGGATCCTGTTTGAGGGCTGTTCCCACTTACGTTACCCAGCCTCAGGGGTTAGAGTCTGAAGTTCCATGCTGGGAACCAGGAAATCTTGTTCTTTCCACCAGTAACTTGCTGTGCAACTTTAAACGAGTATCTTGGCCTTTCTGTGTCTTAGTTTCCAAATTAGTGGGAGAAAAGAGGATGATTTTCAATGAGCCATGGAAAGGTTTCTTCAAAGGAAATCCTAGAAATGCTTGCATGTAAAACCAAAAACTCGGAGCCCTGCAGCGACACTGTCCTTCAAGATGGGCTTCTTTGCATTGCATCCTCTCTCAGTGCAGTGGTCCAGGGTCCTTCTCAGGGATTTCCTTCTCTGCTACCACACCCTTTCCCATGTGGGCTAAGGAACACTGAGGACTCCAAAGACAGACTTCCTCTTGTTCCTGTGCCTACTATCATTGTAGAATAAGTCAAATGTGACTTCCCAGGGCTGTGCCAGGATGCGTCTTCCTTCTCCCTGAAAGATGGCGTTGGCATTCTCATGGCACAGTCTTGTCCTGGGCCTGACAGTTGATGCTTTCTGGGGGCTGGTGTCCATGGCCAACGATGGCTTGAAGGTCACAGTCTTGGAGGTTAGCAGGTGGGGTCCAGGACCCCATGCAGGGAGAGCTAGCCTGCCAGGAGAACAACCTTGTCCTCACTGGGGGGCACTCCCGACCACCTCCCCACCCCCAGAGACAAAGCACTATTCTTTTCTTTATTCCCATAGGGGCCAGGGTTTTCCCACAAGAGCCGGTGCCAGGCTCTGCTGTGGCCAGTCACCTACCTCCCCCTGAGATCAGGAGTCTGGGAAAGGCGGGGACAGTGTTTTGTACCTCTTATTATCCCTCTGCCCAGCCCAGGATCTGGCTCTGAGCAGGAGACCTACCGGGACTTGCAAATTGAAATGCACAGGCTCTGTCTGTGGCTTCTTCCCAGCTGCAATTAGCAGATGGTAAATTCCTCTCCAGGTGGTTGTTGACCTAACAGGTGCGCACATGAAGGCCTTCCCCTTTGCAGAGTATTTGCATGTCTGATTTATTATTAGTAGGAAGTGGTGGGTCTGGAGCAGATCCAGAGAACAGTTAGAGATGTGAGTCGAGAGGCAACAGCTCCTGGGAGGCAAGTTTAAAGTAAATGCAGTCCCTTTGTTGGACACAGAAAACACAGGCCATAGTGTAGGTGGTATCAAACCTGTGAGGAGTCTTTGGGGAAAGGCCACGTCCCCTTCTCTACTCTTTTTTCTCCCTCCTGCCTGCCTACCTGGAGCAAACATCCACTGGGGTCTTACCATGGATTCTGCACTATTAGGGGGTGGGAAGGACAAAGAGGTTTATTATGCATATTCTATGCCTTCAAGACACTTACAATATGGCCAGAGACAGAACATGAATAGTTGTAATAAAAAATTCAAGATTAGGTTGTACGAGAGGTCAGGAGGAAGAAGCGGAGAGCGCTCCTGACTTGCATATTTGAAGAAAGCTACATGAAGGATGAGGTGAACTTTAACTTGAATTAGAGGAGGATTTGAATCAAACAGGGGAAATCATTAAGAATGCAGGCACTATCCAGGCAGACCTGCTCGGAATCCTGAGCCTCAGCCAAGTGGCTGTGTGGTGTTAAGGAAATCGCTGCACCTCTCTGGGCCTTGGCTTCCTCCACAGCCAGCATGGTAAAACCATTCCTGTAGTTGTCCTTCCTCCTTCAATTAGTCAGTCTCTCTATTCGGTTGTCCCTGTCAGCGCACACACATTATAATAACTACAATTATAACGAAACCAAAGCCTCTCTGTGAGACCACATTCCTTTCAGCTCCCACCCATCTCACTGCTGGTAGAACAAACTCCTCGCACAAGTTGTCTAGTTATTGTCAGTTGTCTCATTGTCAAGAGTTGTCCAGTTGTCTCTCTGTCCTACGCTCCCATCCTTACTTGCCCCAGCTCCGATCAGGCTGCTGTCCTTATCATTGCACTGTAGCTGCGAGGGTCCCAGTCACCAATAACCTACATGATGGAAAAGCCAAAGATCAGTTCTTCATCCACATCTTGACCTGAATGACCATTCTTGTCTCTTTCCCATGGCTTCCAGGACGTCCACTGCTGCTTTTCTGCAAGTTCCCAGGTTGTGCTTCTTTGGAGTCGAAGTTCTTTTCTGTTTCCTCTTCATTTCTCTGACCTTTGTTTAAACACTGGGCCAGCCCAGAGCTCAGTTCTAGGACCTCTTCTCTGTTGACATGCGCACCTTTGGTGATCTCATTTAGTAACACGCTGACATTTTTCCAGTGACATCCCTATTCCAGACTCTCTCCCCAACTCCCAGCTCATATGTACGGCTGCCTACTGAGCATCTCCTCCTAAAGTCTCATCAGCATCTGAGTACGATCATGGTACTGTTGTCGGTATTATGTAACATACAGTCTGACGATATATTTGTTGGTCATTTCAAGAGGAGAATTCAAAGCAGAAGGAACTGAGTGTTTTGAAACACTTGCCATCCTTAGATGAAATAAGGTTTTTATATTCTTTATGTTTTTATCAGCATAATGAAACCATATTGCACAAAGCCTGGAATATAGGGGGAGAGTATATTTCTCCAAACTGATGCAGCAACTCTCTTCATGTCGGCATGGTCCCCTTGGCCTCTGTGTGGAAGTCTTCATAAACGTGGGCAGTGTCAGTGTTGGGTTCGCACCCCCTGGTGTGATGTGTAGCTGGGGAGAAGAGGCTGGAGCACAGACTGCTCTCGGCTGTCCGCCCCGCAGGGGACACAGCCACTGGACTCCTGGAGAGACCCAATTACAAGAGCCCCCTCCCAGGAGCCCCATTGGTGGGGGGGGTTGCAGAATAACCTCCCAGGACACACCCCCAGTTGACCTAAGACTCCAGCCTCCCGGAGCTGGTGTGCTTTGTGTATTTTTCTACTCAGCTGTGTTTGTGGTCACCTCCTCTGCACCAGTGGGTGAACAAGTGGCCGCGGGATCCCAGGCCATGAGGAGAGACAGGCACAGTGAAATACTTGTCACTCTGGAGAGTGGTGCAAAGTGGGATCCTGGAGGAGGAGGCATAGCCACTGCTGGCCCGGCCAGAGAAGGGAAATGATGAAGGTGGACGATCGGGAGGCAGGCTGTCATCAGCGCGCGTCTCTGAACTGCATGTCTGCACAGCCGGTGGGCGTGCAGGCTGGGCATGGGGGTAGTCCCAGTCGGGGGGCCTAGTGGCCTCTGTTCTTGCCCCAGGCATGTTCCCAGTGGAGCCAAGCGATTTTATAAAAATAAAACACTGGAACCCTGACATGGGCAAGGTGTTGTGCTAGGCAGTGTCACCACTCTGCAGGGAATGGCAGGGCCTCTCTTTTATATTGTATTGTCGTGCTCTGGGAACTCTGAAATATTTAAACCACACAGAAATTGACAGAAAGTGATGAAACAGATACACATATACACACCAGACTCATTTAAGCAGAGACGTTATTTTGCCACATTTGATTTCCATTAATTTTGTAGTTTACATCTACCCTGCTTCCCCCCCCCTCCCCCATATCAAATTGCTTGGATTTTATTTACTTATTTTTCACCTTCAGGTTTGTAAGTTATAAATTCTATTTTATTCCTTTGGTTGATACGTTACCGTGAAACGTTCAGTGTGCGTGCTTGGAAGACAATGACTAAGGCTAAACGGTTTCCTTCCTTTCCCGCCATAATACAAGGATCTCAGCATGTTTTCCCTTTAAATGGTATAAATTATATTATTCCCATGGTGCTTTATCTTAGTCCCTACAATCGGTGGTCTTTCTGAGCTGTGAATGAGGTCTCCGTTACCAGTTCTGAAGACAGGGAATTGGGGTGGGTTAGAGTTTGTTTGTCCCACACTCATCTCAGGCTACAAAACAGAGCCCAAGGTAACTGCAAAGTCGTTGGTATCTGGGAAGATAGAGGGTCTGATTTCATCCCGATGCCAAAGGCTCGCTGGTCAGTCTTCATTTGGTTCGTACCACAGAAAATGGCCTTGTTGTATAGGGACTTCAAACCTAGAACATTGAAAACATTTATTTAAAAGTGAACTAGGGAATAGAAGGTTATGCCAGTTACCCCTGGGAGTTGTAGTGGCCCTTCTCTTCAGACCAGTGTCACTGTTTAGTCATGATTGATCATTGCTACCAAGTGTGGGTCTTTTCTCTCTCTGTCTTTCCTTGCTTTGTCACTGTGGAATGGTTATTAAGCTGGCTTTTGAATACCTGCCAGATCCTGCCTAGAGATTGAGGTCAAAGATGGCTCACATCCGCTGGATGTCTGTTTTGGGCTGGGCCCAGAGCTCACAGATTTTACATCTGCCAGCTCACTAGGTGCATGCATGCAGTAGCCCTTGCTACTTGCAAGAAGTTCATTGTCTGCAGTGGCTTAGGAGACAGAAGCCCAGAGGGGTCCAGTGCCGGGAACTAGAAAGACATTGGCATGGTTTTAAACCTAGTGGAGCCAATGCCCGATTCTGTGCAATTCATCCTAAAGAATCAGATTTTACCACTTAGGGTCTCTCAGAATCACTCGGGAGCTCCTAAAATAGTGTTTTCCTGTTCCCCACCCTCCACGCATGTATTCAGTGGTTCTGACATGGCGTCCAGAAATAGGCATGCTTATCAAGCTCCCGGGATAATGTGAAAATACCAGCCTCAGGGAACAAAAGACCTTGAAAACCCCTCCTGAAGGGCTAAGCCAAGAGAGTCAAAGGTCACGCCAGCTTGAAAATGACCAGCTAAATAGCCATCCCTGGCTGTCACACTAATGCCTCTCTCCCTGCCCCAGATTCCTCATCTCGGGGTTTCATTTCTGCCCTGAGCCTCCCAGGGTCTCCATGCCTCAGCTGTTTCTGGACCTCATGCCTGCCTGAAGCCAGACCCTTCCTGGAGGAGGACACTGAGCATAGGCTGGAAGGGCGAGCAGGTCCTGGAGACAAGTGTTCAGACCTCAGGAATGAGGGGGCGACAGGGTTAGCCACTGTGACCCTGGGGACCATGTTCTTGGTTCTTAGAAGCCGAAGCAAAGAGCGTTTGCGGAAGGTGCCTGACATGAAGCCAGAAAAGTTTTGTCCTTCCCTCTATCCTGGCCCACTTCCCTCACATTGAACAGAGACAGAAGCTTCTGCCCATAAAGCTCCAGGCAGGAAGAGAGAGAGAGAGAGGGCAAGAAAAATGCCCGAATACACAGAGACAGACGGGCTTGCAGAGAGCAGATGCTTTGCTCTAAAATCACTCCCATCTGACTCAAAACAGCTGGTGCTGACAGAGCCACCCGGCTCTCTGCACTGGCTTCCATGGCCCTTCCTGTCTTGCTCTTCATTTGTCCCTTCTCACCTTCATGGGCAGTGTCCTGGTGGCCCATTCTGCGGAAGGGTGGGGCCTTGTCCTTCCAGTCCTGGTTATTCTCGAAGATCTTGAGGCCCAGGCTGTGTACAGCATTTGGCCTGGACCTTGGAACTGGGGCTGGAATGCAAAGTCTGCCATCACCAAGGAAATAAGTGGGGAAATGTGCTCAAGATGGGCAGTAGTTTGTGGAGGAAGCGTTGCGATAATTCAGGCGGGAATCCTAAGCTGCAGGAAGGCCAGGCCTTTTCCAGGGGCTGGGAATCCCAGTGCCGGCTGGGTTTCCAAGGCAGACGGGGGTTTTATTGTGTCTCCTCGGCTTTAGAGCTCACTGTGTTTGGGAAATTTAAAACCCATTATGGAATGACTTAAGAAGTTAATAACCTGTTACCATTCTGGAGAATTACATCTGATGTTGTTTATAGCTATTTGGCTTATGAAAATAAATACATTAAGATTGGGAGCCTATTCTTATTCATGCCACTTATTGAAGGTACATCATCCAATAATAAACAAATATCATTAATCTTAAGCCCACATGGGGACAATTTCATCTTCTTAAAACTTATTGTACTTGTGAGATTTTTTTTTTTTTTTTAACTAGAACCTAAAAAAGTGCACTAATACAATAAACTTTGCATCTCTGGTACAGAATTCGATTTGTGTGGAAAAAAACAAATTAACTGTGAAATGTAACCAGGAAAAGTAATGTTGATTACCAGAAGCACATAATTAAGGCAGCTGGAATAGGTACTGGAGTCTTGTCTGCTCCCACCAAGCCTGAACACTAGTGAATAGGTATTCAGTTTGGTTTTAATTATCATGTTAGTGTTGGTCATAATTTCCATAAATGACTCTTCAGCTGTGAGAATGGGTACTACTGGAGTTGGAAAACAATTTTTTGTTTTCCTTTTAAGTATTGAAGCCTTTATTTCCCAAATGTCAGGGCAGTCTGTATAAAGGGGAAAAGTCGCACAAAGATGGCCATTTCTCAATATAATTCCTGTCCTTTTAAAGAGCCAGGTCATTTGCTTCATTTTGGTGGCAACTGTTTATTCATTCATTGTTAACTAGGGACACTTTCTTACATGTATGTACGCTAGGAACTTGGGAATTTAGAAGTCTTTGTCCTTGCGTTAAAACTTAGTAATGAAGATACATATGAAAACTACTTTGTAAGTAATTAAACGGCCCTACAACATACTGCAACATGTATATGAAAGTCAGTTGATGATATAAGGTGATAGAACACGGAAGAGGGAGATGAACCCTTCCAGGGGTGAGGGCATAGAAAGGGGAAATTTGTGTTGGATTTTGATGAAAAAATAGGAGTTTATTTGGTGGAGAAGGGAGTAAAGAAAGGGTGTAAAGCATTCAGAGTCCAGAAGGAAGCTCAGGAGGCTGAAAGGCAAGATGAATGGGAGAATCAGTCCCGAGGGGCTGAATTCTTGCCATCTCGTTGGCCCATCTCAGTCTCCTCCTTGCTCCCAGTCATGAACTAGAGCTGCAATTTCAGCTCGGGGCTTCCCGTCTCCACTCTTACCCTTTCTAATCTTGTCTTCTGAATCCCACCCAAGGGACTCTTCCTGAAACTCAGAACTTTGTGGGTCCTTCTCCTTTACCATTGGGATAAACTCCACCAAGAAGCCACCGGAGCCAGCCTCTGCCAACCTCTCCATCCCTCTTCCTCTCTGTTGCCACCTCTCTTCCTTAAGCTCCCACCGCTCTGTCCTCTGAGTTGTCCTGCCAGCTTCGACCTGTCCTCTGAGCTTTTGCACATGCTCTTCCCACTGCCTGGAATACTCACCATTTTCTAAACATCTTCCTTTTCCCTCTCCCACCCTTTCCCCCCTAAACCGAGTCTTTTTATTTTCATAACCTGTATACGGTCGGTATCGATTCTTTCATCAGGACCTGGGTGTTGTGCTTGTCCCGTCCATTAGACTGCAAGCTCCTGAAAGGAGGGATGAGGCTTGTGTTGGTCATAGCTGTACACCCATTCCCTGGCCCTGTGACAGGCACCCCCTTGGTTCTGAAAAATCACTTCTTGAGAAACTAGACGAAAAGGCCCGATTCCAGAGGGCTTTGTCAGCATTTGACCTTACTTATCCTGGGAACATGAGGAAGCCAAGAGAGAGATTTCCCCAGGCCCCGACCGTGAGAGTGGTGCGGGTCGGCCCGACATGGAAAACGAAGTTTAAAACACTTCCAGCAATTATACGCAGACCATGCCTCCCCTGGCATCCCCTCGGGGTGACGGGATGACGGGAGCGAAGAGTGATTTTCTTTGCTCGAGGAGAACGGGAAACCCGCTCCTGCAGGCCCTGGCACGCGGAATGAAAGCTGGCGACGCGGGTGCAGGCCGGCGGGGAGCCGGTTAGCGGGCATGGGGGCCGTCACTGGCCGCAGAGAGGCCTCTGCTTTGCAGTTTCAAAGGGACATAAAATGCCGGCTGGCTTTCGCAACCCACCGGGCTGAGCTTACAGAAAGCTGTAAAATCTCCCAGTTGCCGTATAAATACGGGATGAAAGCCGATTAACCAATTTTATGTTGTCATCTGAGCCCTCAATCCATTTGCACTTGAGTTAAAAACGACAAAACCGAGTTGAGCTTGGACAGGCCTCTTCCAACAGGCAGCATAGGTAACCGAAAGGAGGGATCCGTTCCCTTCTCACCCAAACCCTTGATCGGGCAGAGGGTTTTCTGCGCTGTCACTCTGCTTGACTTTCTGTGGAGTAGCTGCCAGGGTTTAACATGCGGGCGCCGTGTGGTAGACTCCAAAAAGGGAGGGCATCTCCTGACTGTCCTTCCAGGGCATTCCTGCTGCCACGGGGGCTTTCGTTGTCCGCTCAGTCACTGCAGCAGCCTCCTCGCTGGCACTCAAGCAGCCTGGGGGCTACTTCTGGTCCATCTTTGCGCAAACCCTGCGACTTCCCGCCAGCAGCGCAGCAGGGTCCTTCCAGGGCCCGTCTGCACTTGCCAGAGCCTTTCCTCTGATTCCAGCGGGCACCCAGCTCGATTCTGTGA
This sequence comes from Noctilio leporinus, assembly GCA_004026585.1. Classification (NCBI taxonomy): domain Eukaryota; kingdom Metazoa; phylum Chordata; class Mammalia; order Chiroptera; family Noctilionidae; genus Noctilio; species Noctilio leporinus. The sequence continues at coordinate 205,141 of PVIW01000328.1, read as the reverse complement.
GGCCTTCAACCGTCTGCCTGCACATGCCCACCTTCCTAACCCGCGCCCTTTCTGTCTGTCACCCTCCCCCGGCTCTCTTATCCAGGCCCACCTGTGAGGGCACTTGCGCCAGGAACCGCCAGGCGCTTTCCCACCTCCTGCTCTTGCCCAGCCTGTGTGTGGTCCCACCCCACCACCCTCACTTCCTGTTCAAATTCTCTGCACACTTTGAAGCCCCATCAGGAGGCTTGGGGGGCTGGTTTTCTGGGAGGCACTGTTTGCTGAACGAAAAAGAGACATTGCAACCAGAGAGAGATGTGCTTGTCCGTGGACGTATAGTCGTGGTTCTAGATGACACCTGTGCCCACCCAAGCTGTGCCACGTGGTCTGGATGCCATACCACAAGGCCCCAGGAGGGTCTTCCCCATCTGGGGCTTGTGGGGCTCAGTCCACACGGGCTCCCCTTCCGAGTCCTACTTGGACTGCTTTGAAGGCCTAAACGGAATCTGTTTTATTTTAAATCCTCACCTGAGGATATGTTTATTGACTTTTTTAGAGAGGAAAGAGGAGAGAGTGGGAGAGAGGGGAAGGGGAGAGAGAGAGACATCGACATGAGAGAGAAACATCGACTGGTTGCCTCCCCTACACGCCCTGACCAGGCATCGAACCTGCAACCCAGGAACGTGCCCTGAGAGAATGGAACCTGTGACCTTTATGAGGATGGGACAGTGGTCCCAACAGCTGAGCGGGTGACACCCCTGGCTCGTTGGCAGCCAACATCCGGCGCTTTCACCCCGGCTCCCCTCTGGGCCCTGCCCACCCGCGCTCTGTTCTCCTGTCTGTGCCCTGCTTCACCGCCCTCTGATCAGGGACAGGCGTGGGCCCTGGGTTTGCCTCAGCTCAGTGAGGACCCATCCTAGGTCAGTGTGTGACTTTCTGTTACTTGCTGAACTGACACAAAACTCATTGGTTTGGCCTTCGAGCTCTTTACGCGCTGACCCCCCCTCACCCAGCCACCCTAGCCCCCACGCCGTGCAGCGTCCCTTACGCTCCAGCCCTCTGTATCACTCACGGTGCTGGAGCCCAGCGTGAACTTGACACCGCTTTGTCTTACTGTGGCATCCGGTGGTCTTCAGTGAGGCCCCCCGTGGGGCTGGGAGAATCCTTCATAGTCCGACTCCACAATCAGATCTGAGTTCAAAGCCCCTGGTCTCTGTGTGACCTTGTGCATGTCACTGAATCCAACTGAGCCTCTCCTGGCTCACTTGGAAATGAGAACAGTAGCCCCACTTCAGGGCGTTGTGGTAGGATTCTGGGTAATGGGACCACGTGTGCCTGACGTTCTACCCCAGGGGCCAGGTAACGTGAGTGCCCCTCTGCCCGACACAGGCTCTAAAAAGTGACTGACAGGTCAATGTGAACCCCCTGAGAGTCAGTGAGCCCCTGCCCCTGAGAGTAGAGCTGCTTCTTGATTGAGTCCCACCCGCTTTGAGGCCACACCGGGAGGTGATAATTCAGAGCTAAATTCTGGTGGTCCTGGGACTCTTGCTACATCCAGCCTTGTGACGAGTTGCTATTCCAACTTCATGATTCCCAAAACACGACCCAGGGAACTGTCACTTCGCAACCCCCTGAGCTGAGACAGCTCCATGGCACTGGGAAGGGGGGACTTGGATTCCCCAAGAGCCTATAACCAGCTTTCACACATTTTTTCTACGGAGAAAGCTGCTGGGCCAAGTGGCCATGCTGACCTCGGTGGACAGAGGTGTCCCCTGGCACTTGAGACACCAGCTTATACTTCTGCTGGTTTTCTCCTCATGCCTCAGTTTCCTTCATTGAAAAATCAGGGCCCTGGACCAGGAGGTCCGTTTGGTCTCTTGGTGTGATGCTTATCAGTGGGTGGCCGGACACATTCCGCCCCCTGCCCGCACCTTGTCAGACACAGGCAATGGAGTGCTGACCCCCGTGGCAGATGCACCCAAGTGGGTACCGGGGATGGTCACACTCACAAGTATTTGTTCATAGAAAAATACAAAGCACTTGATTATACTTTGTTCGTGCCCGTACTGGGGGACTTGCTGATATTGCAGCATGAATTCTACCCTGCCATAGTTTAGATGTTCCCGAAGGCAGACTCTGAAACATGAATTAGGGTGCAGGTGGTTTATTGTGGGAATGCTGAGTGAGGGGGGACCCATTGAAAGTGCATACATGATGGGGTGACTGCTGTGGGCACGGGGCACAGCCTCCATGGGGTCTCCGAGAAACTGAGGCACATCCCAAATCAGTACCATTGTGACGGGGAGTTGGGTGTTTATTCACCACTCTCCATCCAGGTTAGAGAAGAGACTCTTCTGGGCGCTAACACTCTGGGCCTTCGATGCAGAATCAGCATCATTGAGCAGTAGCTAAAATATTAATAACAGGAAAAGACATTCCCAGTCTACATAGAACTGTCCCGAAGCCCGGGAATGGCAGGGCGATGTGCAGGCAGTGTGTGCCCCTGGCAGTGTGCTCAGTCCAGTGCTGTCCCCAAGACACCCAAATGTCATTTCTGGCAGTGCGGACTGGCCTCACGTAGAGAAGACGGGAAAGAAGGTGGGCATGTCTTAGGTGTGTCACTGTGTGGGAAGCCTCCACATCACACCAACTTGCAGGGGTGGGAGAAACATTGATTCTAGCCCCTGGAACTGACAGAAAATGCTCCTGACAGAGAATGTTGGGGATACTGCTGGTGGAAACTGAGTATTAGGTTGCTTTAGTTGAAAATAATGGAGAATAAATAAAATCTGTCGGGTGTCTCCTATGCACCTGAAAGTATTTTGTATTCCAGGGTTCTCAAGACTGATGGGAATCCCTGTTATGAGCTCAGAGCCTAGTGGCCCTTAACTAACCAGACTCTGGAAAAGGCAGATGCTGAAGCTGGCTGTGGGGCCATTCAGAACCGGAGATCTGAACTTCAGCGAGATTTATGTGATTCAGTTTCTCAGTGTGTTTTGGAGTCACTTCCTCCACGCAACTTCTTCCTGTCTCTACCTCCACCTGAGAGGGACAAAAGAGCCACCGTCCACATTCCTGTCCTCATCTGAAGGTCCCAGGCTGGTGAAGAAAGTGCTGAATGAGGAGATGTTAATTGGTCAGTAACAGGCCACATCTGATATGAGACCCACTGGACAAAAAAAGTCCCAGGTAAAGCAGATAAAGTCCTGAGGAGGGTGAAAGGTGATGACTTCTTTGGGACAGGGAGGGGCATGCTTCCTGGGACTGTCATTAGAACTCACAGGCTAGCGTAGCTCAGGAAGGGTGAATTAATATAATCAACCTAGACTGAAACCAGGAGAGTGTGCCCTCAGGCAGGTGACATTCTTGTTCTGAGCATGGCTACTTGGAGGTACTACCCACATGTAGGAAAATTTCCACCTGCAGCATCCATAGCATGTCTCCCTGCAGCCATGTTATGAGGAAGCTCAAGCTAGTCACAGGAGAGACCACGTAAAAGACGACTGAAGTACTGTAGCAAAGAGCCCCAGATGAACCCCCAGCACAGAGCCAGCAGCAAATGCCAGCACCAGGGAAAGGTCATTATGGCTGATCCAGACCCCATCTGCCCCCAGAGGACAGTGGCCCTTGTTGATATCATGTGGAGAGAATAATGACGCAATAAGCCCCACCAACCCATGGACTCATGAGAATCTTCTGTTGTTTTAAGCCACTGAGTTTCAGAGTGGCTTGCTATCTAGCAATAGATGACTGATACAGTGGACATGATGACTTCAAAGTGCCAGTCATCACATAGTAGCTGCTGAATTAAAATGTGCCTAAGGAAGGAGGGGTAAATTCTTTAGCGTGGCACTCAGATTCCCTTACGATGGTCCACTTGGACAAGATTACCTCTCTTTTGAACTGGACTGATGTGTAAATGAGGCCGGCCATTCTGGCTCAGGGCAGGTTTTCCCGGAGGCCAGACTGTGTGGTTCCATAGCAAAGGGGCACTGTCCTTTTTGAAAAGTCAGCTTGTTTGGAAGCTAGAGAGTTATACTCACTGTTTAGTAGTTGCTTTGCCACCTGCTTATGGCCTCCCATAATAAAGCTCAGTCTCATGCCTACTTCTTCTCTTCCTAAGCAGAGCCTGCTGTGGTGTAGCCATTTATATTAGGATCTCAGGCAACCACACCTTCCCAGTCCCAGCACACTGCCACTGCCTCAGTTCAAGTCCCCATCATCTCTGCCTGGGATAATGACAGCAGCCACTAACAGACCTCCTACCATCATGGCTTACACACCTCCATTCCATTCTCTGCGGCAGGTTGCCGGCCATCGCGAAAGCACAAATTCAGCCATTTCACTCTGCTTTTTCAAACCCTCCAGTAAGCTCCCCATTGCCTCAGAGCAGCATCTCACACTGGATTAATGAGTGTTCTGTAAGGTAGGGGCTAGGAATGAGATTCATAGTTTAATACATTTGGGAAACCCTGGGTTCAACAAGGTTAACCACTTATTTTCGTGTATGTTATAGGACTTCTCAGAGCCTTTAATATGCTGATGTGAATTGGGTATCTCCCAGAGGGTGATATAAAATGCAGCATTTATAAACGTACTTTCTCGGTCAGCTATCTTTGGTTCCGTTGAGTTAAAGTTTAGAGCTATTGACATATTTCCAAGTTCCTTTGTTGGGCACACAAGCTTCATCAGAATGGGACCTCTACTTATCTCTTCAGCTCAAAGCCCTGCGGTTCTCTTAAATTCTTACTGTCGGACAACTTGAATGCCTTTGCATCTGCATATATTTTATCCACAAACACACTTGGCTCTCTTATAGCCTAGCTGAGTCTTATTTATCTCTCAAGTCTCGGGTCAGTCTTTCCTCTTCTGGAAACTCTCCTCACCACACTGTGCCCCTCCACTCACTTCATCCTTCCCTCTAGCTCTGAATTATGTTTACCCCATAAACCCCCCATGCCTTTTTTTTTGTTGTTGCTTTTATATTAACTTTCACATAGCTATATAATTGCGTGTGCACCTTTCCTTCCAGATTGTGTGTTCTTTTGAGTCAGGCTGATTGCTCAATGCTTAGTGGAAATTCAGTGAGTGTTTATTGAATAAATATGTACCGAGAAATAGAGTTTTGAGAAACTCATCATTGACGGAGGTTTTCACATTGCGGTAGGTATCTTTTCAGGTGCAGATCCACCCAAGTCCCAACGCCTTTCATAATGACCTTACCCCACGGATTCACCCAGGATGCAATCTCCTGGGCCTCTTAATTTGTTCACTGAAAATTTGGACTTGGTAGTGTGAGCAGATGGAACAATGGAAGCTGCTCTGGAGGGAAGGAGGGAGAGGAGAGAGAGAAAGGCAGAGGGAGAGGGAGAGGGAGCGTGCACCGAGGCATCATTTAGGAAGGAGCAAAGATGGGGAGCTCCGTGGCCTGTCTTCCAAACTGGTTGTACATTTCTCCTTTCAACAAGCCGAGGCCTGGTTGTGTTTCCTGTCTTTGAGTGATGAGTGTATCATTCCAGTGAATTTCCTTTTCCCCACATACACTTGTTTCAATGGTTTTGCGTGTGTGATACCAATAGGGCTTTTATTAATCAACATCCAGGTGTTCTTTTCCCCCTGAAAGAAGTCCAAGTCCGGATGGTGCTGTCAACCTACTTCTGTTTGTCATGACCACATTGTGAATATTCATGACAATTCTTAAGTGGGTCGATTGTGCATTGAGAATATAAAATATGCGTGCCACTCAAAACCAAAATGATTGTCAATTGAGGCCCTCGCGCAGGTTGTCACAGGAAAGTTACACTGATGTGTTACTGCTGGGCTTCATGGCCATTTGGATCCCACAGTCAGGCCCTAAATGTGTAGATTCAGGAAGGTGCTTTCTTACTAAAGAGTTGTTATTAACTTGATTCACAGGTAGATTTATCTAGAGGAAAAAATGCTAATAAAAGGTTTTTTGACTTACATTTCTACTTTGCCGAGTTGTCATTCCATTAAGCAAATTTGAGGCAGTGTAATTGCTACAAGATTCTATATACTTGCAAATAAATTTGTGAATTTATTTGGAAAATAAATGGATTTTAACTTGGCTTGTTGGACCAATTCTATCTTGCTGTTTCCAGAAGATATTTCGATTATGGGTTTCTAAGAGCTTGCAGGGTGGCAAAATAGTTTACTGTTGACAAGATAGCAAATAGACCTGGATTTAAATCCTGATTGTCATTTACCAGTGGCATGACTGTGGCTGAATTACCCCTCAGAGTCTCAGCTTTCTCATCGGTCCAATGGGTATGATGATAATATTTTGCTTTTAGGGCCCCTTTGGGGATTAAATTTCATAAAGTGTTTAAAAACTGACACCCGGTAATTGGTAGTTATTATTTTATCTTAAGTTGTTTTTTGATTGTTCCTATTAGAGCAAAAAGGAAATTTGCCATCCACGCAAATAGTTACAAATTTAATTGTGGTACTACAGATGTGGAACTTGGGCTAGACATGTTCAAAGGGAAGGATGGATGTGACAGTTGGTCCCCGACACACCTGTTATAGGTAGTGTCCAGGAGGGCCAATGCTGGGCACATATAGGCTGCACCCAAGGCAAAACTACCCCAGACTTCAACTTCACGGTAGCAAAGTACATGTTTGGAATACATGAAACCCACGGGCTGGATGTAGGCCACCTGACAATTTGTAACTGGCTGGTTGACCTGGTGTTCAAAGCATTTGTATTTTTCAGGTATTCTATAGGATTCTAATCCCTTTGAGAAAGTCATCTGATGAGCAGCAATTTTTGAAGGCAGCATGCATAATGCAAATTACATGGAATTTGAAGTAAAACCTGCAAATAATGACAGTTTGACTTCCTCCTTTCCAATTTGGATACCTTTGATTCCTTTTTCTTCTCTGATGGCTGTAGCTAGAACTTCCAAGACAATGTTGAACAGAAGTGGAGAAAGTGGACAGCCTTGTCTCATTCCTGATCTTAGGGGAAAGCTTTCAGTTTTTGTCCATTAAGTATGATGTTGGCTTCAGGTTTCTCATAGATGGCCTTTATGATGTTGAGGTATGCTCCCTCTATTCCCATTTTGCTGAGGGTTTTTTATCATAAATGGTTGCTGCGCTTTATCAAATGCTTTTTCAGCATCTATTGATATGATCCTATGGTTTTTGAAGTAAAACCTGAATTCTAGTTATTTTGACATTTTTCTGTATTCTTTTGTCTTTGGGCTCATCACGTCACCATTTGCATACTATTTCTGTCCATAAGATGAAGACAAGATCACCATTGTGCCACAAATGTACGATCATTCATTTATTCAGTCAGTAAATGAAATGCTGCCCTCATAGAGCTTATATTCCACAGGGGGGAGAGGTGAGATAAAGCACTTCAAGACCGTAAAATGCAGAGTTTGTCAGACAGTGACAGCTGACTGCCAGGAGCGAAACCATTCCTGGAAGGAGTTGAAACTTCACTACGGGCAGAGCTTACCAGTTTAGACTTGTCAAGGGTCTAGGCCAGGACTTCAGGAGGAGAAGGTGAATAAAGACCTGAAGGCAGGGAGGCAGCCACTCATGATGGTACTAAGCAGGTGGGAGCATCCAGGCAGAGGGACCCTCATAGCAGAAAATTGGAATTGAGAGTGGGCCTGGAGAGCCTGAGAGGCCATAAGACTGGGTGTCTTGAGTGGAGCCGGTGAGGAGGAGAGACACAGATGTGAGGGTGGAAGGGCCGGCAGGACAGGCGGTGCAGGCGCGGAAGGTCATGTGGGCTGTTGTCAGGACTTTGACTTTGACCTTTAATCTGAGTGTGATGGGGAACCATGAGCTCAGCAGCAATACAGTTGGATGTGGGTTTGTCAGCATTATCTAGACCTCTACTGCCCCATCCACGAAGGGCTGTGAACCTCAGGAAATGTGGCTGATGAGCCAGAGGGACTGAATTTTTCTCTTTTTATTTCATTAGAATTAATTTAAGTTTCAACCGAAAACTTTGGTCCTTGATTCAGTGATTGGAAAACTTTTAAATGCGTTTGAAGCAACCTGGGTATGCCAATCTACATTTTTAACTGTACGTTTATGAGCTCTAAATATAGATCAGGTCTTTCAATAAAATTTACCACCTGAGTTGAGATGTGCTATCATTATAAAAGCCACTCGTATTTCTAAAATACAGGATGAAAAAGTTAAGATTAGGAAAGCTTAAGGATATTTTGTGTAGCCATTATGTGTTGAAATAATGTTTTGAGTATATTGGGTTAAAAAGAATATAGCAACATTAATTTCACCCGCTGCTTTGTCCCTTTTTAAAAATGTAATTACTGGAAAATTTAAAAGGACAGAGAAGGCTTCCATTCTATTTCTTTTAGACAGTGCCCATTTAGAAAAAGCCCTGTACCAAGCTTGACCTAGGTTAATGAGCTAATTCGTCCATGTATCACAAATGTATTGGGGGCTTTCCGTACACAGGCTGCAATGCTCATAGAGAGACATGGGTGCTCCTGGTCTTCACGGGACTTCTAGTCTCATGGGGAAACAAACAAAACAAAACAAAAAATAACATAATGCAAACTTGTGGTAAGTTCTGTGGAAGCAAAACTAAAGGCCTGAGAAAGAGCATACGGGGGAAGGGATGGTAGACGGTGGTCCAGGACTTGTTTCTGAAGAGGTAGGAAGTTGCCACTGCCTGTGGGTTATCACCAAACCACCACACAGAAGTGCTTTTTAAAGCTCCCAGCACGACCCCAGCGACCCACTGTTACTATCTGTGTTCCAAGGCCTTTGGCTGGAATGGGATCCCCTTGGGAATAGAGACTGCGCCTCAGGCATCGTTTCCTGTGGGGGTGCCTGCCCTGCTGAGCACATGTGAGGTGCTGGCGAGGGCGTGAGGTGGCACGGGCCTATCAGGACACGGGGTGAAGCACCTCGCAGTCCCCAGGTTTCATTGCTCTGGTGGGAAGGGAAAAATGCCACAGTGCGAGCAAAAGACAGCGTGTCCTTGGGGCTTCATAATGACAGGTGGCGGGGAGCGTGGTCGGCTTCCTAGAAGAACGAGGAGGTGGTGAAGAGGCCTTAGAGGAGGAAGGTGGAGTGTATAGGTTCAGGCGTGTGGGAGCTTTGAGTGGGTGGAGAGAAGCAGGGAGGATACTCAAGGCCAGAGATGAGCAAAAGTTTGGAGGCGGGACCTGGTGGAGAGACTACGGATGATCCTGGAGGAGGGGAAGAGATGCGATTCACTCTGCCCTTTGCAGGTGGAACAGGGGGTCTTGTCTTGTGCCGTCTGAGAAGCCGCTAAATAAGTGGGCTCAGAAAGAAATGAGACCTAAATATAGACCAGGCATTCGTAATAGAAAGCTACCGTCTAGATTGAGATCATCCAAAATGTAGAAGCATTCCAGATTTTTGAAAATGTAGGACAAAAATGAAAGGAAAAGCAACACTCGACTTCATTTTTTAATATTTATTATATGTTGCAATAATATTTTGAATATGTTGCTTTAAATAGGTTATATTAACATTAATTTGACTTGGTTCTTTTGTTTGGTTTTTATTTTTTAAAAAAATGTAACGACTAGAAAATCTAAAGTGACAACAAACATGGCTCACATTTTATTTCTACTGGAGAATGGAGTTCCCGGCCCTGCTGGGGCTGGGGCCAGGCTGCTCCTGCTGGTGTCCTGCTGGTGTCCTGCTGGTGTCCTGGTGCCTGGCCCCAGCCCCACCCATGCGACCTGTCTGTGAAGATCTTCAGAAGTGCCCGAGCTGAAGGTCAAGGCTCCCAGAAACCCCTGTAACTTGTTATGAGTGGACAAAAGATGCTGGCGTCACAGCCTCAGAGTGTGACAGGGAAAGGGAGAAAATGATGCCGTGGCCAGATGTGCCCGTATTTCGCCCGAGAGTCCTTAGTCAGTGTCACACATCACTCTGGTGAAGTAGGGACTCTTGTCCCAATTTTATAAATTCCATGGATGGCAAGTGTGATCTCTGGCCTTCAGTCACATCTGGGATCCAAACCTAGATCGTGGGCAAATCCTCACCCCTTATGCTGGCATTGAACCCTTGACATCAGTGTGAAAGGAACTCACTCAGGCAGCTCAGGTGGAAAAGTGAAACCCAGGGAGTGACAGATGCGCTGAGTGGAGAGAAAGACAGTCGCCACCCTCTGGGGCAGGGGGAGAATGGGCCACTCTTCTCCCAGCCCATGACTGGGGAACAATGCCACAAGGATGTACCAAACACCCTCCTCAACAGGGAGAATGCTACCTCAAGGTGACAGCGGCCTGGCTGGGAGGGAGCTGCTCATTCTCAAATCTGTCCCTTGCCCCCCCATTCTTGGCCCTCGAGATCAAAGCTGACTTTCTGGGCACCAGAGCAGTAGGGCTAGCTCTCCTCTCACAGGGCAGGCTGGCAGCTGCGGACTTCTGCAGGCAGGCTGGGGACAGTGCTGGCTCTGGGTGACACAGAAGCCCAGGCTGATCTCACCCCGGATTCAGGGCTCAGAGCCAGGTGGGATGAGATACGGCTGGCTGGCTGGCTCACCCTGGTGACAGGGCCTCCCACATGCTGTTTATAAGCACATCTCCCTGCCCTCTGGGCTCTGTCCCCACACCTGGCCTCCATCCTGGGGAGCCGGCCATGTTACACACCCTTCAATGGGATGCATCCCAGCCAGGCGTGTAGACAGAAATGTGAGCCCACGGACTCCCGGAGCCCTAGGGGTGCAAGAAGGTGGGGGGTGTCCAGCTCTGCCACCTCCAGCCCAGGGGTTAGGATCGTTCTCAGTGTGACAATAGTTGAGACTGGCTGTTCCTACTCACCCCAGTGTCCCCTGCAGTCATAGCTCTCTGTTGATAAGCAGCGTTTCACAGCCCTCAAAATTACGCTCTTTATCTGAAAAGAGACACCCTGAACTGTTAGCTAATAGGCAATGCCTTTGGACGCCAGCCCTGCGGATGTTTTTTTCTTCCTCTAATTTCCTCCTCTTTACTCTGAACATTTTCTTCACGGAGCCTATATTACTTTGCAACAATAATATTTGAACAAAGGGTATTTTTCTTCCTGTCCGGAAGGTAAGCCGTGACTTCCAGGGAGCCGATTGTCCCCTTGGAACCGAGACAGCCATTTCTGAATCTGCCCAACCCACTCATATCCTCAAACGCCTCATCTCCTTCTTTGTCCTGGCCGCCTGCATCTATCCCTATTCCTTCCTTCTCAGGAAAAAGTTATGCTTGTCCTTTTGAAGCTGGAGGCTTTAATAATTCATTTCCTTGAGTCATCAAAAATAAAACAAGAAATGAGAAGACACAAATAGGGAGGAGGAGAGCTCTGTGATGCTGGATCTCTGTCCCCACTAGCAGCTCTCAGATCCTCACCCACAAGCCGCCTCGTGGCTTTCATGTCACACCCTTGGAGCCTGCCTGGACCAGTCCACGGTTGCCCCCTGTCCTTCCCTCTTATGTGGTGTGCTCACCAGAATCCTCACATGGCCCTTGTATTGGGAATTTGAATGCCTGAGCTCATCTTTTTCTTTCTCCACTTTGCGCAGTGACATTAGGAGCAATGAACTAATCTCATCATATTTGTTAGTTTGCCAAAAATGTTGGAACATCTCACGTACACGATCATCCAGCCCCGAGCTTATCAGTGGCTGGTCAGAAGGAAGTAGCGCTGATGTTCTGTGAGCTCCACTGCCCATCCTTCCACAGACATTCAGTGTTCCCCTTCCTGCTGGAAATAGAGTCATTAGCACCTTTAACTGGATTAGAGAGTCACTTCCCAAAACCCAGAACCAATTCTGAAAACTCATTCTTGAAATTTTGTGCCTCTTGAACCACTCTTGGTACCAAAAATTGTATTCATCAGGGCTCTGCAGAGTAATAGAACCAATAGGATATATCTATCCATCCATCCATCCATCCATCCACCCATCCATCCATTCACCCACCTATCCATCCAATAGGATTTATCTATCCATCCACCCATTCATTCATCCATCCATCTCTTTCTCTCTACAGCAGGTCCTCGAATAGCATCATTTCATTCAAAGTTGTTTTGTTACCTCATTGATGAGATACTGTAGGAACTAAACTCTTACTTACATCAGTAAAGCTGGTTTTGTTACACATCACCGCTTAAAGTTGAAGAACCTATCCACAATGTTAAGTCTGCCTGTCTATCAATTAAGAGATTTATTTTAAGGAACTGACTCATGTGCTTATGGAGACTGAGAAGTCCTAAGATCTCAGCCAGCAAGCTGGAGACTCAGGAGAGCTGGTGGTTAGCCCTAGTGCAAGTACGAAGGCCCGACAGCCAGGAGAGCTGATGGGTAAATTCCTGTCCAAGGACAGGAGAAGGATAATGTCCCCACTCAAGTGGACAGGAGAAATTCCCTTTTACTTAGTCTTGTTCTATTCAAGCTTTCAATTGATTGGATGAGGCCCATCCACATGAAGGAGGACAGCCTGCTTTACTCAGTCTGCAAATAGTCATCTACTTGTTGAAAACCATCTTTGTCTTTGGTAATGAGAGGCTCTCTCAGAATATGGATCTATTTGCAAAATTGTCTGCAGCAGAAGTCACCTGTGAATTATATATATGTGTCTGTACATATATGCATATGAAATTTATTAAATTAGTGAATTTCATATACTAAAAATATGTTCTTACATGACATTTATCATACCCAGGATATAGTTTGGAAGGCAGAAAAGAATATAGGATTACAGATGGATACACAGAAGCTTCAACTTTATCTGTAATACCTTATTTCTTAAGAAAATGCTAAGATTTTATAAAGCTGGGCAGTTATGAATGAGGTGTATATTTTGTCATTACCTCATCCTCCATTGAAAATATTTTACATGTGGAATAAGGGAGGAAAGAATGGAGAGAGGGAGAAAAGAGGAACCCAAAAGGGACAAGAACAGAGGAAGCCAGGTGACATTCAGGGTGATGGCCAAAATCAGGCCAAGAACCAGTTGGAAGGATCCCCTGTCACCACCAAATCTTGGGCCCTCGGTTCCCCCTCTGCCACATCTGCACATCGGTGTTGGCCCTGGTACTGTTGGTACCGACTGCTGGAAAAGGGTCTCTGTAGTTCTCCGCGTCCTGGTTTCACTCCGGCACAGCTCAGGTGCCATACCTGTCTCTCAGTGCGTGGGAATGAGGAGGGACATTTCTTGCATTTTCACCTTTTATATTGAGAGGCTGTCCCTGGTTCATAAAGTGAAGAGTTTCTCCAGCGCAAGAAAGGGGTGGAGTTTTATTATTTTATTTTAATTTTCTAAGATTTTATTTTTAGAGAGAGGGGAAGGGAGGGAGAAAGAGAGGGAGAGAAATGTTAATGCTTGGTTGCCTCTCACATGCCCCCAACCGGGGACTCAGTCCACAACTCCAGCATGTGCCCTGACTGGGAATTGAACCAGCGACCCTTTGGTTAGCAGGCTGGTGCTTAATCCACTGAGCCACACCAGCCAGGGCAGGGGCAGAGTTTTAAATGACAGACAGCCAACAATTAATAGCCCAATGCCAATGGCACCTGGAAAGATAGAGGTCTCCCTACAAAGTGCTGGGCCGGGCCCTCGGCTGGGTCATGTACCTGTGATACTTTCTCCCATCCTGGCCCCACTCCTACATCCTCACTCCCAAATGGGTGAACACCCTCACCCCAACTTCGTGAATGACAAAGAATTGGACTTGCTCCATGTCACAAGGTGACCCAGAGGCAAAGCAAAGAGCAAAATTCAGATCTCCTTCACTCCAAATTCTTGTTTCTGACCTTATTTCAGACAAAATTAAAGGGCAGCCCTCTGCACACCCCCCTCCTCCCCCATCGCCTCTGTGTTACGTCACCGTTATGGACAGATGAGGTACATTTCCTCCTGTTGGACACTTCATCCTGGCCATGGGGGAGAGGTCAAAGAAAAGTGTCTTTTCCTTTGTTACACTACAGCCAAATAACGGGATGCGGCATCTGATTTTAATAAAGCCAACATGGTAACAGACAACCTCAGATACTGCGTTGAATAGGGACCTCTGTAGGAGGAGGCATTTTCCAAGGACAGCAGGAAGGGGTGGGGCGGTGTTCGAAGCTGTCTGTGAGGGGAATGGCTTATTTGAGACTGGGGTGGGGGGCTTTTCAAATCATTCTAGGGGAGCACGTGTCTCAATGGTGGATGCACAAATAAGGAAGGCTAAAAGTCTTGAGGATCAGTATGAAGAAGGGCAGGGCCGGGGTGCAGACACAGGCCGTGTTTTGGGGCCCCAGACGTGGCTTGCACGCTGCACACCGAGCCTCCGGCTGACGGTTTGCACAAGGCCCAGAAATGGGTTACATTTTCTCAAGTTAAAATTCAACAAGAGTCATCTTTTGTTTCAATCTCCTGCCTTTGTGAGGCAGACCACAATACTCTGGTGACGAGTGCAGGTGAGTTGAGTTCTGTTTCTCCCCTAATGGTCGTGGCATCTAGCAGCCAACGAATATATTGTTATCACAGAGGAAAAGAAGCCTTAACGCCTGCTCCTGAACTTGAAGTTGCATAACTGCAGCAAAATGCCTTCGGATCAGATTGCACTTTTGTTTTCCTTTTCTTTTCCCCCTTCCTCTTCTTTTTGTTAAAGCCCCATTTATCTTTTATGATGGGAGCTTATTAGAGGGCCAGCTCAGAGCACACACAAATGAGAGAGCCTTCGTTTAATGCCTCACTCCTCTCACCCTCAGGCCTTTCCGCGCTTACCCTGGAGCCTCTCCCATTTGTCTCTCCCAAACCTAGACTCTAGGACACCTCTTCTTCCAATCCATTTTTTAATACGCAGCCTGTGTGTCTATTCAGGGAACAGGGGCTTGGGTTCAGTGAGTAGGAGCGCAGTAATGAGAATAGATGATTATTTGAGAACTTTCTATGTGCCTGGTGCTCTATGTATATTGTATCTAATCCTTACATCACCCTAGGAAGGGTGATATTATCCCCGTTTAATTGATGATGAAACAGGATCTTTCTGAGGATGGTGGAATGGATGGAAGGATGAGAGAGAGAGAGGGATAAGCGTTACCTTCTGGAATTGGCCTGAGATGAAGGTAAAGGGTGTTGCCCTTGAGAACTGGAAGCCTGGGGGCACACTGGAGTTTACTGTGGGGCGAAGATACAAAGGCTGGTTGAAGTTGGGACCTACTTGAAGGTCAAGCGGACATGTCAATGACAGAGTTGAGTTCAGAGGGGAAGAGAGAGATGAGCATTGAGGCTAGCTTGGGGTCAGCGTGCTTCAGTAACTCAGTATTGGCATTCTGCCCTGCCTTCTCCTCTGCCCCATATACCGTCAGAGTCAGTCACCCATGCTGGGGCCTTCAGGCTGGGAAATAACTATGGATTTTGCCATTTAGTAATTCATCAAAGCAACATACACCAGTCTCTGCCTTATTTTGCCCCACCTAAATGCAATGCGAGGTTGAAGTGGGAGAAGGCCTTAAATCAGAATTTCGTAAGAATTACTATCGACTCACCCAGAACTCTCTGATTCCTCTCAGGGTCCCCATGCATGTTCTTACTCTTCTGCCCATAGAATAGGACTCTGACATTTTGTGCTCAGAGCCTTTGACTTCTGTCCAGACCAGCTGCATTCAGGAAACATTGATTAAAAATGTACTCGCGCCCGGACTGATGGAGAGAAATGGGAGTAGACGCATCATTTCCTAAAATGAAGATCAAGATGCATGAGCTGTCCAAGAATCTGGTTTGGGGGTGTGATTTTAATTACTTGAGGAGTCAAAGAGGGCTACATTAAATCACATTTAGCCAGACATGAAAAAAGCCACCTTTCAGGAAACCAGCTACACCCAGGGCCTGTCCCTGTTTGGCAAGGAATGTGGATTTGGATCATATCTGTTGTTTCTGGTTTTCACGGGTGCAGGTTGTAGCCTATGACAATTATGATGACTTACTCTTTGGAGAGAGGCAGGATGTCCAACTGTGAGACATCGTAGAATAGAATAGAATGAGGAGTGAATATGAAATCAAAACCTGAGCATATCACACTCAAAGAAGACCCACTTACTACAAATCTTTTATGTAACAAGCTCTGTTAATGAAGCAGGGATGATAAGGTTGGCTTATTGTCCTCTAGCTATTCACTGGTTAGTAGTGGACTGATCACTTGTTCATCAGCAATTTTAATGTAATGCAGTAATTTTAGGGACTGGGTGGGATGGGATGGGGGAGGCTAGAGGTGGGTGATCTTCCACTAATTGGGGAAATTAGGACAGACTTCCTTGGAGGGGTGCCATTTCAGCTGGGCCTAAGGTGCTAGAATTTGGGTACTTGAAGATAGGTACCGAAACAGGCAGCACTGGGAAAGGCTTGCAGGTCAGAGCCCAGGGCCAGGTCCTGGGAAGACTTAGAGTGAAGGGCAGAGAGGGAGGAAGAAAGGGAGAGAAACATTAATGTATGGTTGCCTTTCATCTGCTAAGGACCTGGCTGGAGACTTGGCTGGAGACCTGGCTTGCAGCCTGGTTATGTGCCCTGGCTGGGCATTGAACTAGTGACCTTTGGGTTGGCAGGTTAGCACCTTATCCACTGAGCCACCAGCCAGGGCTGTGTCACACATTCTATAGATGCTGTCTTCGATCTATAGATGCTCCTCGCATCCACATAACACACTAGTGAGTCCTGAATCCATCCCTGTCACAAGATCCCACTTGAGGGCTTGAGATCCTGCCTCGTCTCTCACCCCTATCCCGTCCAGAGAAAAGGAATGGTGCCCACTGAGTGCTGGTGGTGCCCAGGAAGGGAAGTCCAAGATCAAGGTTGGATCCTTCTCAAGGGTGAGAGGGAAGGATCTGTTGCAGGTATCTCTCCTTGTCTTGTGGATAGCTGTCTTCTCTCTGTGGGTCTTCACATCATCTTCCCTCTATACCAGTGATTTTCAACAGGTTTGCCTGCAAGAGCTTTTAAAACATGCAATACCTGACTGTTTCATCAGGGCCATCACCCTCTCTTCCCTTAGATTGTCAAATTTAAAAAGTGACAGTAGCCAACACAACCATAGCTGTCCCTATGAACGAATTGATGTTATACTTACTTATTTTGTCAGATTGCCCCAAACTGTACATTTATTGGTGTGGCACAGAAGTTTAGTGAGTACTTTATAAGAGCCATGGATGAAAAAGGTTGAAGAGAGCGTCTCTGTATTTGTTTGCATCCATGTTTTCCCTTTGTATAAGGATACCCGTCGTACTGGGTTGGGGCCCATCCTCATGAACTCATTTGAACTCAGTCACCTCTGTTGAAAGCTTGCCTCCAGATAAGCTCACAGTCTGAGGTTCCAAGGCTTAGGACCTGAATGTTGGAATTTTCAGAGGATGTAATTCAACCCGTCCAGGCCTGGTCCCCGTCTGGTGACTGACATCTAAGAGCAAACTTCTGGGCAGCCTTGTCAGTCTGTGCTGGTTGACTCTTCAGAAACCTGGCTCTTCCCCTCCATCTCATTCTCACTCGAGTCTAAGCCTCTGCCCTCAACTCTCCTAACCTCTGATTTCTGCTGAGGCCTCCCTGCAGCCCTTCGCTGTTACCCAGTCATGCTCCTGTGCACTGCGTAACCAGTGACGTTTTGAACTCCTTCACTCGTTTCTGCAACCGTTTCCTCCTCTTCGAAATGAGTCACAGCAAATGCTGAATGTGCCTTTTGACCCAAACACATTTGCTCTTTCACTAAAAAGTCAAATCATTGTGTTTTGAACTACACGCCAGGCACTTCACTATTTCACCTGTGGCTTGTAGGAATGGGAAGTGGTTTGCTCTTGTCTGCTTATCTGATTACTATTTATTTAGGTCAACCCCAAATGTACTCCGATATCACCCTCCCTTGCCACAGGCTTAGATCATGGAATCTGCAACAGGAGAAGCTCGGCCCAAGTTCAATTATGTCATTTGCTACCTGGGTAGCATGGGGCAAGATGGTGAAAAACAAATATTGACCAAGTACCTACCTAGTGTCTGGCAATTGGCCGGTCAATTTCACAAGCATTGTTTTATTGTTTTACTCATTTCCTAACGGGTTCCTAATTATTATTATTACCATTCTCATGCTGAACAGCTCAGCATGCTGTCCTCTGCCCCCACCTCACTCATGTCCAGACAGAAGGTTCCAGAGTTTGGTCCCTAAGTCAGAGGGAGCAGGGGGAGCAGGAGAAGGAAACGAAGGGATGAAGCCAAGGACAGCAGACCCCTGCCTGGTACTTGCAGCTGCGCTGCTGAGGGATGGAAGCTCAGCTTCCTTGGTGTTACATCTGTGAACGTAATCAAACACCTGGTATCTCAAGTCGAGCCCCAGGGACCGGCTGGGGGCTCCCAGGGCTACCCCTAGGATTGCCAAACCCTTCTCAACTCATTTCCTCCCGGTCTCGCCCTCACACAGGTTGAAATGTCCATCTGAGCGAGTCACATCCCAACGTTTCCTCTTACAGCTGTCGGACCTTGGGCAGGATCCCTGCCCTGCCTGATCTGCCTTGGTTTCCTCTCCTAAAATGTCACTGACGGTAACTACCTTATATTGTTAACATCAGAAGGAATACTATGGTTCTTAAATTAAGTAAGGAATCATGATATCAGTTCCCCAAGTGTGTCCAAGCAGCTAGGGGTAGAATCGTGAGGAGGCAGACCAGAGGTGGGTCAGGCTCCTGCTGCTACCTGAGCACAGGTGTGCACATCTGCCCAGGGTGGCCCCAGTGTGCCAGGGAGCTCCATTTCTTTAGATGGCCATCTCAGTCCTTTGGCACATACTCCATGGGACCCTGGGGCAGCAAAGGAGGGTGCCCGGAGAGAAAACAGGGCGCACACTTGATGCATCAGGTCTGACAACACTCTCTTCTCTGCACGTGCTCCATGCATGTCAGCAGCTCAACATCTGAAGCCCAGAAAGTGTGGCTGAGCCTGCTTCAAAGACTTGTATCCTCAGGGACGTTTTACTGGACCATCTGGCAGGATGCTGGTGTTCTGAGGATCTCCTGGCACAGTTTGGGGGCACTGGGCCAAGCGTGCCGCTGATCCCAGCCTCCTCGCTGGGCAACAGGTGCCTTTTCATGCAAAAGGACAGCCAGACTTTTTATGCAAAAGCTGAGGCAACTCATCTTAGGAAATACCGAACAATGCCAAACCGTATAAAACACATTCTTCACATCCCTGGAGCTTTCGCTTCCACTAGCAGATGAGAAGAGCCTCCACTGCAGGAGAATAGAAGGCCTCAATCTCAAACCCGTGGGCTGGCTCTCTTTTTGCGGGGGGTTCCCAGCCAGCCGCTGGTAAAGATCCTGGTGTCTGAACCTGCTCATTGCCTCTGCTCGAGGCTTTGGGGTGCCCCTTCCCCACAGCTGGTCGCAAGAGGCATGAATACTGGAGCTCCTCAATTCCCAGCTGACCTTAGCGATACCTCCCCTCAGCCCTGCTGGCCTTCATCTTCATGGGGAGTGAATGCACCCCAAGTTGCTTGCTCCATCCCATCCGCAGTTTCCCCATTCGTTGGTGAAACCTCAGGGCAAATGCGGCTGATCAGCCCGTGCCTGTTGCTGCCCCAAGGCATCACCTTTTCTCGCCCGACTTAAGTATTGCAGTCCTCCCATTTCACCCTCCAGACCACGATCGGACACCTCTGTCTTCCTGAAGTCTTCCCTCCCGCCCTGTTGTCTTCTGCTGACCTTCCCAGCGGTGCTCATGGTTTGCTCCCTGAGCTCATGACCTGTGAGCATGGTCTCTCCTTCCTACCAGGCTGCGGGGTTCTCGAAGGCAGACACAACCTCCTCCTAGGTGTTTATTGAAGACCAACTGTGTCCCAGGTGCTTTATATAACAAGGATTTTGTCCTCCAACTATGCTGGGGTGGATCTTTATGCTCGTTTTATTAAGGAAGACATTGGGATTGGGTTATGAAGGGACTGGCTGAAGATAGTGATTTTTCAGAGGTGCCAGGTCTGACTTTGAAGCGTGACCCAACTGCCAGCTGTGTATCACCAGTTCACCTTTTTATTCTTTTTCTCTTTCTTTTGCAAATAGATCTTCGCTGAAAACTCCATCACCAGGCTTCCACAGTTCATTCCTTTGCAGTAAGAAAATTCAACTCCATCTCCCATTTAAATATCATTATCAGCTTTGCTGAAGTCGGTGTAGATTCAGGAGTTAAATAATGACAACTTGTGTGGACTGAGAGGCATTTTGGCAGACTTCCTAGACTGTAAATTTATCCTGTTAATGTCGGGTTTTCGTTATGCTGATTAGCGTCTGTGCCACCAACCTGCTCCGCTGTGATTTTTCTGATTAGAGGAAATTTCCAATCAGAAGCCTTTGTGACCCTGGAGACACAACATATCTTTTACTACGAGAGGGAGGATGCCAATGACATTAAGGTGACCCTCCAGATAACCCAGGGTTTGCAAAGCCACCCTCCACACAAGAGGGGTGCACCGAGGCACCACAGACCGAAGCACTAGTCCTCGGGCTGTCCTGGTGGAACCGCCCCGAGTTCCACTCAGACCTGGTGGAGGAGACTGTCCGGGGAGGGCTGGGATGTCGCTCTGCACAGAGCTTCGCAGGCTGTTAAGGCAGCTGGAGCTGGGCATCATCACTGGACCCTGTACAGAGGGCCTCAGTACGTCCAGCTCGTCCTGAGTGGGCGGTGGAAGCTGGTGGGGTGCTCGGGGTCCTGCGGTGGGCCCAGGACAGCCACAGCAAACTATGTTAAGGGATGCTCCAGGGCCATGCGGCTCTCAGAGGGAGGGCCACTTCCTAGCTCCTGAGGCACTTAGGAAAATCCGGAGTTCTGGGACTGTCATGGCATTGCCTTGGCTCTCCATCCATTGTGGAAAGGAGACTTAGAGTAAGGGCGACGTTTACAAATAAGTTTAAGCGTCTGATGATATTCACCAGGCCCTTGGTACAGGACCTGCGACTTCAGGGTACCATGTAACCCACTGCTATGTTTGGTGCTGAATGTGACTGACACAAAGCACTTTGTCCCCACAGAGTTGGGAAAGGGAGGGGCAGAGTTCCTTTCAGATGCAGAATACCTGTGAGACCCTTCTTTCTCACACTGGCTTGGGGCTTTGGGCTAAATTATCTCACTAATCAATGCTCCCTTAATCTTGCTCCCTCACCCTTTCCTAGTCCTCCTGTTGGCCAGGGCTTCAACAGATTGGCTGTCTCTGATTTAGTTTCAGAGGTTGTGGATAGAATATCGGGGTACATGACTTACACTCTAACACCCTGGATTTCAGTTCCTGTTCTATCACATGCAAGCTGTGTGTCCTTGGGCCAAGTGCTTAACCTCTCTGAATCCCAGTTTCTTTTTCTATAAAATGGTCACAAGGAGCCCCAGGTCACAGGGCTTTGGTAAGGATAAGATGAGTTGATGCATAGGTCGGCAGATCTTTTTCCATAAAAGCCCAGATAGGACATATTTTAGGCTTTGTGGGTCATACAGTCTCAGTCACTCAACTCCACCATTGTATTGCTAACAGCCATAGAAAACACATAAACGAATAGGCACACCCGTTCCAAGAGAACTTCATTCACACAAATAGGCGGTGGAGTGTGGATTCAGCTCATTTCCTAACTCCCGATGTAAGGCGCATAAAAAAAGCACTGAGCACAGAGCCTGGCACAGGATAAACCATGAATGGTGATCATCGTTGTCATGATTATTTTTACAGCTAGCGATATTCGGGCGGAGCGGAGTGCATACCCAGGTCCCAGCTAGGAAGGTATACACGAAGAGCGCAGGAATCCAGGGGACTCTTGCGGGTGACACAAAGATCATGTCCCAACCATCACGTGACAGTATAGAAAACTCTGATGTTCTGAAATGACTGGGGTGACAGAGGGGTGGTAGCTCAATGCAAAGTGGTGTGAATGCATGAATACATGCGTGAGTGTATGCATGTGTGGGCATGCACCTGTGGGTGTGTGTGTGGTGGGCGGGACAGGAGAGGAACAATCTTTGCCCCATGAGGTCTGTATGCAAGAATAACGGAACTCCCATCAGCGTTTGTCACCCGAATGCTGACTGCAACTGGCAGGGAAAGCCTATTACCATTAGAAGGGCCCTAATTAGAAGCACTGCCCTGAGACAATGACTGTCTCCTTTGTTGGAGCATGGCTGGGATCCTCTTGGTGACCTCCCAGAGGTACCCAGGCGGGGAAAAGTATGGAGGGCCTCTGTCACTGACCTTCTGGACCCCTTTTCTCCAAGTTCTAGAACATTCCATAGAGCCCTTTTCTCCTTGGCTTTCAGATATGCTGTCTGTCTGTTTTTGCAAGGACCCAGGGCTGGAGGCTTCGGTGCAGAAAAACTCAGAAAATTCCCACAAGAACCTGCGTGCCAGTGTCATTGGGGGATAATTAAGGTACTGGTGCTCCGAGAATGAGTGACACACTCAGGTTCTCAACAGAAGTCCCTAGAAGAACAAAAATAAAGACCTTTCCTGGCAGCCACAGGTGCTGATCCATAGGGTAAAGCCTTGGCCAAGAACCCAGTTGTCCACCAGCAAGGCTGGAGTATTGCCCAGACGTCAATACCTGGCTGAGTAATCGCAGCTCCTGAGAGCATGACCTAGGTGGCTTCTTAGAGATTCTAGAGCACTTGGCTCGTTGTCAGCCAGGCCTCAACTTTGTCGCTTTGCAGCGAGGAGGCAGCCAGCTGGCCGTGCAGGGCGTGCCTGGCTTCCTGTCCGTAGGCAGGCGGTGAGCGTACGGGGCCCAGAGCAGAAGCCCCCAGTAGTCCTGTGCTGTGGCGGTGGCTTCTCCCTGAGTCGCACCCTGGCTGCATGTTTGCTCCTGTCTCTCTGCACCGCTTGTAGCTGGGTCCCCCGCCCTTAGACCAGCCCGTGGCTTGTGGGGGCGCTTGCTGGGTGAACGAACAGCCGTAAAGACCAGTCTTCCCAAGCTGTGCTGCCAGTGGGAAAAATGGGCCCCTCATCCTCAGGGAAGGTGCAACCCCCATGGTGCCTGAGGACTGGGACTGCAGCGTGGCTGAGAGCTGAAAGGGCGGAACATTTGCATACAACTCCTCTAACCTGTCTAAGGAACATGTCTGAGGCTGGGCTTGCCCAGCAGGAGGCTGGTTTTTAAAAAAATACTTGATGTACAGTGATTCTTCATTTATATACTTTCCTATATGACCTCCACAGTAAGTCTAGTATCCATCTGTCACTATATACAGTTAAGATGATATTAGTGACTACATGAGGCCTGTCCCAAGAGTATCGAGCCAATGTCAGTCTAATTAAAACAGGTTGCATGGCCGATACTTTCAGGACAGACTGCTCATACTCTGTGCTGTACGTTACATCCATGTGGTGTGTTTCAATCTAGCGGGAGGTTTGGCTTGCAAGTGGTTGACTTGGGGGGTAAGTGGGGGAGCATCAGCTGGGGTGTGGGGAGGTGAGAGAAGGTGGGGAGACAACACTTTGGAGTTGTCCCTCCCAAGCGCGAGGACCTGGGGTATCCATCCACCCACTCGTACTCATCATGGGAAGAGAGCTGTGATCAGGGGTGTTTACCAGTCCCTCAGTAACTGGCATGTCCTGAGCAGAGCCGCAGTCCCGCAACGTGAGAAGGGCCCGTGGCTGTGTCTGAAGAAGTGAGAGCTGAGAGGCAGTGCAGGCAGGCACCGAGAGAGAGAGCCGTGATTCCCTTCCTCCTCCTCCTTCTAAGGAGTTGGGAAACTGAGGCTCAAAGCAGTTACGGGATTTCGCTGATAATCAAAAGCTGGGATGGAGTTGTGCTGATTTGTGGCCAAGCTGGGGTTTACATCCAGCGCTGTGCGACTCAGTATCCTGCTCTCCTGCAGAACTGGTGGGTTCCCGCCACTCGCCCCGAGCAGAGCCCGAGCCAGTGGGTCCTGGGAGCAGTCATCTCAGTGTTTTTCGGTCACTACCGCACTGGCATGTTCTGCTATAATTTTCTTCCTTCTTCTGTGCAGAGCATGTAACTTTGCTTCATTATTATTTCATTGGGCTGAGCTTTAGTGAAACACATCCTGTGATTTGTTTATTTAACATCCCTAGCCTGCACTTGCTAATAGGGTGTAACCAATTGATTGATTGGTTGAGCGATTAATTGCAGCCGGGGTCCAGTCTTCTCAACTTGACCAACTGGGTTCCAGCCATCTCTGCTTTGATTTGTCCTGCTGGTGGTGAAATGACTGAACTAGCATTTCTCCCAGGCTTCAGAGAAACTAAATCTCTTATGAAATTGTAGTTGGTGGTTCTCTAATTGCCTTTGTCCTGGGAAGGAGAATAAGGCCAAATGAGGCAGGGTTTTCCAGGACATGGGATCCTCCTTGGACCCAGCCCCAGCTACTCTGCGTGTTCTGTCTGGTTACGATGTACCAGGCCAGTTTCCGATTGAATCTCTGCAGGGACTCAGCCTTTCCCCACTGGCCTGATTTGTTTATGGACACAGTGCCCATAACTGTAATAAATGCTTATTGAAGAATGACCCAACATGACTAAATTGTATTCAGATTTTTATTTTGTCTCTCTTGCTACTTGGGGGACATTGGTCAAGTCTCATTACTTTCTTGAGTCTGAGATGTGTCAGGTATAAGATGGAATTTGAAATAATGTGACCATGTCCAGCTCAGCTCCTGGTAGACAGTAAGTGCAAAGTGCAGTTTTCTGAAGTCAGATTCAGATGGGGCTGGGTAAAATCTTCCAGGTTAGTTTTGTGCTCGCCAGTCCATTGGCATCTTATCCTCTTTATTTGACTCCCCTGGAACTGACGAAATGCAGCTGCAAACAAACGCTCCCACCATCCTAGCTACTCTGGAAACTCGCTTTGTGTATTCTCAGTCACCTCACCCACACACAGGGACCCAGTTTTTCATCTAAAGAGCTCCAAATGCAACACAGAACCCTCACCCACCTCTCAGGACCCTGGCAAAGAATGAATAAGGTTTTGTTTCCAGCTTGCTGGACAGAGGATGACAGGGGGGAATTCGTTGTCATTACCTATTTGCCTCTGAGAGTTGACCTAGGAGAACACCCTTCTGTTCAAACAATAGTGGTTAGCAATGCTCAGCCAGGCATAAAACCTCCATCTGCTCCTTGGCTTTAGGTGGCCGGAGCCTGGAGATGGGGGGAGGGCCATCCTCTCCCAAACGTGCTTTGTTTTGTTGACTAGTTCACCTTATGGAAACATCAATGATGGCTCAAGGACCAACTTATTTGTCTTTTGCTTTTTCCACTGAAGAGTAGGGAGGCATTTATTAGGAAACATATTGGATAGAAACTTGAGTAGAGACTTAGCAGGTCCTAAGAAAATGTCAATGATTGTTTTACCAGTGAATTATTGGGGAAAAGGTAGCTGGTTTGCTTCCAAGTGGTTACACCTAAGGTGAAATGTTAAAAGGAAAATATTTGTTGACTAGGGATGACACAAACCATCGATTAACTTCATACAGCAAAGATTTAGAGATGTCGGTGGGAAAGATATTATGGTGGGAGCAGAGGGGCTGGTGGGGAACTAAAGGAACCATGGTCAAGTGAGAGAGACCCATCATAGGGACACAGAGAGACCAGTTTACATGGAATGAATGACCTGGACAGGGTAAGGACAAGGAGCCAAAATGGGCTACTTGGGTGGGTTAGTGGGAGGTTGCTTTCTGGAGGCAGAATGAATTCTGATAGAAAGAGATGAGCATATAAGAACATAAAGAACATGAACCAAAAGCCCAAAGAGCAGTCTGGCCATGGAACTGGTGGGTGTATTATTGGACTTGCTCAAGGTTAGGCTGGGGAGAGGACCCCCAAGTCCAGTCCTGCTGTGTCACTTAGCTGAGCCTCCTGAGTCTAGCTGCCCTCCCTCTAGGGGCCTCAGTGTCCTACTGTCAACCTGGAATCTCATGTCTAAATGACAGACATGAGTGGGACAAGTATGTCAAGAGATGGGCCCTGGCTCAACAAATACAATTCCCCAGTGGCCACTGGATAGAAGATGACTAAAGCTCTGAGACTGACGGGATCCCTGGGTGTGACTGGATGAAGTGTTTCCTTCATCCTTCCCTCAAAGACTAACTGGTAATCTGTATCAGAAGGTGACTGCATGACACTCTGTGGCTTCAGCTGCTTCCCAACCACCCTGCCAGGAAAATGAGCCAAATAGGTCTTCTCTTCCTGTAATCCTTAACCTGAGCTCTGGAATCCTGCCATGGAGTGAGGGACATGCTGCAGCTGCTCCTATTGCAAAAATGTGCTTATAAATGATGAGGACTATTCCGTAGATACCTACTGTGAGAGGCAGGCTGATAGTCGCCAAAGAGGTCCATGCAATAATGCTTGGAAACTGTAAGTATGCCATCTCATACTTACATACAAAGGGGAATCAAAGTTGCAGATGGAATTAAGGTGGCTAGCTGGCTGTCCTTAAAATAGGGAGATTATCTTGGGTTGTCTCCAATGGCCCAATGGAATCCCAAGGGTCCTTAGCGGTGGCAGACATAGCTGCCGGCGTAGCAGCGTGAGGAGGACTGGGCCCAACACTGCCAGCATTGAGGGTGGAGGGGCGGGGCTATGAGCCAAGCAAGGCCGGTGGCCTCTAGAAGCTGGAAAAGATGGGAAAATGGGTTTCTCCCCTAGAGCTTCCAGAAAGGAACGCAGCCCTGCCGGCATCTTGGTTTTAGTCGAGTGAGTGAGGCCCATGTTGAACTTCTAATCTACAGAACTGTATGAAGATAAATTTATATTGTTTGAAGCTACCAGATTTGTGAAAATTTGTTATAATAGCAATAGCAAAACTACATCTACCCTTCACCTCTAATTCTCCCCCTTAAATTCCAGTAGGCCTTGCCATTTATGGATTCACTCACCCTTTCATTCATTCGTTCATTCACTAATGCCTATACATATTTACTCATGCATTTCTATCTGAAAAAAAATTTTAACTCATTTTTAAAAAAATATATATTTTTTATTCATTGCTTTTAGAAAGAAGGGAGGGAGGGAGGAAGAAAGAGAGAGAAACATCAGTGTGTGGTTGTTGCCTTTCACCTGCCTTCAGCTACGGATGCGGCTGGAGACCTGGCTTGCAACCTGGTTACGTGTCCTGACTGGGAGTCGAACCAGTGACCTTTGGGTTCACAGGCTGGGGCCAATCCACTGAGCCATCAGCCAGGGCTTACTCATGCTTTCTTATAGTTTAGATTCCTAATTTGTAAGTAGAAGTTATGGCAGAAGATACTGCATAGGGTTCTGCTGGGGATTAAATTCAATACAAGTATAGGACTTTGCACACTGACAGGCATAGTTGCAAGCACTCATAAATGTTAACTGTCTTAGTAGTATTTTCCCTGCTGTTCAGTCAGGAAACATTTCTTGGGCACCAGGCTTGTGCCAGCTCTGCCTGAGCTCAGGCCATGGTCCCTGGGTGGGAAAAGGTGTTGGGTAGGTACTCAATGTGGGGGAGGATTGGACACAGCCCCACTCAGGGACTTGTGCCTGAGTCTCATTGGCCACCTCTACCGGCAAGGCAGGTGAGTAGCTTCAGTCTTTTAGTTGGGCTCATGGCTGCCTTTGAATAAAATCAAGGGTCTATTATTAGGGAGAAAGGGAGCTTGGATTTTACTAGGAAATTACCAAGGGTTTGGAAATGAAGGAGGAAAAGAATCATTTGGGAAGTACCATATGTTCCTCTTTATTTTTTGTTCCATTTTATACCTGCAATTCCATTTCAACCCGATGAAATAGATGCCCAAGATCACATTACCAATAGGGGCAGAAGCAGTTGGAACCACTGGACACTGGATTCCAGGTCCACACCCCATCCGTGCTCCACTGCGTCCTCTTCAATGTGCAGGCTGCAGACACACTCAGTGGGTTGAACACCCACTTCTCCTGGCAGTTTTACTTCCTGGCTTGACAGCAACATGAAGCATTTTGCGCAGCAGGACAGGCTGCTTTTCTTGGGCCTTTCCAGCTGCCTTCAGCTCCCAGCACCATCCAGGTTCCGAGACAAGAACAGTGCATAGTGCTACTCCGAACAAAGGAGTCATCAGCGGAGAAAAATCTTCAAAAATGTCTTCTCCATCTCTGACAGAAGCCACATGTCCTGCTCACCTGTCTTTTCTAGCTCCCTTGAGCTGCAGGGGACTGCGCCTGGTGCTGCCTGGCACCAGGGCGCTTCTTGCATCATGGGTGCCCATGGAGCTTTTCTGTTTGCATTTCAAGATAAAATTTTGCTTCCTGGGGAACCACCAGACAGCTGACCCCATGTTGCATGAACAAACTGTCATGGAAAAACCCTTCAGGGGGCTGAGACGCGGGCAAGAGGGTCCTCCCTGGAGACTCTGAACCAACACCCGTCATCAATTTCCCAGTTGAAATTGTGGCCCATTAACAACAAGGCAAACAATGAATGGGCCAGCAGATAAAAGGGAGCTTCTAGCTATCACTTGGCAATACTACTTAGTCAACTAAAAACCGGTTCAATGATTAGGTTCGGTATCAGAGACAAAACCTTTTAGAAATAGTTGTGTGTATACATGCCCAAGGGTGTCATGGCAGAGAAAAGCCACCAAGTGTCTCTGGGACACATACAGAGGCACAGGCAGGAGCTCTGTTGCCTCACTCACTACAGAATGGCCATTGGGCTGGGCTGTTGCACTTTAAGCAAAGTGACTGTGCAAGTACAGGCACTCACCCAAACAGCAGGCTTCCAGGCATGGGCAGGGGGAATCTGACGCATGAGTGAGGATGGCACCTGGAATCAACCTCTCTAATCGGTCGGTGTCCACCGCAGCAGGACGGCGGTGCAGACTGGGTGCGATGTGGTGTGTTGCAGGCACTGCAATCAGTTGTCTCCCCACACCCCGCTCCTCCATCCCCTGCTTTGTCCACAGCGCCTCCGGGAGGACAATCAGATGCCCCATAGCTTTTCCTGGCTCTTTCAGCGCATGTTTGATTTTCATGCAGCTGAATTAGAATCCAAAAGAAGAGAATGGGAAAAATAAAGTTGGCTTGATTGCATACTTACTATGAGCCAGGCGATGAGCTAAGGGCTTTATAATCCCTGGTTTAGGTGATGCTGTTATATCAAATTGACAGATTAATAATCTAAGGCTTATAGATATTATCCTGCCCAGGTAGGTCTAGGCCAGGACTCACCCCAAATCAGTGAACTATGAAGGCAGTCCATGTCATTTTTCACTTTAAAATGAGAGACTTCCAATAGTCCACATATTTACCCTTACATGTTTTAGAAAAATGGGTGTTTCTTTTTGGCCCCTGGAGGCAATATAAAATCCTCCTGCAGCTTACCAGCTCTCAGATAAATATTAAATTATGTTTGAGTAAGACTTTGTTCAAAAAACCTGTTGCCATGTCTCAGTACTGAAAATTAGAATTCCATGCATGGACTACCTGGTGCCTTCCCATTGAAGAGAACATGCAGCTAAGAGCAAGGTTCTGAGAGTTCCAGATATAAGGTAGCCTGTGCATGGTGATATGAACTTTAAGTCTAGGTATTTGATAATCCTGGCAGAAGTTGGGGTCTTAGAAGAGGGTATAGTTCCCAATGGGGGGCACTGCCGCAGATTGCCCTTAAAGGAACCTTGTCCTCATAGGTGGTGCATCCAATTGGTTGTCCTACAGCCTTGATCCTGCATCTTCAAGAGAAGGAAGCTATTGTTTGCATCACTTAGAACAGAATTTTACTTAGTAAAAAAAATAATGTTCTTTCCCTTGAACTTTATAAACAAGGCAAAGAGGATTGAGTGATTGAATGTCAACAAAATAAAGCCCTCAGAAATAAATGAACATTTCATATTGTGCTTCATTTCAGTTTCATGAGCTCTGAAATAGCACTTCAAGTGATTAATGTTTTCTTCATTAACCGTAACTAAACCCCAGTAAAGCCTCTCTCTTTTCTCTGACATGTTTTGTTAGGAAATTGGGGGGTAGTTCATTGCTAACGGTAGCCCTTTGGAAACTGCTGCAGGCAATCCAAGGCCTTCGAGAGGCTATGGGCTTTGCTGTCAAGGAGACTTGGGCTCAGATCCCAGTGCTGGGACTTTCTAACTGTGGCTTTGAAAGAATGAGCCTTTGTGTCCCAATCTATTTCGTGACTATTCATCTTAACCTCAGAGAACCATGGTAGGTCATTACATTGGTGGCCTCCAATGACCCATGTCTCCTGGCATTTGTGTACTTTGAATATGGGCTATGTTTATGGCTTATTTTAACCAGTAGAATACGGTTGAACTCCCAAGTGTACTAAAGTGTAAGCTGCTAGTCTTTCTACAGCAGTGGTTCCTAATGGAAGCTTATTTTGCTTCTCTGGTGTGTTTGGCAGTGTCTAGAGACATTTTCCATTGTCCCAATTGAGAGAATGCTACTAGAACCTAGTGAGTAGAGGCCAAGGGTATCACTAAACATTCTGCCATGCATCGGACAGGTAGCTGCCACCCTGCCGCCAACAAAGAACTCTCCATTCCAAATGTCAATAGTCTGAAGATCAGAAACCTTGCTCTTAAGACTTAGAGTTGGACTTGGCTCTTTTTTTCCACATAAGAAAACCAGTTATCTTGCTGGAGAGACCATGTGAAAAAGCTGCCTGGGGGTGATGAGGCTACATGGATGTGACAAGGCCAGGTTGAGAAGAGGCCCAGGGATTCCCCAAATGAAGAGAAGCACAGTACCCCATCCTCCAGCTGAGCTCAGCCCATAGCTCCTCACCAGCACAATGCCACCAGGGAATGATCACCAACAAGACCAGCAGAAGAACTGCCCAGCTGAGCCCAGCCCAGCCCAGTTCACAAACACAATTAAAATGTTTTTGTTTATTTTAGGCTACTAAGTTTGGAAAGGTGACATCAATAGGTAACTAAAACAATAGCATAATTAAAAAAACCCCAAACAACTCTAGTATCTCAACCACTGTCAGATTCTTTCTGCAGAGGACGCTGTGTTGTATTCCCCACATTCTCCCTT
This sequence comes from Noctilio leporinus, assembly GCA_004026585.1. Lineage (NCBI taxonomy): Eukaryota > Metazoa > Chordata > Mammalia > Chiroptera > Noctilionidae > Noctilio > Noctilio leporinus. The sequence continues at coordinate 174,202 of PVIW01000328.1, read as the reverse complement.
CAGGACACAGACTCTCATACCCACAGCTACATGGGGACACTGGTGGCTGACAGTTCACTCAACCCTTTCTCTGGGGCAGCCTGCATCATAGGAGTGTTCCATGTGCAGCAAGAAAGCCCTGACACCCTTGCCTCCAAGCAGGACAGCAGAGAAGGGCCACCTCAGCACAAGTGCTCCCTGGGGCCACGGCTGAGGTTGCAGCTGGTGAGCACCTTTCTCTGCCAAATCCAGCTTCCCTCACCCGCTCCAGGCCTTGATCTTGAGGACACTGTTCCCAAGAGTCTCCTGCATGGAGAGCTTGATCTCGGAGTCTGTTTCCCATGGAACATGCCTTGGTTTAGCTTTCATCCTTCCCTCTAGAAGTTTGTGCTCTAAGTCTTCAGGACACCAGGTAGTTTGGCCAAGAGGGCCACCCTTTGGTGCTAAATCAAGCCATTGTCCCTGCTCCATTGTTGGCTTTCAAGTTCTTAAATTTTCATTGCTTTGACAATAAATGAGCAATAAGCCTTACTCTGAACTCAAAGAGAAATTAAAAAGTTTAGCCGTAACTTGGAAACTTACAAGTAGCAAAAATGAAAGAAAAAGGAAAAAAACCACAGAGAAACATATTAATCTTCACCAGAAATGCAAAAAGTGCAAATTAAATCCACCTTGAGATACCATTTCACACTGAATTAGCAGAACAAAGTAAATGGAAATTCAAATGCACATTTCTGGTGACATTATGGTGGATGTTGGGCCCTCTTTATCTGCCTACTTAAATAAAACTCTAAGAAAGTAATACAGCAACACACGACAGAAGCTGTAAATAGGCCCTTGCCCTTTGGCCCATCAATAAAGATGGATCTGAATAAATTTGTTTCAGAGAAGATTTGGGGATTAAATTCTGATCTTTCAAATTGCATCAGGCTGCAAGCATATATGTAGTATAAATAATATACATAGCGGGTAACAAGAAACTAGAACATATTTTGGGGAGACTGGGCTTGGGGTAGGGGTAGGGGCTATAGTGTGTAAGACAAAGGAGTGATACCGAACAGTTTGCTGTGTTTCCCAACGCGTGGTCTTCTGACTACTGACATCCCCATTCCCGAGGGCTTCGCTAAAAAGGTGCAGTCTGGAGCCTGACCCCACATTTTCAAAACAGAATTACTGGACCTGCATTTTAAATCAATCCTTCAGGTGTCCTTGTGCCTTCCAGATGTGGCAGTACTTTATTGAAACTTTTCCTTTATGCCCTTTTGGGGTGCAGAGTTTATACCATTTGGGGATAGCATTAGAAAAGATATTATCTTCCTCAAGTTGGTAGTTATTTTTTATTACGCTTTTACAGTTGTTAAAAGAAAAACATTGTGATTCTTCTGGAGCACTTCAGAGAATAGTCATTTTCATGGTAGGTGTCTTCATAGTCCCCCACTAAGGTGCATAGATTCTCTTGTCTAGGGGGTAAGTTAAGTATCTAGAGAAAAGAGTCTTGCACTAAGAAAAGGACATTCTTATGATTAATCTTCCTGGTAATAGATATGTACAATATATTTAAGGATCTATCATTATTAACTATTCCCAAGTCCTCTGTGTCACGCACACTTCTGGCTCCAGGCTTGGGAGGCTGGAATAACTACTATGTGGTTGTAGTTTTGTCACTTGGTTTAGGGAAAGTTGTTCCGAAGGCTGAAGCAGAGACATAAAACCCAAAGCTTGAAAATATTGCGCCCTTAATCTGGAGAGAGGAACATGCACATGAGGCATGGTCCCCTCTGAGGAAAATTGGGGAGACAGGCAGAAACATTAGAAGTTGACCCTGTCGCCTACTTCTTGCCTGGTGCAGTCATTAGCACAACTAAAATAGCTGTTGTAAAACTAATATATATCTCTGTCTCAAGACATTTCAACAACTTAACCAACCATGTGCTAGCCTAGCAGAATTTCTGGTCTTTTAGGAGCATTATTTTTTCTGGCTGTATCCGAAATGTCTTCACCACCAAGTTCTTAATCAGAGAGAGATTAGTCAGGGGGACTTTTTTTCAAAGGTGAGGCTTCAGGGCTAGTTTATGATTCCCTATACTCAGCCCAGTTATGAATTAGAAGGCACAAGGGAGAATTAGAACACAGGCACATGTATGCACATGCATGCACACACACACATCATGTATGAGCCTCCAAAGAGAAAATACTGAATACAGTGAAGAAATATTACAAGGTCATGGAAGGCAAATAGTGATGCTGCTGATGTCACATGAGAGAAGCATAAGCTTCCCTTCCAGACTTAGTCGGGTCTAAGGAAGATGAAACCAAAATCGATCCTTAGTGTCATGTGAGTGGGACCACGTCACCTTTAGGGACTTGGAGTGCAAATGAAAGTGTGCAAACCTTAGAGTCAAGAAAAGTCTCAGAGGTTTGGCTCTTCCTAACAACAGACCTAATAAGAGGACATTCTGATTCAGGTTGATTTCTAAGACTGGGATTTCACCAGATCAGGGATAAAAATGGATGGAAACGGGGGTTCAGCTCAATCTCAGGCTTTAATTTTTTTGGAAATCTTGCCCTATTTATATTAGCATTTAAGCAGTGCAAGTACGGCTTACAAACTGTGATTAGATGTCAGAACCAAAATCGAGAGCAAATATTTCCAGCCTGGTGGGACATACAGTGGTCTCTGTTGCACCCACTCAGAGCTGCTGTTGTAGGTGAAAAGTGTGCCTAGACAATGCAGTACATTGGTGACTGAGTATGGCTGTGTCCCAGTGTAACTTTACAGATGGGTCCCATCTTAGGATGGTTTGACTGACAATTTTCTGACTCTAAAGTGGTGCAAAAGTGATAATGCATTCAGTAAAATCCCACACTTAAAGTGTTGTAGTTTGATCTTTTCCTGGGCCAGCAATTTGCAGTATGAGATACTCGCTCATAAAGTGAACAGTGGTGGCTCCCATCAGCCTTGGGATCCCGAGGGGAAATAGCCAGCCCTCTACAGGGTGCGGCATTGCCAATGGTTTTGGGTATCACGTGTTCTGAGCACATTTAAGGTAAGCTAGGCTAAGCTCTGATGTTCGATAGGTTACATGTATTAAATGCAGTTTCAACTTAATTATATTTTCAGCTTACGATGGGCCTATCAGGTTGAGGATCATCCGTGCTTACAGAAGCAGGCCCGTAGTCTGCCAATCTCTGGTTTAGAGAGTAGACCAGGCACTCTATATTGTTAGAATTGTTTCATCACACTCATCATTTTACTTTTGGAGAAGCTGCGACTCAGAGAGGCGAAGTGACTTGACGCAAGACACACAGCAAAGCCAGGCAGGCTAGACTTCCATGTGGTTTCCTGGACCCTCCAGCTCAGAGTGGAAGCCCAAGAGGCAGCTCCGTCCACAGGCGAGCAGTGGGGCTGGCGAGGGAGGCTGCAGAAGAGAGCGACAGTGCCTAGAGTGACGCCTGCTCCGCCCCCTGGCCCCTGACAATAACCAGAGCTTGTCTGTGTTTCGCGCATGTTTTCTCATTTAGTTGGTTTTTAGTGCTGGAAGCAGTTTGGGTCTGCCATCCACTTTGCTCTGTGGCCTTGAAGCGACTCACTGCCCCTGTCTGGGCTCCACTGGCTTGATAATTTAGAAGAGTGATCCCCAACCTTTTTGGCACCAGGAGCCAGAGGGGAGGGATGGGGAATGGTTTCAGGATGATCCAAGTGCAGTACATTCAAGCGCACCTCCTGCTGTGTGGCTGCTTCCTAACCGGCCTGGACCAGTACCAGCCTGTGGCCTGAAGGTCGAGGACTTCTACTTTAGAATTTTTATTTTATTCTCACATTGTTATTCCTTCTAGTCATCATTTACCCTGTCAACCTACAGTCATTTACAAGTTGGCCCTTGGGTGCAGAGGCCCTGAGTTGGTCATCCCATCCCGGGGTCCCCTGGTGACATATTTCTGTGCTCGCTGGGGGCCCACTCAGTTCTTTCAGAGCATCCCGGGAGCCCTGCTGACCTCGTTGCTCCCTGGGTCCGGAGTTGATGACTGTAATAAAGGTGTCCACCTACTCAGGAAACTTTCTGGTTTTGGCTTTGTCTCTGACCTGCTGAGTTGGGAGTTGGGTGTTTTACCAACTCAGCAGTCTGTAGATTTATCCCTCCCTCTAGAATCACCATTTCTCACTGAACTCCTTCCCAGTAACTAAGCAGTTTTCTCGTGAACCATGGCCTGGTTTCGGCATTTGCAAGGCAGGCCCAGATGAGGCCCTCCTGTGGACTCATTGTAGGTGAGCGTATTCTTGCCGCTTACTTGTCTGTTTTGGTCAAGGGCTCAAATTGTCCCTTCTCCACTCCAGGACTTCCGTCCATGTTAGTTAAATTTTCTTCTTAGAAAATATGGCGTAGTTAGCAGAGTACCGAGTGGAGAGACCTGCATTCAAATCCCAGGGGTATCACAACTTACATGTATGACCTTGGGCCAGTGCTGGGACCCCTCTCTGGCTTCCCAGCTGAACAGTGGAGATGGTAGTGTTACTCTCCACAGACCATTGTCCTGGCTCTGATTCTACTTTGGAGTCCTATGGGCAGTAAAAAACAAAACAAAACTAAAGCCCTCCAAAATTACCTGCCACTGTTAAATCAGATTCCCTGAGGGTGGTGCCCAGCATTGAGCAGAATTAATTTCTCTCCTGGTGATTTTAATGAACGGCCAGGCTCGAGAGCCACAGTCTTTAATTGTCAAAATAATATCCTCAAATGAACGTACTTTTCAAAAGGGCCTTAGCATGTGTTGTACTGTTATTTTTGTTGTTACTTCTATTTAAAACAGAGAAACCAAAATTCTGTACACAAAAATCCCTGGTGAAATAGAGTGAATATGGGAATAAAATGAGGTGGTGTCATATGATTTATCATAGACACATGTTTGGTCTTTGTCCTGTTTCTGGCTCATAGTTCCCCAAACCCCTGGCATTCCCTGAGGTACAGTAGTAAGTAATAGGAACATCTCATGTTACAATATTTGGTCTCCTGTCCTTTGTCCCTAAAAGCATCCCAGAGCCATGGGTGTATTGTTCGTAAGTCTCCTTTCAACCACAGCTGAATTGTGTTAATGAGTTGACTTTGGAAATCCCCTAGAGTTGGGGATGGGGATCCAGGAGAGGGAGGCAGATGATTGGCCAACCCCAAGCTGGTTGCCAGGGGAGCCAGCCTTGTGGTTAGAGGTTCGGACCTTTCAGTCCCAACCTCTCCCTCCCTTCCTGGGAGGAGAGAGAGCCTGGAGATTGAGTTCAATGCGCTTAGAGAGAGGGGCTGCGGAAGCCCTATGGCCTTTCCCCACACCTGACTCTACGCGCCTCTGTTGTCTGGCTGCTCTTGAGTCATATCTTTTTATAATAAATTGGTAGTCTAGTAAGTAAAATATTCCTCCGAGTTGTGTGAGCTGCTCTAGCCAATTAATCAAACTCTAAGAGCGGGCTTTAGGAACTTCCAGTCTATAGTTGGTTTGTCAGAACTATAGGTGACAACCTGGACTTGTCACTGGTGTCTAAAGGGGGAGAGGCAGTCTTGTGGGACTGAGGCCTTAACGTGTTGGATTTGATGCTATCTCCAGGTAGACAGTGTCAGAATTAAGTTAAATTGTAGGACCCCCATCTGGTGTCAATGAATTGACTTCTCTGCCCCACCCCCCTCAATGCACACATGTCCCACCCAACATTGAAATTGGTCTCATAATCTTAGGTATCTTATTCTGCAACATATTTTGGTTCTTTGAGGTTCCTCTTGAGATACACAACCTTTCTGGATTAAAATTAAGATCAGGTAACTTAATGACCCAGTAATCCACAGGGCAGGATTAAATGTGTGGCCAATTTGTTTAATCCTAAGGAAATGCTGAGAGGTGGGGTTGGTGACCCCATTTTTTGAAGTAGAGCAATTAGGGCTTGGGAAGGCAAATCCACAACTGGGAGGTGGGTGTGATGGGACCAAACTTCAAGGCTCTTGGCATTGGATCTTAGCTGCTTCCTGATCCTACTCTGTAGAGTTTCAAGCTCCATCATTTCAAATTGCAGATGACAAACGTGTAATATCACATCATCTTATGTGTTGTCAACTCTTTAAGATATTTTGTTATCTTTTATATTTTAGGGACTCCTCATTTGGCAATTGCAACCTCAGGTAGCCATTGTAAGGCTGTCTTGCTTTTCAAGGTAGGTGGAGTTTCAGAGTTTTAGGGACATCTCCCAGGGAATAAATGCTATAACCACATAGTATGTGAGCTCACGGGTCATCCCATTCTTGCCTTGCACAGTGCTGAGGAGGAAGCTGGGTCAATGGCTGCTCAGACCCCACCAGGGGAAACATCAATGTACAAAGGAACACAGGGGGAGCATGCTAGAAACATTTTAATACTATCCCCACTTTGGGAAAAGATGTCTGCTGGCCCTCTTAGTATTAGGATAGTTGTAGAAGGCAGCTCACTCCCACCTGGTCCTTGTGGAATTGCACACAGTGACCGGGAAAGAGTCGGCCATCAGTGTGCTTCAGAAGTTTGCAGACCACAGCCTGAGCAAGTGGGCTATTGCCCAGTGGGCCCTCCTGACGTCACATCCATCCTGTCCACCCTTAAACTGCAGGGACTCAGATTAGGGTGCTTGGTGCTGGCAGGGAGGTCTGCCTGTTTCCAAAATAATTAATTAGTCCGCTCTGGTTGTTGCTTGGAAAGGGTCTCCCTGTGGGGTTACCCCTGTCTCCAGCCCTTCTTGGATCCAGAGCCCTAACGCTACTATCCTAATCTTAGATGTGGATGAACCCCAATCTTAAAGGTGATCAAAGTAAAAAACAAGTAGCATGTTGGCTGGCACATTTTCACTACTACATTTATTATTTTAACGTTAGCAGCATCGTCTATTTCATTCCTACCCTAATATCATTAATCCTATCTTCAGATTTAATTTTTAAAATGGCTTCCATCTGTTGAATGCCTGGAGTAGCCTGGGTCAGACTGTCTTTTCCATCTATCAATGGATCTCTCTATAGGTTTATAGTAATCCATACATTTTCAAAACTCAACTTCTCAATTAGCTTCTTGTCTAGCTATTATCATCTGCTTACCTATAATCCATTCGAGGGCTTTTAGTCTCAGCACTACTGACATTTGGGGCTGGGTAATTCTTGAGGGTCTGGCCAATGCATGGTAGGGTACGTAGCAGAATCCTGAGCCTCTGGCCACTAGATTTTGGTAGCATACCCTACCCAAGTTGTGGCAGTCAAAAGTATCTCCAAACAATGCCAACTGTCCCTTTGCAGGAGGGGGGACAAAAGCCATGTAACCTATCACCTGCTGACGTACCTTTCCTGCTGCCTTTCGGAAGACACAGGGTGAGCCTTATCACCCCCACATCACAAATGAAGGAATCGAGGATGGGAAGTTAGGTGACTTAATGCAAGGTTATGAAAGTGATGGAGCTGGGTTACAAAACTAGATTTGCCTTATTTAAAAAAATAATCCATGTTCTTTCTGTGAAACCAAGCTATTTTCTTTTTTTTCTTTTTTTGAAGAATTTATTCATTATTTTTAGCAAGAAGGGTAGGGATGGAGGAAGAAAGGGAGAGGAACGTCAATGTATGGTTGCCTTTCACCTGCTTCCAGCTACAGACCTGGCTGGAGACCTGGCTTGCAACCTGGAGACCAAGCTATTTTAAATGAAATGGAATGCTACCCACTTTATCCTTATTCGTGCCATTATTCTCAACTTAAAGTTAATTCCGACTCTGAAGCCAGAACATGTCTTTGAGCCAAAACATATGGGAATGTATCTGTACCCCAAACCTCTGTTCCAATCCTGTCCTCAGCTCCACTTCCAGCCCTACTTCTTAATCATCTAATGGCTTTGTAAACCCTCTTTTCCGTCGCTCCAGACGACTGGGGTTGACCTGGGAGAGAGCCCTCCATGGCCGGTTAACCCAGCAGGAGAGGTTCATAAGCTCCCTACAGTCAGGGACCTGTTTATTGTTCCATTCCAAAGAAAACGGAATGATTCCTCTGCTGAGAGCTGTGTGCCTACACACACCGGACTGCCAGAGCCTCTGAAACTGGTGTATTTGGAAATTCCAATAATAGAAATCTTCTATTGGCACTTTTCAGTGACAGGCTAGCGCGTATGATTATAACTTCCGAAAAACTGAGCACATGGCGAAAAGGGGCTTTCAAACCAGTCATTTGGCTTCTTGGAGCCTGACATTTGGGTTCGGCTCTTACTCAGTAGTTTTGATTTCTGCCCCAATACACTGGCGCCCGTTTGAGAGCTGACAGCTACCGGCCTCCACGTTCAGAATCCAGCCAGGGAGAGACATTGTTTTACAGCAATTAACAGTGACGCTTGGGAGAGATGGCAACACACTGAAAAGAAATTAATTGAAAATTTAACCTTCAAATAAAAATATGCAGACCTCAGGCTTCCATTTGTAAGCCACTTACGCTGTGTGGGCCCAGTCTGTTGTTATTTAAGTGTTTTCTGCACCATTTCTGACTAGGACAGCAGTGTTATTTTCCAGTCCAGCCTCCTTAATAAATATATGTGTCAAATATCTGCTTGCTCCCCTGAATGTAAAGACGGCAAATTCCCCTTTCTGCATGTGCGCTAACTGGTTATGTAACGAGATGAACAGCTCTGTCTTTTTTTCTTTCTTCATTTTCTTTTGCAGGTTTTATAAGAAAAGCCAGCAGGCTCCCAGGCAAAGTTAAAAAGGTACCTTCTTTCATTTTGCATGTTGTGAGCTGCGAGCGGTCGCTAACGTTTGTTTTATTTTCATCTGCCAAAAGCGATGCCAAACTACATCGCGTTTGCCTTGAGTTGGTCCGATTCATGCTCCACTAGAAACGGTTCTGTCATTTCACGTTGGCTTAAGGTCGTGATTCCATCACTCGCGAACCGGGGGCTGGCCTCTGCCACAGGGGGCCGGCATGCGTATCATGTAGCTTTCTGGGAAATATCCTCTTGATAAAGGCCAAGGGGAAAGATGGGGTGGTGCCTTCACAGGAACTTAGATTTGGAGCCAGCTCCATGTCCGCCTTGGGTACAAATAAGGGTGTCCTGGGCTTGATCCTGCTGGCTTGTTTGTCCTCACTGAGCTAAAAGTAGCCACTAATGAGTAACACTGGGAGGGTGGATTTGTAGGGTCTTGGGGTGGAGCCAGACCCCCAAAAGCATGGCCTCCCCAAAGGCTAATGATGGTGCGTGAGTTTTCGAGGGTTACCTTAACAGAATAGCGCAGATGGGAAGGCTCCAAAAACTGAAATGCGTTTCTCACAGTTCTGGAGGCTGGGAGTCCAGGTCATAATATCAGTAGGGTGATTCCTTCAGAGGCTTCTCCCCTTGGCTTGTGGACGGCCCTCCTCTCTCTGTGTCCTCGCAGGGCCCTCCCTCCAAGTCTGTGCCAACGTTTCCTCTTCTTATGAGGACACCAGTTATACTGGAGGAGGGCCCACCATACTGACCTTGTTTTAACGCAGTGACCTTTCTGAAGACACAGTCACGTTCTGAGTTAGCATGTCAATATATGAATTTTAGAGGGACGCAATGCAACCATAGCAGATGATAACCAGAAAGAAAATATAATAAAAGTGTGAAGAGGTAAGGGGGGTAAGATCTTGGCCCCAAAACTATATGTAGCCTCTTTCTCTCTCCCTCCTTTCTCTCTTGCTTTCTGCTTCCCTTCCTCTTCTCCTCTTTATTCTTGTTTCTTCTCTTCCTTTGTGAATGAAATCTCCTCACCTTCTATCAAGTCAGCACATTTTATAGAATGCAGGCTTTTGAATCACTGTGTTTTGAGTTCAGATCCTGATCTGACTTCTCATTAGCTGCATGGCTAAGGGCAAGTCATTTAAGTTCTTTGAGTCTTAGGTTCTTCATCCTCAAAGTGGGTTTCACAGTAACTACCCAAACTGACTTTGTTGATAAGATTAATAATGTCCTGTATGTAAAAGCCTATTCCCTGAGTACAGGAAATTGTGTGTGTGTGTGTGTGTGGGGGGGGGGGTTGTTAACAGAGAATTTAAAAACAATAATACTGCTGACTTTTTAAACAATATCAGAGCAGATGGCTCCCAGGGCCAGCTCCCACTCCTCCCTTGTGTGGAACAGGAGAGCACCATCTCTTTTTCCCTCTGTTTCATATTAAATTATTAAATGCATCTCTCTCTTTTCTTCCCCTCTCTCTCACACATGCACATTCTCACATCTGTATCTTAAATTCACAGGGAAACTCAACCAAAGGTATTTCACATGACTGCACATCTTATTTTGTATTCATTTTACTCCGAAACTGCCAAACCTCACAGCTGAATTATATATGATAGAGGAGAGCCATCATTTATTGCTGTTTTGAAAAGAGGAGACCTAGTGGTTTCTGGTTAGTGCCTCTTCTTCTTTTCCAAATGCCCTCAATTTCTCCAGTCAGCTTCCAGGACTAGGTCCTAGCAGAAAAATCAAAATATACAACTGACCACAGGAGTCAAATCCATAGCAGCTGACTCCAGATGATGTGTGTGTGGCCAGGTCCATAGTGTTTATTATTTCATCCTCCTTTCTGGAGTGGTACCTAACCCCCAGCATCTGTATAAAAGTAGCCACTTCTACTATAGGCATAGTTAAGTGGGTATTTTATTAAACAGAAGAACAGAGGGTTGGTGAGCTCTAAATGTAAAACAAAAACAGCAAGGAAAAGCACCTCTGAATGGTACACTTCCTTTTTCAATGGGCAGTATCTACCCTCCTACAACATCAAAAAGTTTAAAGCCTTGCCATGAATCACTGAGCATTTTTCCAGGGGATATTTCACATTGGGATTTTATGTCTTCTGTCAAAATCTCCAGCAGCGGAAGAAACGGATGGTGTTGTGTCCATTGTATGGTATGTGGTACAGACATTAAAATGATGTCTGTGATAGCCATATAATCAAATGCAGATATTTAATCATACCATATTAAGTGAACAAACAGAAGCAAGATGCATGTTATAGAATATAGAATGAAATGTTTAACAACAAAAAAAGAAAACACTTCTAATTATGTCTCATAACACTTAAAACTTAGCACAGTGGCACCAAAATGCATTTGGAAAGACCTGGGTGGCAGGTCTTTGTTCTGCTCTTTGCCTATTAGTGTCAGAATCTTAAACTCATGTCCCATTAGTTTGGGCCTATAATTAACTGAACAGGTTGTGTGGAACCGGAGGATGAAGGTTGTGATTGAATTTAGAATCAATGATGATCGAAAGATGGGTAAGCATCGTTGAACTCAATCTGAAAGGAAAACTTTAAAGGAGTATTTAGACAGTTGGCCTACCCATAATTTATGTAAACTTTGCATAATACAAAGCAAAGCCTTAATCAAAGAAAGTTCCAATTTCTTCTTATGAGACATGGTAAAACGTCTTGCGTGTCCACACTAAGTGAATTATCTGTTTTTGCTCAGAAGGCTCACTTTTGCCATCCTCATTCACTCTTCCCATGTGATTCTAAACATGTGGTTTTTCCCCGAATTAACATTTTTGTGGGTCAGGCCCGTGATTATGAGTTGCAGCATCTCCTAGGTTTCTGTTACTAGAAATTGCTGTTTGTAGATGTGAATACCAAGATTATTTATTCCAAAGTCCTGTTCAAGGGCTTTCTGTGTTTCTCCAACATGCTCCACCAGCGGCAGCCGCTTCTCTGGTTTACTCTGACTTCTGTCCCCTCAGAATTTCTCTTTGATTGCCAGGGGGTGGAGGGGTTTGGGAGAGCTGCGAATATTTTTCAAAATGGGACTCTCCAAGCAGTGAAAGAAATGTGTCAGCTACAGGATTAGAGATGGCGTGCCTTTTTCTAAGCTCCGTGATTCAACCCTCCTGCTAACATTGGGCTGGTGAGCCAGTTCACACCCCCTTCACAGTGGTGCCACACGGGATGGGGTCTCGGGGGACATGTTGCTCCTAGAGATTGCATTTCCACTCCTGGACTACGGGAATATTTCTTCCTTTCTTTCCCAGATGACCTTTAATGACTTTGATAAGAAAAGAAAGCTTTAAAAAAAGGAAACCATAATGATGCTACTTTTTATTTTATTTTTCAATTTTGTAAAAATTTTGATGCTACTTTTTAATGGGCATATGGAACCTCTTGATAGTGTATGAGCTAATTCTGTTCATTTCAACATTTTTACCATCACACATGATAAATTGAAATGTTGAGGTTTATAAAGAGGACTCACAAAAATTTTCCATGCAAGTCATTACCTTATTCTGGATGCTAATAGAAATAACTTTCTAATTTAGAAATTTGGAAAACATATTTGTAAACCAGTATGATAGAATAAATAGGAAGTTATTACGGAGGGTATTATCCAGGGTATTAAAACCTACGAGTCTGGTTCACTCCATCCCAACCTTTATTTAAACATGTATTTATTCATCCAACCTTGTATATGGGCTAGGTCATGGCATTCACTGGTGAGCTAAGTACATAGTTCCTGTCCTTAGGAAGCCTGTAGGTTAGGTTAATTTCCTATTTGAATAAGTATAGTCTGGGATTAACTAAATTTAAAGTGAGTGGAGAAAAAGAAAAATGATATCTCAGAACTATATTTCGCATGCATGAAAGAAAATAGGATGAAAATACATTCTCTACTTTATCCAATACACACACACACACACACACACACACACACACTCATACTGTCTGCCTGGCTCAGAGACCCGGGATTTATTCCAAAGATAAAAGTAGTCATTTATTTAAAACCTTTGTTCTTGAAAGAGACAGTTGACTCTCCTACATCCTGCTTTGCCCCTCTGATGCCTACTTATGGGAAATCTGAACAAGCAATGAGGGTGGGCAGGGCTTCCAGTGTATTTCAGAGACTATAGGAACAAGGAAATCCCTGGCAGGTCGTGCACAGCAAGGGCAATTCCCAGGTCTGATGGAGTTAATGGCTTAAGGTGTCAGAGAACCGAACTGATGGATGAGGAGATGATGTCACCTTGACCTTTCAGTACCTGAATGGAAGAAGACTTGTTGCAGGCTCGCAATTCCATGTGGCATTTTTATAAAATACCACAAGAGCTTTTATAAAAAAATAATAGTGGAAATGGGTGGGAAATGCTGCAGAACAAAGGAAGAAATAACAGCACCCTGAACATGATTTAATATATAAATTGGGTGCAGAGTGGTAAGATACAGGAAGCTGAGACCCTTCTGCTATTTGGAAGCCATGTTGAAAATGACAGCACTGCAGGCTGATATGAACAGATGGAGCCGAGTATAACAGGGCAGGTTGCAGGGAAGCTGACACTCATCCGTAGGAGGTGACCGTCCGCAGCTGAGACAGCAATGACCAGAGTCCAATCAATGCTGACTGAATTGAACTTGGAAACATGGCCCCAAGTAGACCCCTCCCTCCCTCCCCTTCTTTCCTTTTCCCCCGTTTCCTCCCTACCTCCTTCCCATGTCACATTTACTGAGCATCCAGTGTGTGTGACAGAGGAATACAAAGAAAAAGATGAGAAAAGAGACAAAGAGTGGATATCATACACGTAAATTTTAGATATCTGAAGATTAAAAGAGAGCAATTAAAAGAAACAGTCATCAAGAGTATAATTAGATACAGTTTTCTGAAGCTGAAAGGCTCTAAATATGGAGATCAAAAATCCCCACTGTATTATAAAAAGAGATAATGAAAAAAAAAAAAAAAAAGATTTGCACCTAGAAGAGCATAATACATGCCACAAAATGGAACAATGTATGTAGTGTTTTCAGGGGAAAGTGACCCCAGAACATTATAATCAGCCAAGCGGTCATTTATGGATAGGTAAAGGGAACAAACAATGCCCCCCGCCCCCGAAAAAAAAACACGCTAAAAAATACGCAAATACAAAACACATGTTGAAAAATTTCAAAATATGTTCCCTGTAAATTCTGATTTGAGGGGGGAGGAACTTGAGTATCATCTATAAACAACTGACAACTGACTTGAAATTAGGGACTCAAGAATGAGGAAACCAAGGTATTAAAAGAGTGATCGTGAAAAACAATATAAAGTCAAAAACGAAATATCCTTCCAATTTGAATGCAAATACCCACATAATTCTCAAAAGAGATGGTTCTCAATTATACAGTACTAATCTAATAGAAAATGGATTTCAAAAGGGGACGTGAAAAACATAAACGCACTAATTGCTCATCTTACAAGGGGTTGAGCATCGACATTAAATCTTGCGGATCAGATAAAAAGTGATTCAAATATGTAAAAGTACATCAAAGCAAAATTTTAAAAAGAATGAGCTCTTTTCTGGGAAGAAAATAAGCAAGACCAAGATGTAGACCAAAAAATAACAACCACAATGAAATTTAAGAGAGGAGATATTAAAGCAGTATTAAAAGTTGGTATAGAACAAGATGGCCAAGTTGGTCAATAACTATTCTTGTCCATCAGATACTATGTGCCAAGAAAGCTTTCTCTCTGCACTATATGTTCACTTCATTGCCTCTTTTAGTTCCTTTTTTACAGAGGAGTAAACTGAGGCAGAGATGTTTTAACTACATAGAGCAGGTACCTTGGTATACAGTCACTGGTCATATGGGAGTCATAGACTGACTTGGCACCTACCTGTCCCATGGCATTGCAGACAAGCAAAGGCCTTGCCTGAACCTGCTTTGGACAAAGAGGTAGCTATCTAAATTCTGCGATGTGAGTGTCTCCAGTTTTCTGCCCTTTCATTCCCCTGCCAGTATAGTTTCACTGTTATGTTGCAAGTACTGGGGAAAATGGCAGTGGGACAAAAAAATACATGAAGTATTTGATTGGTAATATTGTTATTATAAACTCTGAGATTTTACCTAGAAATAGACTCTTATTTATCTCTCTCATTTTACCTGTGCTCTCCGAGTGTGGAATTGGCTCCATAACCTAGAGATTTTCAACCAGTATGGCTTTGTCCTCACCACCTCACCTCATGCTCCAACATCATCATTTCTTTCTGAGCCACATCCTCTCCAAACTTGACTCTCTCAGTGTATGTGTTCTAAACTCTTATGCACCAGAAAACCAACCAACCAATTTTATTAGAAGTATGAGAAAAGTAATTGCCAGTAGACATAAAATTTTTAAATAGGGCTTCATGGGACCATGAAGAATTCTTTGAGTAGTTAAGAGACTATAATGACTATTTTAACTTCTTGGTATTTTTTTTCTGGTTTTCCTATCATGACAGTTGTCCTCCATATCTGTGGTTTTGGTTACCATAGTTTCAGTTACCTGTGGTCAACCACTGTCTGAAAATAATAAATGGAAAATTCCAGAAATGAACAATTCTGAAGTTTTAAATGGTGTGCCATTTTGACTGGCTGATACAATCGTGTGTCATTCTGCATGAATCATCCCTTTGTTCAGCCTATCCACGTTGTGTGTGCTCCTTACCCTTAATCACTCAGTAACCTGCTTGGTTATCAGACCAATTGTCCAGTGTCATGGTGCCTGGGTTCAAATAACCCTTATTTTACATAATCCTGGTCCCGCAGTGCAAGAATAGTGATGCTGGCAATTTTGATACACCTAGGCAAAGCAAAAATATGCATGTGGGTAGGAAATAACATAGAATATTTAGAGTTTGCTACTTTCTGTGGTTTCAGGCATCCACTGGGGGTCTTAGAAACCCATGGATAAGGGGAAACTACTGAATTCACTCTCAGTCTACATAGTAGATTGATTTACTTATTTACTTAGGTGTTTCTGGATGTAGTCATCTTAATGAGTATTGATTGAGGCACATAGCCCAAAGGTATCTGGAGAATGCTAACAGGCTGAAATCCTTGGGTTTCTTGCGGAATAGTTTCCAAGGATGGGTGACTTGTTTAAATAGACCTAGTAACTATTCTGTCAGCTATAGGAAGAGCTGGGAGGACTGGTGCTAAGGATTTACAGAGGATGTTTCTTTAAGATTCTTGGGAGCTAGGATGAAACCCTCCACCCCTAGCCCCAGCTGTTCTTGAACTCAAGAAAAAGCAGGGCATCTTCCAAGCCTCCCATCCCAAAGCCAAGAGCAGCTGCAGAGGTGCTGGTAGCAAGCTCCCTCCCTCAGTCGTTTCCATGCCTTGAAATTGAGCTTACCAGGCCACAGTGCGGGGAGGAGTAGGCTGGCCCCTGCACGGAAGCGTCAGTAACCTCAGTGGAGCCACCGCCTCAAGCCAGGTTGTTAACTCTGTTTACATGGAGGTTTCCCAGCCAGACGCTTCAACCGGTCTTCTCTCTAAAGCTGTGCAAGCAGGCTGTGCACAGGCCTGGGGGACCACCAATCAACTTGCGCTCTGACAACCCAAGGACTGGAAGATTCCTCTGTGGGCATCGAGATAGGGGCAAGTTCTAAAATTTAAATAAAATCGCCTGAACGGTTGGGATTGCAGAAGGGCCTGCATTTGTTCCGGGAGCCATGTTACTGAAGCTGTTCCATTTAGGGGATTGCGAGGTGTCATCTTTAGGGGGAGTATCATTAACTTCCTTTGCAAAGTGAAGAACAAGGAGGGAGACCAAGGTATGTGCCTGCTTACCTCCTATAGAGAGCAATTTGGATAGAAGGGTCCACCGGGACCCGCATCCGCTGTGAGTGAGAGGAGACTGGGTTTTCATCCCTTAGCTAAAGACGGAAGACACAATAAAACAAAACAGACAGACAAACAAATAGACCCAGTTAGTTTTTCTCCCTTGAAACTGCGAGGAATGAGAGTCAACTCCTGAGCCATGGTTCCTGATTCAAGGCAATGAGACATGGATTTAGGGTTTATTTTAGGAGAGATTTTGGAAAGCTTGGAGTTCAAGACCCCACCACGGGGAAACGCATATCCCAGTCCATTGGCAAGGCAACTCTTGCTCTTTATGCAAAATTTTCTCAACTTGACCAGGGCCAGGGCCGAATTTGCTGTATTCTCCACTCCTCCATCCCCAAAATGGGCAACAGTACTTACATTCTAGCTTCTCTCTCTTCTGGAGTCCGGCTCCCTCTTTCACTGCCCGGGGGCTGGGCCACACTGTAGCCCGTGTATTGGCCCTACAGGCACTTTGGGTGTAGAAGGTTCATGAAATGAAGTTGCTTGCCAGGCTTTTAGAAAGCCAAGGAGAAGGGAAAGCCCCGGGTCAGATCAGGGTCAGGGAGGCATGAGAAGTGAGTCAGGCGTGAGCAGAAAACGGATGGCACACTCAATTGTGTCCATGGAGGAGAGTAGTGGGAGGTCCTCTTTATATCGGCATGAGCTGGGGGTAGGACATAACGAGGGTGCAGGGCCCAGGGCTGTGTCGGTATCAGGAAGCAGTGCTATCCCTGGGCCTGTAGGGGCAGGGAGGGGGTGCCACCAGCCTGCAGAAGAGTGGCTGGCAAGCGGAAGGCTGTGACAGGAGCCCTGGCTGGATGCGGTCAGCTCCAGGAAACTCTGCAGGTGGGGAATCGCAGCTTCCATGCCTGGACCTCCCTCCCTTGAACTGCCTGCAGGGGCCCTCACTGGTCACATGCAAAGAGATGCGGGAAGGCAAGTGAGCCCCTTGGTGCAGCCCAAACAGGCCAGCCCTCCAGGGCAGGGGCAGGAGGGAGGAGGCTGAGGGTGGACTTAGGGGTGCTCAGCTCAAAAGTGGAGGCACCTGGAAGCCTGTAGAAACCCTATGACTTTGACCCAGCTGCCCCCTGCCAGTGTCATTGTACCTGTCAGTTCCAGGGACCATCAGTGTGAAAAGGAAAAGGTGGGAACTGCCACTCTGCCCATGAAACAAATGAGAAACGAGGGTTGGCCCCAACCCCATGCTGCCTGCGCTGGGACAAGGCGCCAGTGTCCACCAGAAAGCTCCCTCCAGATGCGCACCGTTCTGTGGACTAACAGGTGGCTCGGACTCAGGAATGCGCAGGAGCACATTTTGCAGAACCATGAGTAGCATGGACCCCTGACTGGGCTGAAAGAGTAACAGCAACTCGTGGAACTGCAAGCGGTGACGGCGCACGTACCAGCAAATGCGGTGCTTTCTTCCGTCATTTGGGTTTAGCGGAGACTTTTCAAATGGACGCAATCTTTCTCATGTCTGGTAGGAGGGGGAAACTGTCTCCCATGGTAGGTCAGTTTAATGACTGCATTTTAAAGCAGCTTCTTGAAAAACAGGAATTAATTTCATTGCATTTCTGGGTATTTCTTCCTGAAACCCTACCCATTTGAAATCACTGTTATTATGGGCAGATACAGAGACTTGATGGTTTTTTTTTAGGGCTTGCTAGGAGATCATACTCTGTTTTCTCATTTTTAATGAATGCAAATACAGGATTAGGTTTTCATTATTACTAGCACCTTTTCACTATTGGAAATAGACTTAAAAAGACAGAAAAATGGGAAGAATTCAAACTGAAAGGGGATATGATCACTACTTAGAAAGTATTTATCCAGACACATCAAGCCAAAATACTGTCTGATGAGAAAAACAATAGACTCTAAACATGATATAGAGTATTTCTGTTTACTTATTACTATTTCTTGCACTTTGATCTAATGGTTTAAGACTTCCATGAGCTTTTTTTCTGGGTAGGGATAATCAGAGGGACTATTTCCACCTGTTTCTTAGCCTTTTCTCTCAGCTTCAGCTGCATTATCTTTGACCGGGTTGGACCCAGCCAACCTCTTATTTGGTTTCCCAGGAAGCTATAGAGAACCTGCCTGGCTTTTGTCCAAGGGCAGCGAGCAATATTTTTCATTGCTGTATATCATCCAGCTGCAGGAACGGGCTGAATCTGAGTTTAGAGACTAAACCTAAGTTGGGCATTTTTTTTTTTTTAAGTTGGGCGTTTCATGCTGACCTTGCCTGACCTTCTGGAGGAAGTCTGATTTTGAGCAGCTCTCATAGGTATAGACCAAGGTTTCTCAACCTCGGCATTTTTAACATTTGGGACTGGGTCATGCTGCATTGTAAGGGGCTTTCCTGAGCATTGTAAGATACTTAACAGCATCTCTGGCCTCTACCCACTAGAGGCCACTAACACCTCTCTCCCCTCAGTGTGGCGATCAGGAATGTCTGTAGATATTGGTGACTGTCCCCTGGGGGGTGCAAAATCATCCCAAATTCAGAACTACTGGTATAAACACAACTAATTGTGGTTCTAGAGATAGATGATAGATGGACCATTGATAAATATACATGGACATATGCGTGTGTATACACAGTTTCATAACATGAAGGTTGTAGTTTTTGGAATGACTTTGAGTATTAGAGTTCTCCAGTAGGAAAGATACTGTATATGGAGAGAAAGAGAGGTCGATTGATTACAGAAATTAGCTTACACAAGGATAGAGACTGAAAAGTCCCATAACCTCATGTCTGCAAGCTGGAGGGACAGGAAAGCCAGTGTGTGATTCAGTCCAGGGGCCTGACCTGCGAGCCAGGAGTCCCAGTGTCTGAGGGCAGGAGAAGGTGGATGTCCCAACTCAAGCAAGAAGAACAAACGCGCCCTTTCTCCACTTTTTTGTTCTCTTCAGGCACCCCGTGGACTGAATGAGGATAGTCTTTATCCACAGATTCAAATGCTAAACTGCACAGATACGCCCAGAAGTCATATTTTCCCAGTTACCTGGGCATCCTTTGGCCCAGTCAAGTTGGCATGTAAAATCGACCATCACAACCTGGTGATGTGTCTGCTGGCACACCTGGATTTTAGTCCAGGCCTTGTCAAAAACAAGCTCTGGGATACTTCCTCGGCATTTTGGTGAAGAATAGATGGGCCAGTGCTTGCAAAGTGCTTGCCACTGAGCCCAGCGCACAGTAGGTGTTCCAGGAAGGCTGTGTCCTCCTCCCGTGCAGAAGCAGTTGGTGCTAAATAGACGGATGGCTGTTCTGGAAACAGAAGTCATTCCATTCATTGACACGTTTCTTTGCCCCAAGTCAGCCGAAAGCGATGTCTCCCTTTGTTTCATGCCACGTACTCATGTGCCATTTCCCATGATCGCTTTTCTTTAACAAGCAAGTATGCAAGCAACCCACAGACACACATCGCACAACTTCCAGTGCCACCTGTGAAGCTGCTGTGTCCCTGGACCTGAACCCCCAGACCTCACCCATCTCCAGCCACAGCCACCAACAGAAGACTGAGGTGTTTCCATCCAGACGTTTTCTCCGTTTTCTATCCCTGTCATTCTGGGTGTGTAAACATGCATGTGTTTGTCTCGTGTGTGGTGACATGTTGCATTTTCACTGCATACACTTAGTGTGCGCACACCTGGCTCATTCGTGTCAACCGCTTTCTGGCCTTTCCTAGTCTGAGGCTGCTGTGGACGGATGTACCTGGCATTGTGCACTTGCTTGCCATAGATACTAAGGAGTGAAGTTCTTGAGACGGGAAGTACGCACATTTTACGTTTTAACAAAAATACCAGGTTGCCTCCAAAGCGGCCAGGCTATTTTACATTACTGGCGTACGGTCACATCAACTCTCTTTTTACTTTTTGCCAATATTATGAAACCAGCAAAAAACAGATAGATGGTTTTAA
Organism: Noctilio leporinus; assembly: GCA_004026585.1. NCBI lineage: Eukaryota > Metazoa > Chordata > Mammalia > Chiroptera > Noctilionidae > Noctilio > Noctilio leporinus. The sequence goes on along the minus strand of PVIW01000328.1, from coordinate 153,704 downwards.
TTTGCCTTCCACCAATTACTGTCAAACGAGTATATTTTCTTATGATTGTTGGCCTTTTTTTTTCCCCTTCTGAGACTTGCTTCCTCCTTTCTGTGTGCCTGCTTCTGTATTGGGTTGTTCATCTTCTTATTGATTTGGGTGATTGTTTTTATACGGGCTGCATATTAATTCTCTGTCAGCTCTACGTGTTGCACGAGAAGAGAGTTGAAGAGGCTGTACAGTAAGCATTTCAAAGGGCAGCGGGTTAAAAAGCTGCTGTCTAAGGTAATCAGTGAGGTTTTCTAGCTGTGATGTGTCCCCGTCTCCTTGCCCCTGCTTTCCCCACTGGGGATCTGAATGTCCACTCCCAATTATGCTTTGGATATTGTCAACTGAAGGGCCGCTCCCGAATTGTTTATCTTGTGCACCCTGCGCAGAGGCCGCGGCCCGTGCATGCTCAAGACAAGTGCAACGGTGCCCTTTGCAAACCTTCCCTTCCCAGGTGTGCGATACAGAGCACCGCTGGTGAAGTATTAATAATTGTTGTGAGCAAACAAGAGCCATGGCATAAGCTCGCCGAACACTTGGCTGAGCTAAATTAATCACTTTCTGCTCACCGCAGGCGGTTTGTTCCCTCAGCCTTTTCCCTGCCGCCCTGCACGGTGACCTTCCGAGAGCAGTTGAGTGAGCAGCATTCCCCAACTGCATTTGACATGACAGGGCTGTCCTGCGAGCGCCCCTCTGAAGACCACTGCGTATGGAAGAGGCTCCGGGGCATTTTGCTGTGGTGCCTGCAGCCAGGATGCAGCGTGACAGCTGTCACATGCTCTTCCTCGAAGGCACGGTGTCGTTTTGTTTTGTGTTCTGCGGCCCATTCTGTTCCTCATTTCCTATTTACTCTGCGTGTATCTCCCCCATGCAGGGCGTTGCGTGCGGCACAAGCCCACAATAGCAGCCGATGATGGATGCTATCAGGACCGACGCATGAAACCGCTCTAGCGCACCCCAGGGGCGCGGTGTTCCCTTGTTTCCAGGGTTTGATGAGCTGTGTGACTGCACAATGGACTCAGCCTCTCTGGGTGGTAGTCAGCTGGCTCTGCAGTGGGAATGATAATAGCCGGTTTTCAATAACTTTGAGGGAAATTGAATGAGATAACAGATGCATCAGCACAGAGCTGGTGCTCAGATGCATCAAAACAATGATGTGTGTTTTCCGTGCGAGTCGTGGCACCGTCTGGGCAAACCCAAACCTCAGGCGTGCTCTGATGCCCCGAATACATTCATTTGTCAGAGCTAGATCGAGAAAGCACTTAACGTGAAAATACCTCTGGGGGAGAGAATATGCAGCTTGCGTCCTTTCTCGGAGTTCTTCTTGTGGGCCTCCCATCGGTTTCCTGGTCCCGCGGTGGTGTCCCGGCCTGACTTTGTCAACCTAGCAGGAGCAGTGCCTTGCTGGAGCAGCCGCTGATCACATTTGGCAGCCTTTGCAACCTTTATGAAGCCAGCCCCCATTGCATCCTGTTGAGATACCTGCTCCGGGGGTCCCTCCCCAGAGTTTCCTAATTCTAGCCCCTCCTCTTGGCTTCCCCGGCCCTAGCAGTAGTTGGTCGGTAGTTACCTCCTGCAGGTGGTTGAGCGGAGATGCCCTAGGGTTCTCGGTTTACTACTTTGGTTACCTAGTTATCAGCCTCATTCCTAGTGAGCAATTAATTCTGTGACATTCTCCCTGTTCCCATGACTGGGTTGGGTTTTCAGCCTTCCGACGGTTCCCTTCCTGGTAAAGGAAACCGTGAAGACGGGACTCAAGGAAGGGACGGGTGGGTTAGAAGGGAGGATGGGAGTCGCCCATCCTCTGCATGACGTCTTGTGTTCCTCCTGGAACTCCCGGCTGCCAGCCCGGGTGGGGCTTGCGCCCTGCCCTCTGCTGTACATCACATGCTCCGTGGGCAGAGCTCCACCCATCTGCTGCACAGTACCCCACTTACCATAGACCCGCTGGTTAATCATGGTGTATCTCTGGTTTCTCGTGGGTTGGCAGCTCAAATGTGATTTTCTTTAGGGTGATGGAAAGCGGTCAGTAATTCACTGAAGTGCCCTGGTGATGTTGATTGCTGTTATAATGATTATTATATCGTAGTATTAGGTTATAGGTATGAACGTTGTCTTGTCCATGGGGAACTGTTAATAAGCCGCACGCACACTTGTGGAAGGAACTGAGCCCATGAGCTTGGTGTTTGGGGCCTGCGTGTTGCACGAGCTCAGACAGGGACTGAGGACTTGTCTGGTGTCAGACTCAAGGATGCGTGATTGGAACTGGACACAGGGCTCTGCTTCGACCCAATGCAGGGGTCGTGGCCCCCCTGTGGGAATCCCTGGATGCTTGTTAATAAGATCCCACAGCCACAGGCTTGTCCCAACAGATGCCAAGTCAGTAAGTGTGGGATGGGCTCCTGGGGACACTGAGGGTGCTGTGTGCATGCCAGGCTGCATTTCGGGGTCCCTGGGAGGCCTTGTTGCAGCTGCATGTGCAGTGCACCCGGCTGATGTTCAATCACATGTAACATCTCCTTCCCCCCTTTAGCGATGGGGAGATGCTGGCTTTTATTTCAAGACATTTGGGTTTGAGCTTTAGACTCAGGAGCAAAACAGCTGCCAGGGATTCAGTAAGTTGCTTTACTTCTCCGGGTATCACTTTTCTCCTCACCTGTGCATAAGACGCGAAGGGATCGTCTCAAGAATATCACGTGACATACTGGACAAGAAAAGTGCTTTGTAAACCATAACATGCATTTCAGATGGTTTTTAATGTATGGGCTTATCTTCTCTGCATGATGAGCCTCTAAATCCATATCTTTAATCCTGAACAAGAAATGATTTCTTCTTCAAATAAAGGTTCATTTTTAACGAACTGGAATTAGGTTAGCCCAGGGGACCACTTGTAGTCCGCCGGTGAGTGCGGAAGGAGGTGTGGGCATCAATGGCCAGCCTGGTCCCTTAGGTTCCAGGCTTGAGGACAGGGCAGTATGACTTGCCTGAGTCCCTAGAGCAGGCTGGAGTATATTGAGGTGTGGCCTTGGGATGCTGCCCAGTGCTCCCTCTCCTGCCCCCACTGATGGTCCAGCCTGGTCCACACCCCACTCTCCCCATACCCCACTCTCCCTTCAAACGTCTCCTCCTCTCCTCTGCTCCATGTGCTGCCCCTCTCTGGCAGCACACTTTTCTCCACTTTTCTCATGAGAAGAGTCTGTGCTTCTGGCGCTTGGATCCTGACAGCTGTCTTTCAGTTTAAAGAGCTGAGGATGGGGGGCCCTGGCTGGGTGGCTTAGTTAGTTGGAGTATCATCATGTACACGCCCAATGGTGTGGGTTTGATCCCCGGTCATAGTCACTGCATGTATGAGAGGCATCAACTGATGTTTTTTACATTTCTCTCCCCTTCTCTCCTCTCCTGTTTTTCTTTCCCTTTCCTTTCCTCTCTTTCTAAAATTAATAAAAAGTATTCTCAGATGAGAATTTTAAAAAGTTATATAGAACTAATGATGGCAAATGACCTTGTTCTGAGTCAGGGAGACTTAAGCTCAAATCTGTGCCCTGAACGTTAACTTTCTATCCTTGAAACATACTTATAGTCTCTGACCCTCACTCTCTTCCTTACCTAAAAAATCAAGAACGGTGCCGAAGTTCCTGTCTCAGTTGACATGCTAAAAAATGGGAACAACCACTGAAAGAAAAGTGTTAATTAAGCACCTACTATGTGCCCAACCTTTTGGCTATGTTGTCCCCTGTGATCCTCACCCAGGGCCGTGCTGTTTGATTGTCACTGTCATCCTCCCTCTGGAGCCAGGTGGCACGGATGCGGGAGCATTCGACCCTTCCCACCACGAGGGCACCCCAGCACCTGGGACGTGGCAGGTGGGCAGTCATGCTCCTCCCTTCGGCAGGGCATGGGCTCCACCAGCAACGAAACTGTCAGCAATCCGCGAACATCCACGTTCCCCGGAAAGAGTGGAGCAGGAGCCACACCCAGCCCACCTGGTGCCAAGGCCCCAACTCTTTTTCCTCTCATACCAGTGGTGGCTCAGGTCGCCTGTTGGTGACAGGCTGGCTGCCACTGTGACGTGCTGATCTGTAGGAACCCGTGTGCCCAGGGCCGGCTCCTGTCTCCCTTTGCTCTTCTCCTTCCCTCTCACTCTGTCAGACTTAATAATCACTTCATTAAAATGCACTTGCATGATTCATCAACATTATGGGTGAAAGCAGTCAGGTAAAATAAAGGGAAAGAATTAGTACTCACAAAGACAGGGGGTACTGTGTTGAGCTTTCCAAGGCTGGAGGGACCTGTGTTGGCCGGCTCCCCCTGACCGTCACAGTTCCCCGAGTGTGGGGTTTCTTGCCCTTCGGTCCCTCGTAGGTTCCACAACCTTTACATTTCCCCACAACCATCGAGGCTAGCAGCATCATTTTCATGCGCGGACACAGGCCTGCCAGCTGACCGTGGTTAGCAATTCTTACTGCAAATATAGCTTCCAGTTCCTGAGCTGGAATTGTGACACCGAACCAAAAGACGGAAACAGCTCAGGCCTCTAAAGAAAGCAGCGGCCACAGGCTGTGGGACGCCTCTGCCGTGACACTGCAGCATGGCTTCTGCAGTGCAGGTCGGACCCCTGTCACCTTGGTCACCGGGCCACGCAGGCCCTCAACTTCCAATGCCTCTGGCAGGAATGGAGGGGGGCGGGGGGGCTCTCTCTTTGAAAAGTCACTTCTGCGTAGTTTTGATCACCGCCTCCACCTGAATTTGGAGCCACCGATCTCTGGATTAGAATGGAAACGATAAAGTGGCATGTGCGTGTCGCTACAACCTGGAGGCCTGCTGCCTGAAGGCTGTTCCCCGGCCGCAGCCACTGTGGCTGCTGCTTCAAGACACACTTGGCTATTTATAATACATTCCTGCTGAGGGCACCCTGCGCTTCTTCCCTCCAGGCCCAGGCTGGCTGAGGTTGTTATCTCCTGTGGGCTCCCCTGCCCCCCAGCCTCTCTCTATCACACTAAAGTCTGGAGAAGTGGGAAGTGTTCTGCCTTTGACCTTGGTCTGGACTTCCATCTTCGGCACATGATTTAGAATCTGGGGCAAGACGGTGAACCTCTCAAAGCCTTAATGATTTCACCAGGCACATGCTATTCATGTCATGGGATGGTTTTGTGGGTTACGGGAGGTAACATCAGCCGCAGTATAAAAGACGTGGTGCTGTTTGTGTGTCTGTAGCTTTCACCACGTGTGGCTTGTGGTGGTTCTTCCTTAGAAGATGGGGCTGCCCGAGGAGCCAGCTGGGGCCTCCCTGAGGGTGCCAGCAGGGCTCTGATCTCTTGGCGGGGCTGACCTGCCATGTGCCAGCCTCCTTCAGCAGGCAGTTCTGAGTTAGGGTAATGGAAGATGGTGTACCGTATAGAACAGTGGTCCCCAACCTTTTTGGCACCAGGGACCAGTTTGTGGAAGACTGTGTTTCCCCCAGTGGGGGACTGGGTGGGCGGGAGGTTGAGCTCAGGTGGTAATGTGAGCAAAGCTGTGCTTTCTGGCCTGCTGCTCACCCTTGCTGTGCAGCCTGGTGGCTAAGACCCTTGGCCTGGGGGTTGGGGACCCCTGGAACAGAGAGATTGTTTCCTTGGGGCTTCGCATTCTGAGGGGGCAGGCTGGGATGGAATGGAGGAATCCTTCTCCCCCCAAATCCATACCTGGCTCTCGAGGAAGACTGGTTGGCATGTTGGGTCACATTTCCCCCGACCACAGATCACTTGTGGGAGGTGGGGTAGTAGTGCCAGTCCTTGGGGGGGAGGCAGACAGTGGGGGCCTGTCCACCAGGATCAGATGAGCTGAGGCGGGGACAGTCCTCCAGCAGACGTAGACTGCTGGCACCAGGAGAAGGCAAGGATCCTTGGAAAGTCAAACCAATAGGTATGCATCGCCAAACAGTGCTTGATGAAGGAGTCCGTTAACAAAGGCCAGTGCATTTTTGTGCAAAGAGCCATGGCTTGGGAAAAGGAAGAACCAGCACCACACCCCAGTGCCTCCGTTAACTTGGGTGACCTTGCACGTTTGGATCTTGCCTCTGTGCATCTGGAGTCCTGGGTTGCAGAATTTTCTGGTTGGATTAGTAGATCTCGGAGGCCCCTTCCAACAGGACAGGCCTATTTTCTCATGCTGCTGCTCATTAAGAAAGAACTGTAAGTTAATTGAAACTGCTTTTCTGGCAAGCTCCGGAGGAAACCATATAGATATCTATAGGTTAACAGAAGGAGGGGAGTACCAGGCTTCCCCTGGCTGAGGGGAAGAGTAATTCAGAGCATGAAATCTAAGTAAGACTAGCTGCCCTATTTAGAATGGTGCAGCGTTCTCTTCGGGGAAGACCACAGACAGGAATAGAAGTACAACTTCACCGTGGGCGAGTCAGCTTGTCCAGGAGGGAGGGATAAACTGGGACTGTGGGGTCAAGGATAGCACAAGGAAGACACATGTTTGTTACCGTTCTTAGGATTAAACCTGATTTGGGGGGCGATTACTTAGTATTCCATCGAATTGGTGAGGAAGCAGAAGCTCGGAAAAATGAAGGAACTTGGCTTTATGACCCAGCTAGGACAGAGCCCTGAGATCCACTCATTGGGCTCCATGGAAAAATAGGAGCAATTCATGCCACATGCTGCCTTGGGTCAGGCATGGAGTAAACTGTAACATGGAGAACAAGTGTCAGGTGACTCAAGGTTCAAAGCCAGATAGATCTGCATAGAGAGGCCTCCGTAGAGGCCAGTCCCTGTGTCCCCAGCCATTTTCCAGGGCAGCCACTAACATTTGGCCTTATTCATTTATTCACTCTGCATTCAATAAGCACTTGTTGAGCACCTCCTCTGTGCCTAGTATTGTGCTAGGTGCTGCCCTAACACCTAATAGTGGGGAGCAAGCCAGGCATGACCCTTGTCATGTTCCATGAGCAAAGTCACACAGGCAAAGGAGAAATGGTGATGTCGGGGAGAGGGCTCTGATGGGGAAGGACAGGCCACCGTGGGTCTGGACATGGGTTGAGATACCCACCTGGGTTGGTAGGGTTCTGGGACGGTTGCCCCGAGCAGATGTTTCCTCAAGCTGAGACTGAAGGATGTATTAGATTCTCCTGGGAAAGGTGTGGGTGTGTGTGGCAGGGGTTGGGGAAGGTGGGAAATTATTCAGGTGGAATTACCCAGGCAGCCACTGCGAAGGCTTGGGGGTCAAGGAGAACATTTCTTCCTACCCTTTGTTCCTTAGGTGATTATCCTTTAAGATTCAGCCCAACCTAGAACCTTCCTTCCCTGAGTTCCTATAATACATTCCCCCCAGGAGAGCTGTGTGTAAACTGACAGTGAGCCTGGTCCCCTCAAAGGACAGGGGCCATCTGGCATCCCAGAATGTGGTACCAAACCCGGAATATCCCCAACTTTCAGCCTCTCGGTCAGTGTTACTGAGTTCTGATACAGGAGTGGAACAAAGGGTGGATGAATTTTTAAAGAAAGAAAGCGCTCCAGGCATATCTGAACTCTGAGATTGCCAAAGCTTACTCCACCTGGCCAGCCTCCCTCAAGGTGCATTATTTCCCTCCAGGATCCTGGGAAATTTCGTCAAGTCTGATCCATCATTATCACAGCTGGCAAGAACTCCTTTTCCTCCAAGAAATCAAGCTAAGCCCCTTAACGTTGGGTGTAGCTGTGTGAGTGTGTCTGGTGTGTTTGCAAGCTGAGGCCTGACTTTTGAGAAGTAATCAATTCCAATTGATGGGCAAAATCTAACTTGTGTTCTTTGGGCCCATTTTGGATGGTAAAGTTCATTAAAAGCGGGCCTCTGGCAAGCCGACACCCCTCAGCGTTACGGTAATAAGGGTTTATTATGCCAAGCAGCAGGGCCTGCCCTAAAGAGTCCCTGGCACGGTTTCGCGGGGACTTGTCCATCTGTGGCAGTGTTTTTCTGGGATGACTAATAGGGCCATGATAAAAATCCATGCGAGGTTTTCCTGAGTGTGGCCTCGAAGCCTTAGAGAGCTTGGAGTGGGAGTCCTTCTCCTGCCATGGTGGGCGGGCCCCTTTCTGCTCCTACCTGACTATCCTCGACAGAGAGATTTCTCTTGGTACCACAGTCAGGAAAGTGCTATGGCCCCTCAGCAGGGACCCATCTCTCCCACAGCTGTTTGCTCTCAGAGGCTCCAGTGGGCTGGAACCAGGAAGGTACAAACTTCCTTCTGAACCGGCACAGGGCAGCCGCCGCTGGACAGCATCGTCCCTGAAAGCACCTGGCACCGGGCCTCCCGTGCGCGCCCTGAGCAAGAGTTCCGTTCAAAAGCTGGAGTGGCCTTTAACTAGTCTCAGTGGGTTGCCTGCCAGGGGCCAAGCTCTGTGCTGGGCTCCCTCACACTCATGGCCACTCATGCGCCTTACGGCAGCCACCAGAGCTGAGGGCCACCGACACTCAGATTTGAAAGCAAAGCTCACATTAAAAAAATAATTTTATTTATTATCATTCTATTACAATTGTTTCACCCCCCCCCCCATTGGTCTCCCCTGTCCCTCCTCCCTCTCCCACAATCAATCCCACCTCCTGTCCCATGTCCTTGGATCTTACATTAGCTCCTCAACTAAACTCTTCCCTTTTTTCACCCCCTCCCCTTCCCTCTTCCCCTCTGGTCACCATCATTCTGCTCCTTTTTTCCATGTCTCTGGTTCCATCCTGCTCGTGTGTTTGTTTTGTTCGTTAGTCTCCTGTATGAGGTGAGATCATATGGTATTTGTCTTTTGCAGCCTGGCTTATTTCGCTAAGCATGATACTCTCCAGTTCCAACCATGCTGTCACAAAAGGTAGTTTTTGTATTCAATGTTACATGGCTCACAAAGAAGTTCTAGAAAGAAATGGGGCTAGAGTGTTGGAGAGGGCATTGGCGTTACACCTTAAACCTTTAAGAAGTTTAAGAAGTCATTGTTAAAAGGCTTATTATTGGAATTGCGGAAAACACAGAAACAGGAAAGAAAAACTTGCCGCCCGTTCGATACCATTTTCATTTTTATCCAGGTCAACTAAGTGTCAAATGTATCCAGGTGTACCTAGATAAATGACGAGCCAGGATTTGGCTGGAATTTGGTGGTGATTTCCTTCCTACCGTGTTTCTGAAAGTGGTGTTTTGTTTTGTTTTGTTTTGTTGCATAACTCTTGGTCCTAGGAGAGTTTCTGTTAGAGAAAATGTAAAGATTCATGCTCGGATGAGACTGGAATAGGGTGGGTTCCACGTCTTCTAACTGACAACTCAACGGACGATTTGCGTCTTCAAGGCTCTGAAAAGTCCTGCAAACTTATATGAACTAAGACCCTCACTCCTGCAAACGTCCCACGGAGCCTGCGTTCCACCAAACTCATTTTGGAAAATGCATGCACCCGCTTGTCCTTGCATGTCTAACCCTGTCTTCCACCCTAGTCTCTGGACTCCCTGGGGGCAGGGGGAACCCCATGTTGGACCTCAGAAAGTCACTGCTGGGAGGAGCAGTGGGAATATTTCTATCTTACCCATTTGTGAAGAAAAGATGAGGAAATGGAGAAAGAGCAATGAGGGTGCCTCACCCAGTGAGAGGGGAAGTTGGTGACAGGATTGGGATGTGAACCCAACCTCTGGGCAGGACCTGGGCTCCTGTCACTGTGGAGGCCTGAGGCTCAGCCAGATCCTGATGGTTTGGCCGGGTGGCACGGGTCTGAAGGAGAACCTCACATGGACACCAACATTTAGTGCCAGAAATGCACTAAGCTGCCCGGCTGTTTGTTTTTGCTTTTGCCACCTAGTAGAAGGCGATTTCTGGACCTCCAGGATGGGTGGGGCTGCTTCTGCCAGTTCTGCCCCCAGCCTCCACTTTCCCAGGTCACATCACGTTGGGGCACAGCAGAGACGAACTTATCCTGCCGTGTTGTGGGGGCCGGGCTCTGTGCCTGGTGCCTTCTCCGCTTCCTCACTCCGCCTACCTGACAGTCCTGATGGCTGAGCAGCCTTTTCCCAGCTGGGAGCCCAGACTCCAGAGCCCACTCCCCATCCTCCAGGAAATCGTCACTGATCAATAGCTTTGAAATCCCAACATTTTCAGCTGCCTGCCGGGCTTAGAGATCCGCAGACCACACATTCACGGATTTGTTTTCATCTTCACTGAGCATAAACCAGATGCCAGGAGCCGTCAGGACGTAGCACTGCAAAGGTAGCAAGACATCTGGTTGGGGACAGACATGGAAACAGATCACCGAGTGCAGGGGTGGGAGGACTCATAGTGCTAGGTTCCCAGTGCTGGTGCCAGCAAGCCTTCCACCGAAGGGACAGCTGAGGAAGAGGCTGAGGGTGGGGCAGGGTTAACGTGAAGGTGGTGAGAGGCTCAGCTTTCTTGGCAGTGGGAACGGCTCAGCAAAGGGGGTGGGTGGAGGTGTGAAATCGCACATCTGGAGCCCAGCTGTACAGTAACCAAGGGCCAGTGTGGGTTTGGGGGGAAGAGTAGATGCAGCCTGCTGGTGAGCCAGCCGAGATGATCAAAGATCACTCAAAGGTGCGAATCAGCGCACAGCCAGGAACGCCCTCCTCTGCAGGGAACGAGTGGGAACCAGGCAGAGGACAGCTGCCCTTGGCCAGGCCAGGGGGCGCCTGGCCAGTGGACCGGCACTGAGACTGACCTGGGTGGGCGAAGCCCTTGGTGGCAAAAGCCAGGCAGGGTCCGCTCAGATGTGGGGCTGAGGAGGAGGGTCCGGGTCCACTTCCACGTCTCCAGCCAGCTTGGCTACAGAACTCGGATGATGGACCCAGTGCTCCGTGATTTTATTCATTCTGTCCACTTAGAATGAGCCATTGGATGCATAATTAAATACGACTTGTGAGCTTGACCTTTGCACATATTTTCCCATACATCAAGTCATCAAGAATCCGTCGTTTGAGGCCAGGTCTCAAATAGCAGCATGCCAAGGGCAGGCACCGTGACAGTGGCAGTGGTCTCACTGGGCTTGGGCAGCCTGGGAGTGCCTTGCTGGCAGAGAAATCAGTGAAGATCAGGTGACTTTATGTCAGTCCCTTGTGCTGGTAATTCTAAAAAAAAAAAGAAAAAGAAAAGAGTAAATCACACCTCCCTTGAAAGCGGGCCTCTCCCACCGCTGGCAGGCCGGAATCTTTGGGTTTGAAAATGCAGCCACCACACTCACTGGCTAACTTAAGCCAGCATCAGGGAGGGTCTCAGGCTTTACCCGCGGAAGCCGGGGAATGGCTCTGTTCAGCAGGCTGCTAAGGCTAGGTCGGAAGGCTTTTGAGCCCCTTCCTCAAGAATATTTTTACTGTCTTCACTGTCCCCTTACACACGTGCACACTCATACACCAATCTTTGGAGTCCAGGACACACTGCCTTGCAGGGGACAGCCTTGCGGCTGTCAGTATGTTACTGACCAGGGCCTCTGGCCCGGAGGACACCAAGCCCCTGTCCTCCTCTGTGCATATGCTCCTAGGCTCTCAGCAAACCCCGTAAGTCCTGCACGTGGTCCCTGAAGGAGCTGGAAATCTTGGGCCTTTCTCTGGGGACAGCAGCAGCGATTTACAAGGAACGTACAGACTATTACTCACCGGGGTGCCACGCCAGGGACTCTCAGCTCAGTGGGGCTGAGGAGCAGCTGGGGCTGACCCTTCCCGGAAGGGCCTTTGGAGGCACCTCCTGGGAGGGCAGACCCTGGCAGCTGGCCCAGAGGAGGGCAGGGATCGGGCATGTCTCAGGGCCCTACGGCCTGGCTGTAAATCACCCAAGCGGGGGTCAGGCTGAGGGAGCAGCCAGCCGCCCCTGCAGTGCAGCTGCGGGTCGCTTGCCTTTCTGCCGTAGTTTTCACAAGCAGAATTTGGGGTGGGGATGGTAGTGGGTTCAAGATGGACACAGGGACACAGCACCCTCCTCCTCAGGAAAAACGGTTTGAATGTTTCTTTTAGACTAACCTTGCTGCCCTGGAGAAAGGTCAAGTTCCTACTCCCAGCCCACCTTCCCTCTGACAACTGTCAGTTTGTTCTCTCTACCTCTCAGTCTGTTTAGCTTATGTTGTTTTTTAGCTTTCATGTATAAGTAAAATTATATGGAATTTGTCTTTCTCTGCCTGATTTATTTCACTTAGCATAATATGCTCCAGGTCTATCCGTGCTGTCACAAATGGTAAGATTTCATTATTGTTTATGGCCAAATAATATTCTATTGTATATGTACCAACCTTTTTATTATCCATTCATCTGTTGATGGGCACTTGGGCTGCTCCCAGATCTTGACTACTGTAAATAATGCTACAATAGACATAGGGGTGCATATGTTCTTTCAAGTTAGCCTAAAATTATTTATGCTTAAAAAGCATAAGCATTTTTAAAAAATAGCATGCAAAATTAATGCAACAATGACTATGGTATCCCAAGCTCTTCTTGGGCAGTCAGTGAATGTGTCCCAGAATGGGGGAGCTGTTGAGGTATGTGGTTTTCAAAAGACTCCTCACTGATTTGGGGTTTGGTTCTCATTCTTCTCATCCATAAAATGGGAAGAAGGTGGGAGACATCTCTGGTGCTCCTTCCACATTTTGGGATTAGGGGTACTTGCCCTATTAGAAAGTCCCTCTTCTTAAAACTCTCCTTTGCACTGCCTGAAAATTTCACACTTCCTAGATGCCTCATGAGTTTTGCCTCCAGCAGACACAAGTCATCAAGTGGTAATGCTAAAGGAGCGAGACTCTCAATTCAGAAGAAGATAGTTTGAATTGCAGGTCAACAGGCTGACCAGCTGCTGCCCTTCAGCACAGCAACTAAAATCTCAGAGCCTTGGTCTGCCCATCTGTAAAATGGGGTTGGGAAAAACTGCTGCAGCTGCTGTGATGGTGGACGTGGCGATGTGTATGGAAACATACCTTTCAGTACCTTGCGTGTTGTCTGTGCTCCGGGAACACAGTTCCCATCCTTACCCCCCTCACCCTTGCAGCATCTTAACTCCCGTTCAGATTAATACAGCCTCGGAAAAACCCCAGTTAACAGCCAAAATCTCATTTCAAGTGCTTTACTGTCTTCTTCCAAGCTGTCATATCACTCAGTGGTTATGTTTCTTTCCAGGTGCTGGGGACAATCAAACAGGCGAGGTGCTTTCTCGGTAATGCAAAATGTGATTTCTTCCAGGATGATATTGCACGGGGAGGACATCGAAGTTGAAAGGAATTTTTAGTAGGCTCACTGTCACAAATCGGGTAACAGGAAATAAAACAAGACTCAGGCAGTACATGGAGATGTCAAATTTCTTAAAAAGCAGGTGTGCAGACCTGGCAGACATTTGAATATCAGCCTCATTCTGGGCACAAAGTGAAGAGGTAAAACTGCAAAAGCTTTCAGTAGGGGATCTGAATCCTATAGCCAGGGAGTGAGGGAGGCTCCACCCCCAACCCCTGCCAGAAAATGGTGCCTCGTGGAGTTGTGCAATGCGCTGCCTCCAGGGGGCGCTAGACCACACCATGGTTATCTGGGGGCATCTACTGAGATTAAATTACTTAATCCCATCATGAGGCTTGACATCTGCCTGTAAAATGGGGGCAGGGTTAAATGACTCAATAGGCTCTATAGTACCCATTGTAATTCAATTTTTATTTTCACGGATGCTCTTTAAAATTAGATGCTGGAATACATTGACAAGCAACCTGGAGACCTATGAATACACAATTCCTAGCAAGGAGGAGGCAGAGGTGGAACCTGACATGAACACTCTGAAGGCCTCAGGCCCAGCGGTTGGGCTGTGGGACTGGCTTTTATGGTTTTGCCTTCTGTCTTGCATATACCTAATGCATATTTCATTATGTATGAAATACTGCAAAATTTAAAGAAACCCAAGGCAAGCACTCCGAAAGCAAGTTTATGCTAAAAGGTTTATCATACATATAAAAAACCCCAAAACACATGATCAATCATCAGATGTAGAGACAGCAGCCAAAAGACACCCAAACTCCACAGGACGTTAAGGTTCCAAATACATCCTGTTCCCCCATAGCAGGGACCTTCTTCCTTCCATTCCTGGCACCTTGGGCCAGGGGCTGGGACATCCTCATGCCCACTGCTCCCTGTTTGGAACACATTCTGCTTTCTGTTCTGTTCTTGTAGGCTCCTAAGAACATAGACCTGGCCCAGGGAGGGGGTTTATTTCATAAGAGGTTCATTGTTTGCTTTTTTTTCCTTTCCCTTTTCCATCCAAGGAGGAGGAGCAACGCAACATGTCCTTGAGCTTCTTCTTGCTCATGAAATTCCCACCCCTTCCTCTGTTACCTGTTCCTGTTTGAATAGTCTTGTTACCTGTGTAACAGCCCCGGTGTTAGGCCCTCAACAAATACTCATTTCCTTTTTTCTTTCCTTGATATGCTCACTCTCAGTTTCTCCATCTCTAAAATGGGGCCAACAACACCCGTTTTAGAGGGACATTGTGACAATCCTAGGAGAAAGCCATGGTGGTTACCCCTAATATAGGAACTGGAATAGAGGAGATAGTCCAGCTCCCTTAGCTGTCTAGGCCATTTTGCCTTTTGGGTCCTCAGTGGTCCTACCTGTCAAGTGGGGATGCCCATTTCTGCCTGTGTGTGCAGCTCCTGGGCAGTGGTGGGAGGGGAAGTGCCTGGACAGATCAGAGGCATCCTCAGGAAGTTCCCTAGAGGAGTGTGTCTCCAGAGATTTGGAGCATCTCTTCGCGCAGCTGACCGCGGGCCCACGTGTCCCTGGTCAGGTAGGGAGATGTTGGTCACAATGGCAGCAGCCTCCACACAGCTCCCTTGCAGCCCCGCTGTATTCATACACTTCCACCTCTGCTTGGTCGCTTGGCTTCAGGGCGAAGGCGAGTTCACAGGCATGGAACCCTACAAGGTGGAGGGGCTCTGTGGGAATCTCATCCGTGGGCTGTGGGTCCCGGGGAGGTCATGGCCTCTCTCTCCCTTTTCCCCGTGGAGCCCAGGGGTGGCTCCTCTGACTTCCATTGCCCGTCCCTGGTCAGCTTCAGCCAAGGAGTTTGTTCTTCTTGTGCCACGCGAGTCACTTGACAAGATTTGCAATATATGGAAATTGGTCTCTATCCTCCTGTGGAGCGGTTTTCAGCTTTCAGGCCCCAGAAGGTGTTTGGATGCCGACAGGTCTCTCTCCTGCCCCAGGGAGCAGACTGTTTCCCCAAAACTTGTCAAAATCGTGAAAGGGAGGGCAGCATGGAGCTACAGCAGGGCTGGTGGCTCAGAATTCTGGGATCCATGGTGTGCAGCAGCCTTCAGGGTGAGAGGGTCATGCTCTCTTTCCACCCCGCCATCCCATTACCGCACGCAGGGCACCTCACTAATTAGACCGCATTCCCTGTGGCCTGTCACATTCCTTTTATCTTTGCATTCCACCTTGGCCAAGTTTTACGCTGCATGACCTTGGCCAAGTGACCTAACCACCTGGAGCCACAGTGTCATCACCTGTAAAGAAAAGGAAGAAATGAGACCTTGCTGAGTTATTTTGGAGATCAGGACTGAAGCATATGGAATTCCTAGCATCCTCGTGAGAGCCCAGAATGTTCCAATTGCTCTGGAAGTCACTGTTCTAGAATGTCATTGGATCACCAGCCCCTAACGCCTGCCTCTGAGGACATTATGTGGCCGTTCAGTGGCTGTTTGATTATTGTTTGCAGAAATTTGAAAATCTTAAAATGGGAAGTTTGAAGGAACAGAAATGCGGAACCGGTGTCTCTTAGTTCTTTTTCACTTTGAGAATCATGGCAGTAAGAGCACATGAGTTTGCTGGGTGGGCTCTTGAAGGCGGCATGTCCTTTCCTTGCTCATCTCCTTGTTGGGGGTCAGTTGTGGGCTCACCCACCTGCTCCTTGGGCTCTGAGGACAAGCTGTAACAGAAAGCCTAGTCACCAGTCTGGGATGTGTTCTTGCCTCTGAGAGATGCGGTCAGACCACAGTTGGCGTTATTAAAATGTGTTTTTCCTAACTCGCTACCTCATGACAAAGGAAGAGCCAGATCACGTTCTCATTCGCTTCAAAGAGAAATACTGATGTTTGTTCTTTTCCCTTTTTCTTGCATTGACAAGAGATTTAGTTTTGCTTAAACACAGACGACGCTAATGAGACTGCAGAGTCTTAATTTGCATATTAGACGAGATAAATATTGAGCTAATTAACACCTAGGATGAATTTTCATTGCCTGGGACAGTTGTTCTGTGGTGTAAGTGTTCTCTGCTACTTACCCAGGAGCAGAATAAGGTGAAGGGGAGACTCACTTTCCCCCAAATCCACTGGGTCAACCAAAAATCCTCCCAGGGAATGGCATCAGGGTTCTGACTTTAATCTATAATGAATCCTGGATATTCGTGCATGTGAATCCTGATCCCGTTGGTCTGTTCCATCCGGGATTCTGGGAAAGGGCTTGAAAAGGACAGCTTGGGTTGGACAATTATTTATGCTCGTAGCAGGATAGGCTACGTAATCTGCCAGGCCTGGTGCGAAATGAAAATGGAGGCTGTCCGGTTGAGAAATTAATGTGTTGAAGATGGCAACTGTAGAGCCTTGAACCAAGTGTGGCCCTTGTAAGTAGAGGTCTATTCTAGGGTATGGCGCTTGTCTCATGGAGCCCGTCCCATCAGTTGGATGGGCGCTTGCAGAGCAAAATGGAAGGTGAAATACTTTAAGGAAATAATATTTTATTATTTCAATGAATTAAGTAAATTTGAATGAATATACATGCAATTACAGCGGCCTCCCCTTGTCCATGGGGGATACATACCAAGACCCCCAGTGGATGTCTGAAACCACAGACATCATTGAGCCCTATAGATAGGTGTGTTTTCCTCTACATGCATTGCCTACGATCAAGTCTAACTTGTACATTAGGCATAGTAAGCGAGTAGTAACAATAACTGTTGGACAAAATGTAGGTAAAACAGGACCACATACTAAACCTGACAAGCGCAGAGGAGGCCTGCATGGGAGATCCTACAAACTCAGAGACTGAAATGAAAACTTCAGCTTTAATTTCAGGATGGTCCTCAATGGCAACTTCCTACCAAAGAGCAACGTCATGGCGGGCAGTCCTGTCCTAGGCTGGTGTCTTCCCTGACAAAGGTCAGTCTTTATCTTAATCAAGCCTGTGTATTACCTTTTTGCATCGCCAATAACATAGCTTTAGAATGTCAGAGTAATCCCTTTTCCTAGACCTCTCCAGGCACAGTCTCCCACCAGAATAGGAGGCCAGAGAACCCCTCATTGTCATCCCTTTATACCATCTCTTTGCACCTTAAATGTTCATTGTTAACTACCCTGTACCCACCAAAAATGTGTGCATCTATTCAGTTTACTTTTTATCCAGCCTCAGAGATTCTCCTCCTCTGCTTTTTCCCGCCTCCTTAATCTATCACTGGTGAACATCATGTGACCCCTTCCGTCTTCTCTTTTGACTGTGATGCATAAAATAAGTGGGATCCATTGAGATTTTATTTCCTGACAATTGTCATCAGTTTGGTTCAAATAAACTCCTGAAGATTTCCATGGGTTTGGGCGTTTCTTAGGTCGATGCTAATAATAAAGTGGAATAATTAGAACAACATACTGTGATAAAAGTCATATGAGTGACGTTGAGGCCATCATTAAGTAAGATAAGGGTGTCTTGAACATAAGCGCTGCAACACTATGACAGTCAGTCTGATAACCGCGATGGCTGCTAAGTGACAAATGGGTGGGTAGCATGTCTAGTATGACTATGTTGGACAAAGGGATGATCCATGTCTTGGACTGGACAGTAGGGGACAGCATGGGATGGCCCAAGATTTCATCATGCTACTCAGAACAGCATGTGATTAAAAACTTACCAACTGCTTATTTCTGGAATTTCCCATTCAGTATTATCAGACCTCAGTTGGCTGTGGGTAGCTGAGACCATGGAGTGTGAACTGCAGATAAGGGGTGACTACTGTCACCGAGAAACAAAAAGTAAGGCTCAGCACCAGCCTCGCCAGAGCACAGCTGTCGGCTGTCTCTCCCCTTTGCACCTGTTTGCATCTGTCATTCCGCCGACCAGGGCACTTGAATCCTTCCTCCCACCCTTTCCAGAGCTGCTTCCCCCACCTTCCACAACGCCTGCTCAGCTTTCAACTCTGAGCGTTCGGCTTTGCGCTGCTTGTTGTATTTTAATTGCTTTCTCTTTTGCTTTTAAAGAGCAATCAGGGCCATTTCTTTATTGAGGACCCACCAGAGAATTTTGAGTAGAGTGCGTGCCTATGAAAGGAACAGGTGAAATTGGCATTGTCTTGTGTGATTAGCTGTGGGGAGGCCTGGACTAGCCATCTATCCGAGGGAAAATGCCCACTTAACTTGCAGCCTTAATTCGTAGGAAATGTCAAGCACTCGGCTATGTGCCTTGTGGCAGCTGAAGAGAGGCTTGGGAGGAGGGTGGGCAAAAATAACTGAGACTGCAACCCTGGGGGCGGGGGCGGGGAGAGAGAAAATGAGCCTGGATAGCTGTGTGTTCCTGAGGGCTGTGTGCACCTGTGTTGAGTGCCCGGCCTTGCCCGTCAGAATGAACTCCCTAGCAACAAGTAGGCAAGACTCAAAGGCTGAAGTATTGTGTGTTAAATAAGGGGATGCCATAAGTGGATCATTATGCAGTAAGGAGCAGTATTTGTGCGGGGCACACTGCATTTTAGGGTTGCCTGAAAGAAATGGTCTTTTTTATTTTATTGGCCCCAGATTTTCTTTCCCTTTGGAAAGTCATCATGTTGCTAGTGGTGACATGTTTGTTTCTTTGAGTTTCTGTAGTTTCCTGCAACCACCTTGGTGCCTGGCCCTCAGCCTGCACATTGCCTGACAGAGATGGAGGAAGCCATCTCCTGAGTTTCCTCCCTGAAGGAGGGGAAACCTGGCCTTTCCATGAATGCCTTTCCTCCTGCCTGGAACTCTTCAGCATGACAAAGGCATCAGGTTACAAAGGGATGTGGGGAATTGTCCTAGCAGTGACACAGATGTCACACATGTCTAGCTGAGCTCAATGATAGGAAACATGCCCATGCCTCTGTGTCATTAAAAAACAAACAACAAGTTTACCCAGGATATGTTTGATTCTTAGAGAAAGAGGATGGGAGAGAGAGAGAGACAATCAGTTGCCTCCCTGCCCCTACCTGCCCCAGCCTTGGTAGGTGCCCTAGGGTGAGGATAGAACCCACACCCTTTTGGTGCATGGGATGATGATCATCCAACTGAGCCATCGGGCCAGAGTGTGTCTGTGTCATTTTTATGGGACTCCCCAGGGCCCAAAGGGCCAGTTTCCAACTTGGAGCTTAATTGCCATTGTCCCAAATAGGGGACTACTTAGGTCAAATTGAGCACGTATAATGACAAATTACAACACTGTAGAAAGGCAAACTCCCCACTCTCACCACCCCAAAGCTGCTGAAAAATGATTTGCTTTTTCAGCAAAGCAAAGGGAAGGACCGGACATTTGATAGGTCTGAGTATTATTCCGTAATGTCCCCCATAGATGTGGTTGAGTGACTATGTCATGTGTCTTTGTGTGTGTAAGTGTGCTTCTGTGGTCTTGGTGGTTTTCAGCTTGGTTCATTCCTTGACAGGTGAGCATGGCATGCTTTGGATGTCATGCTCTTAGCCATAACTGTGGACCATGGTGTTAGTCTTCCAGGGCTGGCATCATAAACCATCACCAACTGAGCAGCTGAGCAATAGAAATGAATTTTCTCACACTTCTGGAGGCTGGAGATATGAGGTCATGATGTCACCAGAATTGGGTGCTCTGGGATCTCATTCCATCCTTCTCACTTGGTCCTCACATGGCCTTTTTTTCTGTGCATGTGCCTCTCTCCTGTGTCTGATCTTTTCTTATCAGGCCCACCCAAGTGATCACATTTTGATTGACCTCTTTGAAGGCCCTATCTGGAGATTAGGGCTTCAACATACGAATTTGGGGGGACACAAATCAGCCCATAAGAATTACACATGCGCCCTGGCTGTTGGCACAGTGGATAAGGCGCCGGCCTGCAAGCCCAAAGGTCGCTGGTTCAATTCCCAGCCAGGGCACATAACCAGGTTGCAAGCCAGGTCTCCAGCCAGGTCTGTAGCTGGAGGCAGGTGAAAGGCAACCATACGTTGATGTCTCTCTCCCTTCCCCTCTCTCTAAAAATAATAGGTAAAATCTTAAAAAAAAAAAAGAATTACACACATACCTCCGAGACATTCTGGGTTCTGTTCCAAACCATCACAGTCAAGCAAGTCATAATCTTTTGCTGGTGGAGGTCTTGCCTTCAACGTTGTAAAAAATGCAGAATCGGTGATGCACAAGAACACAAGATATGCCGGCGTTGAGTCACTTCCCTTCACATGCCCAAGTGCTGCTTGTTCAAGCTTGGGGGTGAATTGAAGGCATTTGAAGAGGGAGAAGGACGGAGATGTGCCCCTTCCTTTATCACAGGCCCTGCCCCTTGTCCTGTGGGTACCGTCCCCTGCGCCTGGGAACGAGGGTGCAGCCACCACAAACCTGGGCTTTTCCTGCTTCTCTTCTGGCAGGACAGATACGTACAAGACCTTCTTTTGGTGAATTTTACTCTTTGGTTAAGTATTGTTTTCAAAGTTTCATGAGTGACGACAGATGGATATAAGGGAACAGAGGTGAAAATAGAGACTCTGGGGGAAGTGAGGGCTCATCAATGTTTTGTTTTGAAATTTTGGTCCTTGACCCATCACCCTATCCTGCCTGTCCCCTGCCCTGTCTCCCAAAGGCTCACCTTCAGAGAGGCCTCTAACAGGCAAAGAAAGGCAGTTGGGCACTGGCCTGTGCCCAGGTCACTTGCTTTGCTCAGCTCAGCATTGCCCGTTGGCCACTGACAGGCAGCCTGTAACTCGCAGTCTATAGTCAAGAACAGAGGGCCAGAAACCACTGCCTCATCATCCCACCAGCTCTGGGTCTATGCCAGGGCCTTTCATAGCTCCTCAGCGCTGGGGAAGGTTGGGGGGCTGCCACCCTCCTAGGGAGCCCATTCTCCCAGCGCCCCAGACAGATCTGTCTGGCATCTGTGTTCTGTCCGACTTCTGAAGGCCACTCCGTGTGTCCCTCCTCACCCATGGAGGCCCCAAATAGCTGTCCTCAGTGGCAGTTTTCCCCTTTGCTTCTGTTCTTCCAAAGAGGTAGCAGTTGATGCTTGAAGAAGTCCTGCCTTCATGAGAAAAACACCCGGGGGAGGAAAAACGGGCTGCCATTACTTTAATAATATGGCTTTTCCTTTAAGATTGCCACATGCCTCTTCCAAGAAGCCTTCCTCACTATCCAGGCGCCGATCTCCGAGCACTGCCGAGCTCCTCAGCAGCACATTTGGGACAGACCTGATTACCCTGTGCAAACGCTGTTTGGAGCAGAGCCTCTGGCCTTGAACCTGACCTTCAGAACCCCGCTTGGAGCTGGCCATACACAGTTATTCAATAAGAATGTGTCCAAAGAGGGGGGTAAAAATGAACATATAATAACAAACCTCCTCCCCATCTCAACTGCTTTGGGAAGGCCACCTCTAACTAGAGAGTCCACTCCTGTCTCTGTGTAGCCTTTCAAATTCATGTAACTTTTATATGCGTATTATGTGGTAATTATATGCAGTTGTTTACATCTCACTCTCCCCACGCCATAGCAGGATATGACTCATTCTTGGTGTTCCCCAAGCCTAGAGCGAAGTGTGGCCACACAAAGGGTACCACCACGTGACTGTTGGGGACTGAATTGCACGTAACTAGGAAGAGAAATGATCATATTGTTTCAAGTAGGCTGCATCGGGCTTTGGCTCATTGAGAAGCAATTATTTAGTTTATTCTCTTATTATTTATGGAGTAAGTGTTACGTTGAGTCATGGTTCTGGGCATTACAAATAAAGTAAATGTGTATTTGTTGAGTTACTTTCATGGACGGGCAACTTTCAAAGAGGTCACCTCTCTACACCTTGCCTGAGCAGGGTCAGGGGTCATGCCTAGTTTGTTCACTGCTCAATTCCCAAGGCCTAGGTTGGGGACTGGCAAACAAGGCCATCTACAGTACTTGTAGAATAATGCATGAACAGCATGTGAGATAGGTAGCGTTGTACCATTCTACGGAGAAGTTAATCACTCGTCAGAGGCCATTCAGCTACTGCCTGGCGGAACCATGGTTCAAATCTGGTCTTCAGAGCTCAGTGGGCACAGTGTCTCCATGTCCCCTATTGTCTCTTCCTTTTCAAAGATGACACTGTCTCCATTGTTATCAACTGAGGGCACAGACGCTGTCAAGTGAAATGGGCCATGAATATAACCCCGAAAAAGTTCTAGATGGGACTGGAGGAAGAGTGGGTTGTTATAATAATTATCATTGTTTTTCTGCAGAATATCAGAGGAGGACTCAAAGAGAAGACGGTCATCTTCTGGGCCTTGGTAGAATTAGAGATCTGTAAACTTTACATGATGGTCAGTAAAGGGACTTGAGTGATGGGCATCAGGCCTGAGGGACAGGCAGAGTTGGGCGTGACCACCTCTTGTCCGCCTGAGGAATTAAGCAAATTTAAACTGAGTACCTAGGCTGGGCCTGGATCCTGGAATGGACAAGCAGGCCCTGTACCCTCAAATAACTCACGTTCTACTCCGGGATATAGAATCAGCCTCACAACTTGGCCAGGCAGTGGGGTCATGTAGCAATTTAGCAGTACTGTGATGGTGTGTATTATCTGGATATTATTCTGGGAGAGAGTCCCAAGTTTGAGGGTATCTGTTGGCCAAGGTCTGATGAATGGATCCTTTGTTGTTCACCAAAGTAATCATCTCTAAATGAGTGGGAACTCAGCTCCTGCTGTTAACTCAGAGCTAGGAGAAATGAAAACTCTTGATCTGCAATTGATCAGCTATTAAAGTCACAGCGTGGGGTGTCTCTGTGCTTTGTCTGTTTTCTGTTTTGTTTAGTATTTGACTTATTGGCTGAAATGGCACTCCTTCATTTAAGACACGTGGGAAATGCTTCTTGATGATTTACGCCATGGAGGGTCCAATTTGTGGGATAAATAACAGGTGCTCTTTTGGGAGCATTAAAATGACATTGTTGTGGAATATTTATGCTAATGAATCACTCAAGTGATCCTGTGCTGATGGCTCAGGAAGGGTTGTCACAGCTTGAAGAGCAGGTTATGATGTCAGTATCTCCCATGTCGATGTTCCCTGACCTTTTACGAAAAAACGAGAGGACAGCTTCTTACTTATTTACCTCCAACGACGGGCCTGCTGTTTTAGAGACTGTAACACATCCATTTAATTCCACTGCAAGGAGCCCTGATTATCCCCATCCTACAGATGAGGAACTCAGTCTACAGAGGGGAGCTCAAGTGAGTTGCCTGAGGCCACATGGCTTGTCAAAGGTGTAGCTTGACTAAGCTGGTTGGCATCTCTTTGCTCAATTGTATGATTTCCTGCCAGACTTCCGAATTCTACTCACTGGTTTTCAAGATAGCTTGTTCTTGTGCATTTTCTGTGATGGTTGAAAACAGAAAAAATTGAGAAAGAGTTGGGTCTGAGGCGCGGTGGGCTTCTGTAAGCCCCTCATCTCCCTTTCCCTGCAGGCCTGATGTATAAAGACCCCTGGGAACCAGGGCATGGTGGGAGTGGGAGCAGTGACTGTCACTAGCCATCATGCTCTGTGCCTTATATGAGCTCACACTTTGTACTTGCAGAACAACCCCATGTGGTCTGTACTATTAGTTCTGTTCTACAGAGGATGAAACGGAGACATGACGATGATAAATGAGTTACCCAATATCATTTGACAACCAGGAGACAGAGCAGGGGCTTGGAACCACTAGCACCTGACTCCCAAATTCACACTTTTCCCATTAGGTCATTGTGTCTCTTAATTGGGAGCAAATGGGAAAGTGAAGAAGCACTTTGAAGGAATGTGAACTAGTGAGGGTGTAGGAGATGAGCAGCAGTGTTGGGAGGGGACAGTGCGTGGAGGAGGCCGTGTTGCGTGAGGGGAGCGAAGGCCCAGGGCCTTCGGGAGCCCCTGAGCTGGCCTTGCCGTGCCGATCTGTGGTGAGCAAACTCTCGTAGTTGGCCAATGTGGTGGGAGAGCCAAACTCCAGATTTGCTTGAGACATTAGAAAAGATTGAGCTCAAGGTAATGGGTGTTTGTCCTCCCTTAAAGATTTCCATGTACCTTATACTTGAGATAAAAAAGATGAAGCTATGATCATATTTGCCCCACATATTCTCTTTACAATCTCTGCCTTCCTTCCAATATCCTGGGACAGGTGGAGGAGGGGTACATGCTTTGTTTTGTTTTATGATGGCCTGCAGTAAAGCCAAGGTTGGCTCTAAGGAGACACATTCATTCGACTTCGATAAGTGGGACCAAGGAATCAGGAAAGTGTATTTTATGTTCCACTATCACTGACTTTGGGGACAGAGTGACCACCATCAAAACTGTAGTTAGTGGTAGAAGGGAAACATTTAATAGTGTTGCACAGGGTGGCTCATTGTTCTATCAGGAGTACGTTTAATAGTGTCACACAGGGTGTGTCCTGTGTCTGCACTAAGGGCTTTCAATAACTCACTGGAAGTGATTCCTGCCAGTGACAGAGGTTTAAAAATGCACAGGGTTGAGGTCAAAGTTAAGGTTTGCCCAGAGGTCTTGTTGGAGCTGTCGTTCCTGGGGTTAGTCCACAAATCATAGGACTTCACAGGCTGGGTTTAGAATAAGCCAGCAATGAATAATAAGCAGACTTTAAGGGTTAGGAATGTAGTTCCTGAAGCCAGAAGCAGCCCCATGCCTATTGGCTCCAAGGAAGAAGAGTCTCAGGGCCATCTATTCATTCATTTAAGACATATTTATTGAGGACCTACTCTAGAAGGGATGTAGATAAACTCATTGCTCTCTTAGAGCTCACATTCTAGGAGCTGATGATTGGGACCAGAAATGAATGGCAATGTCCCCGACATGGGCTGCAGATTCTCAGACATTCTCTAGAGCAGTGCTTTTCATACGGGGATCTTATTAAAATGCAGATTCTGATTCACTAAGTCTGAAGTGGTGTCCAAGGTTCTGTATTTCTATCAAGCCCCAGGTGCCCCAGATACTGCGTATCCCGACCCTCACTGTTCCTAGTGAAGCTTAGGCCCCAAACCCACCATGTTTTCTTTTTGGTCTATTTGGTTTGGTGTATGAAAGAATGTGAATCAAGCCCTCCCTTCCTGTGCATGAACTTTAGCATACACAGTGAATTCACTCATCATCTTGAGGAAGACGCTAAAGATAAAGATCCCCTCTTATGTAGATAGAGACCTCGAAAGGCCCAGTCCTCTGCATGTTATAGTCAAGACTCTCTTGCCTGGAGGAAGGCAGATCGCAAGAATAGGCCTTACTATCGTTTGATATTCTCCTTCAGTCGGATTTTGGGGGCTCCCCCTAACTGGGTGAAACTTGAATTTGGTGCACATTTATGACGCTTTTATCACTTTGGTTGTTCATGAGCAGCCCTGCGATCCAAAATCTGTTCTTTGTGTCTCAATGAAAACCCATTTGTAAGCCCTGGCTGGTGGCACAGTGGATAAAGCACTGGCCTGCGAACCCAAAGGTCACTGGTTCGATTCTCAGCCAGGGCACATAACCAGGTTGCAAGCCAGGTCTTTAGCCAGGTCTGTAGCTGGAGGCAGGTGAAAGGCAATCATACATTGATGTCTCTCTCCCTCTCTGCCTCTCTCCAGTCCCCTCTCTCTCTCAAAATAATAAAATCTTAAAAAAGAAGAAAAAGAAAACCCATTTGTTTGCAGGTCATGAATGTCTCTGTTATACAGACGCACACACCTATGTATTCTTCAGCATTGCTGGTTAAAATTTACAGATGGGTCTGCATCTGAGCAACACATATCAGCCACATGGAGTCTCCAAACTGCCAGTTAGATCCTGGGGTTCAAGCAGTTCCCAGACATCCGGCTCAGGGAATCTTGGCTTCCTGCAGGAGCGCCATGTTTTCTTCCTGCGATCTGCTCGCAGAAGCGGCGAGGGTGAGGCCATCAGAGGGGGGAGCTGAAGAACGGCCTCTGAAAATTGGAACCGCGCTGTAGTGGAGGCCTGGCGTCAAAGGCTGCGGAGAGTCGTGACCTCTGAATGAGGGTGAGGAGAGAGGCAATGGAGCGCGGCAGGCTATCAGGAAAGGATATCGCGTTTGGAAATTAGGCCTTGATGCAGGACGAGGAGCAGGACGTGCAGGCCTGGCCCATTTGGCCAGAGATCAGCCACTTCGGCTCACACAGGAGGTGCGTGGGGGATGAAATTTCATCGGGGAGAAAGTGGACCAACTCACCGGCATCCCGCAGGCTGCGGCAGGCGCGTTTCCAAGACCAAAGCAAATGCAGTCTCGGGTAAACGCAATCTACTCAAAAAACATGAGCTGCAGAGAGTAATCGTTTCATCATCCGGGGCCCTTAAACATTCCCGTTGTGCCGTTCCCTTCATTCCAGCACCACTCCTTCTGGGCTGCCCACCTGTTCCCCTGCCAAGTGGGTATGTCCTCAATGAATGATGCCATTATTCAGCAGAAAGAGGGGACATTGAACCTGGGACATAGAGGGAAAGAAGAAAGATACTTGTGTTGTTTAAAAGGTTTGGGAAAAAATGGAGTTGGCCATTTGGGAGCAGAGCGGGAAGCACCCCTGACTGCCTTTCTCCAACGGCCATGGTAAGATAGCGCACGTGCTGGCTGAAGTTACTGCGCTGTGGTTATAGGCCCCAGACCTGAGGATTAATCACTGCTGTGCCCTGGGACAATGTACCAGGAGTATTTCACTTACTGTGCCCCGCGTTTCTTCTAAAACTCGCCCAACAGTTCCAGTTTTAAGCTTTTGCTTTTTGTGGTTGCCGGAAACTCTAAATGAAAAGCCAGGTGTTTTTTTTTTTATCTTCTCTCTCTTTATTAGGTTTGCTAAAAGCAAGCCTAATTAAATGGCTCAATGTTCCAGGAAGTCTGCCCAATATTTTCAAGTTCTTCGCAGAAAAGGGAAGATTTTATAGCCACCCCCTCCCCAAGCTGAGCTCACATGCCAGCCATCTTCATTAACCGCTGTATTTCAGGAGGTGATCAGGGTCTCCAAGAGAGGCATCCCGTGGCTTATCACGCCTGAGGACAGCATCGGAGTGACAGGCCGAGAGGGATCGGGGCCAGTTTCTGCAGTTTTATTTTGATCACCACGGAGCCTGGGCTTATTCATTTATTCAGGCATTGGACACGTGTCAAGGCCTGCCCTGGAAGGTCCGGGAAGAACAAAACACTAAGAAGACGCAGCCCCTGCTGGGCTTGGTGTTTGCTGTCTAATGTGTGGGACAAATACCTACTCAAGGATCAAACAGAGAAGTGTAAGAGGACAACCGTGGTCAACGCTGCTATGAAGGCTAACGGTGAGAACTGACCCAGTTAGGGAGGACCAGGGAAGCTTCTGGAAAGAGCGATACTAAAACTTTCATCTGCAAAGGGATAATTCCTAGTTCCTTCTGTGTTTCAGGGTTTACCTCACTGTTTCTGAATCTCCCGATATTCTGATCCTCACAATAAATCAACCAGGCGGAGACAACTGTCACCATGCCACAGAGGGGGACACTGAGGCGCGGAAAGCACAAGAGCGGGCTGCCCCGTGGAGCCCCGCCTCTGGCGAGCCCCTGGTGATTTGTGCCGCCCCCGCAGTCAGTCAGGCTGATGGTGAAGACAGTGGCTGCTCATGTCTGCTTGTGTCTAGGGGATGTTTTACGTATTAAGTCTGATCAGGCTTGGTTGTGGCTGGCCTCTCTGAAGTGGTAAAACTCTGAGTCACTGAAATAAAATATTCTTCAGCTGCTCCCATCAGCTGGCCTCCTCCGATTGCCTTTCCTGTGTTTGCAGATCAGTCTCTGCTTCCTCCTCCTGCATTGTTAGCTCCCTTCCACTTGAGGCCCACAGAGGTGGGGCCTGGCTGCCCCCCGAGGGGTCCCCTAGACTGTACACATCAGCAAGATCTTCTTTAGTGTCAGCTAATAGGTTCTCACAGTGTCCTCTGGAAGGAGACGGATAGAGATGAGAATGTGGCCTCTCCTGAAGGGGGGAAGAGGGAAAGGAGTTGGGACCCACTGAGTCCCACTATTGTAAGGGAAGAGGACGCATGAATTCTGCTCGAAAGATGCATTCACTGTGAGTTGATCTGTCCAGGGATGAGCTACCATCCTCCCCTACTCTCCCATTAAATCAGAACTGTAAACAGAGGACCTGGGTGTGCCCTCCTGGATGGCCTCCCAACCAGCGGAGTGGGATATCCTCTGCCTGTCCCCCAGCATTGCTTTTTCACTCATAAAACAGTGACTGTGAACTAAATGAAGGAGGCCCTGAACGGTCCCAGGCCGGCTGGGATCTCTGCCCCTGACTCTGCTGGACCCACTGCAGCGGCTGGAGATGAATAGTTTCCTGCCCACTCCTCTGAGCCACCAGCCCCCTTTGACATCCTGCTTCTAGAATCACCAGCTCTCCAGGAAATTGCAACTGGGAGTCTGAAGAGCTATGCACCCCCCTCCTTTTTTTTTCGGGCTATGACTGCAGATGTTCCTGGCTCTCAGAAATGCTATTTCAACCAGCTATAGATGGAGTGCAGAGTTGGCAATGGCAGGCTCCCAGGTAGCTCCGAGTTTGTCACAGGTGGCAGGCTCAGACTCGGGAGGCATGATCCGATCCGCAGAGCCAGGGGATTCACGCTGCAAAATGCCTGCTACTAAATGGAGAACCCCTTTGGCTTTGAAGAGGGAGTGTGGTGGAATAGAAAGAGCTCTCAAGAAGAAAATGTTCTCTTCCAAATATACACCTGGAAGCCTGGTGCCTTCCTACCCCATCTGGAAATATGCGAGGCTCTCAAGGAATCGGAAAACAGAAATTCTGCTCTGCTCAAGAGAGTTTGATTTTGCAGTCAACTTACCAGGTCTTTACTAAGCTCTGCGTGTGAAATAATGTATTGCCTACGCTATGCTGCATGTCACATACAGCGTCTTGGGTGCTTACGGAGAGCCTGGTACGTGGATATGATTGTGACCATTCTGCACAGAAAAGAAGCCAAACAATTAGGAAGAAGCTGTACAATTGGGACCCTGGACTTGCCTCCCTAGGAAGTTGTCTCCTTTTCCACAAATCTAGCCATGTCCCTGGGAGGCCATACTGGGAGGTCTAAGGGATGGCTAGGGGAAGGGACAGAGTCGAAGAAGAAAGCCTCAACTACAGGCTGTCTGTAAGTTGTGCCACTAGAGATGGTCAGTGCAGTAGGATGAACAAGACTACCAGTCAAGAAAGTAGGTGGAAAGCCCTGGCTGCTAACACAGTGGGTAAGGTGTCAGCCTGTGAACCCAAAGGTCGCAGGTTCGATTCCCCAGCCAGGGCACATAATTAGGTTGCAAGCCAGGTCTTCAGTCAGATCTGTGGCTGGAGGCAGGTGAAAAGCAACCATACATTGATGTCTCTCTTCCTCTCTGCCTCTCTCCCTTCCCCTCTTTCTAAAAATAATGAAATTTAAAAATCTTAAAAAAAAAAAAAAAAAAAGAAAGTAGGTGGAGGCATCCTAGGTGGTGAGATTTGAATTCAGGCGTGAAAGAAAGACCTTCATGACTTCTGGAAGACAGGTTCAATAGACTGAATGTTTACATCCTCCCAGCATTCATGTGTTGGAACCTAATCCCCAGGATGATGGTACGTGGAAGTGAGGCCTTTGGGAGGTCATGAGAGGGATGCTTCTGTGATAGGGTTAGAGACCCCACAGAGAGGGGTCTTGTCCCATCCACCAATGAGGACACAATACAAAGATGGCTGTCTACGGACCAGGGAGCAAGTTCTGACCAGACCCCAAATTTGTTGGCACCCTGATCTTGAACTTCCCAGCTCCCCGAATTGTGAGAGACAAGGGTTTGTGGCTTAAGCCGCCCAGTCTGTTGTATTCTGAGCCTGAACAGACTAAGACGGCAGGTATCCTGGTGAGACTCCCGTCAGCAAAGGCCTGATGGAGAAATGAGTGCCCTCGGGAGCAATTCTTTGTTGTGGGGTGCCGTCCTGTGCATTGTAGGGTGTTTAACAGCATCCCAGCCTCTACCCTCATTGTGACTACCAGAAATGCCTTCAGATGTTGGCCAAATGGCCGTGGGCGGAACACTGCCCTCACTTAATCTTCACAGCAGGGCGGTCCGCAGACAACTCCAACGTCCCTGTGCCGATGTAGAGAACCTCAGGCTGAGGGTTTTTAAAATCGTACCTGGGAGCACGAGGATTGGAAACTACATTTGTTCCCATTTCTTACAAGACTTGGTTGACTGTGGAGGTGGATGGGGGTGGGCACTGAGGCAACCTCTTGGACTTAGTTGCAATGAGCTTTCATCCCTTTTCTGATGGTTTGGAACTTGCCCCTGGCTTGGGTTGGTTTTCCAAAGAGGAGGAAGCGCCCTGTGCCGCAGGAGAGCACGTTGTTGGAATTTAATCCTTTAGATACGCCCAGTTAATGCTCTTGCGTAGCGTGCACTGTGACCCGATTCATTCATTCTCAAACATTCGCTGAGCTCTAACCGTGCCCTGGGCATGATGCCCCTTGCTGGGGATGGAGGGGTGAACCTATCCCAGCCTGATCCCCACGACCACCAGCTCTAGATCACTGTTGGAGACAAACAGCCAGACAACAGCAACTACAGCAGCAGCAGCAGCAGGACCAGGTTGCATGCTCTCATGGGAAATACAGGACCTGAGATCTGAAGGGTGAGACAGTACCAGCTCAGGCTGTGGGGATGGGTAGGGGGAGTTCCAGGCAGAGGGGACAGCCAGTGCCAAGAGCCTCTGTTGAGAAAGAGCTTGGTCTGTTTCCGCAATAGGCCGACAGGCTTGTGGGGCGGGATTTACCACCACACCTACACTAGCGTTGACCACCAGGAGTTCCAGCTAATCACTCCGGACAGGTTTCCGAAAACAATGAGGAGTACATCATGGCCTCCGCGCGCGGGTGCCTGTGTGTCCCTCCTGTGCTTGTGACTCTTCTCCCCTGGTCCACTCTCTGCTTGCCCTCCACTGGCTCAGTGCTCCAAGTAGACTTGGCCTTAGGAGACCCGCCTACGCCAACCTACACATTTCTGCAGGGGTGAGGTCGTGGGGACCCTCCTCCCCCTTCCTGGACTTGGTTTCCCTCACTATCCCAGAATGGATCCTTCCGCCCTTTCATATCCGCATTTGCCTGGAGCCTGGGCCATTTAAAGCATGCCTGGCAGCCTGCGCTCCCAGCTTGCCTGGAGCTGTGCACACCCTGGAGAGCCAGGGGAAATTAAGCCACAATTCCTGCCTGCAGGAACGCATGGCCTTGTGGCCTCATGCTTGCAGGAGCCAGCCTGCCCTAGACTAGGAGGTGGCGGGGTGGCAGGGAGACAAGGCTGGGATCTGTGATCCAGGAGACCTGAGCTGGAATGCTGGCCTGGGAGGCAGGGGTTGTGGAGGCTCGGTCATTCCTTGGCTTCCCTGGGACGAGGTGTGTTTGTTGGACTCTGCACCGGAGGCCCGTCCGCGGGGTCAGGGACGGCGGTCCCAGCCCTCTTCCCGAGGGAAGGATCCTCAGCGTAGTTTTCACCTTCTGAGACCCCGTGGCAGCTTGTGCTGCCCCTCACCACCTCACCACTAGCATCTCTTGGACAGGTTGCAGGGGGATCTTCTGCTTGGCTTCGGTTCTCCTGGGAGCCCAGTGCTGGAGAAGGACGCAGGGTTGGGCACATCGGTGTAGATTCAAACCCAGGCTTTCCCACCCACCCACACCGGTGTGGTTTCAGGCACAGGGCTCCTTCACAGGAGAGGAGGAATAGGAGGGAGGTCTCTCCAAACCTCAGTTTCTCCCTCCTGTCCTACGTCTCTCTTCCTTCCTCCTGAATGGATGAATTCAGGACAAGACCACTCGAGGACATGCATCCTCGGTCCTCCTGCGAGAGCCCCCCACCGGTCCCCCACTCCGAGTGATTGCCAGCGACAGGGTGGGAAACAAGGACATCGTCTGCAGCATCTCGGAGCACTGCGCCATCGGCACCAGACGACACTCGGAAAGCCCTCAATCCCCAGTCATGAATGCACTATAAAAACAATGTGGCAGAAATGAAAATTGTTCCATCATAATATTTCACAGTTCTTTCTGACAAAAGCCAAGCCGCCTCATGAATACACATTTCCCCGCGTCTGATGCATTATGCATCAGCCTGTCGCAGGGGACCTGGGAATTGCCAGCCCCTAGTAAAGGGCCTTTGAAAGTGCCTATTTTGTAAACAAATGGAGCCCCGGCCCAGCGCTTGGGCTCTTTAGGTAATTGAAGACGGACTCCGGCTGCTTGAGTGGGGACCAGAGCTCCTCAGGGCCATCAACGGCCGGAGAGTCTCCCGTGTTCGCAGCGTTCGGTATTCTGCTGTTTAATGTCATAGTGTCCAAGATGGCCATTCGGAGGGCCCGGGACAATTCCTGCTGGGACCAGAGCCAAATGTCACTGGAATGCCCGTAAGTCCGCCAACACTGGCTTGCTGGCTGGGCAGTCAGACAAATTAGCCGGGACTTAGGACTTCACAAGCCTCAGACATGCTCGTGATAAGGGATGCTGTCAGGTGAGGGGACAAGGAGGTCCAGACCCAGGCAGGTTGACCTGTCTCAATGGCCTTGCAGAAGGTGTTTTTGTTTGCCCAAGTGCGTATTAAGTGTGCATTACCATCATTCTGGGCTCCGGAGGGCTCTTGAGGGTCATTCGCTAACCGCCCCCTGTTTCAAGGATGGGGAGACTGAGGCCGGACGTGTTCAGGGTCGTGTTCAAGGTCACACTGGTTCGTAAGCAGCAGGGCTGGGACTGCTGGAAACCAGTCATCCTTTCCCCGGCCTCCCACCGCCTCAATCAGGAGTTGGCAGAGATTGAAAGGACCAGGGCAAAATTGTTACTGATTGCTACGATTTGAGCAAAGGGCAGCCTGGGATCCTGACAACAGGCCGGGGAAAGAGTGCAACGCAGGGCTGTTCTGTGTAATTCGCAGCCTGCCTTCTAAGGTAGCCTTAATTTAAATGGTGGCTGATGTATGATAGATATCTACTCGGGTGCATTCTATTTGTTGGCGTAGCAGGTGGTGATTGATTCTTTGCTACATGTATTTATTCCCTAAAAGTATTCAGCCCTGCAAATGGTCTTGGATTGAGGAACAGGACTCCTCAATTCCACTGTTACGTTTGTCTGCCCTGTTCTTCTCTTCATTGTAACTGGGGGGCTCCAGAGGGAGTATCTGTGGGTTGTGTCCCAGTGGAAACATCCCACCTGCCAGTGGGTGAGTCCAAGCACCTCCATGAGCCCGCGGTGAAGGCAAGGAGGAGAGGGGCCACCCCACGCTGAACAACTTTGCTTCTGCAGGGTTTGGCTTCCTGGTGGGGGTGGGGGTGGGGGTGGCAGGGTTGACCCCAGCCAGGGGAAGTTTAGGGACTTTTGTCTTAGTGCT
Organism: Noctilio leporinus; assembly: GCA_004026585.1. Classification (NCBI taxonomy): domain Eukaryota; kingdom Metazoa; phylum Chordata; class Mammalia; order Chiroptera; family Noctilionidae; genus Noctilio; species Noctilio leporinus. The sequence goes on along the minus strand of PVIW01000328.1, from coordinate 120,163 downwards.
GCTGGTGCCAGGCGTTCTCCAGCTGCAGGGCCCACTTGCTGGCATTTGACGAATGAGAGCAGCTGCAGCTGCAGACTGATTAAGGCAACAAGGATGCTTGTTACCCCTCAGACACCGGACGGAATCCACTTAGGCCCTGACTTCTTCCCCGCCGCTGGAAAAGGGAAGTCGGGGTCCTCAAGTCACCTTTGACGCTGGAGCCCACCCAAGTCTGGAAGGAGTGGTGCTCAAATTGCTGTTCGGTTTTTGCTAAAACACTCCCCACACCTGGAGTTTTGAATTTAGGACAAGGGTTCTGTGTGATGCTGCTGGTCCAGGAACCCCACTTTGAGAACCATCGATAGAGGGGAAAAAAGATTAACTATAGGTCCCTTATTTCCCTATCTCAGCATCTTCAAACTTCTCCAAAATACTCCTAAATATTTGTAAAAATAAATAATTTCAAGGGCCACAGCTGGTACAGCAGTAAGTATCCCTGAGGACTTGACGTAGTTATTTAGTTTCAAACCTAGAACTAATTTCCCCTGAATTATGGAAATAAAATATTCAATGTAGAGATTCAGGAAACTGGAGAAATGAAATCAGATTCAATGGCCGTGCATCAGCTAGAGACACCGGCAGTTGACGTGCCAGCCTTTGTTCATTTTTGCCCAGTGATACATGTACCCAGGTCTTCATGCTGGTCCTCGTTTCTGGATTTGGTATCCTTGGGATGTTAAGTAGTGTTACGAGCAAAATGACAAAAACAAAAACAATAAATCTGGAACCAGCAAGAGAAAAGGGGCCCAATTCAAGGTCAGCACCTTTGGAAAGTGCTGTGGTAACCAATATTAAAAACGTGAACTGGGGGATTAAAAACGTGAACTCCTGGGCATGCACTCCACTTGAGGGGCCCAGGGTGTGTCCCCCAAGTAGGGCTTCTCCATGGAAAGCTGTCTCATCTCCGGATCTCCCCACCCCACACTTCTGAGGTTAGCTCTCCTAGGAGGAATGCCTGGGGAGGCGTAAGAAATTCACCCTGGATATAAAAAATGGAGTTTCGACTTCATAGCATGTGATTCTCTATCATTGGTCATCTTGGGTTTTCCAAAAGGAGCAACCTTATTCTGTTGAGAATTTAATACATCAGCAAGAGATGGTAATTTTTCCCTCAGTGGTCACTGTCTAGACAATCAAGACTCAGGATTCAAACCCTGTGCTTTTCATGCTGTGGCCTGAGCTTGCTGTCAGCTGTCTTCCTCTTCTTCAAAGGGCACTAATTCCACCCTGTGGGTCCTACCCCCTGACCTTATCTAAACCTAATTCCCTCCCAGAGGTCCCACCTTAAAGTACTACGGCATCGGGGGTTAAAACTTCAACACATGAACCTGGAGGGACATAGGCATTTAGCCCAGAATAGCAGTTCTACTTCTTAGCATGTCAACTCAACTCACCAAGAGAGCGTGGTGGTGCCCATATGATCCACAAATAAGCCTCTCTTCTGGCCAGTGTGAAATGGGCATCAGCTGGTACCCTGCACAAACCATTCCCTCTGCCCATACCCACTCACCCACCTAATTTCTGCCAGCCCTTCAGGGCTCAATGTTCTATCCTTCTGTCAACCCACCTCCCCCAAAGCCCTTACTGCACTGTGTGGACGCACATCCCTGTCTCGCCCACTGAGTTGTGAGTTGCTCCTTGAGGACAGAGACCATATGTCCCATCTCAGCCTGCCTGGCACTCCCTAGAGGCTCAGTCAGTGCTTGGGTCAATGAATATGGTATCGCACACTGCACAGGAGCAAAGAGAGACAGTGGATGATCTACCTATACTACAGCCACTGGTGAGAAAGACAAGAAATATAATCGGCAGAGAATATAAGGAAGCAAATTGAAACAGCAGTAGGATCACCCATTGATGTTTAAACAAAGTTCCTTCCACAATGGTTGGAGAGGTCCATCCCAAGGAGAAAGTACTCTGTCAGGAAGAACCTCGCCTTTTCTCTATGTCGGGTGCCATGCCTGGGACCCAGACACCAGCTAGGGTTCCCGTGAGGGTCTTTTGTCTACTCCAATGTTCTGCACACACGAAGATCCCTGTGGGGCAACTGTGCCTGATGGAAGCAAACTCTACCTACAAATCATGAAGCAAAGAATGAGCTTGAGCAGTTAATGATCATCTTAATTAACCCACAAAACTTTATGCATGACCAGTGTTCAGTCAACCTTTTGATCTCAGATGGAAATCTATTAGCTGGTGGAGAGAATGAAAAGACAAAATCTGATGAACGTTTTTACCTTGGTTGGCTATAAAAGTTGGCACGTTCGATGAGTCCAAGAGTGATCTATTTGCCAATGGCAATATTCCATTAAATCGGGGAATCATTATTTCCTTAAATGCATGCTGAACGAGTGTCCTGAATAATGGCTTGAAATTAGGTGTGTCCAGGGCTTGGGGAGGCTGGAAAGGGTAGGATTAACATTCCTGGTTTAGCAAAAACATGTCTTCTCTTAGAGAGACCCTTTCAAGCTTGTTTTGATTCAGGAACTAATATGGTGACGTGAAGTCTTTCCTAGAGGAATCCATGTACCGGCACAGAGAACTAGATGTTTCTTAGGGGCTCATTGATTTCTGAGGCATCCACCTGTGGAGTCCAGACACAAATCCTGCTCCTAGGAGGCTGTCTGGTCTAGTGCACAGGTTTCCAAGTGCAAATGTGAGGAGTCAGATCAGAATCGCCTCTGAAACGTTTCATGATACCCATATTCCCCAGTGGGCCATGCAACCTTCCAGGAAGGGAGAACTGAGATGGTGCTAAGACATGGGTGTTTTTAAAAAATACCCTTTCCTGGCCGGGTGACTCACTTGGTTGTAACATCATCCCATACACTCAAAAGTTTGTGGGTTCAATGCTTGGGCAGGGCACATACCTGGTCTGGGAGCTTATGGGAGGCAACTGATTGACGTTTCTCTCTCACATTGATGTCTCTCTCCCTCTCTTTCTTCCTCCCTTTCTCTCTCTCTAAAATCAACAAAAGATATTCAAAGGTGAGGATTTTAAAATAAATAAATAAAAATACATCCTAATGGTTCTCTTGTCTCCATCCCTCATCCCATCCATAAGCAGGAGTGACTGGGTCAGAGGAGAGAGAGCAAGGGGTTCTAGAGCCATTGCCAGAGATATACCTAATCTGTGCCTAATACTGAGATACATCTAACAGAGATGGACCTCAGCGCAAATCCAAGCTTCTTGCCTTATAGGCTTATGACCATGCTCAAGGAACTTTTTCCTTTTCAACTACCACTTTCCCATCTGTAACTAAATGTCGAGAAACTAAGCTGAAGGGCAGGGAAGTTTATGATGCAACCTTAATTCCCTTTCTTTCTTTAAGGAAAAATAAAGGCATAGACTAGGAGAGTCATTACAGAAGGAAATTCCGGACACTGGATACGCCATGTTCCATTTCACGTCTGGTAGAAAGCAGAGTTGATGATGGGAATTCTCCATGGTGTTCCTAAGGGTGTGAGGTGTCAGAAAAGTGTTGCATTTCTCGAAATCTGCCGTAAGGGAATATATTGCTTGTAAAGGCTTCCAGGCAACGTTTCACGGCGCAGGTTATGAGCGGGTAGAGATGTGAGTATTTCACCATATGGTGGCTTTCTCTGGTGTAGCGTCTGTAGCGTCCAAGGGCACTCTGAGTCATGGGGAAAGCATTACAATGTGGGTGATGTTGTGAAAAGCTCCTTTTTAAAATTGAAGTGGGAGAACAATTTCAATGGGCAGGTGCTACGGGGCTCAGAGGTCTGGCGCGACAGGGGGTGTCCTGCTTGCCCACAGGTCTGGAAGGGAGTCTGCCGGGCACTGAATTTCCCTGAGGCTCAATTGCACATCTCTACTGTGGGCTAACTGTTACCCCACAGAGCAGTTCTATAGCAGCCGTACAAAGTATTATGTGTTTAACGGGTAGCAGTTACCTCAGTGTTGTCAGTTGTGGCAGGGCTTGTAGAAAGCTCAGATTTCTGCCGGGCACACCAAGTTCACAGCACACAGTGAAGCTCAAGGCCAAAAGTGGGAGACCAGAGCTGGGGGTGGGGGTCATGGTGAAAGTGGGAACAAATAGGAGGATGGACAGGAATTGGAGTAGAACAGAGGCTGGGCTTGGGCTTTCCATTTTCCTCTACTCCAAAAGATAGTGTCTTCCACCTACAGTGGCCAGTTTACCCTACTTTATCAAGGACTTTCCTAGACAAACAGTCCGTTGTGCCTGGAAACCCCTCCATCCCTGAGAAATTAGGATGGTTGGTCACACTTGACTCTCATGCATTCTCTAGCCCATGAACAGTGGGTCAGCCTTGTTCAGATGGCTGTGGAGCGATTCATTTTGCCCCCACTTGGCACTGCCAACATCGGTCTTTCTTTGCTCCCACCACAGTCTCTGAGAGTATCCAAAGGGCCCCAGCTTCAGCTTAATACTTAGGTTTCTCCTGAGAATTAAGGGATATTGCCTAGTTCACTGTGTCAACAGCATGCACAAAATTCTGGCCATGGAGTGAGATGCTTAGTAGTATACATCAAATGGAGATTCTGACTGGAGTTCCCTTATGCTTGGTTAGAGTCCTGAGGTACTGCTTGAAATTACACTAGCTTCCCCTTCACAAAACCCTGTCTTACTCCCATCGGAAATGGGCAAGTCACAAAAGCATAAGCGTCAAGCCAGTCTTTGCTGCGTCCTTGAATTCAACTCAGGATGCTCAAGCAGCCTTGCCGGTGCATGGCATGCAACATTAGAAGCTTCCTCTGTCCTCTGCAAGTTCAGCAGACCTTGAGTCCAAGTCCATTTCAAGTCACCGGAGGAACAATGGTCAAGGTACCAATGTCATGTTTTAACTGTTCTCTAGTATTGTCCCCATACATCTTTATTATTTGAGACATTCCAATATGTAGGTTCCCACACTCAATCTTCCACCTTGATTCCCATCTCTGTAAGAGGTGCATTTATTCTTTGTGGGGCTGTAGCAGCAAACCATGATTCATTCTTTGGAATACAGGGTCACCGGGGCTCCAGTTCCAGAGCTATTAGGGGAAGATAAGATGACACCCCATTTGCTCTTATTTCCCATTTTCAGAGCGGTTCATCCATTCAGATACTCACTCCCCTGTTGAAAGTGGAGGGCGAGCAGGAAATTAGCTGGGCATGGTTGCTGTCCCTCCAGCCATGGATCACAGGCAGACATGTACTCCATCAAGTTCGGTAGAGGCTGCCATCATTTTGGCGAGAGGAGATAAGTTTGAATTTAGCCCTCAGGCATATAGTTGACTGGATCTGTGATTTTGTTATTATTGTTTTACTATTGTCATCGTCATCACAGCTGGTGCAACTCAAAGGATGGCTATTGCCAATGTAGTCAAGACAACTCTTCATGAACAAGTGGAGAACATTTCGTGTCCTTGGCTTCTGCCCATCAAGGCCACTTGTGTCTCCCCGTTGTAGTGATGATCCCAGTACTCTGTGCACATTTCCAAGTGCCCTGTGGATGGTTCTCATCCCCAACTGAAAACTCCTTGAGGTAATTCAGCCAGGAACGATGGCAGAAGGTAAAGGTGTCAAGGCAACTTGAGGGCTCTGAGCTCTGGGAATGCTGAGTCAGGCAAGAGGGCATCTTGCTCATCCTCTTTCCCATAAAAACAAGCGGCTCCTGGTGTTTAGGACAAGCTCGCAGCTCATTGGTCTGAGGCTGAGCTCCAAAGACCTCAGTCTGTTTTACTTTTCCATGTGGCCAAACTTGGACTGTCCTTTGTGTAAGCCTCCTGCATTCGCTTGAAATATTCTCTACCTGGAATGCCCGTTGGCCCGTCCAAATTCAACTCCTCATTTAAAGGTTAGTCCCAAAGTCCTCTCTCTGGGGATGTTTTCACTGTGTTCACTATGTGCCCACCAGGCATGTTCCCCTTTCTGCCCAGGCTGGGTGGCATTTGAGGACAGAGTCTGTTACCCTCTCTCTTTCCTTTTGAACACAGAGCCCAGGGTGATGTTTGCTTCTAATCCTGAGAAAACTTCTCCCAGTTTGCCTTACCACACGGCTTTGTTGAAATTTCCAACACATATCAGATCCCGAGGAAAGGTACTTGTTTTAACACGGCTGCTGTGCAGAGGTCATTGCGTTAGACAAATTTCCTTTTCTTTCTCTTTTAAATGAGCTTAATCATTTTTAATATCTTTTCTAGAGCAGAAAACATGAAATGACCCTGACTTGGCTGAAAGCCTCCTCTCCAGTGCGTTGGGAGGATTAGAGGAAGTTCTTTGCCAGCCTCTTAACGTGATTGGCTGCCTTTTCCTTTCTTCGGGTTATCAGAGAGTAAGATTTGATCTAATTAACAGGGGGGGAAGCCTGGAGCCTTGCAGTGTCTGCTTGATGCGAGCAAGGCAGGGGCTGGCATCTTTGGAGAAAGGAGGCTGGCCTTTTTAGTAATTTCAGCTTTCATCCGAATGTGGGAGTGATATGGCAGCTTTGAGAAACACACAGGGGGACCAGGGAAAGGGAGAAAGTGTCAGGGACAGGAGAGAGAGCAGTTACCACCCTAAGAGTCCCGTCTGGTGGTGGAGACCATCTCCAGCACTGACAGTCAGGATTCACGCCACACAGTACAATCGAGAGTCAGCGACAACATTTCTTTATGGCACTGAGGTTGTAAAAAGACAACAACAACAACAACAATGGGACAAATTAAACAGCAGTGTGATGAGAACGGATTCCAGTTTTTGGCTTATGACTTTCTGGCCACAGGAGGAATTGGTTCACACTTGGGGAAAGTTACCTGAAAGGAAAAGAAGGGGCCGCGTGGATAGATTGTTTGCACGGGGCCCGACCGTGATTCCCCTTGGGTTCTATTTGTTCCCTTGTTGTCTGAGCTCTTGGCCTGCGATTGAATCTCCCCCAAAAGAAGTGGGAACAAGAGGAAAACCCTTGCTTGTCTTCTTTCTCTGCATGACACCCAACCAGGGCTGGCCGTGCGGTCGTGCTTCCAAACATCAGAGGAGGGCACATCGTCAGACTCTCCTCCCCAGAATTAACAGAGTGATGGGTTGAGGATGACTGAGGTCAGGGGTGGGGTCAGAAGCAAGAGGTGGACCCCCGCCTTCCCATCATGGCCTCAGGTGGGTGACGTGCCATCGAGAGGCCTCAGAGAAGTTAGCAGAGGGAGACTGTGTGCAGCTGTCACCACAGGGAACTGTGTTTTCAAGGACTGTCAATTGCCTCACTGGCTCGGGCCCACACCTTTCTCAAACATGGCTGTGAAATATTCTGTTCAGCTGCTCCGCGCACCAGAAATACAATAAGCAGCAGCACTATTTTTAAAGGATCATCGGGCTTCATTAAGCAAAGAAAGGCTTCTCTTTCGCATGGGTTTGAGGATTCACTGTCTAAACAGAGGGCTGGGGTGTGGACATCCCGGCAGAAGCGTGTATTTATAGGCCCGGCGCTCTCTGCTGCTGCAGCTGCTCCCTTCCTGGGTGCTCTGGAGCCAGCGATCGCAATTGCCCCTCCTCTCTGTGTGCAGTGAGGATGAGACACCACCTCCCAGTTTATCGCCAGGATGACATGCAGTAAGGCTGATGCAGAACCAGTGCCCAATGCCCACCTGCTCTGCCACTCGTTCATTCCCTGAGAAACGCTACCGTCAGGGGAGGCCTGGGTCAATATTATGTCGATTTCTCTCTTGATGTCTCTTCATTGTAAAGATCTCATGGGGTTTAATGATTAAAAGTCAGGCTGAGGTTACAGGACTCCGGTTCACTTTCACCCACCTGCCATCGTACCTGTCCACCTCTTTGCCCAGGGTGAGGAGGTAGGTAGAATTATTTTCCCATGGAGAGGAGGGCCAGGGCCCAGGTCAGTGGGCAGTCCTGGCAGACTGGTTCAGCTTCCAGGTGTGCTGCTGAGAGACTGCAGTGAGGCAAGTCATTTATTTGCTTAAAGCCTTGGTTTCGCCACTGGTGGGGACCTATCTTAGGAGACTCTTGTGAAGCCAAATAACACAATGCCTAGACTGGACCTCCCGTGAGGGGCCCAGAGGGGACACACGCACGGTGGGGCCCCTTCAGCAGGAAAAGGTGCTGTTGAGCTGGGGGTCTTGGTCACCAGCCTGCCTTTCGGTTCTTCTCTCCCCGGCTCTCCCCGCCCCCCACCCTAGACTGCCCTCATCCAAACCTCTCTCTGTTGGGGCAGGGACGAGCCCTTGTCTGCCCCCTTCAGTAGGTTGGGATGCATGGGCTCTGTCTTCCCAGGTGGATATGCTCTGCACCTCTTTTGGCTTCATGGGGTCAAAGGCTTCGTGAGCAGAGTTTTAAACTTCTGGAGTCCTTGATTTTTTTTTTTAAATTGGAATATATAGAAAAAGGTATATATTGTCAGTGTAGATAGCCTATTGCATTTTTCAGAATTAACAGGTCTATACCATTAGCACCGAGATGAACAGATGATTACCAGCACTTTAGAAGCCCCTCTCCCCATTGCTCCATCTCATCAACCCTCTCCTCAGAGTAATTTCTGTGGGCTATTTTTGGCAGCTTTTCTATTTTATATACATAGAATTATATACCAGGTACTTTTCCGTTTGCCCTTTTCTACTTGACGTTACGTTTGTGAGAGCTGTCAGGGTTGTGTGTGGCTGTAAATGGCTCGTGTTCATGGCTGTGTAGTATTCCGTTGGGTCCATAGACTGCAGGTTACACCTCAGTACTACTGGGGGTGGGCGTTTGGGTTTTGTATCCTTTACAATCCAGTGTATCAACTTTCTGTGGTGGTTGTGGAGCCCTTACCCTAACAGCCTCCCCCAGCCCCTGTTGGCCCCCAAACCTCCGGCAGTTGTGGAAAAGAGACTTTAATTTGCAACCTCGGGGTTCCCCAGTGAGAACCCAGTTAAGGGAGGCTGAGTCTCTCAACTGTACATGTGGTCAAACTGTGTCTGGGAAAGCTTAGATGTTGGCCTGAGGGAACAGATCTCATAAATGCCAAGCCAAGATTCTAATTCAACGTGTAACTTCTCTAAAGAGCCTCCCTCTTTCACCACATCACACCACCTCCCTGCAAGGTTGCATGAAAGCTCACTTTAACTGAGAGCTAAGGGAAAAGAATGTTTTCCCCAAAGTGTTTATAAGAGGCCTGGCCAGGTCATGGCTCTCCTGGGCTGGCCACCAGTTCTTCACCTTTAAGAATACAGTAGTAGAATCATTCCCCATGCCGCGTACAGGGCAGTGAGATAGACTCAAGCCAGACTGAAAGGTTGGAATCCTGATTCTCCTGCCTGTTAGCTGTGTGAGTGTGGGTAAGTTACTTGCCCTTTCTGTGCTTGGCTAGCCATCCATAGAATGAGGGTAATGACACTTGCTACCTCAGAAAGATGCTGTGTGGATTAACGGGAAAATGTGTGTAAAGCACTTTGCATCATGCTGGGTACCAAGTGGATATTTCTGGAGCACTTACTGTTGTAATAAAATTCCAACCCTTTGGCAGGTCTGACATTCTGTTTGCTGGATGCTATCATTTCAGCCAGCACTCTGAATCAAAGACCTTCGACTCCTAGATAAATGTTACATGGCTGCTACCGCTGCCTCTCTCTTATTTTTGGAGATGTCTATTGAAATTATGATTCAATTGTCAGAAACAAAATATTCTTAAGATATCTTCAACCCTACCCTCAAATTCTATGACAGTGTCTGGCTTTAATATCCATCTAAATAGTTCTCCTGTTGACAGGTTTCGGGAGCGGCATTTGCTCTTCCATTCCTCTCATTAACTTATGTAGCAACATCATAACTCTCTGGAAGGATTAAAAAAAGGACACCGGCACATTCCATCTGAATTCATTTCACATAGCGTCTGTGACAGCACGTTTGCATATGAATGAGACGCTTTGACGTGGACTCATTAGCAGGCAAGCACCGGGGTGACACGTTTCTGAGTTCATCAGGTTCAGGAGTCCGAAGCAAAAGGTGGAAGAAAGGTTGGAGGCTCAGTCCATTTGAGACTTCACTGCCTGGCATGGATTCTCAGTCTACGGGGCCTGAAACCACATTTCCCCCTTTTGCTCACAAGCCCGGCATCCCATTCATCCTCTCGGTGTTCTGGTCACCCTGATATTGGTCATCATTAGTGCCTTCAGGTCCTTGTGTACGTAGATACTCAAGGGCAGTCCGACCCTCCGGGGGGCGCACTGGAAGGACGCCGTTGAAGGCCAGTGTTTTTCTGAGCCCGTCTCAGCGTTTCCAGGCCAGTACAGCCACTTCCTTCCTGGGCCGCACACCAGATCCTTACATCTGGACTGTCCCGTGTCCCCATATAGCATGCCTCTTCTCTGTTGGCACTGCCGTCTTCACTGGCCCAGCTGCAGAGAGCAATGCGGAGTAGCAGGGGCTCGGGGAATGTTTACCACGTGGAGGAGAGCAGAAAACTAGACTAAGACGTGGTGAGGCACGTCCTGAGCTTCTCTCTCCAAGGGACCTAAGTTGTTCGAGCTGTTCCTACGGGTCAGTGGCAGGCGGCTACTGTCTCCACCAGAAAGGGCCAGTTTGCGGGGACGAGACTCAGGCTCAGCATGGGCCCTGGGCGTCCGTCTGAATTATGTCTCCCTCGAATCCCAAACCTTGGGAAGGGGCTGGGAGCGTCCTCACAGCCACCTGGCAGCCCGTGGCTTATTAGGTGATAGGACAGCTGTCACAGACACTCTTAACAAAATCATTGCGAATGAAGTTGAAGGCGGCCAAGTACTGCTAGAGCCATCGTACGGGGAAAACGTAACCAACTTTTTCCATGATGGGAAAGCTCATTCAGATTCTGCGATCTGCGTCCAATGTCACGGCCAAGGCCTTAGAGCTCTTGGCTGTCAGGCTGTCACCTTCAGGCAGCTCAGTTCGCACTTCACCTAGTCTAGGAGGGATACTGCAGGCAACAACCCAGGACTCTGTGCCCTTTGCCCGCCCCGCCCCTACTTTCATCCCTCACCCCATTTATTCTAGGCCTGGGCTGGGCCTGTCAAACCCAAGCCTCTTTCCAGCCCTTGGGACTTTTTGTCTGAACGAATGCTTCTCTTACACTTACAGATCTGTCCTCTCATCTGCGGCTCTTTATTTTTCTTGCCTTGTGTATTTTCTTTAATGAAAACCACCCTTAAGCCCCTGGGAAGCACCCCCTCCCCTTTCTTCCTGGCTAGGGTGAAGCCAGTGGTTCTGTCTTCATTCTCTCTTTGTATGACTCAGAGACTTTAAAAATCTTGCAGCCTGACTCCTGCCTTCAGAAATTCTGATTCAAGTGACCGGGGCTCCAGCTGGAGCTCTGTGTCCTTTCTTCCCGGCTGTCAAACGTCCCATACACCTCAGGTGAAAATATATATATATATACATGTGCGTATATATGTTAGCCAGTTTGTGGCCACAACTAAGGTGTCACCGTGGTCACACTCCTTCCGGAGGCTGCAGGGGCAGATTTGCTTCTAGACCTGCGTTCCTCTCCTTCCCTGACTCCTGGATCAGCCATCTGTTCGCAAGCCAGCTTCTTCCTTTTGTCTTCACGTCCTCTTCGTTGTTAGCCTCTGCAGTTGAATCTCTTCTGCCTTCCTCATATAAGGCCACTTGTGCTTACATTTAGGACCCACCTGAGTCTCCCTGTACAGGATGTCTAATCACACCTGCGGAGCTCCCTGTGCCACGTCAGGTCCCAGGGATGAGGGCCTGAATATCTTTGGGACCATCACACCCCAAGCAGCTACTGCTGGAGGCTGGAGCTCGGACTCCCACCAGCGTTAGCGTCAGTCCTTATCTGCAAAAGTAACGGGACCCCTTCCCCAGCAAGGGTCTTTCCCTTGAAACGGGAGGTCCCCTCTCCGGGGCCTGGGCATGGCCAAGGTGAACAGGAGGGCCGTGCACCCCTGCACCAGGGGTGGGGTGCCTGGACTTGCCGTCTGTGTTTCTGGTTGTTGGGACCTTAGCGGGGAAGGTACATGCTTTCCTCCCTGAGGTTCAGACCAACTGTCCACTGCCAGGCAAAACTCTAGCTCACAGAAAGGGCAGGAGTTCGGGTGAGCGAGGCAGGTGAGGCTGGCTTCCAAAGTAACATCATCACAGAGCTGGATAGGAGGCTGTGTACGGGTTCTGTTGTATCTAACAACCCTGAGGAGCGGTTTATTCTGCTCCTCATTCTACAGGGAGGAGACAGGTTAATGGAATGAGGTAACTTGTGGTCGGTGACCCAGCTAGTAAGTGGGTTTGCAGGAACCTTAGCTCCCTCCCCTGCTTCTCACACCATTAGTCACTGTGTCTCTGACTTGCGTTAGGGGGTTTGCAGCAGGGCACCCATGTTTCCCAGCTCACCACAGCATGCTGGAGTGCAGGGGGAGAACAGAGGCACAGCTGTTGTGCTCAGTAGCCTATGAGGTCTCCTGTCGGAAAAGCAACTGGAAGCAGAGCTCAGGGGCCAGCAGGCCCCGAATGCTCTATTGTGTATCCGCTGGGAGTAAGCTATGCAGAGCAGGGGCTCCCAAAGGATGCTGCTCCCTGAACCAGTAGCATCTGGGACCTGGTTAGAAATGCAGGTTTTCAAGCCCTCCCCACACGCACTGAATCGGAAACTCGGAGCCTGGGGCCCAGGGATCTATATTTTAGGAAGCTCTTGTGGATTCACGCTGAACAGCTCTCCGTGCTCAGTCCTTCTCAGCAAACCCTTTTGCCCAAGTCTGTACAGACTGAGACCAGACAGACCTCTCCAGGTGCTGCACAGATGAGGTTGCCTGAGCCTGCCTGAGGGCAGAGGGCCAAGAGTCCCGTGCACAATCCTGGCAGAGGGTGTCCTTCCTGGAGGAGACGTACTTCTTCCTGACCGTGATGTGCATTCCACGGGGTAAACCAGAGTGTGCCGGGCTCCTGGCTCCAGGTTCCTCCCCTCCCCTCCTCCCCCTCCGGAAGCCTTCTGACTTGGGAACATACCTCCAGACCTGGGTGCATGTGATTTCCATCATTAACACCTTGTAGTTGGAATCTCTGCCTTGTGAATCTCTTTGTTCTCACACGGTTCAGGGGAAGGAGGGGCAGGAAGCCCTGAGGAGTTCCCCTTCTAGCCCTTTCCTCTGCTCCAGGAGAACAAAGGCGGGGAGTGGGGCAGGCGCTTTGATCCCAGACAATGAGAGCTTCAGATTAAGTGTTTGGGGAGACCAGACAGTTTTGGCCGCAAAACAGATCCGTCACTGATTTTTTTACCTCTTCTTTTTTGAAAGACCTAATTCATGTCCTGGAAGCAAAAAAAAGGAAAATGTTTTGAAGGACAGCGTTTTCACAGCGCTGTGCATCTCAGGCATGACCTGAAACACCTGCGCGCCGTGTGCCCAGCTCTGGGCGGGATACCCCGGCCCCTGAGGGCCCTGATGGGACAGGAAATGCTGGATCAGGGAAGAACCCTGGGAAAATTTGCTCCTATGTTCAGTTGTTAGACGTAGGCAACTGTGAGTTTGAAAACAAACAGGACATAAACGTTTCTGTACTGCTCGCCTCCCCAGGGCCACACACTAAGTATGTTACATGTCAACCCAGTGAACCCCCGCCCTCAACCTCTGGGGCCTCCATTTCCTCCTGCGCTTTATGGCAAGTTAAATCGTATGGGCATTATTGTTGTCCCCATAATCTGTTTTCATTTTTTTAACTGTTAATGTTTCATAATTAAGAACATTTTGTTTTCAATGACTGTTGTTATACAGTAGTTACCCTTGCAGTTCTGGTGCGAAAAATGGAGGCACAGAGGGGCTGGCGCGTTGCCCGACTTCACATGGCTAACTGCACCGCAGTGTTCCCGGAAAACCTCCCAGATACTCCGTTCTTCTCGCTGACGCAGTCAAGAATTACAGATCGAGTCTATTTGCTTGCAGGAAAAATGTACCGGTGATCCTTTCTCATGAAGAGAATGGGCTAGCTAAGGTGGGGGTGAAGGCATAGGCATAGCAGCCAAAGAAGGGGGTGAAGGGCGGTTGGGGGTGGCAGGAGGGCAGATTTGCACAGAGAGCCAGTCCTCTGCTCTGAGGACTTACACAGCTGGCAGGATCGGGGAAGGTGAGGAGGTGACACGTTGACCGACAGGTCAAGGTGGTGTTCGATTTCCAGGACAGGGCGCGACTACCCAAAGGTATAAATGGGCTCCTTCCTTTAGACCCTGTGGTCCCTTCTGGCCTTGCAGGCCTTGGGAAGAAAGCTCAGCGTCAAAGGTTTTTCTTCCTCAGATAATGGAAAAGATGCAGAGAATTTCGAGGACTGCTGAGTCAGGGGGTGGGACTAAGTGACTAAGGGGCATGAGTCACTGGCCAAAGGGACGATTCACCTCTCCAGCTAGCAGAAGCAGGGCTGCGTGAGATTTCCTCACACTACTCAGAATGACATACCATTTAAAATGGCTGAATTGTTTATTTCTGGAGGTTCCCAAGCAAAATCATGGATAAGGGGCATGACTGTCCTGTGTGCTCCCCCTGGCTATTTGGTTGCTTGGGCAATTGTGATCCGGAAAATACGCCCTAGAAAGGCACCCCTGGGGGTGGGTCACAGAAGCTTGAACCCGTGGGCAGGAGGGGTCCCCACCCTAGGCCACCAGCAGTGGACCACTTCAGGTCTCCCTGCCTCAGGGTGGTGGAGAGAAAAGATCTCAGTTGACAGGCTGTTCAGTGCCGTGTGGTGTCATACACTTCGCACAGGATGAGGCAAAAGGTAAACTGTCCTAAGACAACTAAGACGGGCCTAGGTTCAGACGTGCTCTTGAATTCCAAAGGCCTGATGTGCTTGTGCTTCTTCCTTCCCCTGTTGCCAAATCAGCTCTGCTTATCGACTGCTGTCTTAATGAAACCTCCTGGTACCCGCGCAGGAAAAATACATTTATTAGAGATGACGGGGCGGATTCTCCTGTAGAAAGCGTTTGCTGTAAAACACGAACACATCCAGTCCTCAGATAGCCTTCCAAATATTTCCTTTGAAATCCGAAAATTACCAAAGAGCTGTGATAAGAAGATGAAAAACGGAATTAAAAAAGCAGGGATGAGGGCTTCCCCCACAATCCTGCCTGGGAGGGGCTTTGGGAATTTACAAGTCAACTGTAATTAGGAGATTAGATGGGGCAGGGCCTGGAGTTGGACAGTCCTAGCCCTGGATCCGCCCTAGAGGGGCTGGGACTTCTGCTTTCTCCTCTCCTCCCCCTCCCCCTACAGAGCAGCGCCACACAGAGAGTAGCAAAACAGGGCTGACTCTCATATAGTCAGCTATGAAATTTTTATGCCCCTTGGTATTGTGGTGTCTAAACCAAGTATCAAGGAGAACTTTGTGACCAGCGTATCTAGGAATCCATCCTCCCCTCCTCCACCAAAAACCTCTTTCAAGGTTATTCACCTCCCCTAATTCTGAATAAGGATACACAGAGCTTAACGCTGGAGCGGGGGGGGGGGGGGGGGGGGGGGGGGGGGGTCTGGAGTCCGCCCGAATTCAAGTACTGACTTTGCCACATTATAGCAGGGTGACCTTGGCAAGATACTTCACCTCCATCACTCAGTTGTCTTATTGTTCAAATGAGGATAAACAATGGTTCTCATCTCATAAAGCTGTTATTGTAAGGAGATAATTTACCTAATACATTTAAGCATATCTGACGACAGAGAGTAAATACTCAATGAATGCTAGCTATGAATACTATTACCCTCAAGACCCATCTATCTTGACAAGAGGGAAACAGAAAGGATGGAGAGTCCAATATTTTCCTCCGAGTTCTTCCTGAATAGTTGTACCTTCTAGGGACATACATAATCACCTTCTGAGACATAGTGAGAAAATATATTTTCTCTCTGCCCCTAGTTCCTGACACACAGCTCCTGAACCTGGTAATGGGATTTTAGTGGTAGGGTTGCTAGGAGCATCTTTTGTTCTAATATGTGGTTTTGATCTTGGTTCTTACCAAATTCTCTTAGAATTTTCTGGGTGATAGGAGTGTCTTTCATTCTAAGGAGATGACTCTTTCTGGGGGAGTTTTATGGGCCTGAGTCCTTAACTTTTGGAGTCTATGCTGATTTTGGGTGTTTAGAGTCCTGATTGAATTGGAGAATAGGTGAAGTCCAGGGAATGGGAGAATTGGGTGGTGTGGGGCAAATTGCCACACATTTAGTGTTGGAAAGTCAGCCTTGCTCGGAGAAATCACACTGGGAGACTGCTGTGGAATTAAACCATGAGTTTATCGGAGGGAAGGAAAAGGGGAACAGGGGAAGTAGGGGGCGGCAAGGGAAATGACTCTTAGAGAAGTCATCTTCAACCTGGCATCACTGGGCTGGGGATTTTATAGGGATATTCTCACAGATACCTGGATCAAAGGAGAGTTAGTTTTGTTACCCAAATTCCATTAGCAAGGGAGGGTCTTATCTGAGGGAGCCAGTTCTTTGCACTTTCCCAGGGATTTCCAGGGAAGATAACTTCATTAGTCATCCCTAAAAGTTTCCTTTCCAGTTCCGTGGTCACATCCCTGCCAGGTTAGATATGTGTAAACACTGACTGTTAGGGTTTTAACTAACGTCCAGGTATAATTCAAGTTCAAAGCTACGTGCTGTCTCCAGGTTGTCTGCCCTGTATCCTAACAGGCATCAGAGGTGTCGTCAGCAAAAGAAAATGTTTTTCCCTTTACCTTGTGAATTGTTAACAACATCCTCAAACATCTGGGCTTTTCTGAACTCCTGACCCTTGAGGTCACTTGGGTCTTTTCCCAAGGTAATCAGTGTGCCCCCAGGACAGCACAAGATTGCATATGCTTTCCTGCTGCACTTGTGAAAGATGAGGACAAGGGCTCTAACCCTGAGGGGCTCCAGTCACGGGTGAGCGGCCTTGTTTTCTAGGTAGGGCTGTTTCAGAGTTAAATTTCAGAAATCAGAACATGAGGGCCAACATAACAATACAGGTTTAACTCTAGAATTCAGGTCGCTTAACCTGAGAGCCAGGATAGTTCCCTAATTTCCGTCAAATTCCGTCTTCAGACCTGCCACCATGTAAATACCATCCCACCCTTTGAGAGGGAGAAGACTGGTGCTCAGGGAAACCCGAGTTGGTGGGAGGGCTGCGTTTAAGGAAGAGGTGCTGGTGGGATCATTTGCAGAGGAGGACGTGTGGAATCCGGGCTCACGCTGGATTCGTTCAGCCAGGCTTGCTTGATCTGTGCTTCCTCACCCCAGCAGGAAGATCCAAGGGCCCCTCTATCTGCTTAGCTTGGAGGTACCGTTTCTGCCTGTTCTTGAGTTTTCCTGGATATGGGTACAAGATTGAAGGCATTCCTGGGGAATGCAGACTGTGGGGGGTTGCGGCTCTTCTATGAGCCCCGGGGCCAAACATCCAGTGCTGGCTGGCCTGCCTGTGGCCCTCAACACAGTTTACTAGACTCACACCTTCCCCCTACTTAAGCTTTGTTTCTTTTATTGATTCTAGAGAGATGGTAAGGGGTGGGGTGGGGGCAGAAAGAGAGTGGGAGAAACAGTGATGTGAGAGAGAAATATCCATCTGCTGTCTACTGCACATGCCCTGACCAGCGACCGAACCAACAACCCTTTAATTCGCCGGACAATGCCCAGTCAACCGAACGTACCGGTCAGGCTCCCCTTACTTTTCGTGACCTGCGAATCATGCTCTCAAGCCTCTTCTTGGTTTAAGTCCTTTAAGACCTGGGACATGTTGGGAATCCGTGTTCGTGCCTGGTGCTCGTGCCAGGCACTTTCTAGGCTCAGTTTCCTGTTTTGGCTCTCTGTCTGCGTCCGTTGGTTCTGCCTTCACATGATCCACTACCTGGTTCTGTTGTCCTTCTGCCTTGTTCTCAGCTCTTTTCCGGGACATCAGCTCCAGTGGTCCTTATCTGCCCTGACCCCAGGCTGCCACTCTGACTTCTGTCTGGTGCAAGTCCCCCCACCCAGGACCCTCCATATTTTCCTCTCCTCACTGGCAGGTGATCCTGGTGCAAGCTACCAGGACATCCTCCTTTTGCTGGAACACATGAAGAATGGGACATATTTGTTTAATTTCTCATGCCAACTTCAGCTCCTTAGCCAGGTGAAATTCTGGAGTCCTGGGCAGTCCTGCCACTGACCAGCAGCCTCTTTCCTGGCTGCAGGGTATGGTGTGGTGGCCTCATCTCATACTCACCACCCTGTGGTCTGTGTGCTCTTTCCTCTCGACTTGCAGGCCACCAGCAGAAGATCTGCAACATCTTGGTACTTATTCTGGAAAATTAGAGCACAGGAGGGTGTCTCCAGAGGAAAAGAAAGGAGTATTTCTTGAGCATCTACTGTATACCAGGTTCTGAGATGCTTTCTTCTATAGGGCCTGTGTTAGTTTTCTTGATTCCTGAATTCCAGACAAGGCAAGCTTAATCATCTCTGTGTGTGCCTTGGGGAACCCAAAGTCTTCCTCTAGACTTTGGTGGTTTTCAAGGGATCTTGGTCTCATGGCAGAATAAAAGGATTCTTTTTTGGGGGGTTGGGTAAGAGGTGGGTAGGGAGCAAACACATCCAAAAGGCAGCTGGGATTGTAAAGACTTTTTTTTTTTTTAACACAAAATACATTTGTGATTCCAATTCTCATTAAAAAAAAAAAAAACCCCAAGGGCAAACATTGTTAATCCCACTTTACAGATGAAATAAAATAAAACTTGTGCATGTATTAGGAATTGTAACTACGTTGTCTTCTCTCACATAGCCAATAGCTGGCAAATTCATTATTCAAATTCAGACCTGTAAGACTCCAAACGCGTGTTCTTTCCCCTAATTTAAAATGGAGTTGGGTTTTCAGGTTCAAAGAGCAGTTTAAATGTGTGACTGGCATATGTTTTATAATGTCTTCTTTATGTCACTGCTACAGATGAAGTCGTTTCCTATGAGGTAGTTTTACTTTGTACAAGGCAACTAGGATTTCCACCTATTGAGTCTAAATTTTGACCCAGAAAGTTTTACATTGCAGGAGTGATGGGACAATGAACTAATCAGCACATTAAGGCGTTTTTGCAAACCTGGAATGAATCAGACCCCAGCATAAGGGTACAGCTCCTTCAAAGAGATGGTCTGGTGTCTTCATTAAAATTTGCTGGATTCCAGAATTTATTAGGAGTCTACTTGAAATTCTGTACTGTCCCAATTTTATCTTCAGAATTGAATTAATTAGCCCCCAAATCATTTGCATATGTAATTTGTTTTTCCTTCAGATGCACTGTGATAACAAGCTATTCTTTTACATCATTAAGATGGAAACATATTATATTTTCATGCAAAGCAGAATCTGTTATTTTTGAAGTGTGTAATCCCCTTGTTTTTAAGATATTCAAGAAATAAGTGTATGTCAGACTGTGAGTGCCCTGGGCCTCTGGAGTTAAACTTGTAGCTCATGTAGTTTTGGGGGTTTTTTTTCTGCGTGTAGCACAAGCAAATTGATGCAGGTGAAGACATTGCAAGAGTTACAGCTTCATTAAAATACCCACCGAAGGCCAGTTCCTAATTTGAAATGGTCCTGGGCATAAGATTTGAAGGAAGAAGAGGTGGAAATTGTGACTGGTCTTGGCCTTTATGGTGCCATTGGAAACGGACATTTTATAGTTGATTTTTGTCTTTCAACCTTGGAGGTTTGAGAACTGGTAGCCATGTTTAAAAATGTGTCCACCTTGATTAACCTCCTTGTCTATAAAGTTACAGTCCATGAAACTGCCTCCTCTGACACTTTTTATTAGAGGAGATTATCATGAAAATACATTTTAAAGATGTTATCGATTTTAAAATGACAAAGAAGTTATCTAATTGCAAAACATATATTTCTGTCATTTGATAAATAAAGGGGAATCTGATTTTTATTGACTATTCCTGGGAAACTAGTGAATTTCTTACCTCAATTTACAGAGACACACACCACTGATTTTTATTTTAAACACTGGAAACACCCTCAGGAAGTATTTTATAAAAAGATACTCTTGCACTGGTCAATTGTCTTTTCTTATACAGCTCTGGCTCAGTTCTACTTTTTCTCCTCCATGTCAATATACCAAAAAAGTCCAAACAGGCCCATTTATACTTTTCTGCTTTTTCAAGTTCATAATGTTCAGGAAGCTCAAACATGTGTTGATAGGAACTGGATGGTATTTGAAGAACAACGTGTGTTGGAAATCTGTCTCTTGCACCCCCTGGGGATGTTACCACCATGAGCAGCTGAACTTACCCTGAGGTGCTCTGAACCTCAGTTTCCCCTCCAGTATAGTGCCGGTAGTGATGAAAACCTCTTGGGGATGTAACAAATAAAGCTGCCACTGAAAGCATCTATAAATGGTGATTTTTACACTTAACTTGGAGAGGATCGTCATAAGGATATCAGCTAACTTGTGTGTGTGTGTGTATTTTAAGAAATTTTATGTGAAAAGGCAGTTGTCCTTATCCTGGCTGTCCCCTGGGGGTGGGCAGAGGTGGGCAAGTAGAATTGGGATTGATTGGTATAAGTTACAGAGAAATCATCTTACTTGAGCTGCCTGGTGCTGAAGGAGCTTCATTCCCTGTCACTAGAGGTGACCAAACTGGGCCTTTGTCCCCAGGGTGGTAGAGAGGTGTCAGGATCAGATGGAAGTTCAGACCAGATGACCCCTAATTCCCTTCTTTGCCTGCTGTTCTGAAATTCCCTGATTACTCAGACCCTCTAATTGGGTAAGGGTCGAATCACAAATCAGATCCCCGAGGTTACATGGGTCACTCTCCTGAGGCCTTGTAGACTTGCCTCCATGGTTAGACCTTGATATCCCTTGGGTCTCCTCCCATTTCTGACTAATCCTCAGTCTCCGCTCCAGGGTACCCACATCCTGCAGTTTCTCTCCGTAGGTCACTTCCCCACAAGCCCTTGCTCCTCACCCCCCGCCCCCCACCTGCCACACCCTCTTTGCTCTCACTTGCAGCTTTCTAACTCCCACCAGGACCAGGAATATCTATCTGCCTTGGGTCGGCTTCCATTCCTTCACCTTCACTCCACCTTTAAGAAAAGCTAACCCTGAGAAAAAGAAAACACTACCTTTGGGACCAACCCGGAAAGCTTCCTCTTTATTGGATGGCTTCATGTAAGAAGTGGCACATGGGAATGAGAGTGGGCTCTGAATGCAGACCCAGATTCAAATCCTCTCTCTACCACTTGCTAACTGTAAAACCCTGGGTAAGTCCCTTTTCCTCACAGCACAGAATCATCTACCTTTTCTAGAGGTGGGCAGCTTGGAAGAACTTGGTGTAAATCCCAAGCCAGATCATAGATAGTCAGTGAATAGCCACTCCTAACATGACCCCTTTTGCTTGCCTGGCTTTGTGAATGGTTTATGGTCTTCAAAATCATTTTTCTTCTCTTCTCATTTCCTTCAGAAGCTTTTGAGACACTTTTATAACCAGTGACATAAAAAATGTATATCAAATTCTACCTCTTCCAGGAAGCCTTCTCTAATAAAGGAAGTTATCAAGGATATTAATATCCATAATAAATGATATTGAACTAATATTCCTTCTGGTTTCCTTTCTGTGAAACAGAAAAGGGAACCCACTGTGGGAAGGTAAGGAAGACCCCAAGTCCCTGCTTCAACCCTCTGTCTTCCAAGTCGACCTTTCTTTGCAGCTGCCTGAACTTTGCTGTAGGAAGCCTTTCTACAGCAAAGTTTGTTTGCCTTGTAAGGAGGTGGGTGGGGACCTTTTTGAATTCGAACCCACTGAGGGGCCACAGGAATTGGTGTGTCCTCCTTACGGTGGACATCCTGAACAGGCCTGGTAGTGACAGGGAAGAAAAACAGAGCACGTGGAGTCAGACAGAGCCCCGTCTTTACGATGCATAATCACGTACTACCTGTGACCAGGGCAACTGGTGTACACTTAGGGGTTAGCAAACTTTTCCCGTAAAGGGCCAGATAGTAAATATGTTAGCTTTGGGGAGCGCTGTGGCCTTGGTTGCAAACACCCAACTCTGCCGCTGAAAGCAGCTCTCAAGGACAGAGACAGGTGAATGAGTGCATGTGGTGAGTTCCAAGAAAACTTGATTCACAAAACAGAAGGTGGCTCAATTCAAACCACAGGCAGCTGCTGCTGTTTGCAACTGGTGACCCAGTTGGCCGGGCCTCAGCGTCCTCATCACTCGTCTTCAGCGTAGGTGAGGGAGGTTCATGAAGCTCAACAGGGGTAACAGGGTAAAACATCGGAGCGCACAGCCCAACTTGGGCAAGAGTTCAGACCGTAACTTTTGCCCATTCCTTCTGTTTCCCAAGGGTTCCTGTCCACTGAGGAGCTAGGAAGAAATGCACACACAGATCCTTCCCTGCCCTGTGACTTTGACTTTTATGAAATTACCCATAAAAAAGAAAAAAAAGCAAGAGAGCCTGCCAGAGAGAGAAACTGTATGCGTGTCCTTTTTCTCTGCAAAGTCTGACCACAAGAAGCCCTAAATCAATCAGGTGACAAAGTGGATATGAAAAATGGAGTTGGTTTGGTCCCTAGAATGCAGGAAACCTGTGCTATTAAGATCAGGAGCAGGAAAAGGAGGGGAAAGAAGGAAATGTTTTCTACAGATTATATGCATTGGCTATTCTGTGACTCCCACATCATTCATCACAGGAAAACGTGGAGTGCAGTAATCCCCCCGTTCAGTAGCCGTTCTGATCAAGAACAAAACCATTAGCATAAATGCAGATAAATACAAGGCAAATAATGATATTCCCAATTGCTTCTGTGTCAGCCAGCTCAGCCCATCAATCTTGCCTGACTGGTTAAGAAGGAACTGAGGGAATTTATAACCTGGGAAGATTTCTTGCTAAAGCATTTCTGCCTCACAGGGTGGGTGGGTGGGAGGATGAATTATCTAGAAAGTTCCAGGGAAACCAAGTGAACATGCTACCTCTTTGAGTTCCATCTCAGGTGCATTCTGGGTCCCTGCTGCCCCTCGGGGGCTGGGGCTGGGCTCCTCCAATGTTCAGGGGAAGCTTATGGCTGTTTCTGGAATTTGTGGGGCCCCATCTTGGAATGCCTTGGAGGAGCGCATGTCCCAGGGACCTAGTGCGGCACCCATCCTGCCTGTTTCGGGTGAGTGGAGAGGACTGGACAGGGTTTCTCCCTTCCTGGCTCCGATGTCGATGCTTATTTACGGTGCATGGACCAGTCTGGTTCCAGAATTTTTTAGCTTCCGGCCCTGCTCACCTTTTCTATATTTACTTGATTGACTTCACCTTCTCATGTGCTTTCAAATAGCATTGCCCCTGGTCTTTTTCCCCAAACATCCTCCCCTCGTTTTAGTCACTTTGCCCGGTTGTCTCATTGACTTTCCTGGTGACCTATACCATCTACATCCCAATGACACCCACATCTTGACCTCCTGCCCAGCCTTCTCCTATAAAGCACAGAGTTTTATATTTAACTCCAGGTTGCCCATCAACAAATGGCATGCAACATACCTGCTGCGGCTCCTAACCCTGCCTTGTTCCTACTGAGTTATTGTAAGTGACTGACACTCCACTCAGTGGCCCAGATCAGAAACTGGGCCAGGCTGGGCGCTTCCTGTTTTCCTATCCCTGATGTCTCATCACTAGGCAGGAAGAGCTTCCTAAAACTCACGTGCCTGGTCACACTCCCAGTGAGGGGCTTGCTGTCTTTGACCTGAGGAATGCCTCATGTTGGCCTCCTTGCCTCTATTCTCCCCCTTCCTTCCTCCCTGTTTACCAGTCAGTAATTTGGGGTCCTCTGTGCACTATGATGGCATAACATCAGGAGCGTGTGACCTTGATTCAGATGTGCAAAGTCTGCAGGAGCTGCTGCGGTGACAGAACTGGAACAGGGCTACATGGTTTACAGTGACACAGCCACTCAGGCTTGGGGGAGAGGGAGGTCTCAATTAAAAGAACAACCTTCCTATTTTTAGTGTCTATGCATCTGGCTAGATGATTAGCAAGCTCAAACCAACTCTCCTAAAAATCCCTTCAAGGAAAAGGCTGTTGTCCCTCATTTTATGAGTGAGGAAAAACACCCTTGCAATTTGTTAGTTTGGATGATCTCTTAGTTAGATGGTGACAAATGTAAGATTCAAATCTAAAGCTTCCTGCATATAAAAATCCCACCCTCGGCCCTCCACTGCCTACTTCTCTGCAGAGGAGACAGCAGGCCTAGTCCGGTAGACGTGTGGTGAGAAACATGGTGAGGCTAGGTGCAGACAGAATGCCCTTCCCAAGAATATAGGCACAAGAAGATCAGAGACTTTGGAACCTATTTTATTCACTGATCTACTCCTAGAACCCACAATATTCTCTGCCAAGGGAGCTGCTCAATCGATCTTTATCAAGTAAATGAATTAAATCACAAAGTCCTACAAACTTGGTCTTGGGAGCTAGAGTATGCTAAAGAGGGTCATCTTACAACCATGTCTGTCTGCCTGGATTCTGACAGCTGTGTGGACAGGACTTACTCTCATGGGCTTTTGTTGCCATGGAGATGAGGGCAGCAGGCGCTATACTCACTGATCTTTGTTGAATGAATCCTGGGCCACTAGTCCCTTGCCTTTTTCTGCCTCACTGGCCACGGCGTAGTGATGTTTTTCATGCTCTGTACATAACCTACCCTCCCAGGAGCCCTTTAGAATCTGCCCTGGGACCTGGAAGCAGTGACCGGCCCTCTGGTCTATCATGGAATCCTGGGAGGTGTCTACAAATCCAACAAAGAAGTGATACATCTTCCTCTTCTTGCTACCCCTGCAGACCTTCTGCTCCATCTGCCTCATGAATTATTTCTCTTTCGGTTGCAGAATAGCAACAGCAATATTCAGGGCAACGTACTTTTAAATATCCCTCCACCTCTGCCTCTTTGCCTTGGAAACAATCTCACTTTGCATATCTCGCTATCTCTTGGTGTCAATGCTAAGATGTAGCGTAGGAGAAAGATGAAGACTTCCAAGGCTCAGGAAATCCTGGTTTGATCCTGGTTCTACTTCTTATCATCTGTGCGAATTTTAAAAGACCACTTACTTTAGCTGATCCTTACTTAGTTCCTTTATCTGTAAAATTGGGCTAATCACCCTTAATTAGCCTTCTGCTATTTGACAAACTGGTGTGTGCGCTTAATAGAGAGACTGTAGGTGGCCTCTGCACATTAGTTCCCCTTCCCTGGGTTCCCCCCACCCCCTTCACACCAACACATATCCACCCTGGGTTAAAGGAACTGGCCACCAGCAGTGAATTTCAAACCACTGCTCGGGCTGACTGCACTGGTCTGTCAGTCACCTCACCTGTCTGAGTGTGGCCCCAGCCAGGCTGCAAGGTATTCTGGCCTTTGACCAGTGACATTTGGATCTGTCTGTCTGAATGCCAGTCTTGTCACAAGGGCTGGGCTCCCAGGTGCCGATCACAGCCCACGGTGGTTGTGACATGCGCCTGCAGAGTTCCTCCCGACAGGAGGGGATGGAGCGCGGTGACCCAACATCAGCTGTCTGGCTGAATGCTCCTCTTCCTTCTCCTGCCTGTCTTTCTCCTGCTCATCACTTAAGATGTGTCTCAGGTTGCATGCTCTTCCTACTCACCCTGCCTCCTCAAGGTGACTCGGAATGTCAGCACTGGCCTTAACTTCCCTCTCAGCCACACGTTCACTTCTGCCATCGGTTCATCCTTTCATTCCTGGTTTTCTCTCCCCCCACCCCATAAGCAGTTGCTGAGCATCTACCATGTGCCTCACTCCTGGAGATTTTTAGGTACAGTCCTCCATAAACGTGTTGCCTTTCCATTCCAGAAAGAGGTGAGAACACAAACAGTGTGTTCAGAGGTTTATTCATATTGTGACCATAATGTGTACCCCTCTGGCTGGGCAGTTATCGCTGCAGACTTAGGGCTGGGTGGGGGCCGGGGGCCGGGGAGAGGTGAGGTTGGCTGCTGCTATGTATTTGTCCAGACCTGCCACCTAGTTTTGTTTCCAGATTTCTAACCATCCCAGCATCCTTCCCGCCTCTGCTGCAAACCAGATATTCATGCTTCTGTGACATTCTTGCGCCTTCTGTAGCCGGGATCAGTCAGTGCTCTGCCAACTCTTGCTCCAGGCTTTTGGGGCTCAGCTCTTCAAGTCAGAGCTGCTTTGTGGCCACCCTGAGAGGGTCCAGTCCCTCAGGATGGCACCTGGAGGTCTTCTCTCGCTTCAGGGTCACAGCCTTCTCCAGTGACTTCTTCAACCTTGGCTGAAGTGATGCTTTTCTAGATAGAATTCAACAGCATCACATTGCAGCTGGAATGTGTCGCATACTGTACACCCGATACTCACCTCTGAGGGACTTGCCTCCTTGCTGGGTAAGAAAGAAATAGTCAACCTTTCAACTCTCCTCTGTGCCTGGTAGCTATGATTCCCAATGCAGAATGCTCCAGGGGCTTTCTCTGCATCCTTCTCATGAGGTACCAGCAGCCTTTTGCCAGAGGGATTCCTGCAGCCCTCCTTGAACGCCTCAGGATTCCCAAGATGTTCAGGTCCCTCCCTTTGTGGCCTGCTTTTCTTTCCACTCTGGGGCAACTTTTCTTCATCGTAATCAACATCTCGTCTTAATTGCTTTTGTTTATGGTTCAATAAGTGCCTCGTTTTGGCAACACCAGCTCGCAGCAATATCTTAAATTACCCAAGCCTTCCCACTTTCATTTATGTACCCTGGCTGGTGTCTGATGAGCACTTAGATTTTTAACCATTTATTTCCTCCGCCTGACAGGGAATGAGGAACATAAACCTGGTGGGAACAGTAAAGAGAGGGGAACGCCGGAGACGAGGGAACCATAAAAGTGGTGCACAGTGTACGAGGCCAATATAAAAGCAATGAGTTTTTAATATACGGCATGTGTAATACATTCGTGCTCCTAATACAGTCAGTGGCTGTTGAATCCGTTATTTCTCAGTTTTCCACCTCAGCTCAGACAAAAACAAACCTGCAGCTATTCCGAAGAAGAAAAAATGATATTCTAGTAACTGCAAAGGCAGCAGCTGTCAGAAAATTGTTGATTAGGTGCCTGTTTAGCCGTCCACCCTCTCAGGACCTGGGGGGAACGTTGGGGACAGTGCCTGCCATGAACGTGATCTAAGACAAAAGCGGAATCTTTGCCCTTGATTGGGGCAATTATCTTGCTCTTCACTCATCTTCGTTCTTTTAATATTCCGGTTGTCATTCAGTAGGCAGCAGTGAGATGGAGGAGAATCAATGGGGTGGGGGTGGGGGTTTGCTTTTCAGTGACATTGCCATTTATTAACGTGTGAACCTGTTCACGTTATTTAACCTCTCTGAACCTGTCTCCGGCGCTCCACTCCTCTGCGCTTTGGTTTCCTTATTAGTTTAATGAGGGAGCTGTTCCCAGACCTGACTGATCATCAGAGTAATTGATCTTAAATGGATTTTTATTTGTAGCATACCATGGCTAATGGGGAAAAACAAAGACCTTTCAAGTATCATCATGCGATTGCCATTTTTAATTGGAGGGGAACACTCACTTTCTATTGATGCGTACCAATGTTATCATAAATCTAGTGGCTTTAAACAGCATGCCTTTGCTACTATTATATCAGTTTCAGGGGGGTCAGGAGTTTGTACACAGCTTAGCTGAGTCTCCTGCTTCATGGTCTCCCAAGGCAACAAGGGTTAGATAGAGCAGTGGTCTCATCTGAGGCTCGACTGGGGAAGGCTTTGTTTGCAAGCTCCAGAAGTTGTCGCAGAATTCAGCTCCTTTACCTGTTGGACTGAGGATCTCGGTTTCTTGCTGGGTGAGAGGCCACCATCAATTCTTTGATAATTCTTGGCTAGAGATTTGCCTCCGTGCCACATGGGCTTCCCCACTGTGACTTCAAGCCAATAAGGGAGGGAATCTATGAGATGGGCATTATAGTCTTATACTGTGTGATCATGGAGATCACACAGGGTCGTGTCACCTTTGCTGTGTTCTGTTGGTTGGAAGCAAGTCACAGACCCCACACACACTGAGAGGAGGGTGTTACACAGGTGTGACCACCAGAAAGAGGAGTCATAGCCCACTTTTGAGTCCTCCCACCGTAAAGAATAACTCATGATAATTTTTGAAAAGCTAAAGATCAGGAAAGCTGTAAAATGTCATGGTTGTTACGAACACTTCTATCTAAAATTTTTGTTAGTTGTATTAATCTGCTAATGCTGCCATAAGAAATGACTATACAGCAGGTGGCGTGAAGCTACAGAAATGTATCCTTTTATAGTTCTGGAGGCCGGACTGGGGAAGGAGTAGAAGATCAAGGTGTTGGTTTGCAGCTGTATCTCTCCAATCTTTACCTCCTGGTCACCTGGCTCCTCTCCTGTCTGTCCTTGTGTTTTCTTTCACCCTTCTCCGTAGGGCACCAGTCCTTGAACTTAAGGCCTACTTATATCCAGTGTGACCTCATCTTACTAATTACATCTGCAAAGGCTCTATTTCCAAATAAAGTCACATTCTGAGGTTCTGGGTGGACGTGACATTTCTGTGGGGGCACTTTTCATTCCACTTGAGTTCTTTATTCCCTCGTGACACTAAATAATTTCTTCAGACCACCATGAGGACATCTCTGCAATGGAACATGAGCACTGTCAGATGGAGCAGAAAGCACTACAGCCATGTAACTGGTAGAGATACTTACTCTCTCTGCCTCAAAGTCCTCATTTGTAACATAATCATCCTCATGATAACTATTTACCCCTCAGGTTGTTGGAGGATGAATGAAATAATATATAGCTTTTAGAATAGCACTTGGGGAGGTCAGCTCCCATTCCCTCCCCCTAACTTCACCTTCTTTCCCACCATCTTCTGGGATTTGCAAACTTGATGTTTGTCATTTGCTTTGTTATTTTATATCACATCTAGGTTAAAGGATTAATTATTCATTCTAATTGCAACTAATTATTAATATAACATCAATTAGAAATAAGCACAATATGCATAAAAATATACTTGTATAATTTAATTATGATTAATGAGACATTAAATAGCACATTAAAGTGAATTAAAGTAGTTTAATAATTAAATTATTTTAAGTTTTCTATTTATGCTCAAAATTATTGCTTAATCTATTTTATTTGTACAGTATCGGGTTACTTCCTTCTTGGAAGAAAATTTAACAGCACTCTTCCTCTTCCTGCTTCTCCTGTGTTGTCAGCTATACCTTTATATTTTATTTATTTCTTATTCATCCTCATTTAATTATTCTCATCCAGCATTTTGTATTTCAAGAGACTCATTTTCTGGTAGCCTTTGCATTGACCATCAACTATTCTTCAGTATTTTAATAGCATAATCATAATAATAATGGCATGTGCTATTTGCATGTTTACTGCAAGTCACTAATTCTCCATGCGCTGCAAACATTGATCTCGGCCAACGGGAGGAGGAGGTGGGGCCTGGTCGGTGACCTCAGAGCCCTTTCCAGAGCCAGCGTCTTGTGTGGCCTCTTCTTGTCCCGGTGGCGCACCCCAGCCACGTGGCCTGGCTGGGCTCAGGACAGGCTGCCAAGCGGTGCCTCTGAACTCACAGCACACAAAGGACAATGGGGAAAAAACACAAAAACTTTCTCCCTTGACTTATACCCAGCAAAGTCCTCAAAACTAGGCTGCATTTTAGTTGTTTTTCATAGTTATCTCATGCCTTTCTTGTACATGCTTTTGTTTTTTTCTTTTTTTTTATTGCACCTTCATTTTTTTTCTAACTGACAGAAAAACATCAGTGTCTTCATTTTCTTTTTAAGGGGTGGCAGCTTCTTCCTCAAACACGTGAAACAGAGGCTTTCTTCTTGAAGCTGTTACTTCCAGCACCTGTCCACTTCCTGTGTTCATTGGCACTGATTGCTTTTTGCCACGTACTTGTCATCCTGAGATTTCATTTATTCCCCTCGGGTTATGTTCCATTTTTCCTTGGATTTCCTTGCCTCCTTGTCTAATTGTCCTGGATTTCTTTTTCATTTGACTGAAGTATATTCTCAATGTTGTTGTTGTTTCGCAGAAACATCAGTGTCCTTTCTGTAGGTTGCCGGGGTGTGTAATTGAAATACATTTTCCTGCCAAGGGTGAAAACCTTGTGAATCTGATTACTGTCCCATGAAAGATAACACCTTGTTTCTTTTTAAGTGCTCGGGAGTTTTGCTTCATCTCTGCTGTTTGGTTGCTTACCAGGATAAAAGGTGACAGTGTTTGGTTCATTCTTCCTCAGGGACACTCCAGGTGACTGTCATTCTGAAAACCTGAGTTCTTCTATTTCTATGATTATTGCCTTGGGAAGCTTTATTTTTTAAAAGTCAGTTCCTGGCTTCCCCCCAGGACAAGGGAGGGGCCCAAAGAATTTGGATCCTAACAGAATTCTAAAAGGGCTTCATTAGTCAGTGGGGTCTGTGAACTACTCCCCCCAAGATCACCATCCGGCTTCAGCACTTTCAGGCAATAGAGTGGCCATGGCGGCCTTTTGTGATGTGGTCGCACCTGCTGGCTTCTTAACCTTTCCCAGCATGGTCCAGGTGGATGTGTGAAGCTGGGCCACCCCTGTCTAACTCACAGCATTCTTGCTAAGGTCATGTGATATCTTGCCTGGAAAACTAGCTTTGAAAATGCTCCTGGGACCTGGGCCTGAGGAAGTTGATTCACCCAGTCCGGCCGCGCTTTGGCCAGGTCTGTGCATCGGAGTGACCCCGCGCAGGCAGTGTTTGCCCCTGGGTCCCGTTTCCTCCGAACCTTTCCTTCCTATTCCCTGCTTCTGGGCCCCTGCAGGTAGATGTTTGCCCAAGATAGAGCTGTCTGTTTTCATTTGTCCCCTTGCCTTCTCTTCCCCCGGTTACATTTGTTGACTTGAGTGTCAAATCGGGCTTGGTGTTCCCAGTCTCCAAATAGCAGCGCCTCCTCGAACTGCTCTACAAATCATTATTATTAATAACAAGGATAATAATGATAATGCTAAGTGGCACTCAGGTAAAATCTTCCATTACAAAATGCTTTCAGAAATAGCACCTCTGGGCTGATGGTTTATGTAGGAAACATGGAAGCTGATTAAAAAAGATGACTGTTCTAGCCAGAATGTGTTTGCTTTTTGGGGCCGAATTCATTATTTTGATTGAAAGTTTCATAAGGAAGGTGTGTGCTGGAGAGGCCTGGGATTGTGGAAATAGCATGGAGCTGAGCTTGAAATAGTTCACTGAAAACCCAACCGTTTGTCCCACTGTAGGCATCCATCCGCCTGTGTCTAAGTGATTCCACTTTTCACAAATAAGCCAGATCTGGCTACTTTCCTGAAACACTGGAATCCTAAGGCAGCTCAGGTTGCCAGCATTCCTAGAGGATGGTGGCTTTGGGCAAGTGATTTAACATCCCAGTGCCCCCATTTTCTTGTCTGGAAAATGGAGGTTTTAAACGGATTTCACAAGGCTGCCCTCAGGACCCACCAGTTTCTAGCATGTAGGGGTTAGTCTTTCCAGAATGGAAGGCAGTGTTGTCATTATTATTGAAGTTGTTTTAATGTACAACAGGTACTACAATTAAGAACAATGGGGGAGGTAAAATTTTAATGCAAGTATATTTGCATAAACATGCACACAGATAGTATGTCTACAACTGGGTGGGTTTTCATATGGTAAACACAGCTAACAGCTTGCAACTGGAACCAAGAAGTCACAGTAGGGGTCCCCAGGTATCCTGGGCCACTCACTGCCACCTACCCCCACCAAGTGTAACCCATTTGATAACTTCTGGTTACACCTGGTTTTGAACCTGTAAGTGGAATGATGCACTAGACATTTTTTGTTTGTTTGTTTATTCAGTGGATGGAGGTTTCTTTGGACAACACGCTGTTGCCATGTGTTCCAATAGTACTTCTCGCTGTGGTCTCCTTGCAGCCTAGCCTCTACATACAGGAGCCCCTCATTTGTCCTCCCCATCCTCTAGACCGCTACCCCCAGCACCTGGCACATGCCCAGCACACAGTAGGTCCTGCATACATGCTGATTGAGTGAATGGTTGGGTTTCATTTTTTGAATGGGCAATTAAAAGTCATGTTCACTGGGCAAACTACTTCACTGTTTACTTTCCCGGTTTGCAAATCGAAGGACACAAACAGATATTTATTCATTTCTAATGCATCTCTACAGACCCTAAGGGTGTTCGCATCGGCAGCATATGTTAAGGAGGCCAGAGCCCAGGCCCTGCCCTTGCTTTGCATGTGAGTTCGTATGTGATCTAGGATGGCTTTCTCTGTGACAGGTTATGGTGGGTGTTTTCCCTTTGTTACCAGCTTTCATCCTCGTTCCTTGTGTGTGTAGTTCCAGGAGAAGACCAACCCTTAACCAATACACAAACAAATCAGCTCCTCTCCCTGGCTGGCAAGGAATTAAGTTGAGTAGTTGGCATTAGAACACCACAAGGGACGGTTTCATGGTATGAACCAATAGCAACATTAGTGGGGTTTTAATCAGTAGCCCCCTCATATTAAGGTGACATTCAACCACCTTATCAAACAAATACTCATTTGACACCTGGACTGAGCCCTGGGAGCACAGCGGTCTAAACAAGAACCTATTTCTATATTCTCATGGAAGTTACCGGTCTCCTGGGGGAAGCCAGACAAAACAGGAAAAAGGCAAGTAAACAAGCCAATGACTTCAAAGGGCTCCAGAATTCATTGATTTTTTTTTAAAGACACATTTCTTTTCACCTTTTAATATTGCTGAAAATGTGATGCCTTAAAATGGGAACGCGTGTTTAATATATTGCTTTCCCCCCTGAGAAGTTATTACACTGATGCTTTGACTTCCGATCGATGATGTCTCAGAATCAGGAAATATGGTGATAAGAAAAGCTCACATTTATTGAACACTAAGTACAAGCCAGGTGCTGAGCAGTGCGGGTGGCAGCATTGTCTCTGGTATTCCGGAAGGCAGCCTGGTGACGTGTGCCAGAGCCTCTCCACCCCACAGGCGAGGGGCATGAATCTCAGGAAGGTGCGGCACCTGGTTCAACGGTGACCCCCGGCAGGGCCAGTACTTGAACCCCGCCTGGCCTGGCCATTCTGCTACTCTGTCGACCCCATTTCCCGCATACCTTCTTGTGCTGGCTGGTGCTCAGCAAGCAATGCTGTCAGGATTTCCCCAGGTACCCCTGGTGTGGCTATGTGGTTTCCATAGAACTAGGGGAGGTGTGTCCTGAGGGTTAATTGACCTGTACCTGGCAAAACACAGCAAAGGCAACACCCACAGAGCCTGTTTCCCAGTGAACCTTGAGGCAAGGACTGGAGACACCCACCTTGGTCCGTAATCTTGAAGTATCACCACTTGCTCAGATGAACACATAGAAAAGAGGTGCCAAGAGCCCTCTGGGTTACCTGGAGACCATCCTTTTAGAAGGATGTTCTGGTAGCAAAGAGAAACCACGCCAACCCCGGAGGGGTTCAGTGACTTGCTCAGGATTCCCAGGGCCAGGTAGAGAATCACAAGTAGGTTCCTGATCTTCCGGTCTCCACTGGGTTCATCCCTCTCACCTGTATTTCCTTCTTTCTCCTTTGTCTTAACTCTTCCTCCTCTTCCTTCCTTTCCTTCCCCCACCTCCACTTCTTTCTTTCTCTTCCTCCCTTTATTCACCATCCTGTCTAAAGAAAGGTCTAGTAGATAGACCTATCTAAAGAAAGGTCTAGTAGATTGAAAAGGTATTAAATAACT
The DNA here is from genome assembly GCA_004026585.1 of Noctilio leporinus. NCBI lineage: Eukaryota > Metazoa > Chordata > Mammalia > Chiroptera > Noctilionidae > Noctilio > Noctilio leporinus. Next base: position 86,469 of record PVIW01000328.1, on the reverse strand, counting down.
TGGGTGGCGAAAACAGTGAAGAGCAGTAGCTAAAACAGAAAGTTCCAGAACTTGTGAAATTATGACGAATCCCTGAGAGTAGTTGGGGATTGATGTATGTGGCTCAATAGTTCATATGTTCAAAGCGGGTTTTAAAACGTGAGGCTTGTCATGAATATTTATAGATCCGAGGGATGAGAAATGTCCAGAAAAGAAGGCTGTGGAGCTGACTTAGAGAGTCGGAAAGCCCTCAGAAGGGGAAGGCAGCCGTTCAAGAGGTCAGCGTTGGCTGACAACGTGGCAGAGTCCAGTCGGAGCTCCGGGAGACTGTGTGTGCACCAGCGGCGGGCAGGCCTCGCAGGCAATTTCACCGAGTTCACGTCACGCAGGCTGGACTGATTCGGATTGCACTGAGCTGGTGAGTCAGGCAGCACCCAGCAATCCAGCGCATGAACCAGTAACCTATTTAGAAAACTGGGAGGATCGCAGACGGAAGGCCTTTGAGTCCAGCCAGCTAAGCAGTTGAAAGAAACGCAGGAGGAGGGAAGGTGCTTCTTTGGCATGTGTAAGCCCAGGGGGTCTGAGGTCCTAACCAGTCAGTTCACTCACTGTCCCAAGAGAAGACATGCTTGTGGCCCCAGATCTGTACTCTGTCGTTTAATGTCACTGGAGACGTCATCTCCCTTGGGTGTGCTGGCCATTTATATACATTTAGTTCAAATAAATCCTTTTAACCAGAAGATAGCATACTGTTGAGGAACTTTCTCACTGCTAAATGAATGTCTAAGAGCCTATCATTAGTTTATAAACATAGATACAGAAGGAGAAACTTATTTTAAGAAACTTTGGCATTCTGCACTTAAAAATATTACAAAATGATTAGTCACTTTATAAAAGGGTTTCTTCATATTCTTTTTTAAAAAAAATAGGATTTACCATGAGTATCTTTTTAAAACAACAAAAATACAACAAAACAAAGACAGAACTTTTCAACTTTATGTTTATAAAACTATATTCCGTATATAAATGGAGGCTACTCTGCCTAACATACACGTAATGAATTTTAATGAACTTGGCGCACTTTTAGCTAATTCATTCATTCATTCAGCAGCACAAGAGACATACGGGCAGATCCCATGAGGAAGAGTAAGAAATACAATAGCACCTTAGTCTTCAAGTAGAAGAAATTGCCACTTCTATTTTTTTTTTTTTTTTTTGGTAATCTTTACTACATTTCATGAAAACAAAGTGTTTGCTGCAGAAGATTTAGAAAATACAAAAAAGGAATAACAAGGAAGGCGGAACTATGCCTGTAATTTCCCTAATCAGAAACACTCGCCGTGGAAGTATGTCTCCATTTCTCTCCTGTCATTGTAGGCGGCACGTGTGTGCGTGGGGCCGCAGGGGTGGCTGAGAACCGGATGTGAAAGGAGGAGCCGGCAGCAGTGCTCTGAACAGAAGCAGGGCGCCGGTTTTGCAAGAGTTTGGGTTTTTTCATTTCGTGATGAGGAGCCTAGATGAATTAGAGGCAAGTGTTGGTGTAACTTGAATACTTGGAATTGTTTTCCTCGGCTGGAAGGGAATGTCAATGAGCAAACAGCAATGTTAGGGAAAGGCTATTGATCATTTGTCTCATTAGCCAGGCACTGTGCTGGGTGGGTACTTGACCTGCATTTCATTTAACCCCATCAGAAGTCTTTGGGCAGGAAATCCCACTCTTGCAGGTGATCTGGCTAGTAATGCTTAAGGAAAATAAATCAATATGCAGGAGGTCACCCTAGATAGCTCAGTAGCAAATAATGGAATTAGGACTTGAACCCGAAGCATCTGAAACAGAGTCCTGTAGAACAAATACCATGAAATGTAGCAGCTTAAAGCAGACCCTGTTTCATGAGAGCCAGGGGTCCAGGCAGGGCTCAGCTGGGCGTCTCTTCTGCGTGCGTGCCCAGTGATATTCAGAGGGTGACCCGGTTTGTTTGGGGGCAGGGGTCCAAAATGACTTAATTCACTTGCTTGGGATGGCTGGGAGGTGGGCTTAGCTGGGACTAATGACTGTAGCACCTTCATGTAGCCTCTCCAGGGTGGTCACTAACTCAGGGTGGGCACACTGCTTACCTGGCAGCTCAGGGCTCCCAGAGACAACTGCGAGTGGAAGGAACCAGTCACTTCAAGCTCGGAAAGTGGCACAGACCACTTCTGACATTCACCTATTAACCAAATAGCCACAGAATCCACTCAGAATCCACTCCTGCTCAAATAATCTGTGGTCATATTTAATGGACCCCCTGTCCCAATGCGTCATCGCCAAGGAGACATTAAGGGAATATCTTTGAATTCATTGACTGTTTAACTGATGTACTGATTGATTAACCCGTCCATCCAATGCTTATTAAACACCTGTCATGTGTCAGACAGTAGGGTATAACGGCAAAATCAGGTTCTCATGCTCTAACAGGAGGGGCAGTAGTAACTGGGTGACAGATGGAGATCATGGGAAGGGCATAGAAAGGACCTGAGCAAGCTAATGAAGGAGAGGCCTACTGGGGAGGTGATCAGCTTCATCAGGAATGCCCGACTGGGGAAGTGATGTGTCACCTACCAGCTGGGAGGGGAATGGGGATGTGGGGGTGGCGGGGACACACCTTCTAGGAAGGAAAATAGCAAGTCTCGAGCCCAAAGTGAGAAAGGACTTCATTAATCCCTGGAACAAAGAAGAGGCCCGTGTGCTAGATGGGGGTGGTGGGAAAGGTGGGGTGTGGTCCCAGTAAACAGCAGTGGAGAGCAGCCAGGCCTCATAGTCCACAGCAGTTCCATTTCATCCTCATGACAAGCATAACCCACTGGGTTTGGGGCAGGGGTGTGGTAGGATTTAAATGTTTACCTCTCCAATGCATTAGCGCCTAAATGCTGTGTGACGTTGAGCTGGAAATGACCCTCTCTGGGGCTGTCGTCACCCTTGTAATGAAGGGTTTGGAGTGAATTGCAGTGATATTTTCAGCTTTAGTATTCTGACTCTACACGGCCCTTGTTTATATTTTCACCTGGGGTTGGTCCCTTGGTTGTTAGCCGCTGCAGCCCTGCCTTCACGCATGTCCTTTCCTGCACCCCAGTGTCACCACCAGCCCGACCAAGACCTTTTGTCCACAAGGAGACTTGTGCTGCTGGGCGGAAGAGACAGAAAGTAGAAATAATGGACCCAGCACATTCCAAGGGCTCTTAACTTGATTTAAACTTTTGACCTGCAGTGCGTCCCAGCTGTTTTGAAGCAACACATCCCATCTTGATTAGACTCGCCCCCAAAGGGATCCAAACAGAGGGGATGGTTTTGGGGAACCTTTGCCCTGCCGGGCCCTCTCTGGGGCTGAGTTGGTGGCTCCTGTCTGAAGGCGGTGAATGCCCTCCAGCCTTCACTTAGCAAGGTCCCACAGAAAGGGGCCGCACGGCTCTTTCCCTCGCTCTCTGCAGACAGAAGCTGCCCTTTTAACCAGCGGTTTTTACAACGTGGAGAAAGAGGTGGGAGCAGGGGACCAGCCAGTGTCCCTGCCCCCCCTCAAAATAACAGACCCCAGGTGGTAGGCGTTAACTGGGAAAGCACAGGGCTCTGATTCCAAAGGACACATGGAACGAAAATGAAAACCAACTGGAATTGAGTTGGGCAGAGGCAACAGAAGAAAATTCAGCTGCAAGGGATTTTTTTTTTTTTTTTTTTTTCTTTTTTCTTTTTGTACCAAATGCTAATCATGGGGTGAACTCAGAAGGAATGTGCTTTCTCCAGATGAATTTCCTAACATGGTAGAAAATGGACAGAATTCAGGAAGCAGCCCTGCCCGTTGCCAGGGGTGGGATGCCTACGTGGCTGGCTGTGGAGGTGACCTTTCCATCCCTCAGCAGGGCTGGGGGCCAGGTCTCCATGGCTCACAGGAGCCGGGGCGATGGCTGAAAGCCCCCCGTGTTTCCCATGACCCTCTAAGACCCAGAGATTCAGACCCTCAGGTCCTGCTTTTGTTTTCTCTGAAAATAAGCTTTCAGGTGATTTTTTTTTTTTTGGTACAACATGAGAAAATGTCCGGGAACTCACATTTTCGTTTCACAAGTTTCCTCGCATCTGTTCAACTAAAGCACGTCAACATATTTATGTAAATTTGTGCAAATTAACAAAGATGTTCTGTTATGCCATGGACTCGATTTATTCGACTGCCCTAGACGTGTACCAAGTTACGACCCTGCCCCTGGCCCTGTAATCATCAGGAGGCAGCACGTGGGCAAAGTACCCCCAAACCAAACCTCCCATTGGAACGCATCGCCTTCTCTGCTGGGGGACAGTGAAAGGGGCTGGGTCACCTGGGTCACTTGGCTTCTCCTACTGACATGGCTCCCAGGGGCGTTCTCCCCAGGTCGGCCAGCCTTCTCATCTTGTCTGCCGCAAACTTCTCTCCGGGTCCAGCGCAGCCTCTGTGAGCTCCTGGCTGTTCCCCACGTGGGCTGGGCCCCTTCCTGCCTTCCTTTCTTTGCATCCTCGGTTCCTTTGGCTGGAAGGCTTTCCCGTGCACCCTCCACTCCCTCACCCCACCCACGTTTCAGAGGGTGCGGTCCCTGGAAAGCCTTCCCTGCAGGTCCAGTTAGAATTATTTCCGTCTGTGCTGTTCTCACTTACAACACAGGGAGGGGCAGAAGTCAGTTTACTGTTGTATGTGAAACACAGTGTGTCCTTGTATTATTATTTACTAATTGTTGTACTATTTTCCAGATGAACAACTGTAAGCCTACTTTTGCCACACCCTGTATAATATTAAGTCATTTATAAGAGGACTTCATTTTTATAGACATGTTTTCCCCACCAAACTGTGAGCCTTTTGAGGGCACAGGGTCTGACTGGTTCATCTCCATTCCTTCCAAACCTTAACCCAATGCCTGTACGAAGTAATTGCCCAATAAATAATTTTGACTGAATGGGAGCACTTCATACACAAGCACAAAATTCTATACAATGATCATGTTTACAGCCATGGACTGTGTGGCTCAGTGGGTTGCAGTGTCATTCCTTTAACCGAAACATTGTGGGTTCGATTCCTGGTCCAGGTGCGTATAATCCCAGTCTGGGCTTGTATATGAGAGGCAACCGGTCAGTGCTTCTTTCTTGCATTGGTGTTTCTCTCTCCCCCTACCTCTCTCTTTTAAAGCAATGTAAGAAATGTCCTCAGGTGAGGATAAAAATATTTAAAGAAAGATCAGGTTTATAAATAATAGCACTTCCTAATGAATTATCCAGGCATGTATTGACTACCTGCATCCAGGCATCGCGTGATGCCTTTGGGTGTCAGAGCACAGAGTGAGTGGACCTTTTCCGTTACCATAACACAGACACCGGTGTGGTCGTAACTGAGACACACCAGTTCCTCACTTGCCCCTGACATTTTTCTCAGCTGCTTCCGGACTCCCGCGTATGCCCAGGAGCCACCGCAGGGAAAGAACTCAGCCCCAGGGACCAGGAGACCAGCACTTCAGCATGTCCTTACAGTGGCCCGGGCTCCATACCTCAGTATCTTGTTTTGTTTTGTTTTTATTCAATATTTCATGTTGTTCCAGAAAGGATCAAAAGAGGTGAATCTTACTGTATCCTGGACATGGTTGTTATAAGTTCTGTTTTACAAATGAAGAAATTGAGGTGCAGAGAAGCGATCATTGGCCCAGGCTCATTCATCTACTTACTGTGTATCTAGACATCACCAGAAACTCAGCCAGGACTCTTCTGTGAAGTCTGTACATAGTCCATCAGACGCTGACTATCCCGTGTTCCTTTCTGTCTCTCCTGCCTCAGGCAGAGTACCTGGCATCTCCCTATATCTGTATATTCAATTGACCAGACATGTGTTGTCATTACTGAAATGTCATTAGCAGGCTCAACTGTAGTTTTTACAATGTTGTGCCTTTCTGTCATCCTGCCCTCTGGGACTGGCCAATGCATCCAAAGCTGCCCCAGGGGCTCATTTGTAAACCAGATTCTATCTGCAGAGGGGGGTCCAGAGGACATAGAGTGTCACATCAAACATGGGTCGTCCTAGGAAAAGCTGGAGCAAGAACTGTCACTTGAGGCTGTGGGTGCATCACTAACCATCAGGAGGGAAGCCAAGGGTTCACCAATGTGTGTAGGACTTTGGGGACATCACACCAGTGACCCACATCACTATTCTATCTATTGTATTCATGCGGTTGGGGGGCGGGGAAGGGTGTTTCTATTGTTGTTGTTTATTTGGTTTTTTGGTTTTGTTTTATTTATTTTTTTCTTTTCACTGTGATGTGGCCCATCTTGGCAACTCATTCATTTGTGGCAATTCACACAAATTATTTCTGTGGGTAATTTTGATAGAAAATGCGATGAGTTGGCCGGAGGCACTTCAGTAGGGAAATTAAAATGAAAAGGAGTCATTTTAAGAGAGGAGAAAATAAGATGACAGTTTTGATCATTTCAGGCCCAGGGTGTTAGACAGAGATGACATTTCAGCGTTCCAATTCATGTCCTCACTTTAATTCTTTATTTACATTGATTGCTGTCGCATCTGGAAGGAGGACTCCTGGCCCATCCTGGAGCACACATGGGCTGGAGGGCACTTCACCTCCCGGTGTGGCTCCGGCCTGGCCCAGACCGGCTGGGTGGCAAAGATCCAGCCAAATGAAGGACGTTCTCATTGGACTTGGGGCAAATGCCAACTGTTTTTGCACGCTGTTGTTAATTTCGTCTGTTAATCACCAGCATGTCCCAGAGAGTAGGGAAAGTAGGGGAATTCTTTGATTTGAAGCAGGCATTACTGCCAGAGGTGAAGTGCCCACCAACCGGAGTAGGGAAGATTCCCAGAGCCAGACGGTGCCTGGTAGGTCATCGTGTCTATCCGTGGTTTTTGCGTGCTTGTTCATAGGGGAAAACACTTTCCTCAGCAAAAAGCTATGCAGAGCTGGATTCACAACACAGGAAATAGCAGAGCTGCCGTGGTTGCCTTGGGCAGCCCTTGGGGTTTCAGAAACACTGACTCTTCCTTTTTCTCTTCTAGCCCCTCTTCCTTCCTCGTTTCCTCCTTCCTTTCTCATTCTTCTTGTCTCCCTTTCACATCCTAGGCTGGGAAACTGAGGACAGGAGGGGTGGAGAGGCTCACAGCAGATCCTAGCCCCAAACTAGTCATTGGATGATCTTCCTGTGGGACCGCTGCCTTCCACAAGTTCCCATGGAAGGGGCAAAGCAGATCGTCGTAAATCCTGGGGAGTGACACTGTTGGTGAGCGGGCACCCATGTGGGCTGACTTCGGTTTCCATTTCACCCGGTGCGCCGACCCGAATCACAAACTCAGACAGGACAAGAGTGGCAATGACGAGTGTGTGAATGCGGGGCCAGACACTGACAAACATGTTCGGGCCTTACTTCCCTTCCCTTCACAGGGAGAACATGAGGTTCATTTTCCTATCTCTACTTTACGGAAGGGGAAAACTAGATCCAGAGGTTCACGTTTTTGAACCAAGTCCTAGATTGGGGTCCAGGTGAGGCTCTTAGAACGAAGAGACCCTTTTACACAAGGTCTCCAACACAGAAGATGTTCACTTCTTCCCCGTAGAATCGTGCACAGGAGGGTGATCCAGGGCCACTGGGCCTGGCGAGACTCTTTGCAGCGCCCGGCTTCCATCTCTGCACGTAGGTGCCATGGCTTTCCTCGTCCTCATTGTCTCTCAGCCAGCATAGCTACAAGAGATGGGGCCCAGATCGGACACGAGGCTCATGCGATTTGAAAGTCTGATGCTCATAACCATGGGACAAAGTTCTCTTATTACCCCCATCCTCAGCCATCACGGACCAAACGTAATAGTGACAGACTGCCGCTGTCTTGGGCACCATTGCGCACCACGGTAGCCAGCCTTCCGTAGGGCTGCAGGTACGCACGTTCTTGCCTGTCCCCGCCCACACAGGGGAATTATGGGTCGGGTAGAGACTAAGTTGTCCCAAAAGACATTGTGGTTTCTGGTTAGCTCTCCTCTTTCTTGCATCGCTTGCAATGGGGGAGACAGTGTCGTGCAATGAGGACACTTGAGCAGCCTGTTGGAGAGAATGCTGTGGGGAGGAACCTAGGCCTACCCCCAGCACCCAGCACCCAGCACCCAGCACCCGGCACCCAGCACAAAAGAGCCAGCTGTGGGAGCGATCTGCTTGGGAATCAGAGCCTCTGGACTCGGTCGTCTTCAAACAGCCGTAGCCCAGCCCAGCTCTTGATGATAACTCTGAGTCCCTGCACCAGAATCAACGGGCAAAGGTGCACCCACCCAAATCCCTGCCTCGCGGGAACTAGGCGAGATAACCTGTGCTTATTTTTATTTCACGCCGCCAGATTTCACAGTCCTTTGTTGCGTAGCTAGAGATAGCGAATGCGTTGGAATGGACGCTTGGTTAAGAGCATCTGCTTTTTCTGGATCAAAGTCAAGCCGCCTCCTCAGGGAAGCCTTCGCAGATTCCATCAGGGAAGCAGGTGCTCCTCTTTCCTCCCTGACGCGGCTCCTTTATCCTCTCTTGTGTCACTTGAGGCTAAACTGTTTCCTCCTCTGGACCATTCATTCCCTAATGGCAGTGTCTTGCGCTCAGATTTGTCTCCTTGCACGTACCTAGCAGTGCCACATCACTTAAGGGAACGACTGGAACCTGCTCTCCTGCCCTTTGCCGACTTGATTTATAATATCCAGAACCTATTTTCTTTACATGCAGGCTCTAAAAACATTGTGTTGCCTTTTACATGATGCCTCTCGGTTACATCTTCATTACAGTAACAGGCTTTTAAATGTGCTCTGTATGAAGTAAAGATAAACATCCTTAGGGCCAGAGGTCATGCTGTTTTAGGAGCTTTTACAAACAGTTGGTGCCTCCTTATTTCTTGACAATCAGGCCTGACATCTCATCAAAATAAATGACCCTTGGAAAGCCCCAGAGCTGAAAAGAAGAAAAATTTTAATCACATTTTCTCTGTTCCCCTTTGGAAGAGGAGAGGAAGAGGCAGAGCCATGAGCCACTCTCTAGGGTCCCTCCTGCTCTTCTGTCTTTGGTGACCTACCACACATTGTCATCCACCCCACGTGTTTCTGAAGCCACCTCTTTCCCAAACATGCAGCCAGCCTCCTAGGTAACCTTTTGCAAATCTCATTGGATAATCCTTCCAAAGCATTTAATTTAAAACCACTCCAGAGGGGAACTGGGACGCAGTCTGCATCCTTTAAAAACCCTACATACTGTTCTCAGTCTTCAACCTGCAGGGAAGTTTGAGTCGGTTGCATGGAATCAGGCTTTGGTCTAAGCAGGGAAGAAGGTGCCATGTTCGCTGGCATGACAGTGGCCTCACAGATGGGAACACGGGGTGTTTTGTGATGGCTCCTCACGTGCACCTGTGTTCTCATCTTGGCTGAGCCATGGGCCAGAGACTTGAGGCTGGACTGATTTACACGTGGCTGCCTCCCTGAGTTGCATCTTCAAGTCGAGTCACATGAAGGAGCAGATTCCCTTTCTTGCTTGCTTTTGCATGGTTCCATGAATGGGCTCACCTGGGACAGGGGCTGAGGTCCTGCTTATGAAACAGATGGTCATGTCTCCGTGCGTCAGACAGAAGGGATATATATTTCATCCTCATCCCCCGTTACCTGCCCCGTGCCCCACACTCTCCATAATGCCTCCCAAATGGGTGGTATTAATCGTATCTTGCTTATAAACATTTTCCATGCTGACTCAGATTTAAGACTATCGATCCACATCATTGATTGGATAACACTATATACTTTCTAAAGAGAAACTCAACTATATTAAATTCCTGTATTCATTGTAAGATAGAGCCAGATTTTTAAAAACATAATGAACATGGAAAAGAATTATTTGCCCTGTACTTCAGGATATTTGCTGTGTTTCCTGAGAGGTGAAAGCTCTTGGTTCCTGGGGGTGACCGGGCAGAAACACGAGTGGAGTTTATGCATCTTATGCATCGGAAAAGCACGCTAGGGGCCTGCCAGTGTGTCTGTTGACACCACAAGACTGGGAGGTCTTTGTGGAAGGGGACAGTATCATGTCTCGTCCGGGTCCCTAGCACATGGCTCGAGACCTGGCACCCAGAGTCACTGGACAAATATTTGTCGATGGAACCCCTTCTAGGTTCCACGTGAGCCCTCATGATCTCTTCCCCTCCAAGGGTGTTGCAAGCATCCAAAGAGATTATGCACCTAAACATCCTGCCGTGTGTGAATTTCTCAGCAAACACATGCTCGGTTCCTCCTCACACTCCCCCTCCTTCCATACTCTTTGCCTACTTAAGACCCTTCAACAAAAATGAAACTTTGCAGACAAACTCCCCAGGGCCTCCCTGAAGACGTACACTTTCTGTGAGAAAATGAGTTTATTGACTTTTCTGCCTCAGAAGAGCTCTGGCCCTGGCTGTGCAGAGGTGTGAGCCTGGTTGGGTTGGCAAGGGCCCCGCGTGTGCGGCTGGGGGTGGGGCAGCAGCCAGCACCACAGGGGCTCCTGTGCCAGCTCCCCACTTTCCCAGCCACGCCTTACCTTCCCGGCACAATGGGGTGACAGTGGGCTTTCCACCCCACAGCTGAGCTCACACCCCCACCCTCTGAATGAAATCCAGGTGCCTGGTAGGGTGCCCAAGAGTCCGATGCTTTGGCCTAGGTTACAGGGTTTTTTTTTATTTTTTATGATTTTATTCATTATTTTTAGAGAGAAGTACAGGGAGGTAGGAAGAAAGGGAGAGGAGCATCCATGTATGGTTGCCTTTCACCTGCCTCCAGCTACAGACCTGGCTGGAGACCTGGCTTGCAGCCTGGTTACGTGCCCTGGCTGGGAATCGAACTAGTGACCCTGGGGTTGGCAGGTGGGTGCCCATCCACTGAGCCACCAGCCTGGGCTTATACTTTCAACATTGTTTGCATCCTGTATCTGGCCCATGCTTGGAACGTAGGACGGGCTTGATATTGGGTTGGCCAAAAAGGCCGTATGGATTTTCCATAAAAGTCTTCATTGTCACTGATAACCTTATTGATTTGGATATTTTGAGCGTGTTGGCTCTCTCTCACGTTGGCGTATGTTGATTGTTCTCAATTAATGTCTCAACTTCCGCTCTTCTGCCAAACCGGGGAGCATCAGCCAGCAAGAAATCTCCAGCACAAAACTTTGAGAACCACTTTTGACACCTTTGATCAGTCACAGCACCTTCTCCATACACTGCACACGTCTTTCTGTGTGTACGTGCTTCGGTTACATTTCTGCCTTTCTTCAAATAGTAAAGCACAATGTGCTGAAAGTGTTGCATATTTTTCTTCCATCTTCAATACTAAAATGACTACACACGAATCCACCAATGTTGATAAGTTCTTTTTAATGCAGGCTGATGTGACAGCTGTCACAATACAGTCTAACAAAAATGGTTCCAATGAAGTTAAAGACCACTAAGTGCTACTAGAGCCATCTTAGGGGGAATACAAAACAAAACAAAACAACACTTTTTGGCCAACCCCACACATTCACAGGGAAATGTGAAGGAAGAACTTCCTCTTTCTGAGACCCGGTGCATCCATTTTCTCTTCGGTGGACTTTGGAATCGTGGGCTGAAGTCCAGCTCTAGGCTTCTCTGACCCCCACCCATGTGCACTTCCTCTCTGCCCACAGGATCGCCAGCCTTCAGGTGCCTTCACCGCCTTCATTACCATTTGCCAGCCTGGTGGGGCTCACAACATGTCTCCTCTTCCCAGATTTGCCTTTTCAGAGTAAAAACTTCAGTACCTTGGGTCTGCCTGGAGTTCATCCAGAGGGACACGAACCTTGTGTGTTGTGCTGGAGGGGAGGGTCATTTCCCCAGAATGCAATCCGAGGCCAAAGAAGAATTTAGAACAGGGAATGACAGTATCAGCTGTGTGTGTCTGATCACTCAGGCAGCATCGTGATGGACAGAGTCTGCAGGAGGGAGATGAGAGGCAATGGAATAATTCAGGAGTTGAGTCAGGCTTGAATCTATAGGCACTCAGTCTCCTCTCTTACCTTTCTTGTTATCTCTCCGCTCTCCAGCTTCAGAGGGAGGCCAGGATTTCCTCCCCACTTCTTCCCTCCCTTCCTCCTTCCCTCCTGTCTCCCTCCTCCCTCCCTTCTCCCTTCCCCTCCCTCTCCCGTTGCTAAATAGGCCTGCCTGGGTTTTAGCTTCCCCTACGTGATTCCAGACCCTGGACCCCAGTGATGTCACTTCATCGCTCCATCCCTTTGTCCTTGAAATCCAAGGACAGTGGTGGCTTCCTGCTGCTGTGAATCTCTATCTCAACTATTTGGGTTCTCAGCTCTTTTTCATTGCTTTTAGAAAGAGAGGAAGGGAGAAAGAAACATCAATGCCAAAGAGAAACATTGATTCATTGCCACCCATATGCACCCCAAGCCAGCTCAGGGATCAGGGATTTAATCCATAACGTAGGGTATGTGTCCCTAGTGGGAATCCAACCAGCATTTCAGTTATGGGACAATGCTCCAACCAACTGAGCCACACTGGCCCCAGGTGGTTGCTTCTTAGCCCTTCCCACATTGGTGTAACCAAACTCCTGTATTCAGTTCCTGCTGCTTAAATCTTAGGGTGCTTTTGGTTTCCTACCTGGACCTTAACTAAGGCAATGTGTTTTGAAGTTGTACATGTAAATTATATGAAGGTCTAAATAAAGGTGTTGTCCCAGGACTGGAGGGGAGGAGAAGGTCAGAGACATCCTTAATCAAAATCCAACCTGGCGTTGTCATTCCTTGTCTCCTTGACCCGAGGGCTATTCCCAGCATTTGGAATACTGTCCACTGTATCTCAAACTTCATTGGTCTTTTAAGCCCACATGTCAGTAAAAGACTATACTGAATGATGCCTCGTCAACCATGTGTCACCGATGTGTGTGTTTGTGAAATGAAACACAAGGAGACTCAAAACCAAAATAGGGTTGAGAGGAGAGACAGAACATGAGTTGTAAGTCAATAGACCAGCTATTTTTGTTTATTTGTTTGCTTTGGCTAGTGTCTCGTTAGCTGTGTGATCTTGGGTGAGTCACTTTCCCCCTGTGGCGGGGGGGGTAGGGGGGGAGGACGGTTCTTATGTTCTCCATCTCAAGGGCCTTCCCATCCTGGCTAAAACTTACCATCTCCTCCAGTGCTCGGAGAGCTTATAATGGGATCCAGCCCATTGACGTGTTGAGTTCTTACACCCTGGTGCCTGCTCGATGATATCAAAGTCTGCACAAATGTTAATAACCTTGCTTCCCTTTGAAAAGCTAGGCGAGTACAGATGGATTTTCCAGGCCCCATCTGAGCTTTGCACCCGCGAATCAAATATCACACATTTAAATGTCCTTGGCAGTCAGTATTAGCCAGACGTTGCAGGGAAGGCTGGTTCATTCACCATCAAGCAGTTCAAAGTCAGACCCTCTATTTTTGAAATGAACCAACTTGCCTCTCACCGTCTGTTGTTCTGGGACCTGGAATGATACACACTCTTCTATTTGCAGCCTAATCTGTTCCCAGAAATACACACTGGAAACCAGGAAAGAAATGTCATCTTTTGGCTGGTTACCCTAAGATACCGCAAGCTACCTTCTTTTTATTTCCTTATTTTTTCCCTGTTTTTAAATTACCATCTTCTAAGAAATACATTTAAACATAATTCTCTCTCTGGGAGAAGGAAGTGTGCCCTTAGTTCAGGGCTGTTACTGAGACAATTACTAGAGATGGTGTCCCATTTTCCCCTTTTAGATTGGGCCAGACCTCACTGGGACCTTCTGGCACTCTTGCTAGGTAAATTTTATTGAGGGTTTTGTTCAGAGTTTAAGGGCAATTTATCAACATAAGTATGTACTTGGTAGCTGACATTTTGCTTATCTTTAGGTTTTTCTGATATTAAAGATAGGTGGCCCCTTCCCTTGAGGATCTGAAATCTGATGGGAGGAACAGAGTTGTGCGTAATAAATGCTCTACTGTTGGGGGGTTTATAATACTGGTTTCTTCTATGACTTGAAAACCTAGCCTTCATCTGCCAAAGCCAAAGTGTGGCCACTAGTGGTCAATCTCTGAATTGCAGGTAGAGAACCAGTGGCTTTAGGATAAGAATTAGACCTTAACTTTCCGGAATATTGGCCACAAAAAGCTTTTCCACTCATTTTCCAATGTGAAAATTTCTATAGATACCTGCATGTTTGATATTTGAAACATAGGTTCCCAGTAGGTTCAAAAGTTTGACGGTATGTCTCAAAAATCATAAAAATGATACAGTAACTTTGTCCCAGTGGTTTAAGGAATTTACCCTGGGAAGCCATAGGTGCACTTAATTCAAAGTGTATTGTATATATATATTTATTACAGTGTTATTTTCATCTAATTGTAAGGCATAAATGTAACGAATTATGGTATATGATGGAATGCCATGCATTGGTAATATCAAAAAGGACTTAATGTCAGGGAAGTAAATTATGATACATAATTTGCTAAAACAACAGGTGACGAAATTCTGTAGGCATCGACATTAAATTCAAATATTTAATGCATGTGCACTATACAGTGGTGGATATGGATTCAGGTACACACGTAGTAAAAAATACAGAAGGACATGTGCTGTTAGCACTGGGTATTTCCTGATAAGGCTGTTTCAGGGGACATTAATTGTCTTTTGTACATGTATTCATCACTGCATATGTATTGATTTTAAAGTCAGAAGGCACGTCGACTTAAAAAATGGACCTGGCTTTTGGATACGCTATAGGAAAGGCAACGGTGAGAGCTGGGTGGTAAAGTCACAAGAGAGATTGTGAGGCTACAGGCTTTCAGGTCCCTTCAGAACGAACCCTGATCACTTGGGGCCATTTGGAAATGGACATTCCAAGCACATCTGTGCATGTAAGGCTGAGGGTAGTTGCAATAGAGGATTTCCTTGGGGGACATGGAAGAGTTGGTTGGTTTGGACAGATGGACATAGACTGAAGGGAGCCCTGGGGACAGACTCACGTCTCTGGTTCCGCCTGTGTCTTTGCCTTCCAAAGGCTTCTGCTATGGGTGGGTAATAGAGTAGCTCTGAAGCATGATGACAAAGAAGCTGCTCTGACCTGGCCTTCAGACTGCAATCCTCAACCAGGATCATGAACGCGGGCCAGCCTTCCGCTCATCTGATTCATCATGGAGGTCGTACGCTCCAGACCCAGGGTGACAGTGGTACTTACTCCCTGACACCAACTAGTGATCTGCCTGGATGCATCTCAAAACAGTGACCTAGGAGCTGCTTTCTAGAAAAGAAAAAAAAAAATTCTATGTCTCCCCTGCAAATAACTAAAAAACCAAATTACTGATTGTTGGAGTTTCTTTTTGGCTTATGCTAGGTATAGGTGGGATGTAGTCTCCTCAGCTTTAACCATCCCCATTTTAATTTCTGCTTCCCTTTTTAATTGACCATGAGAAGCAAGGCACTGCTAAATGTGACAGGGTCCAGGAGAGCCACTGAGACCCGGTTTGCTCTTGGGTGTGGTGACTGCGTCACAAAGCTCATCCTTCTCACTTTTTATTCTTTCTCTTCAGCTTCTTGCCCTGAGCCTGGGCAGGGCCTATCCTCAGGGTCTCCTCCCACCCAGAGTGAGCAGCCGGGTGGCTAATGGGGCCAGAGTACCTGGCTTCACCCTACCACTAGCTGTCAGTGCCACCTGAGCAGGTCCTCGCTCCTCCATATCCTGCCCTCTGCTACCTATAAACCAGAGGGACGGTGTGATAATTCCCGCACCTTCTTACACCAAGATTTTTCATCTTCTTGAAATTTGGGGCTGGACAACCCTTTGTTGGTGGGGGAAGGGGGCTTCCTGTGCATTATAAGATGTTAAGCCACCACCCTGAAGAGTAACAGTGGCCCATCCACTTATGACAACTCAAAGTGTCTCCAGACATTGCTCCATGTTGCCAACCTGAGAACCCCACTGCCTTTCCCTTAGGGTTTCTAGGTGTACTTCCCCCTTGTGTTTTGCAGTGTTGGGTAGTGGCATGGGGTTTCTGGGTGCACGGCAGCAGGTACCTCTGGAAGAGCCACCTCAGGAAGACGCTTCCCCCCGCAAGGATGGATTTTCCTCGTAGGCACCTTTAGGCGGCTTCGGAGGGTCAGTGCTGGCAGCCGGCCGCTGTCAGAGGAGTTGGGGCGCCAGGCCTTGTTTAGCTTCCTGGCCCCAGAGAGCCTGTGGAGATTTTCGACTTGGACCAGAGCCCGCGGAGGGGAGAGGCCGCTGCGGAGGCGAGAGCAAGGCAGCGACGAGAGAATGCAGGAACGGGGTCAGGCATTTCCTTAGCTTCATTGGAAACAGATGCTGAGCAGAGGTGGGGCTGGGGCTCAGCTGCAGGGAGCGCTTGGCAGCTTCCTCTCCCCACGTCCCTCAACCTCCCTCCTCGTTCCCCCCAGCTCTGCAAGGACTCTGGGTTGTTACTGAATGGGAGGTGGAGTCTGGTTTAAGGGAAGCTGGGGTTGTTGTGACTTGGGAACACAGTCTGCTTTCATGAGCGTGTGAGATAGGACTGTACCTGCATGGGATCACAGATCGGTGGGATTAAAGAATGTCAGGGTAGAAATTTCCTTATCCGATCTCAGTTGAACAGCTTCATGTGAGTCCCCAAACCAAGAATTGGGCCCAGGAATCAACCCTTGCCTCCAAGTTCCCCTTTAAGATGTCCACTCCTTTAGACAGAATTGAGCACACCTACCACCTCCAGCCTGTGCCTGTGGCAGACATCACTAATTGATCACAGAGTTTTTTCCTGCTGGGCCTGGATGCTGCCTAATTACCCTTTATCCAGACAGCACTCCAGGTAGGTAGGGAGCACCCATCAATCTGAGATGTTGGCCATATCGGTCAGTGACTTGCTCTGCCAGTTTTTCTAGAGCTGTATGGAAGCAAGGATCTGGGGAAATGTGCTAATTGGAGATTGTCTTTTGAGAAAGAAGTATGCCAGGACTATATATTTTCCCAGGGTTTTTGAAACTTTCATGTGATCATGAGTTACTCGGGAGATCTTTCTAAAATGCAGCATGTCTGGGGCAAGACCTGAGATTCTGCAGTTCCAGCAAGGCCACCGGTGATGCTGAGGCAGCTGGTCTGTGGACCACACACTGAGTAGCAAAATGCTCACCCAACCAGTTATTTTATCATTTAGGAAATAAATGGTGGTTCTAAGAGGATGAGGGAAAGAGAGCCAGAGCTACTTCACTATCAACTTAAGATGCTCTGTTCAAGGATTGCCTTAACCTTTGCTGGTTCTTTCTTGTCTCTTTCTACTGACTTTTGGCAATCTGTTTACCTCTTTATCTGCCTTGCATCTACCAACCAGACTAACTGGAGGCATCTTGAAACGGTGGTCAATCCACTTCAAATTTGACGTGTTCAGATCTGGACCTTAAGAAAGAACAATTATTTGCCTTCATGTTTCTGATGCTCCTGGGACATTCTTAATTGGAGGTCACAGTTAAGACCTCTGCTGACAATAGAGAGGGTGAAACATCACCAAGAGGTCTGTTTTCTTAGTGGACAACTCATATATTTATGCAAATCCTAATATTGGAGGGAGAATGAGTTAGACTTCATATGGCTTGTCATGGTGTAAGAAAGAAAGCTTTGATCTTTCTCTTGCTCTCATTTTCTTTCTTTCTTTCTTTTCTTTCTTTCTTTGTCTTTTCTTTTCTTTTTGTGAATGACAAAAGTTGAAAGAAAGTTGTTAAAATTCAACTTGAATAATGGAAAAGGGAAGGGTGGTGGGAAGGGGCCTCTTCCTACAATCCTGTAACCAGTGCCCTTTGTAACCCAGGACAGTCCTTCACCAGGACCACTTTCTTTGTCTTTTTCTTTTAAGGAGAAAAGAGAGAAAAGAAAAACATACACAGGATCCTCTAGGGCTGCCTAGGACAGGCAGTTTATTCAGTGTCTCTTAAATAAAAACTAGCTTTCCGGAAAGAAAACATTAAGAAGCATGTAACACGACATTGGTCAAGTTCGTTGTCGTCGGTGGCAGTAGTAGTAGAAATAATATAATTTCTTAGGACTTGGTGGTTCTTTTCTCAGAGTTTATGAACTTGTTCCGTGACAATCTTTTCATCAGATGCAGGCAATCTTTGGACTTTTCAGCTGATTTTCCGGAGCAAATCTCTAGTTGCATTAAGCCCCCTTGCCAAGAAAAGTAAAAATATGAATGAGATCAAGTGCTGGTGCCTTCCAGGGAAGGAATCGGCTCTTGTTCATAAAACACCCTCCACATAGCGGGGCATCCAGTGAGTAGTGACCTCCTGAGTGGGAACTGGTACGTATCCATGACCTATCAACTTGGGATAAGGTGGGACAAGGTGTCGTTTACTGAGCACTTGGCTGAAAGCTTCAGTTAGGCCTTTATACACTTGAGTTCACGGAATTCTCCTAGCCTTTCAATGAGAGGAAAACTGAGTTTCAGCGAGGGCGTGTGGCTGGTAAATTTCGGATGAGGAGGTGAGGGGGCTGTGATGCAATGAAAAGACAGCAAACCTGGGAAACACAAATATTTAGATGTCAATCTAAACTTTACTTAACCTGAGGCAAATCACTTCATGTTCCTGATTTCCAGCTTTCCAACCTATTCAATGGGAGTGAATGTATAGATGGACACGGACTAAAGGATGGTTGAAAGGATAGATGGATAGATGAATTGATGAATTCAAAACAAATAATGAATAAGGAGGTGATGGGCGAGAAGGTAATACATGTTGGCATTATCAGGCATAAATGGATAGTCTCTTTTAAGGCTATGAGATGTCACATCTTTGGATCAGGATGAAAGGACTCAGGAGTGAAAGGCAGCAGAGAGGCAAGGTCAAGGTTAGACCCAGCTGGGGGCATTGGTATTTAGACTTCTCCCAGGTCAGCACTGGCCAGGTGTGAGCCAAGGAGCACAAGGCAGGGTCAGGGCCCCATGTTCAACGGTCTTAGGGAAATTCAACCTGCTCTTGTAGATTCATACATACAAGAGCATATTGAAGTCTTTGAGAAGTCTCGCAGGACTTTATTATAATAATTATTATTTAAAATCCAGTGATTCTGAAACAGTTGCTCTCAGAGCCTACATTTCATCTATTGCTTGTTGAATGTGAAAGGAACTCCATTCAGTAGGGTTTGCATTTCATAATCGGTGGCCCAGACCCCATGGCTCCTGCCATGCTACACCCATTTATTTGTAGGGGTCAGTGGTCACCAAGAATCACCAAGGATCATCCTTCCCAGTGATCACACAATAGAATTAGAACTGGTATTGCTGCCTTCACGTTGCAGAGGAGCGAATGGGGCTCCAGCAGGTAGAGTGACTCCAGTCTAGGTTGTCCAGCACCAGGTCGGGCCTCTCAGAATGGGGTAGGTGCCAGCGCACAGCTGCAGAAGCCTTTGGAGCCGGATTGAGGATTGGGCATGTCTTGATGCCTGGCCCGCTGAAACGCGTCTGGTTGGCTGCAATTACTTCACTTTGTGTACGTGGAGCTATGGAGAGCCCTTCAGAGCCCACAAGCAGCTCTCCAGCAACCGAGAAAGGAGCCGGAGAGAAGGATCGCACTAACGCAGGCAGTAATTACACCATCCAGGACTTGTAGAGCACTCCACCGTTATGCGAGCGCTTTCACACACAGGGTCCTTTCTGATCATCACAGCCACCTGCCATGTAAGCAGGCTGGCAGTTTCATCCTTATCTGAGGAGGAAGAAAACCTCGGTGCAGGGAGGTGAAGGCTGGAGCTGGCATCACACAGGATGCCAGGGCCAGGGTCCTCAGCTTCCTACTCCTTGCTCCTGTGCTTAATGTGTGGATTGGTGTCCCATGGAGGGGAAGCAGAGCTTTCTCTGGCCAGGGCCCACGCTTTCCTCCTTCCCTTCTTCAAAGGGAAATTTTCAAAATACGGAAATATGTGATGCAAAGAGAGCGACCCCCTGTAACCCACCATCCAGAGGTAACCGCCCTGTATTTGCTGCTAGCAATTGTTTGATGCGTATTTGCTGGTTACTCAGTTCTCCCAAAATCATAATTTTAAATGTGGGCAAAGAATTACATTTTTTCCTACTTTACATCACCCATCTGTTGTTGTCGGATGTGTAGAATGTTTTCATATTTTCTGTAATTTAACACGATGAATATTATTACATATCGATCTTTGTGCACTTTGGAAAACATTCCTGACATAAATTTCTTGAGTGAAATTTTAGAGTCCAAGGGTTTTCAGGCAGTTAAGACTTTTGATAGATATTCTTTGCTGCCATCTAGACAACTGTACCAATTTTACAGCCCCACAAGCAACTCTTTTTCTACACCTAGTATTATAATCCTCTTATTTATTGATCTTTAAATTTTTATTTATTATTTCTAGAGAGAGGGGAAGGGGGAGAGGCAGATGTAGGGAGAGACAGCAGTGTATGGTTGCCTTTCACCTGCCTCCAGCTACAGACCTGGCTTGCAACCTGGTTATGTGCCCTGGCTGGGAATCGAACCAGTGATTTTTGGGTTCGCAGGCCAGCACCTTATCCATTGTGCCACCAGCCAGGGCTATAATTCTTTTAAATATTCATAGACCTTGATTTAATTTCTATTTCTTACATACCAGTCTGAATGGTTTTCTTTTTTTTTTTAATATTCACTTTTTGTGGCTTATTTTTATTTCTTCTTTTGTTAATTTCCTACTTGTGTTCTTTTCCTATTTTTTCTATCATTAGTTGGTCTATGCCTTTCTTATTCATCTTTATATATTAAGGAAACTAGTTCTTATGTTGCAGATAATGCTTTTCCCTAGGTTGACATGGTAACAAATTTTGAGCTATGTTTTTAATTGATAAGGAAACGTGTAGGGAGAGAGACTGCAGCCCAGGGTTACAAAGACATTTCTAGTGGTGAAGGACAGTTATGCAAAGAAGGGCTTGGCAGCCCTTCTACCAATGGGGTTGGTGAAAACCCCATTTCACGGACAGGTGAACCAAGACTTGGAGCAATGCAGGAACTTGCCACGGGTCATGTAGAAAAAGGCATCAGAAACCCAGGTTCCTCCGGGTTCAAATCTGCTATCTGTGTTCTTTCCTCTATGTGGCATCTTGGTGTGAGAGAGGGGTGGGGGTGATGATCCAGATAATTTTGCAGCTCTAAGTTGGTTGTAGGCACAGAAAACCAGCCAGGGAAGAGATGGGAAAATGAAGAAAACCTTGGGAAGATTGGGAATTCAAATCCTCACATAAATACATTCAAAGAAGTGAAGGCAAAGGTTTTCATGCGCAAAAGGGAGATGCAGTTACACATTCAAGCCACTCTCTTCATCCCAACCTTGTGTCACCCAGTCAGGACTCAACCATGGGTCACTTAAAAGCCAGTCCTGGCCTTCCTGGGGCTCAGCTCTCTCCAAGGGTCAGTCTTCAAGGCCAGCAGGCATGGAGTAACCTTTTGGGCAGCACTATTTCCTATTCCCACTTTTGCCTCTCTCTCCCCCTCCCTTTCCCTTTCTTCCCTCTATATTTCTATTTTTATTTCTTTCCTTAAACTGCTGACTCTGATAAATTAGGGCTAGAGAGAGAGCGCCTGTCTGTTATTCCGTCCTGAGTTGCTATTTCATGGGCTAAAAACACTCATAAATACGTGGATGCTGGGATTGTAAAGGTGTACATTTTAGCCAGTGAAAAAGTCGTTTTCTCTAACACATGGTTTTTTGAAGCATTCTGCTGAAATTTTGCACAGCCTCTCCCCATGATCTTCCACTTTGCCTGTCATTGTTACCCAACAAAAGCAGATCCATCCCCGATGGGGCTCCTTTGCCCCACGCTGCAAATAACAGCTGGGGTGTGGAGCACTCCCACGCGCAGCGCTGTCGGATTTTAACCAGTTTCGGAGTTGACTGCTAAGCTTCTTGGGATGGGAGCCAAAAGCGCCTGCCTGCCCATCAGTCATCTGAAGGCCTTCCAGGTTTGGGACCAAGTGACATCAAGTCCAAACAGAGAGAAATTTACATCTTATTTTAGCCTCATTTTCTGGATGGAAGATGGGATGGGGAGTGGGGAGTTATTTATTACACATCCCAGCTCATCTGGGCAGCGGTCCCACTGTTTGCTTATGGTCCCTGCGAAATTGCTGAGTGTGACCTCTTTTACTCTCAAAGGTGTCCGGCGTTTGCATGAGTCATTTCGTGTCACTGTAGATGAAGCTTAGAAACACAGTGGCTGCTTTGCCTCTCATTTCCCCCCTTCCCCATCAGGGGCTCATTCCGTGTATCGAAACCTGTTCTTTCTTCCACCAGCCACTCATGACACTCAGGAAACTTACTGTCATAGGTAACATCTCCAGGTGGCAAAAAATTAAAAAGAAACAAATATGGTTTTATTGACCACCATGTGCAAGGCACTTACACAGATGCTTTCCAAAACCATCATGCTTCTATAATTCACCAATATTACAAATCCTATTTTTTCATTTACTAATATCTCGAAGTTAGGTTGGGCCTTATAATAGGTATCATGGGAAACACAGCATCATGATGTACTGGTCATTGTCACTGCATGTACCAGCCTCAAAACTCACAGAATGGGTATCAGCAGCCCGGAAGAAACTCCTAGAAGCAGAGCATTCTTTTTGTCCCCAGGAACCAAATGACTGTGGAGAATGGGGGACAGAGTTGGTAAATCAGAGGCCTTTAGCAACGTTCTGGAAGCTGACGTAAATAGTAGACCAGGCTACACACTGCAAAGCCAGGTTAGACACTCAGCAAACATGGCCTTTTGTTCTCTTAAGGGTTATTTTAACAAATGCTGCATCACCGGTAATCTGGATGACACAGAGTCATGTTGTTTGGAACATTACCTACATGATGATTTTGAACCTCAAAATGACTGGGTATAAACAAGGCTTAGAGCTGCTTCATCCCATTTCATTCATTTGTCATTTCTCCAGGTAATATGTGCCCAAGAGAGACATGGGATTAAAAAAAAAAAAAATATGCCAAGTAAGTCTAAAAGAACCTTGAAACTAATCGCAAAATAAAAAATTTCAAGAGATGGCAAACATCAGGTCAAAGGCTTTCAGAAATATCCTTTCTCAGTGACATGTAAGAAAACAGGTGTCCTGCAACTGACAGTGGCCTATGGTGATTGAGTGTGGGGGTCACTCGTGAGCCCATTTTACAACCAGAAGGACAAGGGGTCTGCTTTTCCTAAGGTCACGCATTTAGCTAGTGGTGGTGCAGGGCTGAAATGTCTCAATACTTGATTTAAATAACAGGCATGGAGTTGCTACAAAGTGCCACTCAGCAGTGGACTCCTGGGAGTACAGGGGACATGGTGGGACCAGGGGAGGTGACTGTGCTCCATCCTGAAGGCTCCGATGTTAGCAAGAGAGCCAACCCTGAACCTGGGGTTCCCAAGCCACAGAATAAAGAGCGAGGATTACTAGTTAAACAAGGGGAATGCTGGGACGGAGACCTCTCCACACGGCGGGACAGCGCATACAAATACCTGGGGGTTCTGGGAGCCTGTAACCCACCCCGCCAGTCTTCTACCATTCTTTCTGTGAACGATGACCTGTTAACTGAATGGGACTGCGGAGAGCCTCCTCGATTAGAAATCCTACAAACTAATTTCAAAAGAAGCGGATTCTGACCTACAGACATTCCAGCTCTGGTAGATTCCCTGACCTTCAACCCGGGAACTGACCAGATGGTGTTGACCTGCATGTGCCCCTCTGTGGAGAGATCTCCACCCCCTCCTTTCCATCCCTTTGTTCTGTTTCTTTTCCTTCCCCCTCCTTCCCTACAGAAAGCCCTGCCCACGTCCAGTTGTTAAGATGGTCTCGCCATCTTCTCCAGCTCTTGAAGAAACCTACTTTCCTCCCACCAGCCCTGTCCTCCTGATTATTGGCTGCTGAGCCGCAGCCCGACCTGGGCTTGGTTTCAAGTGTGCGGCTCCGCCCTCCTGCGTTGTCGGTGGCGCTGGGCAGGGCCCTGCAGTGGACACCAGGAGCAGCTGTGGTGTCCTGATGACTTGGCCCCTCCCCCTCTGACTCTCCCAACCTGCTGCGTCCAAGGTCAGACAGGTAGTGAAATGGTGGAAGAAGTGAGATGTGAACCCCAATGAACTGGCTTCAACGTGAGAGTTCGACACCAACCTGGGCCACCCACTTCCCAGATGCGAGGGGAGTCAGGATCAAATTTGTTCAGTGCCCGTCCCCCAGCAAAGCTTCAGTGCTTTGGGATGGGGTGAAACACAGGGGCCCCCATGGATGATAGGGGCACCTGGCCTAGAACAAGCTAGGGCTAGTCAAGGAGCAGCCTGCCTGCTCTCCATGTACTTGTGCCATCATGACTTTTTTTTTTTTAAAGATTTTAAACATCATTTCCAGAAAGATGAGAAGAGGAACATCAATATATGGTTGCCTTTCACCTGCCTCCAGCCACGGACCTGGCTGGGGATCTGGCTGGGGACTTGAACCAGCAACCTTTGGGTTCTCAAGCCTGCGCCTTATCCACTGTGCCACCAGCCAGGGCCTCCATCGTGGCTTTTATCCACATGTGGTTAAGGATCGACCAAGCAGAGCCAATGGCAGCTTTCAAGCAATTTACTTGGTGAGGATCAGGAGGGGCCAAGGGGGTTCCGTCAGCTTATTTGTGTGAAACCGAAACGCTGGCTTTCTTAATGAAGCCTCAACTCTGGGTTTCGTCTCAAGCCTTTTATATTTTCCCCCTCTTTAATGGGCCTCAGTCTTCCTCCAGCACCGAAGGCCTGCTCTTTGCCTCTTTGCTTTCTCTCTGAGAAGCAGCTGGTCCTGCCCCGGGCTCAGCCCCAGCCCCAGCTGCTTATGATTTCATAGTTACCCGTAATTACCTGCCACGGGCGATATAATCGCTGGAGACCAAGCAGCCAAGGATTCAAAGGTTTCTCTACCTGAAACTCCTTCCTCCTCCTGAGAAACTCACATCAAGTCACCTTTGTAGGGGCTGCCTTCCCTGGTCAGCACCGAGTCTGCTTGGGGGGCTCAGACCTGGCCAAGACCTTGTGCTTTGTGGCTTTTACACCTGTAGCCACGGGCTCAGTGTCCGGGACACGGGAGATGCTTGATAAATGCTTCTTGAGCAAATAAAGGCCATGAGTGAGCAGAAAAACCAGGTCGGCCTTCCGGTGAGTGCGGCAGTTTGCTACGGGGGCGCTGGGGTGGGGCGTTATCAACCTGTCTTATGACAAAATAGTGTTTGGAGTTGCTGTTCGCGTATGAAGGGGTTTCCTGGTGATGAATGCTGACGTGGTAACTCATTACGTTTTTGTTGGACGGTGTACCCAGCTGCCTAGGGCTGGGTGCAATTTTGGGTCGTTTTAAATGACTATCACAGCCTTGATAAAGTCATTTAACCTTGTTTACCGGGAATATTTTTAGAATGTGGTTCTGTCCTTAGCTTGTCCCCCACCACTAATTAGGAGCCTCTTAGCTGCCCCAGGTATTGAGTAACTGCTGTGCTCACTGCTGGAGATATGTTGATGAAACACAGACAGACAGACACAGGGTCCTCACCTGTGGGGACCTCACCTGTGGGGACCTCAGAGGGTCATGGGAGCGAAAAGCTAGCAATTAGGCACATCCCAGTGGGAGAGGCGTGGGTTTCTATGGGAACGCAGCACAGAGGCACCTCAGAAAGACTTGTGTCATCAGAAAAGGTTTCCAGAAGCGAGCAGGGACCTCTGAGTTCGAGGATGTGCGTCCGTCAGCAATGATCGGGGCGGGAAAGTGGATCAGTTGTGCCTGTGTAAGCAGGGCAGCAAAGCTGAGTGGTCTAACCCACCGGCATTGTGGTCCTGTGAGCCCACGAGGCTCCTTGGGCGGAGTTTTGCCCCGGGGCGCTCATTGGACGTGACTTAATAATGCTCAGCTGGGAGCTAGTCTGGTCTGCTGGGACTCCAGGCTGCCCTGTGTGCCTGCTGACTCGGTGCAGGGCAGTGGGTGACCATGTCTGCTCTGGATAGCCTCCAGTCTCTAGCAAGGCGGTCGGATTTCTTACAGGCCAGCTCACAGCTCCAACAGATGGGGTGCAGCTTCTGATCTCTTAGATCCTGGGGCCACAGCTATCAAGGGGTGACATCTGAGCCCCGCTGGTCCAGGTATCACAGTCTGCCTGGATTCAAGGGGAGGCGACAAAGGCCCACCTCTTGTTGATGGAGGAATATCTCTAACCCACCCTTCTGGGGAGCGTGGAGAGGAATCTAGAGTGAGGTTGGAGGGAACCCCACTGGGTGGGGACCCTGAGGCCCCTGGGCCATAGTAACGGACGAGGCTTCAGAATGGGCTGCAGCGAAGCAGAGAGGCCTTACGGGGACACGTCGCTGTGTCTGGAATTCGTCCTGGAGACCGCGGGAAGGCTCTGAAGGGCTCTGAGCGGGGTTGTGACAGGACCAGATTTGCAGCTGAGAAAAATGGCCCCCAGGAGCTGAGTGGGAGGACGCGGGGGACAGGCAGCCTGGCGCCGCGGATGCTGACATGGAAGCAGGGACTGAAATAACTCAGGCAGGAGATGCTGGCGCCTAAGGGAGGGGTGGTCAGGTCAGGGGGAGAGGCCGGAGAGGTGTGGGGCATTAGGTCCGTGGATGTACGGCCCCTGTCCCCATGCTGGCCGGCCTCACGCCCTGCTTGTCCCGCTCCTGCCCCCTGTGGGTCAGACCTCATCCCCACCCCGCCACTGCGGAGGCGAGTGTCTGGGTGGCCATGTGGCATGGGGCCCCTCTTGGACGATCCCGTAGGCAGCGGGGTTACCATCCCAGCATTTTCTACAAGCATCCGTCAGCTTCCCGTGTGTGAAAAATGGGGACCGTGATATGAAACACGACAAACATTTAACCATCTCCGAAGCCGTGGTCTCCCTTGCGCTTGGGAGGCGATGATGAAGTGGTGAGCAGGACGGAAATCAGATTTCCTGTTGGAGGAGCTGATAAAACATTTCATTTTTCTAAACAAAGAGACTTCTGATTTATTTCAAGCCCACGGGGACCCGTTTTAGAATCTTCGAGTTGGGAATTGGGAGGCCTGAGGGCTTCCGTGTCCCCATACGGGTCCCCCACTTTCCTGGGAGGTCACTGCTGAGACCCGCAGAGTATCGAGTTCATGTCCATGTACCTGGATTTGAACCCCACTCCTTACCCCCCACCCCTGGAACCACTGGGGCTGTTGACCCATTTGAGTTTCAGTCTCCTTATTTTTCAATTGAGAAGAACTGATCTCCACCACATGCAGTTGGTGTGGAGTGTCCACAAAAGCTCCCCGGTCATCACCTTAGTGACCCTCACACACTTGCTGCCTGTCCAGTCAGGTCCGCCCCAGTCTGAAGGCAAAGGAACTTACCCACGGCCACGTTTGAGATTCTGTGGCATTCTGTGGCAGGGATGCGAGCGGGACTTCCCTTCAGCTCTGCAATAGCCTAGAAGAGTGGATGATGGGCGCATGGGAGCAGATGTCACCTCGGTTCACCTGGCAAGGAGGGTTACACAAGAGTGTGTGGTAGTGAGCTCCTGGCCATGAGAGGTGTTCAAGCAGAGGCTGGAGCTACCTGTTCAAAACCTTAGTTGTGAGAACTTGTGACGTGTGTGTGGGATCGGAGCAGATGGCCTCTAAGGTGCAGCCTGGCTCTGGGCACTACGGAGCCGTAACTGTGTGTTTCAGGAATACTGTAATCACCACAGGGGGACTGTTCCAGTTACGACCCAACTCTTCCTAATAATCGATCCTTCGCTTGGGACCTCAGTGCCGGAGTGAATTGTCCCCCTGATGGGGAGGGAGGTGGCCAGGTCACCAGACATAGCCTGGGCCCGCTGGGAGCTGGGTGTCCTAGAGCACCTTGGGCCACATGTCACCCTGTATGAAGACCCTGTGATGGAGGCCAAGGCAGATGCCCTGTGGCTTCCTGGGGTCCATCAGATTTCTCCACCAACATGGGGACCTGAGGAGACTGAACCTGTCACCTACTATGGAGAGGGACTTTCGGTAGCTAACTCTGAAATGAGTGAGCTGACGAGGCCCTGGTGCCAGAAACATGTCATGCTGAACTGTTTGCTTTTCAGTTCCATGTATTTCTCTCTGTCACTCTCTCCCCCACTCCCACCCATCCCAGGTCTGTCTCACTGGTTGAGGGTCAGGGGGCTTCTTCCTAAAGAACCACGTAGCAAATCCTTTCAGCTTTGTGGGCCACACAGCCTTGGTCACAACCCTCACCCTGTGGCTATCGCACAAAACCAGCCATAGCCAATGTGTAAATAAATGGTCATGTGGCATTATAAATATAACCATCGACAATAAATAAGTGCCATCATACACAATATGTCAAGAAGCGGGTAAAACTTTATTTACAGAAGAGGCTGCAGGTTGGATTGGGCTTCTGGGCATTACGTGGACCACCCATCATTTTTTTTAGCTAGTCCTCAACGAACCAAGAAAAAACAAAGTTCACCCGGCAGGCCCACGGAGAACGTCAGAAGTGAACATCCCAGTGTCCCCCTCTTCGCCCCCCGCCCCCCCCAAAGTCTCCTGCCCCAACCAAAAGCAGCATTTACCGTTTTCCGGATCATTCACCTACACGTTCAGGTTTGAACACTACCAGTTTGTAGGAGAGAGTAGTCTTAGAGGTGACGCCTAACACCTGAATTTTAAATCCTCTGCTTTTTGCCATTGTTACTGCTGGTTGTGGAGTTGAGGTGAAGAAGCACCACCGATGTTGAAGCTCTGCTAGCAGGTCTGTGCTGAGAGGGGGATGGTAAATGTCCTTGACGAAACTTGTGAAGACAGCTGAGCTCTGCAGCCGTGGCCCTTTTCCAGTGATCTGACAGCATCACATGAGGTCATCACAGTAACTTAACGGATGTCAGGTCTCAGCTGTGCTCGGCCCCAGGGTGCCCGGCCGTGTTGCGCCCCCTGGAGTTGTGCCGTCACCTGCTGGGAGGCAGCGTTTCTCCCTCAGGTGTTCTGATGTGGAAACTGAGGCTGGAAGGTTCGAGAAGCAGGACATAAATACCAAGGTACATTTTGAAGAATGGTCCTGTCCTTGTAGAGGGAGGGGAGAGGGAAACTCATGTAAATTTGCCACAAGCATGTTTGCATGTTGATCCCCCAAAGCCTGCGAGGTAGGAGGGTCTTACTGATTCAGAACATGGAGCCAAAGGGAGAGTCAGGGTTCATCCCAGGCCCGACTGGCTCTGCAGCCCACCCTTTGCGCATCGGGGCCCCATGGAGTGTGTCTGCCCTGAACCTCCTAACTGTCCCTTTCACCAGGTGGGCTGCCCACTCGCTCTGTGCTGGTAGGAGGGTCAGACTGGGACCAGGCTTAGGTATCCTGGGCTAAGGCTGACATTGCCTTGGAGAGGTGACTCCATAGAGCACAGGGGCCCTTCGGAATCAGGCTCTTGGCCTGTGGGCTCACTTCCCTCCCTCCGGCCCCTGAGGAGTGAAGGGACCTTGGGTGGGCCATGGGTGATGGGCCTGTGCTTGCTGAGCTGCTGGTCTCCTTGTTGGCCGGTACAGGTGAAAGGCCTCACGTGTGCCTTGGATGGCGTCCGTCTCCCTCCTTGGGACCCTGGCCATGCTTGCTGTCTCAGTTTCCCTCTCAGGAGCCAGCGGGGCCAGTGGCTTTCAGAAATAACCCCAAGTCCTGTTTCTGCCGCCATCAACATTCAGTCTTGCTACCATGGGCCTAAGAAAATTGGCGTTTTGTTCCTTTTCACCTTTATAAAATGCGGGTGGTCTCCCCATACATACAAGGGGTAGGGCAAGTTTCCTCTGTCCTACCCAGGGCTGTTGGCCCTTCTGGGACAGGTCAGCCCTTAGTGGTGGGGAGAGAAGTGGGGGGCACACCGGAAACTCACACCTGAACTGACTGAGGGCCAGGACAGCAAGCACAGTGACTGTGACTGACTCGCTGCTCTTGGGGCCTCAGTTACAAGCAACCCAGACGAGGAGCAGCCAAAGATAGGGGTGGGGGTCTAGGGCTGGTTTATCCCTTCACTGTGTGCCTGGGCCTGTGCTGGTCCCGTCATAGGGAGTAATGGGCTCATTAACCTTTATCACAAGTCACCCACGTTGCAGATGTCACAACTGGATCGCAGATGCTCCAGCACATATGCAGGCCTCTCACTGGCTGAACTGTAAGGGGCTGTTACGTGAGGCATCTCAGCCGGGACAGGATGGTAAGGGAGCTGCTGACCCACGTGGACCTGTGCCAGAGCCGGGGGCCAGCTCCCCAGCAGCTGGCTAGGGTTTTGCTAAAGCTCTGGCTGAAGATGGCACCATAAAGAATGGAGTGACAACGCCATTATTCAGGGTGTCCAAGGCCCTTCATGTCCCTCCCAAAGCTCCCCGGTGTTCGGGGTCATTAAAATATATTGTTGATTAATATTTGAGCAGCCACACGTACGTAGTGTGCGTCTCACTAGGTGCCACGTTCCAAATTCATTTCCGTTCCCTGCACCTCGCAGCTCTCTTCGCGGCCACTTTTCCCTCCTGTCCTGCGTCACCTGGCACCTGGGGTCCACAGGCCCCCAACAAGACGGACCCAGAGCTCCGTGCAGTCTGTGTAAACCTCATGGAAGCTGGCTGGATGGAAAGGAGATGCCCCGCTGTGTCCCCTCCATTCTAACCCTCACCAATCTGGCCACCCCTGCACATTCCTCTTGAGAAAGTCTTCTCCCAGGCCCAGCCTCTGTGCGTGCTATGGTCAATGGGAACAATCCCTTGCTATTTTTTTTTCTTTCTTTTTTAATTTTTAAAAGTTTTTTTAAAGTATATTTTATTGATCATGCTGTTTCCAGTTGTCCCAAATTCTTTACCCTTTGCTCCCCTCTACCCAGGACCTCCTTTCCCTCCTGCAATCCCATGCCCCTTAGTTCATGTCCATGGGTTACACATATAAGTTCTCTGATTTCACCCTTTCCTCTATTATTCTTAACTTCTCCCATCTATCTTGTACCCACCAACTACGTTTCCTAGTTCCTACATCATTTCCCTGTTTCACCCCCTTCCTCTGCCCAGCTGATAACCCTTCCAGTGATCCCCATACCTATGAATCTGGTCCTGTTCTGGTTGTTTGCTGAGTTTGTTTTTGTTTTTATTTAGAATCTGTGGTTGATAGTTGTGTTTGTTGTCATTTTAATGTTCATGAATTTGATCTTTTTCTTAAGTCCTTTTAACATTTCATATAATAACGGATCATAATGGCTTGGTAATGATGAAGCCTGTTAGCTTTACCTCACCTGGAAAGCTCTTTATCTGCCCTTCTGGTCTGAAGGATAGCTGTGCTGGATAGAGTAATCTAGGTTGTCGGCCCTTGCTTTTCATCATTTTGAGTACTTCTTGTCTGCAAAGCTTCTTTTGAGAAATCGGTTGATTGTCTTATATGAACCCCCTTATAGGTAACACTCTTCCTTTCTCTTGCTGCTTTTGAAGATTCTCTCTTTACCTTTACTCTTGGGCATTTTAATTATGATGTGTCTTGGTGTGGTTTGATTTGCTAGCTCATTTGGGACACTTTGTGCTTCCTGGACTTGTATGTCTATTTTCTTTGCCAAATTATGGAAGTTTTCCTCATTTTTTTTCACATAAGATTTCAATTTCTTGGTCTTCCTTTTCTCCTTCTGGCACCCCTATGATTTGGATGTTGGCACGTTTAAAGTCATCCTAGAGGTTCCTAGGCTTCTCATTGTTTTCAATTATTTCTTCATTCCGTACTGGTTGACTATTTCTTCCTTATGTTCCAAATTATTGATTTGAACCCTGTTTTTCTTTCCTTCACCATTGGTTTCATGTGTATTTTTCTTTGTTTCACTTAGCCTACTTCTTCCCTTCTGCATTGGCCATACTTAGACATATCTGTCAAATCTGTGAGCATGTTTACCATCAGTGTTTTAAACTCTGCGTCTGTTAGGCTGACTATTTCTTTGTCACTTAGTTTACCCACTGGGACCTTGATCCTTTCCCTTTTTTGAGCCATAGTTCTCTGTCTCCTCAACTTGACAGGCTCCTCTGTTTGCCTCTGTGTCTTAGGTAGAGCTGTTGCACCTGTTACATTGTAAGGGGCAGAGCCTTGGGTATTTGTCAGTACAGGTAACCCGTTTCGCCACATTGTGGTGCTGTATGTGAGGGAGGGTCTGAGAGGGAACAAAATGCTGCTTGCTCAGCACTCACCCCTTTCCAGGCACTTCTTCTGCTTCCCCTAAGGGACTGATGCCTCTCCAGCTGTTGCCGTGGTTCCCAGAGTGGGTGGGTCTGTGTATGTTCCAGGACCCTGGGGGCCTCTAAGCGGACAGACTCTGCTGAGAGTCCAGCAGTTTCTTCCTCCAGCAACCTACACTGGTTTTCACGGTCAGAAGCGATGTGGCTTTGTTCCCCACACCCTGGCGTTGGGACCATGAGCCTTGGGTCTGGCCTGCTGCCTCACCATCAAATCTCTCCATGAAACCCGGTCCTCTCTGTCCCGGCTCTGCCCCTCCTACCTGGCTGGATGAGTATTTCTCCTTTTATCTTTGTGTGTTGGACTTCCTTGCAGCTCAGTATTCTGAATTTTTGGTTGTCTATAATTTTGAGTTGGATGTATCCGTTTTTGGTTGTGGAGGGAGATGCAGCATGTTTACCTACGCCTCCACCTTGGGTCAGAACCTCCCTTGCTGTTTTGTAAGGAGGTTTGCTCGTCAGGTCATCTGAGAAATGCTGTTGCCTGAACTGGGCAGGTCCTACCCAAACCTCTCCTTAGGTGGAGTTTGACTTGGGTCACTGGAGGCAGTCACCTCTGCTCCATGTTCCCCTGAGGAATCTCAGGCAAGTGTCTCACCCTCGCCGACACTTGTGTTTCTATTGTTGAAATGGGGGTGATGACAGCACTTACCTTTAGGGATTAGTGTGATGATTGGATCAGATGTCATTACATATACAGTGTCCCAAAAGCTTTAGTGCAGTTTTAAGCTTCGATAACTTCAGAAGCAGAACTGTATGAACTTACCAAATGGTGTCATTTGAAAAAGTATTTTGTGAATTTATGCATTTTTCATTTTCACTTTTGTTGCAATCCATATTTGCCATGTTCAACCAGAGGGGCTTAAAAGGAAAAAAAAAAAAAAAAGAATTTGAAGGCTTATTTTTGAAAACTTACAAGTGACTAAACGCAAGGAAAGTTAGAGAAACTTTCAAGTGAGCTGTGTATTTACAGTGTTTATATCTAGTTGAAACCTCACTATGATTTAGCAAGAGCTACAGAAGAGAAGCTCTTCTCATGCTATTTATATCATAATAGTCATTATCACCATCATTTGGTCAAAACAATCACAAGAAAAATCCTTCTGTGATATTAATTACCGGAGACCAGGAGACCATGTCCTGTCCCTGTCACTCCCGAGGTCCCACGCAGCACCTTCCTCCTCCACCCTACAGAGCTGGGCTGCCATGCTGTTCCGGCGCATCCCTCGCCAGGCCCCTCCTCCTCCTCACCCCCATTAGCTCCCCTGCCGGGCTTCGGTGCCACATGGTGGACCCCGGATTCTGGCAGGAACAGGGTGAGGGCAGCACGTTGGTGGCTTTGCTGCTGGAAACTGGCTCATAGATTCCATTTTGAACCTAGATGTCAGGTTCGCATCCTTTCTCCAAATCCCACTCTGCCCTTGACCTACTCACCACCCTGTCCATGGAAAAGGCGTGTCCTCTTGGGCCGAGTGCTCACGCCTCCTTCCTTGGGCCTTCACACTCCCCCGGTCCCACTCCCTCCAGTTCACACTCCTCACACCATTGTCGACCCGCCTCAAAGCAGGATCCCCCTGCTGGGATGTCCCTCCCCACAGCAGGAACTCTCCAGTCCCAGACTCTGGTGACTATGAGATGAGCGGGAATGAAACGATACATTTACAAGAAATGTTGTGCTTGTGGCAGTGGAGTGGGGCAGCTACCTGGGACGGATGTGACATTGATGAGCCCGTTGTTGAACGTTAGGGCTCGAGAGACCCGGTTTGGGTAGGTGGGTCTGAATCTTCACGGGGAAGTCTAGGAGGGGTTCGCATCTGGGCCTCTGCAGCAGGGGGCTGGTGGGGCTGGGGAACTATGTGCTGGAAGGACACTGTCTAGGGCCACAGGGGCCAGAAGGGGACAGGGATTCAGTGGAGTGGCAAAGAGTGGCCAGTGCTGGAGAGATGCCAAGGGGTTGTGGACTGAAAGAGGTGGCTCCTAGGAGACCACTGGTGACCCTGGAAAGGACAGTGTCAGGGGTGGGTGATGGCAGGACAGTGACCATAGCCCAGCCCTTCAGTAAGATGGGTCACAGCAGTGACCGTGACAGTCGTTAGAAAAGAGAGGCTTTGGGTAGTTGGTGCTGGAGGAAGGATGGAGGGCGGCAGTGGCTGGTGGTGGTTTGACCTCTGAGCACCTCCGAAGATCTGAGGAAAGCTCTGGGGGGCCACTGCCCTGCAAATGGGGTCCACACAGATTCTGTGGCTAATGGTGCCAGTTCCGTATACCCTCTTTGTCCCATGCAGGCCATCAGCGGATGCTGATGGGGTCTGAACACAGAGAGGGTGCTGGTGGGTGCCGGACTGCGGGCGTTAGGGCCTTGCCTTCTAGCTCTCACTTCCTTCTCTGTCTTACTCAAGGGCACTCTTCTTTTCCACAAGGACTGTCCCCATTTCACAAGTGGGGAAACAGAGGCACAGGGGCTAGGGTTATAGGATGCTTGGCTTAACTCCCTTGGTGAGGCAGGAAGGCAACCCGGGCCTCGTGGGTCGCCTGTTCTAATTAGACTCTAATTGAGTTCTCTCTCCTTCCTCTTAGGTGTCACAGTGATATTAAATTACAGGACTCAAACATATAATTTTCTAAACTTAAATGTGATTTATCTTAATAGGACTTTGTACCAGGTCACTTTATCATGCACAGTGTCAGAGACCAGATCTGTTATTCACAGAGAATTTGGAGCCAGGAGAGAGAGAGAGAGAGGTCAGCTCATGCTCCCCTCAGCTGCCCCTAGGGTGGGCAGCCTCCACCCCACGCCAGCAGCCTGTTGGGGGCATGGCTGAGTTTCCATGTGAGCAGAAGAGGACAGGCCCAACCTTCCCACACCTCACATCCTACTTGGGTCTAGCTTGAAGCCTTGTTGCTTTAAGTCAGCTCCTCAATTCAGGAGACCCAATGAGTCCAATGAGAACCTTCTGCTGGCCCCATCTCAGATGGTCTGTGTTTCACCTGGACAATAGTCCAAGCTGGACTGTTCTTTAGAAAAAGGCTTTACAGTCATAGTATCTTACAGCAGGAAGATGGCTGGTATGTGCTGTAACTTATTAAATAGTTCACTTGTTCCATCATTTCATAGTGTAGAGGCCTCAATTTGCTGTACAGAAGGAGAAATAACAGCTGTGAGAGAAGTGACTCGCCCAAGGACTTGGATTTAAACCTGAGCCTCCTGGTCCCTGGCTCAGGTGGCCTGATGCTACCACCAGCTGCCAGCCAGCTGACATTCACTCTTTGAAGGTGGCAGAAGGGGTGGGAGGTGGCCACTGGTTTTCTCCAGTGGTGAATGTGATTCCGGTTGGCAACTTGATCTTCAGCTTTTGCAATGTTGGGAAGACGGAGGGTGATCAAAAGACTCTAGTTTTCTGATGAAAGGAACCTTTGGAAACGCGATACTCCCTTCTGTCAGCCTCAGGAGTCCGGGGAGGCGGGATGAAAAAGATCTGCTGTGAGCAAGCCTGTCGGCCTGAACGCACGTGAGCTGTGCACCCTCTCCACGCGCCCACCTGAGCCCAGAACGGTGCTGGAAAAACCCAAATGCAGAAATCTGGCAACAGCCTGGTGGTTCAGAGCTCTGGCTCCGGACGCAGGTCACTGGAGCTTGACCCTGAAGGGCAGCTTGACCCGTTGCTGTCCGTGTGACTGGCCAGGCAGAGAATTAAACAGTATCCTAGTTTTCCATCCAGTGCAGTGCGGGTAGCTGAATGCAGCTGGTCAGGGCTGTGGACAGGTTAAAGGAGGGAAGGAACGCAGACCAGCAGCATGGGACTGGGTGGATGCCCTGTGAATCCTCCATGATGCTGGCTTTTATGAAACACACCCAGCCATCTCCCCGCCAAATCCGGGATGGTTGCTTGTGGGCACAGCCTTCCCAGAGCAGGATGAGCCTGGCTGTTTGGCGGTCGTAGTCACATGCTCCCGAGGACTGGAGGGGTGGCAGCTACGCCCTGTCCCCTGAGACCCAAGTTACTAGCTCTTAAAATGGGACGGGGCAGGGAGCCCCTGTAGTTCCCTTTTCCTGTTGCCAGTTTTGGGGTGAGGTACCTCCCAGGGTGTCAGCAGCCGTGCAGACATCAGGGGCGTTCCAGGTGGCTGGGACCCTGCCCTGTGGGCTTGGCTGAAACAGGCGCTCATTTTCCATCTGGGACTAGCTGCTGGGAGACCAAGGGGCTGGGACTCGGGCCACCGGGGCCAAGAGACGTCATGTGAGGGGGCAGCTCTGCAGGCCCTGGTCAGGGAGGGTTCAGAGAGGAGATGCCATTTTTAGCCAGTCCTAGAAGGATGAGGAGGAGGACCCGAGCTTTTGGTTCAGTGTGACGAAGACAGGCACGTCCGTGGGGAAACTGCAGGGATGGGGCTCAGGTGGAGAAGGGTCCTGGTGGGCTCAGGGGAGAGGGACTCATCCGTGTGACGGGGTGAGTGTGTGAGAAGCATGGTCAGTGCAGCAGGATGGGGAGGGAGCCTGCGTGGGGGCTGGAGAGAGAGGTGGCACGGAGCAGGCCCGGGCTTGGTGTCACTGCCTAGAATCAACAAGTCGCAGCAGACGGCTGCTGACCCACCCTGTGGGGCGGGCAGGGAAGCCTGATGTTTCCCGGGAGAAGAGCAAGTACGGAGGCCAGGGCTTGCGGGTGGGGAGGAGGACAGACGGGGGACATGGCTGCCTGGAGCAGAGGGGGAGAATGGGCGGGGCATGGTGGGAGGGCGTGTGTGGGCGCTGTGCAGGCCGAATCATTCAGCGCCTTTCAGATCCCTCAGTCGCCAGGATCCCAGGCAGGTCGGTGGCAGGCAGGGCCCGACGTGAGCAGGATCATGGCTGAAAGCCCTCAGCCCTTAGCCGACTCGCTGCCGCCTGCGCTGCATGCCTGAGCCCCCAGCGGTGCACGCTGCCCGTTGCCTGCTGGGCCCTTGGCCGTGCGTCTGTCCACCTGGGCGCAGGGGAGACGAGCCGTCCGCTTGGCGTTGTGAGTGCTCTCAGGGACGCCCCTCGCCAGCCTGACGCCGATCTGTGGCTCGTTCTGTGGGATTCATTCCGCACAACACGAGTATGATATTACCCACTGTTTATGGATGGCCGAGTCTGAAATATCCATTCTGGAGTCCACTGAAGGATGAAATTCCCTTGTCTTACACCCCCCTCCCCACCATGGTGGGACATACAGCATTGGTATTTTTAGGTCCAAGCGTGGTCATTTTTCTAATCCTACCTGAGTAAGAAGGAAGGGCATGTTAGGGAGGTAGGTTTGATGAGGACAATCCCAGCCTGGAAGGGTCCCCAAAGGCAGCTCCCTCCCCAACGGTGGTCTCTGTCATGTTTCAACCACATCTGGGAGCTGAGAGCTGGAGCCCAGGATGTCCCAGCAACTGCGAGTGACACAGACTCTCACGAGGACTCGGGACGTAAATATAAGGCCAGGAAGGAAACAGGGCCAGGCAGAGTCCTTACCCCACGCACACTGTCCATGGTCAGCACACCAGTGTTTTGGGTGGCTTTGTAAAACATTCCAGCACTCCAGAATTCTGGACGGAACTGCCTTTAACTCCACCAGTGGCCCCTGAGTCCTGGGTCTAGCGTGATCCCCCATTGCTCAGCAGGTCCTGCCTTCTTCTCCTTTTATACCTGGTTAGCCTTCCCCGCTGGCCCCAGCCGGACTGTCCACCCCCTGCCTCTCCCTCCAGCACAGCCCGCCTGCCATGCACTGCAGTTCATGCATTTACATGCATGGTGTCACCGTGGTCTTCGGTCCGGCCAGCTTTTGCATCTTTTGTGTGCAGTGTGACCTGGCACCCAACATGCACGCTGAATGAATGAACTCGTGCACAGACCCACTTGGGAGCATTTCCATGGACAGCCTGGAGCTTGCTGCCCTGGGAACACTGTCACCAGCCCACCTCAGGGACCCCTCGCCCACGTGTGCGTCTCTGTGCAGTGTACTCGGAACTTCCCCTACGCCATCTTGCTTAGTGACGATCTCATTGGCAATGATGCTAGTGTGACGCTGTGTGGCGGGGTTTGGGGCTGTCTGCACCAGGGCAGTGAAACAGGCAGTTCCTGTCCTCTGGAAGCTGATAGTCTGGGTGGGAGGCAGCCAAGAAGACAGTGTGCAGGACAGGCAGGGCAGGACGTGAGGTCAGGCCAGGACAGTGGATCTCACCCATCCAACTGAGATTCTAGGAGGGGTCCCTGAGGAAGTGTGTTTTACACACAGACCCAAAGTGCAGGTAGGAATTGTCCAGACCAGGTCAAAGGCAGGCAAGAGTGTTCCGGGCTTAGGGACATAGGTAGGAGAAACTGGTGACTGTGTGACTCTGGTGACGATCATGGCTGGAGGGTCAGCTCCTTTGATCTGGGAGGTTACGGAAGACGTGGCTGCATCAATCTTACCTCTGGGTGTCTGTCCTTCCCTCCCCTGGTCTGGGGTGAAGGGCCAGAAGAAGAAAGGAAGCCCCTCTGCTCTGGGGGCATCAGTGTGTGTCCTGGGGGGATGTCATCCTACTCAGTGAGCCAGCCCGGTTTTCTCACTTCCTATCTCCCCTTCTGAGCGCTGTCTAGGCAGCGGCCTAGCCCACTGTGGACCCCCTGGCCTCTGAAGCACCCCCCCCCCCTTGGCAGCTGAGCAGGCAGGCGCTGGTGGCTCATCCCCGGGCATGGAGGCAGATTTCACCCTGTCACTTAACCTCTCTGAGGCGTTCGTTCAGCCTTGTCCCTTAGAATGGGGGCCAGGCACCAAGTCATCCTTGGCTTGGAGGATGAAATACCGTCTCTGCAGTAGTAGCGCGTTGTAGGGGCTTTGTACTGCCATGGTGTTCCTTTCCTTTCTGTTACAGAAGCCAAGCCCTGCTCATTCAACTTGAGCTCATTGTAGTGCAGATGCTTACAGAATGTCACACCGTTCTCCTCCCTTGGCCAAGTTGCATCCTCAGGCCACGTTAAAATGCCCATTTTACAGATGAGGCCACTGAGGCTCAGAGAGGTCAAGTTACTTTCCCAGCATCCCAGGCCGGTTGGCTGGGAATCAGGCCCTGGCCTTCGGCTGCCCCACATCTCGCGGCAGCCCTGCTGGCCCTCCCGGGTGGGTGGCGGTCAGCAGTCAGTGGTCAGTGGGGGCCTCTGTTCCTGCTCCTTCCAGTCCTTCACTGCCGGGTGCACAGCAGCCTCACAAGGAGGAACACGTGGTTGTGAAGAACGGTTGCAGCGAACCAGGAGAGCTGGCCTTGACCTCACGCCCTGACAGAGTCATTCTCTCCCCAGGTACCCACTTGATTTGGAGGAACACCTTCGGGCCCCTGGACGCCAGCAGCTCGTGGATTCCAGAACAGGTAAGGGCAACTGTTGCCTGCATCACACACACCCCGGGCGGCAGCACAGGGGCCGCACGGGGCCCACGGCCTGCGGGTCTCTTCAGGAACAGGATCGGCTCTTCCCCGGGGAAACCCAGAGGTGTCCTGGATCGAAGCCGGCTGGCCCTGCCATTTGTTCTGAAGAGATGACTCAGGTAGGAGCGCGACTCCGCTTCAGTGCCTGTGAATACAGGTGTGTTCCTACTCATGTCGTCCCAGTATCCCACACAACCTCCAGGAAGGCTTCATAGCGGAGTGCGCGGAGGCTCCAGGGGGCTAATGACTTTGCCCCAAGGCACACAGAGTCCAGAGGCAAACAGGTCTGTCCGGGCTCACATCCGTGCTCACACGTCTGTTTGCAGTGGGGTGTATTGTATGTGTTCTGTGATTGAAGCAGGAGCCTCGGGCCCGCACAGATGATAAGCCGGGGGTCTGTGGCTCCCTCTACCCCTGTGTCACCGAGCCTGAGCACCAGCCTGGAAAGTGGCTGCTGTCTTTGCACCTGTTGGATAAAGGAGGCTGAGGCCAGTGTGGAATTGGAAAGCCCAGTCAGCGGGTACTTTGTGGTGGTGCTCATGGGCGTTGGGAGGTCTCTCCCAGTGTGTCCAGCGGGGGCAGGTCGCAGGCTAGTGTGCGAGGGGACAGCTGTGACGGGGTGTGAGGAACTGCGGGAGAGGAACAGGGACCCATGAACACGGCTGGAGCACTGGAGCGGAGCGTGTTCCCTGCGGAGGGCACGGCGAAGGTGAAGGGACATGGGAGCTTTATCTCTAGGTGGGCAGCTGTCCTAGGACTCCGTCTGGGATGCAGTGGGGCTGCCTCTGGATGAGGCAGGAGCTGAGTTCTCAGGGGGCGGCCTGGTGCAGGCCCCCCTTGCAGGGAGCGAAATTTCCAGCTGAGGGTGGGTGGGTAGGGAAGTGAACCCTTGGAGAGGCCGGCTGGGTCTGTCAGCCCCGACGTGGGGAGGGCAGGAGGGGTGGAAGCAGACAGTGCCACCCGCCCAGCATATTTCTACTCGGTTTGATTTCCCCCTCTCCGCAGAGCAGGCAGTGGCTTCTTTCCAGCCGCCTGGCCCATGGACTGGACTGCAGCATCATTAGTGCTTCCGGGAAGGTCTGCCCCTGGGGTACGGAGACAGGGACAGGGACAGGGACAGGGAGGGAATGAGGAGGATGAGCCTGCCCTTCCCACAGCCTGGCCTAGCCCTGCTCAGGTTTCCTATCGCAAAGAACAGAGTCTCTGGCTGGTTTTCATAAAGGCCGCCGGGCTTCCCAGCCCATAGCAGAATGGCCCAATGTGCCTGTCCTCAGGAGGGGACATGCACAAGAAGTCTGAGGTTGGGGGTTAAGGAAAGAGGCAAGGAAGGGGAAGCCAAGACACCCTGGGGCCCGAGCACCTGCTGCCCACGCAAAAGTGGGGCTGGCCCATTCCTGATCCACAGAGACATTGTATCTCTGTCCTTGCAGGCTGCACATAATTGCCCTGCCCCTGTCTGCGTGGCCCTCCCTACCATGATGAGGAAGGGGTCCGGCAGTAGCTGGGGTCTGGTTGGAGGCCTCTGTGCAGGGCAAGTATGGGGCCTGATCTGCTTTTCCTTTGTAAGGGGCCTTCCCTCCCATCAGGCCATGTCCCCCGCTGGGCCTGGCTCCCACAGATCACCTTCCCTCCTCCAACCACTTTTCTCCCTCTTACTGAGCCTTGTGTCTCAAGTTCAGTCTCTTTCTTTCTCCTCTCATCCTCCCAGAATCAGTTCCATCACAATTTACAAAAGTGCCCAATGCCAACCCCCCTTCAATAGCAACAGACATCACCCGTGTGCCCCACAAGCCTTGGGTCCTCGACTGCCCTGCGAGGTCCCTCTCCTGTGTCCCTCACGTCCTGGTCGGTCATCTTAAGAGAACCTGTCTGCGTGGATTTGCCCCATCGGGCTCCATCGTATTCATGGTCACTATCACTTTTGCCACCCTCCCCTACAGAAATGCTTTTCTGAAAATACTTAGCAGGGGTCCTGCTAAGTTCCACACTCTCATGACATCACTTTTCTCCCCGCCTGACATCAGATGCTACCTACACATCCATGATGCCACTGTCCCTTCCTCCTGGGCTCCCCCTGGGACCTCACCTGGACGTGTGACCAGAAGGGAGCCGGCGTTGAGGACTGGTAGGAGGGCTGCTGCAAGGCAGGCCAGTTGAGACGGGAGTTAAATGAATGGCTGCGAGCGAAGGCAAAGCAATAGCCTTTGGATTCAGTTTAGATAAGAAGCAGAATTAAATGAGAAACTCATGGCCGTACAGTTTTTATTTTGTCCGATTCCTCATCTATTGTAGAGGAACTTAAGTAAATGTCAGCTGGGGGTATTGTTGATTCGTTGTGCATCCATCCATTTTGAAAAGGGTTGATGGGCAAAGTATTACTTTACCGAATGACGAGGAGACTTGATGGAGGAGACTTGATGGAGGAGACTTGATGGAGGAGACTTGATGGAGGAGATTTGATGGAGGAAGTGACTGGCCGAAAGGAGCTGAGGTCTCGCCACTTTCAGGGGCTCACCTGTGGGCATTGCGTTCTCGATGCTGTTCACACTGGGGGCCCTGGTTCCACGTCCTCCTCATCCAGACAGGCATCCCAGCTCTTCATGTGAATGACTCTTAACACTCAGGATGAGGAAGTTTGGTCTATAGGCACCTTAAAGTTTATTGGCAAAAAAAATCAAGCCAGTTTCATATAGAGTCTCATTTGTCTCCAACGAGGTTGGGAAGATACCTTTCAGTTTCTGAGTCCAGTGTGGGGCATCTAACGATCCCAAGGTCAAGAAAAGCAGTGGATCCAGGTGGAAAAAGCACAATCATTTCTGAAATGCACCCTTTTAAAAAATAGAGATATCATTGACATTATAACATCACATCGGTTACAGGTGTACAACATCATGCTCTGACATTAGTGTCTATTGCTGAAGGGTCTCCGCAGTAAGTCTAGATCAAGTTCTTCACCGTACGGTCGCAAGCTTGTTTCTTGTGATAAGAACTTTTTAAGGTCTATTCTCTTAGCAACTTTCGAACATATACTGTCATCCTATTAGCTCCAGCCACCATGCAGTCCATTATATCCCATGACTTATTTTATAACTGGAAGTTTGTATCTTTTGACCCCTCTTGCCCATTTCCCCCAACTTTCAGCCGCCTCCTCTGTTTTGCGTGTCCATGAGTTTGGTTGGTTTTATGAACAGGGGGTGCATGTATCTTTTGAAGTTAGGGTTTTGGTTTCCTTTGAATAAATACCCAGCAGTAAATTACTGGATCATATGGTAATTCTATTTTTAATTTTTGAGGAAACTTCATACTGTTTTCCATAGTGGCTGTACAATTTACAATCCCACTAATGGTGCGTAAGAGTTCCCTTTTCTCCACCTCCTTGCCAATACTTGTTTCCTGTCTTTTTTGGTAATAGCTATTGTAACGTGTGAGGCCGTATCTCACTGTGGTTTTGATGTGCATTTCCCTGATTTTTAGTGATTTTTTTGAGGACCATTCCATGTATCCATTGGCTATCTCAGTGTTGTCCTTGGAAAAACGGCTATTCATATCCTCTGGTTTTAATCAGATTGTTTGTGGGGGTGATTGCATTTTGGATATGAAATCTTTATCATATATATGATTTGCAAATATTTTAGTTAGTAGGTTGCCTTTTTGTTTTGTCGATGGGCTCATTTGCGGTGTAGCAGCTTTGCAGTGTGATGTAGTTTC
The DNA here is from genome assembly GCA_004026585.1 of Noctilio leporinus. Classification (NCBI taxonomy): domain Eukaryota; kingdom Metazoa; phylum Chordata; class Mammalia; order Chiroptera; family Noctilionidae; genus Noctilio; species Noctilio leporinus. Next base: position 43,117 of record PVIW01000328.1, on the reverse strand, counting down.
ACTTGTTTATTTCTGCTTTTGTTGCCTTTGATTTTGGTGTCAAATCCAAAAAACCCTCCAAGACTGATGTCAACAAGCATGTCATCTATATTCTTCTAGGAGGCTTATGGTTTCAGGTCTTAGTTTGAAGTATTTCATCCATTTTGAGTTAGTTTTTTTTTTTTTTTATGGTAAATGTTTGGTTTAATTCTTTTGTATATGGCTGTCCAGTTTTCCCAACAGCATTTATGAATGAAACTGTCCTTTACTCTGCTGTATGTTCTTGGCTTCTTTGTCGTAAATTAGTGACCATATATTCATGAGTTTATTTCTGGGCTTTCTATACTGTTCTACATAGATCAATGGAACAGTGTTATTTTTATGCCAATGCCATACTGATATTATTATAACTTTGTAATATAATTGCAAATCAGGGTGCATGAAGCCTCCAGCTTTGCACATCTTCCTTTCTCAAGATTGCTTTGGCTTTTGGGGTCTTTTGTGGTTCCAAACAGATTTTAGAATTGTTTATTCTATTTGTGTGACACTGCCATTGGAATTTTGATAGGGGTTGCGTTGAATCTGTAGACCACGTTGGGTAATATGGGCTTTTTAACAATATTAAATCTTTTTGTTCATGAGCATGGAGTATCTTTTCATTTATAGTATGTCTTTAATTTTTTTCATCAGTACCTCATAGTTTTCAGTGTACAGGTGTCTCACCTTCTGAATTAAATTTATTCATATATATTATTTTTATGCAATTATAAATGAGATTGTTTTCTCAATTTCTCTTTCTGATAGTTTGTTATCAGTATATAGAAATGCAACAAAGTTTTGTGTGTTGATTTCGTGTTTTGCAACTTTACTGAATTTATTAGTTTAAACAATAAGTGGTTTACTTTTTTAGAGTTTTCTATACATAATGCCATGTCATCTGCAGATGATGACAGTTTTATTCCTTTCCATTTTGGATACCCTTTGTTCCTTTTTCTTACCTAGTTGTTCTGGCTAGAGCTTTTAGTCTTGGTCAGATAAAGGGGAGGAGAAGGGGTGCCCTTGTCGTGCTCCTGATCTCAGAGCAAAAACCTTCAGCTTTCTTCATTGCATATAATGATAGTTATAACCTGGGTTTTCAAACTTCTCTTATGATTAATTGTGGTAAATTACACATAATATAAAATTTGCTATCTTAACCATGTTAAGCATGAAGTTCAGTGGGATTCAGGGCATTCCCATCTTGTGGGGCCATGACCACCGCCCACCTCCAGTACTCTCTTCTGCAGCAGAACTGAAACTCTTCACACATTTAACAGCCACCTGCCATGTCCCCTTGTCCCTAGCCCCTGGCACTCTACTTCCTCCACCACTCTACTTCCTTTCTCTGTCTATAAATGTGCCTATTCTATGCTCTTCCTGTAAGTGGGATCATACAGTGTTGGCCTTCTGGTAAAAGGCTTAGTTCACGTAGCGTACTGCCCTCAGAGTTCATCCGGTGTCAGAATTTTCCTTTTTGTGGCTGGATAATATTCCATGGGAGGTGTATACCATGCACCCCGGGGTTAACCGACGAGCTTCAAGTTGAAACCTGGTTTGAGGTCTTTGTGTCCTAAATGTGAGCCTCACTGCATAAAGGGGCTTTATGAGCACTAAACACACAGGTTTAGAAGTGGATTTAAAAAAAAAAAAAAAAAGAAGGCCATACCCCTATTAAGAGCCTTTAATTCACTGATCTTTTTTTCAGTACTTTTTCCCTCCGGGTTCAGTCAGGTCTTCTCTTAATTTTGCTCAAGGGCGCCAAGCAAGGGCCATTTTGCCACGACTGAGGCCTTGGGTGGGAAGCAGGACACCAGGGCCCAGAGCCTGTTTTAATAATGTCAGTGGGAGCGAATCATGTTACCTGATAGGAAATGGAAAAATGGAGTCAAGGCTTGAGGCCTCTGGATTCTGACATCTCACTCACCCCCAGGGTGTGTGGGCGGTTTTGGCCCCACCTTCCTTGCCCCGGAAGCGTGCTAGAGGCTGTGCTGGGTTGTCACACTTCCTCAGCGTGGGGCCCACAGGTGGGACGGACGACTCCAACCACACCTTACCTGGGGAGGCCTTCTCCCCGAGCTGGAGCCAGACCGCACCCCTGACACGGTGCTGTTTGGAAGAGTGAATGTTGCGTCCCAGTTTCTATCTCATGGTGCGTTTGTTCTCACAGGACTGCTTGTCTGAAGAGGAATGTTTGTAGAAATGCTGGACGCATTAGGAAGCTTTGGAATGAGAAAAATGGAGATTTCATAAGCCTTATTTGGAAATCCAGACTCTGCCCAAATTTAAATTTCTCTCCAAAGAGCCTAAAGTGCTGTTCCCTTGCTCCTGGCATAATCAATCTTAGTCTTTAATCACCCTTTCTCTCCACCTATCTCCTCTTTCCCTTTCTCCTTCTTCCTCTCAGGCAGCAGTGTCACACGTGTGCCACCTGGGGGGAAGTGACCTTGCCTCTTTTACCCTTGTCCGTTGCAAACATGGCCTCATGCCTGCTGGCTCTCAGGAAACCTTTTGGGTTCCAGTCCTGTAGCTCCAACGGGAAGCTGAGTTACCGTTTCCCCCCCTGACCTCCAAGAGAGTTTGTTCAGAAAGCGAAAGGCGCCGGAGGCCCAGGAAGCCAGCTCAGGGGCAGGCGGAACCCCGAGGATCACAGCAGAAATAGAAACGGGCATTATCTTTTCTCTAAAAAACGGATCGTCAAGGTTATCAATTTCCCTTTCAAACAGAAAGCAGAAATGCCATAGACTCCGGTTGTCAAAAAGAAAGTTGACTCAACATTTCAAGTTGGTCAGGAGGTTTGAGAGGAGATTCGATTCAGGGCACACCCGAAGGCCGCAGTCTGAGCTCAGCCAGAAAAACGAGGTTTTCCGTTCAAATCCCACCCCTTCCTGGGGCTTGTGAACAGGAGTGACTCATGGCACGTCTCTCTGGACCTCCGTGGAGAGAGGCTTCACTTGGTTACTTGGTTTCAGGGAAACCCGGATTTCGTGCGGCATCACCCCTCTCTGGCCAAGCACCCGGGTGTCCTTACCTGGGCTGGAGATCGCAAAGCCCCCTTATTTGGGGAGGTTTTTGTGAGGAAAGCTCTTAGCTTCCTGAAGGCTGGCGCACGCATGCATTCCCAGATGGAGCCGATGATGATGATGATGACGAAGATTAAATGGCACGCATTGAAAAGCAGAGCGCCCCTCCGATGCTTTGCTTACATGGGGTTTGGTCATCTTTGAAAGGAAACTGCTCACGAAACCCAGCTCCTTCCCTGCGTGACTGGGCGTTTTGCTTGATCAGAGATGGGCCGGGCTGCGCAGCCTGCAGGCTGAACAAAACCCTGCCTGCCCTGCTCTCCGAGAGGGTGTTCACTTACCCTCCCCGCGTCCTTCTGTTGCCTGCCGCGCGTGCCCTCCGCCCGCCTTGCGAGGTAGAAGAACCGTTGCCCCGAAGGAGGGCTCCTTTCCGGTTCACGCGCCACTCAGATAGATGCTCAAGAGCGTGCTTGAGTTTTAACCTTTCGCGGCGGCTCCGTCACGGCACGTCACCCTTGAAAACGGAGACGCCAGCTTCCCACCGAAAGGACTAGACCCTGATTTTCAACCTGAAAGCCACCACTTGGCCTTTTCGGTGCCTCGTTCAGGGTGAGGACGTTATAAAACAGCGTGGGACAGAAGAGCAGGTCAGCGCTGTCAGCGGAAGCGTCCCTTCTGCTGGGACCCCTGTTAGGAAGGGGGCACATACCTAGTGGGGTGACGCAATCTCATTGCATGTAAGCATTGCTGCCAATCCGAAGCGCATTGCTAGCAGCTCGATTTTTTTTTAAAAAAAAAAAGGCTTCAATATCACCCAAGTAAATGAATGTTGCCGAGAAAGGCATTTTAAAAATTGCTGCATTAGAAACAATTGCCTGCTAGGTGCTCACAGAGCTGGACGGATGCATCCCGCTCTTTCCTCCCCGCTGCTAGAGAAGTCATCCCGCCCCTCTTTCCTTCCTCTTCCCCGTGGAGCCTCTCACTTGCTCCCCGACATTCAGGCTTCTCACCTGAGTGGTGAAACCCTTTTCAACACTCAAGACCCCATTCAGAAGTGGCCTCCTGTCTAACCTGCGCCTGGATTTCCTAACTTTGGGGCTCTTACTCAGACACCCTCTGGTACTTCCGGGGCTACAGTGGAGCACCCCACCCCAAATGCACTTACCTCTTGTCTTGGACTCTGAGCTCAGTGGTAGCAGCCATCAGGGGCTGAGGGGTGGGGTTGGGGGGGGGGTTCACCTGCCTAATAGTGCCCAAGATATATTCATGAGATACTCATTAGAACTCTGATTTTAAAAATGAAAACATGAGTTAAATGCTAAAGCTGGTGTGGAATGGGAGGAGCCAGGGGGTGACGAAGATACAAGATGGAGCATGAAGGGGATCCCTCTCTTTTAGGGGATGGCAGAATGAGGCCTGCTTGCCTAAGGGCAGGAGTGATCCAGAGCTGAGTGTCCTCTTACGCCTGCAGGGTGTGTCTCCTTGGAGAGGTGTTGTCCTGAGGAAATGAGGGACATGAAATGGTAGCTACGAAGGGCAGACCAAAAAGAAGTAAAGAGCAGACCGGACTTGAGGTTGCACCCCTCCGCCCCCATGCACCCGGCTCCCTCCATAGCTAAGTTCTAGGAATGTATGTGCGTGGCTGGGACTGGAAGGAGGAGGGTGTCAGCCATGGAACCAAGTGATAATGGCCATGATGGGGTTGACTGGTTGCCTTTCCACCTCCCAGCCCTTCTCCCTATGGCTCCCAGGTGCTGCTCTGCACCCACAGCCTTGCGCTTCAGAGGGGCTGTGCACCATGACTCAAGTCATACCTGGAGGCTTCACCCCCACTCCCCCCATCCCCCATGCTAAGGGTAGGCATGGCTGTACGCCACAGGTCTGGGCCATGATGCAGGAGGACCAGTCTTCTCGCCAAATTTCCTCACAGTAAAACGGGACCTATGTAGAATTGCCAAATTTAGGAAATAAAAATACAGGATACCCAGTTAAATTAGAATTTCAGGTAAATGATATATTTTTAGTCTCAGCATGTTCCAGGTATTTGAGTGCCCCGTGCAACATTTGTGTCTTCCTCTAGAAGCAAGCACGCTCTCAAGTGTGGTGCCCCATGCATGGCAGGCATGCATGGCCTGGGGGGAAGAGTGGGGGTCTGTGTAACCTTCCTGGGGCTCAGGCACTTTGCATGATGGCAGATTTCTGTTCATGGGCCATGCCTGTGTGAGCCTTATTCCGTCTTGAATGGCTGTTAGGCCCTCAAGAGCCATCGTTTATTTTTGTGTTGGTGGTGGTGTTCTTCGCCTCCCTTACCCCCTGCCCTGCACCTAAGAGCATTCTCCTCTTTACTCAGCCTCCAGTGAAGCTGGCCAGTTGACAGGAATCCTAGGTTTTCTATGTCACCAGCAGGCAGGGCTGGGAGGAACGCTCAGGCTGTGCAAAGACGTGTGGAACCTCCAGGATAGCGAGCTGAAGCGTGGTGAGTGGTCAGTCCCTCACGCGCTGCCTGGCCTGGAAAATGCATGGCAGCTCAGGTTCCCCGTTGAGAAATTGTTACAGGATTGTTTCGAGAATAGTGAAAGGGTGAAACATGCAAAAGAGCATAGTGACTTGGAAGATAGTTCAACATTTTCTTTAAAAAGACAACACAAGCTAGCAATTGCACGCCTTGGTGTTTATCCAAAGGCGCTGAAACTTATAGCTACACAAAAACCTGCATTCAGATGTGTATGGCAGCTTTCTTTGTAACTGCCGAAACTTAAAGCAACCAAGATGTCCTTCAGGAGATAAATGGATAAATAAATGAGTCCATCCAGACAATGGAACATTATTCGGCATTAAAAAGAAACGAGCAATGAAGCCATGAAAAGGCATGGAGAAAACTTAAATGCACGTGATTAAGTGAAAGAAGCCACTCTGAATAGGCTTTATCCTGTATGATTCCAATTCTGTGACATTCTGGAAGAGACAAAGCTGTGGGGCTGTGACTATTAGTGGCTGTCAGAGGTAGGGGATGGGGAGGATGAACATGCAGAAACCAGAAGAATTTGAGGGCAGTGAAACTACTCTGTATGATTCTATAAAGGTGGAGACATGCCATTGTACATTTCAGCAAACCCATAGGATGTACACCACCATGTCTGAATCCTAATGCAAACCATGGACTTTGGGTGGTGATGGTCATCAGTGTGAAGGAATCAGGAGTATTGATAATGGGGAGGCAGCGCACGTAGTGGCTAAATGGGGGAAGCCAGGAAATATCTGTCTCTGCCTCTTCATTTTTGTCTAAGATTTCCATGAATCAAAAACAGTCTGGAAAATGAAAGTCTGTTTTAAAAACAGAGGTGAAACACAGGGTGGTGAGAACAGTGGTAGTACAGTTGTCGTTCTCTGAATGATAGCTTTCTTCCTCCCCGTTTGGTGGCACAGTGGTCCTGCTATGCTGATCCAGACTTCTGCTGTCCACCACTCTTGCTCCGTAGACTCCTCTGGGCCTCCATCAGCCTAATGGCAACTGGGTTTTGAAGAAAGATGTACTAACTGGGAGCCAAGAAGCCTGGATTTCTTGCCAGCTTCCCATTGCTTACTATATGCTAAAGAATGGGAACATAGAGGAAATCCAGGGGACACACCTACTTGATACATGGTTGACCGGCAGCTTTATACAAAATATAATGCAGGTGCAAACATGAGTTAACTTGTGTAGCGAACTGCATCCATCTGTTCGTTAACACATTGTTGGCCGGCAATTTTATGGCAAAATCTAATGCCAAGTGCAAGCACGAGTTAACTCCTTAATGGTCAACAAAGTTTGGGCTTGGAAACATGAGATTTTTTCCACGAATGTCAACAGTGTGTTAAATGGAGTGAAGACAATGATGATGAAGGTGGTGGTGATGGCAGTAACCATTATTGGTGTAGCTTTCACCAGTTCTCAGGGTTCTTGGGGGAAGATCTATGTATAGTTGATAATGAGACATGAAGACATGAAACTGTTTACTTCATTTAGCCAATAAATCTGTTTGGAGCACCAACACGGTGCTGTGCTGGGTATAAGGAATACAGATATAAATAGGTCACAGTGCTTCTCTTCAAGGTCCAGTCGGGCAGTCGGCTGATAAACTGACACATTAAGTTTATCACATTAAGAGCAGTTACATGTAATAAAGTGAGATGTTGCAGCAGAGAATCAAATAATGTGACCGAGGTAGGGTGGGAGGAATTCATGGGGCAGGGGGCTGTCTCATGGGCCAACTCCCTACATATGATCAGAATGGTGGAGAAGGAAGCCAAGCAAATGAGAAGAGGAAAAAGAAGTGGAAATAATTATCTTTAGGGTTTTACTAGGCCCTTCAGAATCTTTCATGTTACTCTAACGATGTGACCAGTTGCTGATTTGTTAGTAATATTTTGTTAAGTCAAATATACCTGCCCTGGGTCAGGATGGTAGGGTCTGTGTAATGACTTAAGTCCTTTAGCCACTTCTAACAGATCAAACCCAAAATTGGTAGATCTCAAAAAGCTTTCTCATAAAATTTATGGAACAATTTGAGAAATGCAATGAATTTTGAAAACATATTTTCATTCAACCCAGAGAGTCAAAAATTAAGCTTTTAATAATTTAGCAAACTTTGATTCAATCTAAAAAGTTCAGTACAAAATGGAGGAATGTTAACCACATAAATTAGATTTAAATGAAGGGACTATCACACACAATTAAAGTAAAAAACAGGACACATTTCTGCAGACCTATCTCTATCTCTTGTCTTCAGTGAGAAGGGTGTGTATCAACTTAGGGTTTAGAACAACCTGGAAAGACCATACAAAAAGCTGTACCCAAGAATCTCAAAGGTAGTTGGAAGAAGCTGTTCTATCCTGGAAACTTTCCTAGGCAGGGAAGCAAGGACAAATGACAAAAGCAAGGACAAAAGACCAACTCCCAGTTCCTGCATTTAATGAATTAGGTAATTATCTTTCTTCAAGAGACTCTTTCTGCTTAAAATTACACATACTCTCTAGAATTAATGTAAGTATTCTGGAACTTTTCATCAAGAGTGAACCATCCCAAATATTAATGGCTTAAAAAAAACAATTTTTTATTGGCCTCACAATTCTTTGGGTTAGCTGATCCCTCCTGAGCCCACACATACCTATATCATTAGCTGTCTTGTTGGCCAGCAACTGGCTGATCTAAGATGGCCTCACTCAATTGTCTCGCACATGTGTTCTTGTAAGGCCTCTTTCATCCTCCAGTTGGCTTAGGCTGGGCTTGCTAACAGAGCAAAAAGCAGATTCAGGTGAGACTGAGGGGGTTGGTATAAAGCCAGGAGCTTGACTTGGAACATTTTAACATTGGAATATCTACTAGACATCCAAATAGAAATACAGACTAGGCAGTTGGCTATGAGTCCAGAGCGTAGGAGCAAGGTCTGGGCTAGGGAGATACTCTTTGTGGAAGTCATTTGCAAAGACATCATTTAAAGCCATAATACTAGATGAACTCAACGTGGGAGCAGAATAGAAAAGAAGTCTAAGGAGTAAGTCTTATGGCTCACTACCATTTAGGTGTTAGAGAGGTGAGAAAAAACAGGTCGAGACCAAGAAGGAGAAGCCAATGACCTAGGAGAAAAACCAAGAGAGTGTTGGAAGAAGGAGGGAGTTAAATGCCACCCACAGATCAAGTAAGAGGATTGGGAGTGGCCACTGCATTTGGCATTGAGTAGGTCCCTGGTGACTTTGATGAGGAGAGGGATGATGAAAGTCTCATTGGAGAGGTTTCCGAGGTGAACAGGACAAAAGAAGTTGTAAGGAAATAAGTTTTTTCTCTAACATTTTACTTAAAATTTTCAAATATGAAGAAGGGTGAAAGATGGGTACATTGGATACGCCACCACCACCACCACCACCAAACTCTATCATGAACTTTTAACAGATCTGCTTCCTCATTGTTCTCCATCTGTCCAATCCCATATCCATTTAGCAATCCATTTTTTCCCCATTTTTTTTATGTTAAAGGAATAGAGAAATGAGGTGGAATTGGAGTGAGATGGGGTGAAGGAAGGTCTCTCTCTGTATGTGTGTGTATGAATGATTTTCTATCAGGCAGCAGGCATTTCTGTGCTCATGAGGATGCTCATGAAAGGCATAATTGATGATGCTGTAAGAGTTAATATTTGGAATGATGTCTTTGGATAGAAAAGGGAGGGTGGGCTTCGGTACCAGTGGAGAAATTGGCCTTAGGTAGGTTTGCCTAAGATGGGGTAGAGAATACAGTCAGACCTGTGAGAAATGTGCATTAAGGATATTGAACGTGCTGAGAGAGGAGACCAGAAAGTCCAGCTCCTCTGGGACACACTCCAGACGTGCTTCTGTTTCCAACCCTGCAACGCAGGGAGAGGAGCACAGCTAGCCTCCTCTGGGACCCAGTGGCACCATGAGCGTGACCAGGACTATCTTACATACACTACAGGGAGCTGTGGAAGTCATGCACCGGAGATGTAGGTTTCGCCGGTGATTTTATTATCCATACTTAGAAGAACAGCTTTGCAGGCTGTTGGAACTCTGCCTCCAATACCTTCTCTCTGGAGACTTTCAGACATGGGATGGACAACCTGGGACTTCACAGACTTTGTCCCCATTAAGGTCCATTAATGTTTGGTTGATGGACCAACATCCTGGAGGACAAGGACTTCGGGGTGTCCCAGAGAATGTGCGTTCATTACACCTCGGGGTGATGGCCTGGTTCCTGGTGCTGAGGGTGATGGTGTTGGACAGTGGCAGTCTGTCGTTTGCCCTGTCTGCCCTTCTCTTTGCCTTGGTCAGCAGAGCGAAGTTTATGGCCTGCAACCCATTGTGGTTTGTTTCCCTCCTGTGTATTCTAGGCAAGTGTGGCATTTTTATACCAAAGTTCTTTTGTTCTTTCTGGAGCTTTCCGTGCCTCCTTCCTTGAGTTGGGAATTATTTATGTCTGCAAGGAAGGCAGGTGGGTAACCTGTCACAAGTAACCATGCACGGCAAAAAACTTAAAAACTCTTACTGAAAAAGTACAGTAGGTATATTTAGCCCTGCTTAATTAGAATTAGCTATCTTGGATGCATTTCCTTTCACTATGGTGAGAATTAAAACCCAAACACTCACATTTGCACTCATGATGAAGTTGCAGGACTTGGAAATCTGTCTTCTTTGACCATGGACAAGACACTGCATCATTTAGCCTCAGTTTCCTCATCTGTAATCTCAGGATAATAATAGTTTTCTCATAAGGATGCTAGAAAAAGATGAGAGAGGTCATGCATATGAAAAACATCAGTACAGTGCCTGGGAAGTAATAAGCTTCTTTAGATATTATTAGCATAATGGATTAATGAGCACACTGCCAGCAGTAATGAAAATAATTAAACAGCCATGGTTGATGTGGAGTGTTTCTTGTGTACCAGTCTTGGTGGTCTGTGGTCTTCATGGGCTTAATTAACCTAATAGATAAAAAGGTTGGCAGATTCCACTTTCTTCTCTGAAAATTAACTCTTCTCAAGAATATATATATGTATATACGATAACACCCAAACTTAGACCCGCAATGTCTCTTTCAATAAAAATCTACCTTTTATTCTAACTTTAAAATTATTCAATGATTCCCTTAACAAGTTTGACAGATGACATACAAGCTACCTCACTAATTTTTAGTTTTGGATTAACAAAGAAAAATATTTTAGTGTAAGTATGTCCCATGTAATATTTGAGCAATACTTATACTTAAAAAATATCATTCTTTAGCTGAAATTAAAATGCAGCTGGCAATCCTGTAGTTTACTTTGCTAAATCTGGCAGCCCTGGACCCTAGGAGATACAGTATCAGATGTATACATGTGATCCAAAGGCAACAAAACCCTGATCAGAGAGATGGAGGTGTGCAGCTGTGACCATAGGCTCTAATGGCCTGCTGAGAGACAGGAGTCCCTGACCTGATGCCCAACAGAGGCACCCACCCACCCTTCTCCCATGTCTGTGTTCATCTCCTTCACAAGAACCATTCCTAATCTTCTTTAGCCCTCAACTAGCTAATAACATTCTTAGTTCTTATTTATCCATTTAGATAGTCCAAAATGGCTTCTGTTTCATTCATTCCTGCATTGCTCTGCCTAGTAGAGGGTCTGACACATAGTAAGTCATCAGTACAACTACTAACGAATAAAGAGCTGGCAATGATATCATAATAAAGAATGGCAGGTTTTATACACAGGGGTCGAGTTTCATTGACCACCTACTGTGTGCCAGACTGTCTGTGAGGCAGAGGGATACGGGGATGAATAAAACTGACTCAGTACCTGACCATCAAAGGGGAAAAATAATAACCAGGAATACATTAATATTTGGTTGAGGGCTGAGGATAAATACAGGGGTTTTAGGTTTTTATTACTCTGTGCCTCAGTGTGCACATCTAGTAAGAAAGTAATTGCATCTAACTCAAAAGATTATACTGAAAAAATGGAAGCCCATATCTATGTCTGTGTCTGTCTCTGTCTTTGTATCTGTTACAGTTGACCCTTGAGCCACGTGAAGTTGAACTGTGTGTGTCCACTCCGATGTAGATTTTTTTTCAATGTATACCTACCTGTTTTTGAATGTAGATGAGAATCCTTGGATGTGGAAGGCTGACATATGCATGGTCAATGCCTTTTACATGGGGACTTCAGCGTCTTTGCATTTTGGTATCCACAGAGGGTCTTGGAGCCAATCCCCACACGTATCAAGGGAATTGCTGCCCCTGACATCCACATCGTTCACAGGTCAAATGTCAATCTGTGTGTGTGTGTGTGTGTGTGTGTGTGTGTGCGTGCATGTGAGTAAAGCCAACCGATGAGCATGAGATTTCCTAAATTCATATTGGCTCCTTTCCCGTTCTTTTATGTTAGAAAACTATGGCTGTTAGAGCTCATTTCACTTGCTCCTCTTTTGTCAGGAGAGGGGTAACACCTTGACTAGAATTGTTAACATGGGAGTTTTTCTTTTGTGGAATAAACTTTCCAGAATGCGTGTCCTTGATAGCTGAGGGACTCGGTCAGAGTCTTGGGCAACTATTGAGATGTCCACCTCGCAGAGGGCCCTGGAGGATAGGGTGCTAATGGCCTGACACCATCTCTCCCCATCTCCTGTGGAGTCCCCAGAGTGGCTTAGGGGAGCGTGGTGATAATGAGTCTTGTTTTTCCTGGGACACATGCTGTGAAAGTCTGGATTCAATGAAAACCCTGCAGCCGAAGGTCAAGACCCAGGGAATCTGTACCCAGGTTGGATTCCCTGCTCCTCGGGAGTGTGATGTTGACACCTGGACGGATGGCTAGGGAGTTAATAACAACCTCTTCTGACACATTGCTTTTGTTATTTGGCGCTCATGACTTTTCAAGGAGTTCAAAGTCGTTCACCAGACTTGCTATGAAATGCAAACCCCAGGGTAATGTAACAGTTTAGTTGAGAATGTAAATACCCCAAGGTCATAGAACACGCAATGTGGAGACTTACTTGCACACTCCCTGTGTGCGTCACGTGTCCGTGGGAGGTGTCAGTTCACCTGTTAGGTGTATACAGTGTGTGTGCGTTGAAGTTGCTACCGGGACATTGCTGCTGTTGGTGGGTGTGCTCCAGTCACTCACTTGTCTCAGAGGTCTGCACACGTATGACCAGGGGTGCCTTGAATTCAGGGTGTGATTGGGGAGGAGTCTTTGGAAGAGCACCACAGAGAACATGTCAGACATTTATCCAGAGTGGCGATTTCTTCACCTTGCCTTCGCTCAGCCAAGGATTTAAATACTGGCTTTCCCAGGCCTTTCAGGAACTTCGGTAGTGAAAACAAGATTTATTAAATTGGGCACATTTGCTTTAAATCTACTCAACCTAGACAACAGCTCAGTTCAGCATAATTTTTCCACTTCGAGAGAATACCTTTGAGAGCTTAGCGTGGTAGCTCTCCATAACCCCAGACAGACTATCTTGAGATTCAAGATATTAAAAAGCAGCACCAGCACAGGAGTTGAGCAGCAGATTGAACCCAGCAGCAATTCAGGCGCACGAAAGAGGGCATTTTCACAGGATTTAAGGATCCACTACGTTCCTAGATCACAAGGTATTTTTAGATGTCAAGCAAATAAATGAAAATTAATCCATATACGACACTGTATGGTGAAGTTTTCGTAATTAAAGGAAATTCCAAAAGCTTGAGGTACCGTGGGTGGGAGCATGATACCTAGGAAGGAATGTGACTCGGGTGGATACCACACTTCTCAGCCGCAGCAATAAATGCAGCAGATAATAGAGCAATGTTTTCTAATTAACTTTTTCAGAAAGACATTTAACTTTGAATCTGATTACTGTAACCAATGAAATTTAATTCAGGTTTGAGGCTAAAAATCAATACATTTTCTAATTGCAAAGATTTGGAAAATTTGCCATGTGCATATCCTTCGAAAGGAATTAAGAGAGAAAAATAAATTCAAGGAAGAAGTAGAATAAACTACACTATTATGAGAAAACAAACCAGAAGAAAAGTTTGTTCTTAAATTTAAATGTGTTGATTTTTAAAAATTAATTTTCTAACTAAACTATTTCCACTAATTTCAAATGCAGTGTTCTAGGGGTATATAAAGGAGGCAGATGGAATTTAAAGCATGCTGAGATTCTTGTTATGTAGAGAATATAAAGGCTGATTATTCTAAAATCATTCAGAATAATCCATGTTCAAATATGTTTATCAAAAGCATAAGGGTAACAATTAGTAAAATAGATCTAGAGTGCATGCCCCAAACCACTATTCAAACCTCAATCAATCCAACAGAAGTCAGAGATGGAACAAAGGATAATTAGGGAAATGACCAAAAAAAGTGGCAAATAAAAGAATGACTTAACTCCTTCATGATGTTGTAATTACTAATATACTTGAACATAAATAAGGCCAAATGTATTAGTAATTATAATACTTTCACTTGTCGAGGTAGTAAGTCTCAGACGGAGATGCATTTCCCAGAGCAGAACTAAATCAAAATAGTAAAAGGAAGTTGAAAATGCAGGACCCTAAATACCTTCACAGAGCAGGGAACAGGGTGCACTTAGGGGAGGGGCGGGGAGAGAGACCAGATACACATTACGAAGCATCTTCGGGGAGCAGCTTGGAATTTTTCCTCAAGGGAAATGAGCAATAATGGAAAGAATCTAGTGACTGGAGGAGATTTACATCGGAGCGAGATTACTGTGGCCTTCGGGCTAGTGCGGGGGAGCAGGTCAAGCCTGTGGGGAAGAATGCTGAGGAGATGTTGGAGGAATTCGTGCATGAGTGATAAGGAGGTAAAACATGCTGCAAGCGAGGTGGAGAGACGGTGGTGGGTAGCGTCGGTTTTAAGAAGATAGACTTGGCAAGACGTGAAGACGGAGGGCGGGACACGCGAGGTGGCACTCAGCCTTCTGCAGTGAACGGGTGCTGTCTTTCACCTGCACGGGAACACGTACGGGCGGATGGTACGGGAAGGGGACGGATGACGAGCTTGGGCCTTGGCACTTCAGGTTGTTGAGTGACGAATGGATCTCAGGTTCAGATTCTGACCGGACAGAAGTCTTGGAGCCACTGTCTCAGTGGTGGAAGGCGTCTTCATGGCTTCGTGACTTCATAAAGAAGAGCTGGACTTGCCCGTCCACCTCCTGTGTCATGCCTCCTGACACACTCCTTTCACATTTCGTAGAGAAAACACTGAATGAACATAATCAGATCTCCTGAAACCCAATTAGGAACCTTGAAAACTAGATGAAGCAAAGCTCAGTGCCCCGCTCCCCGCTCCGAATCCCTGTGCAGTGCAGTCAGGGAACAGTGGAGGTGAGAAGGGGGGGTGCTTGCTGCCTTCTGGCGTTAAGAGAGGCCCCACTAGGAGACACTTAGGAAAATGAAGAGCCCCTTGTTGCTCTCGGAAGGAGAGCAGCCCCTCCAGTGAATTGATCGCTAATTATTCTCATACCCAGTCATGAGCTGAATGTCGTAATTGACTTCACAGATTACAAGTCACTTGCCTTCTCGGAGCTTTCCCACCGCCCACCCCCCTCCCTCACACAAAATGAAGACCCCCGCAGTGGCCGTGGCAGTGCGTCCGAGGGTGGTCTGGGGTTGAGAAGTTGCTCATTTACGTCCTGCAGGCTGCCCAGGAGCATCCTGGGGTCCTGTCTCTCGGAGGTGGAAACCATCTCTCTTTGCTTGGCTCGCCAGATGCCAAAGCCACTTACTTCCCAGACCAAACTGCCTAGAATGGAATGGAGCATTCTACTGTGATCTGTTCTAAAATCTGCAAAGGGGGACTCTGTATGAAACCCAGTGACCCAGCTGTCCAGTCTTCAAACTTCACCATGCTTTTCTGAAAGGTTAACATGTTCACTGGAAAGGCTTCCCCAAGGGGGAGAATTCTGAACCCCAGCATGAAGGATGAAGGCATTTTCCAAGAGTACAATGGCATCAGATCCCTCTTCTTTCTGGAGGAACCGCGCTTACCCTGCTCTCTGCTTCCAATGTACCCTGCAAACACTCTTACAATTCTGGAATTGTGTTGGATTTATTTGTGCCAATGTCTGTATTCCTGAGACCTAGCAAAGTGCCTGGTATATAATAGGTCTTTGGGAGGTTCTTGTGGTATAAAAGAATGCAAAGGTTGCAACTGAAAATATAGAAAAAAACCAGTTTTTATCCAAAATATCTGTTAACTTGTAATGTTCTTTATTATGAAGTTTATATTTAAAAAATATGGTCCTGAAAGAACTTGGAATTTGGAAGCTCCTGGGTGGCATTAAACCATCTATTTAGTAACCAGTTAATTAGTGTAAATTAAAGAATGACTGTAGTTACCAATGGCAATAACAAATTTCTGTAGAATAAGTAGGAAGAGATGAAGATTTGGTCAGTAGAGCTGTGGCCGGCATTCTGTCTCTACTTATTTTTTGAGAAAAAAGGTTTTCCCAATGTATTCCATTGTCTGGAGGCCAGATGGATGGGTCATCTTTGCATGAGTGTGGGTTCACTGGAAACATTCGAACTCTGAGGAAGAGAGTTGGGCATAGTAGTCACTTCCCTTTTTTCTTTTTTCCTTAAAGTATACATTACTGATTATGCTGTTACAGTTGTCCCAATTACTTTTCCCTTTGCTCCCTTCCACCCGGGACCCTCCTTCCCTCATGTAATCCCACCCCCCTTACTTCATGTCCATGAGTTGTGCATATTAAGTTCTCTAATTTTACCCTTTTCTATATTATTCTTAACATTCTCCTATTTTGTACCCACCAATTATGTTTCCTAATCCCTATACCATTTCCCCATTTCTTCCCTTTCCCCCTCCCATCTGATAACCCCACCAATATTCCCTTTACCTATGATTCTGGTTCTATCCTTGTTTGCTTAGTTTTATTTTGTTATTTTTTAAGGTTCTGTTGTTGATAGTTGTGAGTTTGTTGTCATTTTAATAGTCATAATTTTGATTCTTTTTTGTTTTCTTAAATAAATCCCTTTAACATTTCATATATGGCTTGGTGATAATGAATTTCTTTAGCTTTAACTTGTCTGGGAAGCACTTTATCTGCCCTTCCATTATAAATGATAGCTTTGCTGGATAGAGTAATCTTGGTTGTAGGTCCTTGCTTTTCATCACTTTAAATATTTCTTTTCAGTCCCTTCTTGCCTGCAAAATTTGTTTAGAGAAATCAGCTGATAGTCTCACAGGAACTCCTTTGTAGGTAACTCTGTTATTCTCTTGCTGCTTTTAAGATCCTCTTTATCTTTAATCTTGGGCATTTTAATTAATGATGTGGTCCAATTTGGGTTTAGCTTATTTGGGACTCACTGTGGTTCCTGGACTTGTATGTCTACTTCCTTTACCAAATTTGAGAAGTTTCCCTTCATTATTTTTTTCATGCAAGTTTTCAATTTCTTGCTCTTCCTTGTCTCCTTCTGGCACCCCCGTGATTTGGATGTTGGCATGTTTAACGTCATCTAAGAAATTCCTAAGCCTCTCCTCATTTTTTTCAATTCTTGTTTCCTCATTCTGTACTGGCTGACTGATTATTTCTTCCTTATGTTCCAAATCATTGATTTGAAGCCTGGTTTTCTTCCCTTCACCATTGGTTTCATGTGGATTTTCCTTCATTTAATTTAGCCTAGCCTCACATTTTCCCTCCATGTTTGCTGTACTTAAGCACATCTGTCAAGTCTGTGAGCATCTTTATCACTAGCATTTTAAACAGTGAATCTGTTAGGTTGGCTATCTCCTCATCTGTTAGTTTGGCTCCCTCTTATTGCTCAGTTCTCCCACTGGAACCTCTGTGAGCCATACTTTCTGTCTCCTCAACTTGACAGGCTCCTGTGTTTGCCTCTGTGTCTTGGGTAGGCTGCCCACATCTGTTACATTGTAAGGGGTGGAGCCTGAGGTATTCGTCAGTGTGGGGTGACCCATTTTACCATGTTGTGGCTCTGGACATGGGGGAGGGGTCCAAGAGAGAATAATACCACTTGTTCAGCACTCACCCCCTTTCCAGGCACTTCTCCTGCTTCCTGTATGGGACTGGTGCCTCCCTAGTTGTTCCCCTCATCATGGTTTTCAGAGTGGGTGGGTCTGTGGCCATTCTAGGTTCATGGGGGCCTCTAAACAAATGGACTCTGCTGACAGACTGGCAGTTTCTTTACCCCAACCCCCACTGATTTTCACAGTCAGGCGCAATGAGGTTTTATTTTCCCCCCTGGTGCTGGAACCGTGAGCCCTGCAGTCTGGTCTGGTGCTGGGAGCACTCCCCAGGTGTCCCTACTT
This sequence comes from Noctilio leporinus, assembly GCA_004026585.1. Lineage (NCBI taxonomy): Eukaryota > Metazoa > Chordata > Mammalia > Chiroptera > Noctilionidae > Noctilio > Noctilio leporinus. The sequence goes on along the minus strand of PVIW01000328.1, from coordinate 25,266 downwards.
TTTAAAATGTGTGACTGTGCTTCCCACTGGCTGTCCATAGCCACCACTGCCACTGTATTACCAACCTGCATCCTCTCTGTCCTGGCTCCACCCCTCCCTCCTGTCTGGATGAGTATTTCTTCTTTATATCTTTGTTGGACTTGCATGAGGCATGAATTTCTGGTTGTCTCTAGTTCTGAGGTTGTGTATCCCTTCTTAGTTGCAGAGGGAGATGCAGTGTGTCTACCTATGTCTCCATCTTGGATTGCTCCACAGTATTCTCTTTCAGTGGGAATGGCTTGAAATCAGAAGGTAGAGCTCTCGAGAGGGCAGCTGATGCCGGTCCTTTCTTGGGTCCAGATAAGAAGGAAATCATAGATTCTCATGAATACATGGAGAGCCCATGGGTACTCTGTTCAGTTCTATGTAAGACCCTCATCCTCAAGGACCCCTTTACCTTCCCCTGTAACAAGAGATGATGCTTTCTCGTCTGCCAATACTGGTGACCTGGGACCAGACAGAACAGCTGATGGGGATAGCAAGTACTGAGCTTTCACTCTGTTGCAGCGACTACTCTAGACACATTGCCTATGAATAGGACAGGAGCCCCATTTTACCTACAGAGCATCCCAAGGAAGAAGATGTGGTCTCTGTCCCGTTGATAGATGAGGAAGCTGCATGTACACAGGTTCTCTGGTGTGGTTAAGTAGAAGGATGAAGTGTCCCTGAGCTACAGTGTCTAAGTCTCATTTCAGAGTTTGCAGCAGTAACACTTGACATTCATGGAACGGAGCTTTCTCCAATAGCATCCCATACCTAGGGGCCCGGGATGAAAACTGGAGTCAGTCAGGCTTAGGAGCTGAGAAGGGAAGGGGTCAGGCAATTGGCAGAGCACAGTAGAACAGAGGAGGAGCTTTCCGGGTCAAATGGGTGGGTCCCCTGGAGAAATACTGAAGCCAAGGACCAATGGCATAGCTTGTTCACAAAACTCTTTAGCAGTGTATTTCTGTTAAGTTGTCAAGTTCACTGGGAGGTCCTGGAATGGAATGGATAATTGCATTGTGAAGATAAGTCCATGTTAGATGCAGAATGCTCCTTTCAGGTTTCAGTGAGGCCATCATGGACTAGTTGGGGCTTCAGAGGCAGCAAGAAGGATCGTGTGATGGACTGAAAAGTATCTTACATTGAGAAGACTAATCTTTATATCCCAATTTGACCTTGTACTAGCTATTTGACCTTGGATAAGTAACTATCCCTGCTGTACCCCTCTGCTCATTTTTGCAACGAGGAACATAATACTGACATAGCATGGTTGTAGGGAGAATGGTGCGGGATAACCTAGGTAAAATGTCCATTATATTTGCCTCCCCTCCACCCACCCCCCAACCTTCTCTCCTGGGCACAATCTCCTTGGCTGACAGTATAAATAAGGGAGCATAGTGCTTACTCCAGTGGAGCCAAGAGACCTATTTCCAGGGACACATGATTGACACCTCAGCTCCTCCCAGGACTATCGCGAGGGAAAGGGCAGGATTCTGGGACTTGTGCAATTTTAGCTTAGTGCTTGACCAGCAGAAATCCATTTGTAAAGGGTGACTGTGGGCTTCTTTTCCTGCAGGCTGGCATGACCTGGTACACCCAGGTTCTGTTTGCACTGGACAATAAAATGCAAGGAAACATGTTAAACACAAACTTGTTAAACACTTCACCCATTTGCCTGGGGCAGGATGCTGCACCATGGGACCAGCCCCTGGGACAAAGGAGGGCATTGCTGTTGGCCCTTTTCTGGGTCCAAGCCCAGCCTCACTGTGTGCCTCCCAGCTGCTGCCACTGGGAGAAGCAATTTGTCAACTTTATACCTTTCTGCTTTTTATGGTCTGGTGACTTAATAGGATTCGACCGTCCCTGGATTCCATTTCAGTTGGGTCAGACACTGCACTTGAAATTAAAAACTTGAACTGTGAGACAGGTGATGAGCTGGTGAGGGGTGTGGGCACATGACCGTAGGTGGGCGGTAGCTTCCAACACTCTGTGAGCCAGCAGGAGCAGCTCCTGTGCTCATGCTATGACCCAGCCTGAGCTTCAAAGGTCTCACATCACCGTGACCACCCTGCCAACCTCTAGGCACTGCGGTGGCCCCCATAGTGCATACTGAGTTCAGTGAGAGGAAGCCTCAATTTCCGTGCAGTAATGGAATGGAATGCAAAGCTGGGCAGGGCCATTGTCACTGCCAAGGGTTCTCAAGATGACACTGCTCACTCGGCCAGTATGTATTTAGTGTGTCAATCACTGCGGCAGTCAGCGAAGGACATGAACAAATTTCAAGCATGCTGTCAAGGATTTTGGAGTTTGAAAAGGAGAGAAAGTCAAGGGCACACATGACTGCAGTGCAGGGCAGGGAGGAGGGCTGCTCCCAAACAAATGGGTGGGGAGAGAAAGCTTTGCGGGTGTTGGAGGAGAGGTGAGAACATGGAAGGCTTGGTAGTGGGCGTACCATTTGAGTGAGGCCTTGTGGGGAGAGGATGAGGGCACGCAGGCATTGGGTAGGGGAGTCGGTCTGAGGGGAGGGCGGAGGGCAGGGAACCGAGCGCTTTGTCCTGGCTCGGGCTGGAGGCCTGTGGGGACCTGGCCTGATGATGGTCTGCGCACAACAGCAGAAGCTAAGGCTTCCGGGAGGTGACTAGGGCCCCCCATTTAAAGCACATGGTATGTACCGTGCACCCGTGTCTGTCTCTATCTGGGCAGTAATTCGAAGGGAAATAAATTCGAGTTATTAAATCTTTGCGTCTTTATCAGTTGTGACTATTACCGTTTTGTGGGTGATGCAGCTGAGGCCCAGGGAACCTGTGTAAGTAACTCGGCGGATCCAGATGCTGGGCTTGCTCCCTCTGCTTTGCTGAGTTCAGTGAAAGTCAGGTTTGTAGGGTCTCTTGCAGCTTGCCTGCCAGGATGGATGGGTTTCAAAGCGGAGAGCTGATGAAGGCAGGGGGGAAGGAAGGGTGGGGTCTCCCCAAACTGACTCGGTCTATGCATGGGGTCCACTGAGAGCAGTTTCTGGACAGACTCTGCTTCTGCAGGGCGGGGGGCAGGGGAGACAGACACAGAAAGAGAATAGTCGCAGCGGTATGAATGCTGTCTTAAAGCACCGGTTGGAAGGAAAAGAAATGGTTTATTCTTTACAAAGGTCCTCGTTGAACTCCATAAAAGTCATGCACTTATTTTCTAGTTAAAAAAACTCGGTAAACTAAGCCTTAAGCTTCGTTTGCGGGTGGAAATGAAGAGGGACATGGAAGTGGAGTTAAATCAGGGAGCACGTCAAATGCCAGGATGGAACTCTGGGCATCCCATCAGGCCCTGGAGTTTTTAAATGCCATTTTCAGGTGACGTGAGTACCGTAGATACTGCTGAAGGAGTTTGTTGATACAAATAACTTTTGAAATGTTGCCTCGTGGAGTGCGCCTGCAGACCTGCGGTATTCTTACTTAGTACTATCTTAACAAAGGCACTGAGAAGTCCTGCAGTTGAGAAACGAAAACCTCAAGCCCTGGCCTGCTGGCTCGGTGGGTTGGGGCATCATCCTGTACACCAGAAGGCTGTGGGTTCAATCCCTAGTGAGGCCACGTGCCGAGGTGGCAGGCTCTGTCCCTGGTTGGGATGTGCTGTAATATGAAAGCAACTGATCAGTGTTTCTCTCTCCCTCTCTCCTCCCACACCCCCAGCCCCGTCACCTCCTCTTTCTCCCCTGTCCCCACCCCTTCCCCTTCCTTTCTCTCTAAACAAATCAATAAACATATCACCGAGTGAGGCCTAAAACAAAAACACACACAAAAAACCGAAAACCTTAAGTATATTAATCTAGTTCCCCAGAGGTGTTGGTTTCCTCCTTCTGCATTGTGCGTAGCCTGCGGACCCTCGGCAGAAGCCCTGGAGAATAAAGCCTTTGATTTCTTGGCAATAGGAAGGTTCTGGGGCTCTGGGGCAAGGCGTGAACCCCGAGCTGATTTTCAGGGAGCTGTGCAGCAACAATCTCTGCGGCACCAGTGACTGAAGGGACCAGCCAGGAAGATGTTTCAGCAGTTTCGGGATGAGGTGGCAGTGGAAGGACAGTTGCGACATTGCCAGGATAGTGTCACCAGGGTGGGGGTACGTGAGGGGGTGAGGAAAGACGGGGGGAAAGGTTGCAAACGGCTGATGAGCTTGGCCACGAGGGGTCCGCTGCTGTTTGTGGTGATCATGAACCGAGTTTGGGGAGCTGGGGAAAATGTCCTGTAAGCCATCGGGGGTACAGAACTGCAAAGCGTGACTCTTCTGCAGCCAGACAAAGCCATTGCTGGTCAGGAAGGGGGACTCGGCCCCCGCCGGGCTGGATTTTTCTCTCACTGCGTGGATGAGGCTGTCGAGTAGGACTGAGGGAGGTTCTGTCACCCAGGGAGAAATGTGAGCCTTGGACGGTGCAGGGCGGGAACTCTTGCCTTGGGCTGAGACTGGGTCTCCCATGCTGGGACTACTGGGAGGGGGCAGAGCTCAGGCCGTGGGCTCCTGGGTGGCATGTTCAAAGGCACCCTGTGGCAACCCAGGGCTGGGGTGCAGGTGCCACGAAAGGTCCAGAGGTCAGGTCACATTTTCTGAGGCAGTGACCTACTTTTCAATATTGACGTGATCCTCCAAGTTCATTTCCCCTTGTCTTCCCTAAGTCTGTAACCCGAGTTGAAGGTTCCAGCTCTCTCTAGTTCAGCGGTGGCACAAAGGATTCAGGGGAGGGTCCTGTCTCCACATTTGGGCCCTGGAGTTTACAGGGGGCAGACAGCACCCCCCTGAGGTCCATGTGGAGTGGGCAGGGTGGCAGTCAGGTTTCATCCTGTGCAGTCTGGCCGCTTCTTCCCATGCGGGCATCCATCCTCTTCCAGCCGGGAAAGAAGGTTTTCCATACACCATCACCATCGTTAGGTCATCATCCAGTGACCTCTCTGGGTGAGGAGGAAAGATGGTAAGGTGCTCTTGCATTCTATTCACAACATCCACCAACATGCCTTGTCTCCAGTCCTTCCTGAGACACGTGTACGCATCTGGCGGATGGAGCGGTGAGACTGCAGTTTTCTTCACACCCTGGGTGTAGCGATTTTGTGGCAGGAAGAAACATCACTGTCATGCCATTACCACAGAGCAGGTCAAAGCGTCAGGGCCAAGACATGCCTCATACTCCCTCAGTCTCCGCAGAAAGGCAAAGACACAGCTACACAGAATGGCAGGAAGCCCCCAAAAACACCTCCTGTGGCCTGGCGGGAAGTGGGTTTATTACAGAGCGAGATCAATGGCATTGATCTGCGGATGGGCTCTCAGATGTGCCAGGGCTCAGGATCAGAGGGAACTGGCTGAGGCTCTGAGAGTTCCTGGTAACTCTGGTCCAAATCCAGTTAGGATCTGCCTGGCGCTTTTAATATTGCCCCTGCTGTGAAAAACATCCCGTGGCTTCTAGAGTTCACTTGAAGCATGTTGCTTTATATACCCGCTGAGGGCATCTCCTCCCAGCCGGCACCCTCAACCAGGAAACTGGCTTCAGTCTGCAGTCACACAGGTGGTTCGTGGCAGGGCCGGACAAGTGGTGACACAGGGCTTCCCCAGTTGCACATAAAGGCAATGATGGGATGGCTACCAAGCGCTGGGCCTCATACTTGGTCCTGGAGAAACAAAGCTGGGAACTAAGTGTTCTTGCTGGAGGCCCCAACGGGGCTTTGGAAGAGCCTCACGCGATGCGATGGGGCAATTCCTGCACAGACAGCAGTCCTGTGACGTGAGCTGTTTGGTTTCTCAGGTCCGTAGCCGTAGCCTCCGGCCAGACCCGTGAGGCACACGGATGTGCTGCTTGACTGGTAATCACTAGAGGCTTGGTCTCCTCACAGCTGAAAGTGATCATTAACGCTCAGGAGAGGGTCACTGTGAGCACGCTATCCTGGAGGGTGAGAAGTTCACCAAGAAACACACGCTGAAGGCAATTCTAGGCAGGCCAACGTCACCCCCAGGAACCTGGCATTGCATTCAGGCTGACACCCTGGGACGGGGACGTTCGTGGTCCTTTGTGTGGCCGGAGCCCACGGTGGGTGGACAGGACAGGAGGGGAAGAGACCAGGAGCCCGATTAGAAAGTGTCTCAACTTGCAGGGGAGACCTGACTGGCTGTGGGCCACGGCAAGGAGGCCTCTGGCATAGCTGACAGCTTCTGACTTGCGGGGAGGGCAGGGAAGGAACCTGTTGCTGTGACAGTGATCCTTGCCTTCTCTGACGTTCCAGGTGAGGTCGTCCAACGAGCAGACTGAAAGGTCTCATCGTGCTTGGGGCAGGTGTAGCCCGCTCCGGCTCCTCGGGTCCAATCTGGTGCCTTGGAACCCAAATGGTGCCTACATTCCCGCGGTGTCTGCAGAAGGCTTAGCAAGCATGGAGCGCGCGTGAAACACCAGATTTCAGGGCCGGGCGGGGGGAGAGGTGCGAGATGTGGGCACAGATGATCTGCGCAGGAAGCGCAGGAGAGGAGATGCTGCAGATGGGAAAGGGAGGCAGATACTCGGAAGCACGTGAGGAGCTCTGTTTGGGGGCGGGGACATCAGCGTTGGAGCTTGTTGGGCTGGGACTTCAATTCAGACTTTGTCACTTAATACCTAGGTGGCCGGGGGTTCGCTTAACCTCAGTTTTTCCATTTGAGAGGTGTGGATGGTAGAATCCATTATACAGCGTCACCGAAAAAGGAAGCGCGATGCTTGAGAAAATGCCAGTTATTAATTAGGGCTTGCTCCCTGCCTTTCTGTCCTCCCTTCCTCCCGTAATGGGGTGTGAGCTTGCAGCACATTTAGAGAGGGGAGGCTGGTGTTTCCGGTTCTTAAAGAAGCCGATCGCCATGGGGGGACATGACTGACGCAGCCAGGGTGTGAGGGAGGCCTGGGTGTGGGGCAGTGGGTGCTCAGGGGAGGGGCGGTCAGGCTTTCCGCTGGTGCAGAGGAAGGGGAGGGCGGCCCAGAGACTGCAGGGTCTAGAGGTGCTGAGAATTTTCATATTTTGGAGCGTGGGAAGAAACGGGGGAGAAAGCTTTTTGAGCCAAGGTTCATTTGAGTTTTAACAGCGTGTAAAGTGGCTTGGGGGTGAAGAGGTCTGAGAAAGAGAAGGAGTCAATAGGTGTCACTAAAACCCTCAGGATAATGGGGGCCATTTTGGAGACCCTAGCATCCTGAGATAAGGGACCCAGATTTTACTGAGGTTCAGAAAAATCCCAGCCAAGGAAAAGGGGACAACAAGGGGGAGAGGGTCCATTTCCCCACCTTCTTTTCCTCCATCAGCCTTGGGACTGCTCAACACTCTTGGTGTCAGTGAGTTAGGTCCTCAACGGAAAACCCCCATGAGAACTTCAGTGTGGGGTCTTCCACTTGATGAGGGTAGACTGTGGGGAAGGGAGCGTGGAATGCATCATCCTGTTCTCCCCTTGACACTTCCCCCTTCATAACCTTGGGAAGATCCCATCCCTCCCAGCACTGGTCACACATACATGCCCGGGAGGTAGGCCACCCACAGGCCAGCATCGGCATGCTGGGTGGGAGAGGTGTGCTCCCAGCCCCTTGTGTTGATGGAGGCAGTTTCTCTTTCACCCCATCTTGGGGGGTCTGGCCTATGTTCTTGATCAAAGCCTGCCTTCCAGAAGCCTGTGGCAGACTCCCGGTGGAAAACCAGTGCTGACATTTAAATTAAAAGCCAAGATGCTACTTGGTAAAAGTTTGCTCTGTTATATCTCAGTTCTTCCTGGAGACCAAAGCTCCTTCCAAAGAAAACAGGCATTTGGAGAGTTTAAAATTCCTCTCTGATGACTTTCTTAACAGTGGGAACATGTAAATAGTGAGGCACCATCGTACATGGATGAAAGAGTGTGTGGATGAAGTTCCAATGGTACAGATCAGGGGCGCAGGGGTCAAATAAGGGAACAAACTCATTTATTTAGCAAGTATTTATTAAGTGCATTCAATGTGAACATTGTGGGTTCAAAGATGAAAGGCTCACAGCAGGGAGTGTGATCTTTCAAACATACAAATCTGATTGTGTCATTTCTTGGTTTTAGCTCCATTGACAATCTCCCATTTGACCTTAAATAACCTCCTTAACATAACTGGCAAGGTCCTGTATGATCTGGCCACTACTTATGGCTCCATACTTAATGCTTCTTATCCTTCTTGTCAAGTTCAAACATGATGAGTTTTCTGTGGCTCTGGCCCTCCTCACAGGTTGTGCTTTCTTACTGAAAACTCTTTTCCTCTGCTGTTCATGTTATGAGCTACTTCTTATCCTTTAGGTTCTAGCTAAAAATGTTATCTCCCTAAAAGGCCTTCCACAACCACACTCTAGCTACTATCTGCCTCCATTATTCTTTGTCAAAGTACCTAGTCTTCTGTAGGATTGATAATCATTTAAAATCAACTATTTGCTTGTCCAATCTGTTCCTCATCTACTGGGTTCAAGCCCTGTCCTGACAGGCAACATATCTACTTCATTTGCTGATGTGTGAATGAGTCTTGTACCCACATGTGCCAGACAAGGAGATGCTAAGAACATATCTGGAATAAATGAATGGACGCATGCATGCGGGCATGAATAAATGAGTAGAAACACGGATCCTGCCCCTTCCCCGCTCTCCATAGTTCCTAGGAAGCCCAGCATTGAACCCATTCCTGGTAACGCGCTGTAACGCAGTAACAGTGGTTTGTAAGCAGGAGAGCAGCCAGATCAGAATTTGTCAAATCTTTGAGCACCAACCCCACCTTCATCCACCGCAGAGAATCCTCCCACCCAGACTGGAGCTGGTGCTCTGTGAGTACACTCCATAGGAGGAATGGGGGTGCGACTTCGGGGCGGGTTCCCATTCTGTGTGATCTGGGCAAGTGGCTTGCCCTCCCTGGGTGTTGGCCATCCCCCTGCTAGAATGAAGGGGTTGACCAGATGTCTTTAAAGCCCCACTGAGTTTAAATAGCATGGACATACCATTCGGAGCATCTATAAAGCATTCCAGTCGTCCCTGGAGAAGAGCTGTGAGGCAAAGATTTCTGTCCACACTCCATGACTTCACCTGCGCGATGTCGTCCGTCCTTCCTCAGTGCGTTAGAATAGGTTCCCTGGAAGTGGGGCCTGAGACAGGTATGAACTGTATGGATGTGACTTACCTATCGAGGGAGTGGTTTTGGGGAAGGAGGACTGAAGGAAAGCAGAGCAGAAGAAAACAAGCGAAGGAAGGCAGTTTTCTCAGATAGAGACTTGTTTTAGCATAACCTCATGGGGAGCCCTGGAAAGTTGTCCCATCAAGCAAGGGGTCTGAGCTTTGGGGCCCAAAGACTCAGTCATTCGTTGGCTATGTGCTGCCACCGTGGGGGCCACAGCGTGGAGCCACCTCGCAGCCCACTCTTGCCCTGTGCTCCCACCAGGCGAGGGCAGTTCTCCAGGGAAGGTTGCAGCTGTGATCTGTTAGCAACCAGCATTCACAGCGGTCAGTGGATGGTTACACCCACTTGGGAAAGAGGATCTGAGGATGTGCACAAAACACTGGGGGCACCTACTGCAGGTAATTGGTTCTCTGAGGGTTTATGCAAACAATGACAGGTGCATCTTTTTGTCTGGGCCTCAGCTCTGTATCTTTGTAATGGGAAAATTGCATTTTCCCCCTGAGGAGTCACTGTTTCGGAGTTCTGTACTTGAACCGCCTTAGTTCAGGTAGCTTTCACACTGATGCGTCTGTGTTTGCCCACGTGAGCGTTCTTTGGCTTTTGGTCGTCACCGGTGGTCCAACTCTACTAGCTGGCTGAGCCCTGCCTGTGACATGGCGGCCAGAGCAGCGCTCGCCCCGCACGGGTGATCAGCAGATGGACAGAAGACTGTAGGGACAGTGCTGACCGTACCTGTCCTCATCCTCCTCCTGCTATCCGCCACGCACAACTTCGTAAGAAATTTGGAGCGTGCTGTCTTGGGGGACCTTCTTCACGATCTTCATTTTTCTGATTGAGGAATGAAGGCCTCTGTTGTTAAATGAAGAAGAGACACAGTCAGGCTGGGTATTGAGGAGTGAGGTTCAAGGTCTTGCCAGGGTGTATGACATCTACCGTTTTCCTTACCTGTGTGCTCTGCACGCTGCGTCTGATAGTGTCGCGTGTTGCCTTGGGAAAACCACACGCAGATGGGCTTGTATTGATGTAGGAAACAGAAGGAAATGCATGATTTCAAAACTTGACATTTCTTAGCTTCCCACCAGATATGTCGTGTGGACCATATTGGCTGCGCTTCTTGGCCTGGATCTGCAAGCTCAAGATTCAGGAATTATGCTTGACATTTCCCCCCACAGGGGCGAGAGGGGCAAAGAAGGGGGACGCCGTGGGGCGGAGGAAGGCCGTGGGCCCTGGAGACGCCCAGCCTGAGGCGTCCTGGCTCTGGTGCGGAGTCACCATGGTGCTCTTGCTCGGGTCTCCCCTCTCAGAGCCTGACCCCCCTCCTCTGTGACATGGGCATAATCCCCAGTCCCCAGGGATGAGACAGGCCCAAGGGGGAGTTAGGTTTATTCAGTGCTCACATCATGCTGTGTGCAGAGTAGCTTCTCGTGTGTCGCGACAAGAACTCATTTAAAAAATTCTCATGACCTTGTTGTCATCCTCAAGGAAACTGCGGAGTCTTAGGCCACCACAGTGAGAGACGGACTTGAAACCAGAATGTGGGCCTTTAAACCAGTACACCCCTCTCCTGCTCTGCACCTCCTCTCCCCACATCGAGCTTTGGGGCCAGCTGTGCAGCCCTGGTCTCTGTGTCTTGTGATCCGACTCCTACAGAGAGCACCCCCCATGTGTGGGCGGGAGGTGGCCTGTAAGAATGGACATGTGGAGAGAGTCACCCAGTGTTGGCACCGCCGAGTCAGTAGCTTTATCAGTGATGAGGACGAGGACCCAACAAAGTGCAAACTCCTGAGGGACACAGCTTGGAAGGGAGGGTGACCTACTGTGTGACAGAAGTGGGAGCCAATGCAGGGAGGTGCACAGACTGGACCACCCACAGCTGTGTGTCACAGAGAGGCTGGCAGGCTATGGAGGGAAGAGGTTTATTTGGGAATAGGGCATGGGGCGCCCACCCAGGCATACAAGGTCTGTCCTGAACGTATCGGCCATGCGAGTGGTTTTAATTGTATTGCCAGTGGGTGCCAGGTTGCAGTCCCAGGTAGGAAGGGCATGGAGGCCGCCACCGGGGTATAGAGTTGGGTATCCATGGGGGAGATTGGCTTCATCTACAACAGCAGGGTGGGCCCAGCATTAGGGCATCATTATGGCTTTGGGTACACAGCGACTGTGCGGCCTCCTCGTGGACTCTTCTCCCTCAGACCCTGGACGAGCAGAGGACCGGGGAGTTGGGGTGGGCAGGTCCCGCCCCGCCCTCCTGGGTGGGTGGGCTTGGCAAGGCTCGGTGTTCCCCATGTAGTTGGAGATGTCAACAGAGGTGCACGAGCATAGGCCCCCGATGTTCGAAAGAGGGGGCGCCTCCTGGCGCATGGGTGCCGGCGTGGCGGAGACGGGAGCTGGAGGCTCCGCCTGGATGAGGCTGCTTTGGGGCACATGGCCCAGGGGAGTGGCTGCGGATGCACCTCCGTGCCCTCCTTCCCCGCGGCGTTAGGAATGCCGCCCCATTTCCTCTGCAGACCTGCCTCCTGCCTCCCCTCCCAAGGCCTTCCCGAGGGGGAGGGTGGCCTCTCCCTCCTGCCTCCCGAGCTGAGCTCCATCCTGGTGGGTGAAACCCCTCCTCTGCCTGCATCTACACCCAGGGACAGGGCCCACGACCCCAAACTGTCAGCCTGCTCTTGCACGCTGTGCCAGGCACTTCCCTTAGGGAACACGGGGCCTTCGGCGTGAGCCCTGCCTATGACTGCCCGGCTGGCCGCAGTCCTGGTCAGCAACTTCCGGCCATCCGTGCTGCACCCACTGCAGGCAGGGCAGGCGGGTGCTGCAGCCGCACCGCCTCTCACCCCGGGGGCCACTGGGGACTAGCCTGTCTGAGCCCTCGGAACTGGAGCAAAACATGTTCTTCTTCAGGAGGTTTCCGGCGGCACGGCACCCTGTGCCCCACACACCCGATTGGTGTTCCTGCCTTCCCGCCTTCCCGTCCCTCTAGCCCCAGGGAACACCCCAAACGCGGGTCCCTGTCCCGCGTGGCCACTCCTGTCCACATGGGACTAGTTCCTGCTCATTTTGCATCACTGACGTCAGGTGTCACCCTTTGAAGAGAGCCTTCTACGCAGACTCTGCCTCACCCCTGCCCCTCAAGTTGGGCTCCTCCTCTCTGTCCCCATGACATAGTGGGATGTTGGGACAGACCCTGTGAGGGGTGCCTAGCGCCTAGTAGCCTGGACCACCCCCGCCAGTACTGCCCGCCTCACGCAGGACGTCAGTGTGGCTCGCCTGCAGAGAAGGGGCTGCTGCCCCTCTCCGTCACCCAGGACAGGCTTGAGTAGAGACTAAGTGCTCCAAACACAGGGGAAGGACAAAGCAGGGGGAAGTCTAGGGCGGCCAGCTGTCACTATGGAAATAATGGTCATTGGTCGAAAGCAGCGGGGCAAACGGGTTTATTGTTCTGATTACAGAGCAGCGGACAGGCCCTTCGAGCTCTTTCAGCCGTGGTCTGCTGCTTCGAGGGTGTGTGTGTGTGGGGGGGGTTCCTTGGCCTCACAGCCCCTGTGTCTTCCCGCGAGTGACAGACAGAGGGACAGGCCCCCGAGGGGGTGTAGCCCTGGGTCAGCTGTTGGCGAAACCTGGGCACCTGCTGTCGTTCCCGTCCAGTGGACGTGGCTTAGGAGGAAGGACCCGAACTGTGGTGCTGGGGCTCCCAGGTGACTGACCTGGGGGTGGATGGATTCTGTCTTACTTCTGAGTCATTTAAGAGCACCTTCCATTTGAGGGGAGTTGCTTAGAAGGCCTCGTGATGTATTTAGTGGTCTAGGAGGTTAAATGTGTGAGTTTTAAAAGGTGAGAGAGACACCTGCAGTCTAGATCAAGTCTAGATCACCGTACATCAGTACGGTGTTCCATGCGGGGCAGCTGTGCCACATCAGCACCTACCAAAGACCTGGGCCCCTGTGCAGCTACGGGCCCCTTCACTGCTTCGGCAAAGCTGCAGCTGGGGTGCAAGTGAGCAGACAGGGGCCAGGCATCGTCCCAGGATGGTGTCACTCAGCCTGGGGCCCCTCAGAAAGCAGACAAGCAACGGTGTGTGCTCTACCTCAGCCTGTAGCTTTTGTTTTGCTGTAAGATGGTTAGAGGTGTCACACTGCCTGTCTTACGGCGTTGCGGTGATGACGCACAGGGCCGTCAGAATGAGGAAGTGTCACTTGATCTCCTTTGTGTGATCCCAGGCATTCCTTTTCTCCCTTGCAACTTGGTGCCAGGCAGCAGGTAGGCTTCTGTCCCAGAAGAAAAGGTTTAAATTACAGGAGCAGACAGACTCCAGAAGCCTCCACAGAGTGAGACAGACGTTCTCCCCTTGTTGAACCCAAATTGAAATTTGGGCAGGAATCAGAAGTTACTCAAAGGGGTGAATAATCCCAAGTGCCATGACGCACAGAATTTGCATGTAAATGATGCTGGGTTGGCACGTCCCATGCTGTTTCTCTTCCCAACGTCACTGATAGGGAAGAAAAGGAGGTAAACACATAGGGCTAGAAGTGTTTGGATACTTTTGAGAAAAACCTAGAAAGAGGCTTATGTTTAGGGTTGAGGGGCTTGTGACGGAAGTCCAGCTTCATTCCTAGGACCTCGGTGTGCGCATAAAGCCCAGCACAGCTTCGGTGGGGTAAGACTACTCACAAGAGGGGCTTCGGCTGGGAAATTCTCTGTCCAAGCCGTCACCCTACCCCACAGTTCTGGGCAGAAATAACTTGGCTAGAACGGGTGAGTGCAACCAAAATGAAATTTTATTAGCGCTGTTACTTTCTTCTTCAAGAACGACTTCCTCTTACAGCGATTTTGTTTCCTGAGTTAATGAATGGAACGATTCTTGATGTTTGACAAAGAAGTATGGTGCAGGGACAGTGTGAGGCAGACCTGACTCTCTTCAACCAAAGGGGAAATCTATTGCATTTCAGGTCAGACCCACCACCGTTACCAGAGAAGAAAGTGAGCAGGGGCTGGCGAACTTCTCTGGGTCAGATGTTTTCTTAAGCATGACATAATCCAGACCCATGCTTACCCCCAAAGATCTTTTTTTTAAAATACAGGCTATGCTCCAGTAGGGATGGAATGAAACTATTTTTCAGGTGAAAACCCCATTTTAAGCTGTGTATGAACTAGAAGACATTAGACACTACACCCTGTGGGAAACCTTAGAAAATACAGCTTCTCCTTGAGAGTATAAAAATGTAAGCAGTGGGGGCAACTCCCTTGGTCCACCTTCTTAGATATGAAAGCACATCAGCTTGATTCAGAGGTTTCACGATGATCAATCTAATACAGAACCATGGGTGCAAATACCGATGACGGCATTGTCCTGAAAATGCAACGCCTGTGGCCCAACAGATGTTCCAGGGATTGCTTTACCTGGCCAGATTGTGTGAAAACAAGTAATACTTAGGTTTGGGCATTTGGTTGCTTTGCTATTAGTGCCAATTATGTTGCTTTCAGCGTACATAGCCCACGCCGTATTAGGTAATACTTTGAGATGAGGAAGCAAAAATGCGCTGTCTTGTTTTGTCCTTGGTTCTTCTTAACACATTGTTGACTGGTCATGGAAAAACTTGTGTTTCCTAGCTCAGATGTTGTTGACCAAATGAATTAACTGGTGCTTGCATTAGCTTTTGCTGTAAATTTGCTGCTCAACAACATGCTAAAGAACACATGTAGTTGGCTACACATGTTAACTTGTGTTTGTACCTGCACTTGATTTTGTATAAAACCGCTGGTCAATCATGTGTTAAGAATGGTTGCTATTATGTTTTGAGAATACTGTTCAAAATGAACAATGAGAAGAAAATATAGGTACCCTTCCTAATACATTAGATCAAAAAAGGGACTATGAAAAAAGGCATCATAAATGTCACAGACAGGAGGCAGGCAGTAGGCTGTCACCCCGAATCTCTCACTCACCAGTTCCACAGGCGGGGGTGGAGCTTCTCCATGTCATCATCCCAGGGTGCTGGGAGCGTCACGAGGGTTGAGCAGGAAAGTTCTGGGAGGCAATACGTAAAATGTGGTTAAGACACCCTGTGTGATGAGTCTAGGTGGTACCATGACCACACCCCTTTTCTGAGACGGTTCCCTTAGTGCCCCACCCCAGGCAAGAAGACAGCCAGGCCTGTAGGAAATAATTCTGTCTCCCTGGTCATAGCTGATTGTTCGCGTGTAGACATGGTCTGAGCATCCGTGGATAAAGCAGCACTCTGCAACAGCGTTCTCAGGGGATGGAATGTTCCGGAGGCTGCACTGTCCAATGTCATCAGCACTACTGGCCACCAGCCACTGAAGACCTGAATTTCTAGTTTGGCTTAATTTATATTTAAATTTAAGAGCTAGTGTCTCTAGAGTCCAGTTTTATGGCCTTTGGTCCTTACTGAGGAAATCCCCAGAGCCTCAAAATTTTATCACCTTTGCTAAGTTTTGGCTATTACATCAATTTCATGAGAACTTTTCAATACACCCCCTAATTTCTTTCTGCCAGGCAATGGAGACTTAAGATAGCATGTTAATTAATATGCTCTTTTGTGGCGGGATGTTGGGCCTCCTGTGGCCCACAGGCATTCTACCAAAGTAGGGTTGAAAGAAGGTGGAATAACTCCTTAAAGCCCACCTAACCCCCTGAGCAAACTACCTTATCAAGTCCCAGGCAGTCCTAGGTGAACTAGGAGAAGGAGTCACGTTTATGCAGCAGTTCCATCACACTTGGAGCATTCACCTGGAGGTCTGGAAATCGAGATCTACCCTTTTCCTGTTAAGAACTACGTAGTCCCCCTAAGCCTCAGTAGCTGCATGATTACGAGGAATCTTTAAAAGTAGGGCCTTGTTAAGACCATCATTCTACTAGACTATAATCAGTAGGGCCTCGCTGCTGCCCTATTTGCAGATGTACCTTACCCAGCATGGCCTACATGGTTGTTGAAGGTGCTCGTGAGAAAAATCAATGTGCTAGTCCTCACATCTGGTCTAGGGGGCAGATGGGAGCATCAGCTTGAAGCTGGAGCAGATTTGGGCCAAAGGCTAAGAACGTCCCAAGGGTCTACAGGTGCTCATTCCATTAAAAGGGTCCTAATTTGTCTTTGTGGATGACACTGACAGTGTCATAAGACTAAAGGGGACTTGACAGTATAAACTCTGTAACCATGATCACATAGCACATACCGTCCTTCCAGGAGCCTGTACGGTAGATGTCCTTGTCTCACTGTCACCACCATCAACATGTCCTTGTGCTTCTTTGCAGATGGGGAGAGCAGAAGCCAGCTGATTCAGATCCCACTGTTAATAAGAGGAGGAGGAAAGAATTCACCACTAGGTCTTCTGACTAAGTCCAACAGTTAATAGAGAAGAACATCTGTACCTGCTTAAAATTTTTATGGAGACAGTTGAAATAGCATATGCTTAATAGTTTGGAGGAAAATGGGAAGCAAATTAAAGATTGCATTTTAAGAGATGAAAAGGGCAAGCGTGTCCTTTTTTGGAGGGGTGTGGTGTCTGCATTCTGAGGCGCGTGCTTATATGATGCCTATAGTATAAAGAGACTGACAATTGTGTGGAATCAGGAGCAGGCCTTCTATGGAAGCAGGAGTCCTGTGGTTCTGTGTAATTACAGCTGATTCCTTTTGGCACCTAGCATGTTCTGTTCTCACAACAGCCCAATATGGTCAATACTATTCATTCTTAGTTTTAATATGGACAATAAAGGTGAAATGACTTGCCTAAAGATTTCGGAAGTGAAAGTTGGCTAAAATTCACATGAGAGATCAGCCTGACTGCAGAGCTCAAGTTTTTAGCTACGACTGATTGCCTTCTGGTTAATTAGAAGTCTTAAATAAAAACTTACCTTAATGGCCTGCTTTCCTGGTACCACATGGAGAAGCTGCCCGTGTCTACACTGGATGTATCACAGGACTTCCAGTCATAGGCTCAGGCACCCCAGCATGAGGTAGGCCTCAAAGATACCACCAGGGAGGTAAGGTAGAAGAAGCTGGTACCACTTAAATGCCATGGCTTTCATTAACTAGAGGGGCAGGTAACTTCCCTCACACTCTCACGGGAGCACCTCTGATAGAATGCACCTTTTTTATCTTTGTACCACAGAGCCAAGCTCAGAGCCAGGCACACAGAGGGAGCTCTTGGACGCATGCATCGTTCTGACTCCCAATGCTGCTGACTAGGTGCACAGACCATTCTCCAGCCTTTCATTGTAATCTCCTATAAAGTACTATTTAGCTATTACAGGTGTAGAATGCATGATTAACAAGTATTACACATTAGCTCCTTAAAGGTTACAGTCACCTATTACAGGAACACTGTCACTTGAGCTACGTGGCTCCAGAAGAGCCTGTGTTGGGATCAGAACGACATTTCCTCCAGGAGGTTCTGACTTACCTTTAGAGCAGCCCAAGCCAGGTGACTAGGTGTGAAACCCATGTTGAGGATGCATGTGGAGGGACTCCGGTGCTAAGGTCAAGGACACCTGATATTGTTGGACTCAGCAACAGACTTTGTTGAAGCTGGACAGCCACCCAGTGTGGAAGTGGGCCTTCAGGGTTTCTAGATGAGCGATGACTTTACCAATGTTCCAGTGCTGGGAATTACTGATAAGGCTTTGGTCCTAATTCAACTACGCTATATGATCAATACTACAGGACTATTGTACAGAGATGTTCTATCCATAGCAAGGGCCAAGTTCATGTGGCTCCTCCGCGTTCATAACGTGCTCACCTCCACGAGGGTGAGGCAGGCAAAAGAGGGGTGACAGGAACGCTGAGGGCCTTGCATGACGGCACGTTGGCGAGAGCTGGGTGGCACTGTGATGGCCGAGGGAGTGATGCTCCTGGGGAAGGAAGGGCTGATCAGTCCATGATAATCAGAAGGTTCAGTTCGGTCCAAGACTTAATGGAAGGGATTGCAGGGAGTGAGAGTCCCTGTACTAAAAGGGCCTGATGACAAGGGGCCACCTCTCTGCCATAATCTCCATGTGCGGCATGGTGTCACCCTCACCATCCAGGATCAACAATTTGTCAACATGAACCGAACAAAGTGACTGACCTTATTAGATGGGGGTCCTTTGTAGGAATCGGAATTGTCTATAAAAAGTTTAAGGACTTCCTGGCTTGGTTCTGTCACTAGATGTTTATTTCCAGAGTCAAGAATAGTCACCTGGCAGGTGATCTGTCCCTATGAGAGATACCTAGGTAGGTAATTTTCTGAGATGTCATAGTGATACAACAATTGGTAGTGGACATAGCATTGTATATATTATTAATGATGTACCAGTCCTTGGATCTGGAGGGGCACAGAACAGGAGAGAGGAGTCCAGGCCCCTAATTAAACATGTACCTTTAAAACTGGTTCTAATGTTGCCTGGAGACCTAATGTCTTTCCCTTACAACCTGTATGGCTGTCCTGCAAAGCTCTTAGTGACCGACTCTCTGTCTTACCAGACGCAGAGGATAACTTCCATTTCTACCAAGTAGACATGTTAGTTACTATTTCTCTATTATCAGATCTTACCCATCCTTAAGTGCTTGGCAGATATCTTCTTACAATGCATGCATGGATCCATCCATCCATCCCACTCTTCCTTACTCCTGGGAAGCTCACTATAGTGGGCCTCAGGCAAGCTGCCTGCCGTGAACTCCCATGTGACTGGCCAAGTCAGGGAGCCCCTGTAAGAGGAGGGATCTGATAAATTTGCTCCTAGAGTCCCTCCCCTTTCTAATGTATCTTTAACCTAGCGTATACCCCAGGCACAATGCAGGGTAACGATAAAAGACCTATTTCCTAATTTAAGGCAGCACTGGATCTGCGTTTGGAGGGTTGGACCAATGAGAAGCCACAGCAAAACCACATGACTGGGCAGAATACGGCTGTGTTGAAAGAAAAGAGACAGTAAGTTCTGCTACTGGTAGGGGTGGAATCCAGAGAAGAATTCCTGGAGAAGTTGGGTAGAAAGCTGGGTTTCTATTTTTAAGAAAGAATTAAACTGATGGAAATAAGCAAGGTGGAAAGGCTTCCCAGAAATGGTGGAAAAGGAACGTTGTGCATAAAATCACGAGTCCTCAAGAAGGTGAAGAGCAAAGTAGGTGTTTCGTTTTATATAGGTGAGTTATGAGGCCAGATACTGGCCATCTTTAAACACCAGCCTGAGGGCGTAGGGCCTTCAAATGAATGCACATAATAGGAGGCCTTTGAAGGTTGAACAGCGTAATGCCTTATAGATAGCCTTTTGGGAAAAATAGGCTGGAGGCCTGGTTGCGTGGGATGGAGCTAGAAGGCAGAGAAACTAGACAGAAATGTCTTATTCCAGGTTGGCAATTTTTCTACTAAAAATAAATCCCAAAACAACAAATTCTAAGCTCCCAATGAACTGCCTTTTACTATGACACAAAAGCAATGAAAGTAGTGATGTATCTAACAGCAGTGCAGGTGTTTTTAGTGGCTTTGTGAAATACAAACAGCAGTAGATAGTTAAAATTGGAATGTCCCACACCAGGTTATAACCATCGGAGTTTGGGAACTTATAGCAGCAATGCAATCATATTTTTATAGCTCAGGCTTGGTCTTTTCACTCAGATAACGGAACTATGAGTGAGTAAGAAGGGGAAAACCAGCAAATCAATGCCATTAAATAGCAAAGGTTGAGAGTCTTTGAATTTCAATGGTCACAGCAGTTACCAGCTTGATAAAAAGAATTGTTATTCCCTCAAATCTGAAGCATTTGCTCTATGAATAGAGGTAAGATTAACACGTGGAAGGTCAGGCTTCCTAACATCATATGATAGGAAGGAAGCAGTCATACCAGACAGGCTTTGAGACGGGCCTTGAATTAGTCAAGACAGATGCGGAGGAACAGACGGGCACATTCGGGCAGAGCTGCTCTGAGAACAGTATGAGGACTGCCAGCAAGTATCTGTAGAGTCTCGGTCAACCCATTGTGGGCCACCTGCCGTCCATGAACTATACGGCACAATGCCATGTGTAAGGGTCAGACAGACCTGCGTCAGGCTCAGCTCTCCCACTCATGAGCTGGACCCAGTGCCTGCAATGCTCCCAGTTACATCTTCCACATGTCCTCAGCCACACAGTGCTTTCTTGTTCTAAACTGGGTAAATCCCAAAGGATATTACTTCATAGACAGAGGGCTGTGCCAGGTCCTGGAGGGTCGGAGACAGGACTGCGTCACTAATGATCACGCTGTGAGAAAAAGCTGGTCATGCTGATGATGAATGACCTAACCATCCAGCTACTGGCTACCTGTTGTGACATGACTGACCCACAGTTGGGACACAGGTGCCCTACTCTGGCCAGAGCAATAGAAGAAAGAGCACTTCTCTCAAAGTATCAAAGTATGAGACCTAAGGTTCCATGTTTATGATTCAGTGTACCTAAACAATGCTGGCACTATGAACTGCTCAAACATGCATAAAATTCAGTACCTCTCCCATAACCCACCCCCCGCCCCAATCTGGTGAGAGATTCTGACTCACAGTCAGTATGAGAAGTGCTGAGAGAAAACAGCTGGCTGGGGGAGACGGACCTCCAAGGAGCTTCTGAGGGGAGACAACATCGAAGTTGAGTCAGAGGAACCAGGTGCCACGTGGACTTTCTGAACTAATGACTCTTCATGGAGAAGAACCATTGGAAAAATCCTAGAAGAGTTGCCTGGAGACTTGCAGTTAAGATGGCAGAGTAGATAATGCTGTGCTCACCTCCTCCCATGGGCACAACAGAATTAATACTAAAATAGAGAACCGCCATCATTTAGAACCACTGGGAGAATAGCTGACCAGAAGTCCTGTACCTAAGGAGGCAGGAGGGGCAGAATGGGCCAGGTCCTATACTCATGGTGCCGTGGTTCAGGGAAGATAATTGGCTACAGAGGTCTCTCCTAAGAGCTGGGGGTCAGTGGAACTGAGAGCTGGTTTTTGTTCAATGATAATCAAAATGGATAACCCTTTATCTAGACTTATCAAGGAAAAAAAAAAAAGGCCCAATTAAATAGAATCAGAAATAAAAGAAGTAAAATGGGCACTACAGAAATACAAAGGATGATCAGGAAATGCTATGAACATTTATATGCTAACAAATTGGAGAACCGGAAAGAAATGAGTATATTCCTAGGAACATATCATCTTCTAAGAATGAAGCAGGGAGCAACAGAAAATCTGAACAGACCAATAACTAACAAAATCAAACCAATCAAAAAATCCCAACCAGCAAAAATCTTGGACCAGATGGCTTCACAGGTGAATTTTTTCAAAGGAAGCTCAATTCCTATTTTTCTCAAATAATTCCAAAAAAAATTGAAGAGGAGGTTCTCAAACTAATTTTATGAGACCAGTATTACCCTGATACCCAAACTAGACAAAGATACTACAAAATAATTATACACCAATATAACTGATGAACATAGATACAGAAATCCTCAAAAAAAAAAAAAAAAATCCTAGCAAACTTCCTCCTCTGAGAGCTACGGGGGCGGGGCCAGTCATCTCAGGAACCAGCGAGGTTGCAGGCTGCCCTGCAGGGGTGCCAGGTGCCCATCACAGGCAGGAACCTCTGCCAGGAGTTGGAGGGGACACCCTGTGGGCCCCAGAACACCAGCAGCCCTAAAACCCAGCTAGGCTACTGAAGGCCCAGCCTACCTGGGGGCTGACACTCAGAATCAGCCCTGACTGTGACAATCAGAGGCCCTGCCACTCCAAGACCAGGTAGACTGTAGACTGCAGAGACCTGACCAAGAAAAAGGGGCAGCCTCAGGAAATGGATTGCTGCTAATCTCAAGCACCTGAGTTATACCGAGAGTTACATGAACTATTAATCCCCAACATATCCTTTTCAAAAGTTACTTCTCACATATTTTTAATCCGCCCCCATCTCAATCTACCTAAATACCCAAGACCCTCCCCCTACTCTTGATTTAAAGTCTACTCAGTCTCTGGCTACAACGCATTCCCAGTCCTCAATCTAAGTATTCCTCCCCTCCCCAGCCACCTAAACCCTTTATTCTTTTCTTTCTTCCTTTGCCTTTTTTTTTCCCCTTCCCTTTTTTTTTTTTCTTTTCTTCCTGTTGAAGTCCACAGGTCCTGGCTCCACCTGGACCAATCGGAGATCATAAAGGGTCAACAGACACCTAAATCCTTTCTTTATTAATATTGTTTTTTCTTTTTCTTATTATTTTTTCCTTTTTAAAATTTTTTTTTTCTCTCTCTGCTATAAGCCCACAGGTCCCAGCTCCACCTGGACCAATCAGGGATCATTAAGGGTGAACAGCTACCTAAACCCTTTTTGCTTATTTTATATACAGATATAAATTATTTTTATTTTTTTTATTTTATTTTTAATTTTTTCTGCTAAAAGCCCTCAGGTCTTGGCTCCATCTGGACCAATCAGGGATTATTAAGGGTGAACAGCCATCTAAACCCTTTCTTCTTATTATTATTATCTTTTTCTTTTCTTTTCTTTTTTTCCTGCTAAAAGCCCACAGGTCCAGAATACAACCAGACAGCCCAAATAAAGGCCACACCAAGAACAACAAGTGGAGAAAATCTGGGAGACTGCAACACTGAACTCCACAAATCTCCTATCACAGAAGGATGCTCAAGTAAGGCAAGGAAGCAAAGCAGATTACTCCAAGGAAAAAACAAAAAAATAAAAAGCAAGCAACAACAGACACCCAAAAGGGGAAAAAAAGAATCAGTGCATCACCAAAAGGAAAGAAAAAATCCCCAGAAAGACCACCAAATGAAACAGAGGCACCCAAAATATCAGATAAGGAATTCAAAAGAATGATGATAGAGAAGCTCAATGAGCTCAGCCACATCAAAGAAAACTATAAACAACTACAGGAGAACTACAGGGGAGCTACAAGGAACTTACTGAGAGCTACAACAGCATGAAAAAGGACATAGACACTATCAATAAGTGCCAAGAGGAAATGAAGAATACAATTTCTGAATTGAAGAATACAATAGAAGGAATCAACAGTAGGCTAGAGGAAGCAGAGGACCGGATCAGCAAGTTGGAGGATAATGTAGACAAATACTCCAAGACAGTGCAAGAGAATGAAGAAAAGCTGCACAAGAATGAAAAGATTTTAAGAGAGCTGCAGGACAACACGAAACATAACAACATCTGTATCATAGGGATACCAGAAGGAGAAGAGAAACAAGGAATGGAAAACCTGTTCAAAAAAGTCATGATAGAAAATTTCCCTAACATGATGAGTGAAAACATTAATCCAGTTCAGGAAGAACAGAGGGTCCCAATGAAGATCAACCCAAACAGACCAACACCAAAGCACATTATTATTAAAATGGCTAATTTCAAAGACAAAGAGAGAATCCTAAAAGCATCAAGAGAGAAACAACAAATAACATATAAAGGGGCTCCAATAAAGCTATCAAATGATTGATTATTCAATAGAAACAATTCAAGCCAGAAGGGAATGGCAAAAAGTATTTCAAGTAATGGTAAACAAAGGCCTGCAACCAAGAATACTCTACCCAGCAAGGCTCTCATTCAAGATAGGAGAAATAAGGAGTATCCCAGACAAAAAAAGACTAAAAGAATACATCTCTACCAAACCAGCATTGAAAGAAATGCTAAAGGGTCTGCTTTAAAAATAAAGAAATAAAATGAAGAAACAGAGAAAGCCAAAGAGGAATACAGATACAAAGGGAGAAAATGGCAATGAATAAGTATCAATCAATAATAACCTTAAATGTAAATGGACTAAATGCACCAATCAAAAGACATAGGGTAGCCGAATGGATAAGACAACATGACCCACATATATGCTGTCTTCAAGAGACCCACCTCAGAACAAAAGATCGACACAGATTGAGAGTGAAGGGATAGAAAAATATATATCAAGCAAATGGACATGAAAAAAAAGCTGGAGTAGCAATACTGATTTCAGACAAAATAGATTTTATAATGAAGGCCATAAAAAGGGGTAAAGATGGACATTTCATAATACTTAAGGGAGCAATCCATCAAGAAGAAATAATGCTGGTAAACATATACGTACCCAACATAGGAGCTCCGAAATATATAAGGAAAATCTTGGAAGACTTTAAGAAAGATACAGACAGCAACACACTAATAGTAGGGGATTTTAATACCCCACTATCAATAATGGACAGATCTTCCAAACAAAAATCCCCAAAGATGTTGTGGCATTGAATAAGACTCTAGAGGAAATGGGCCTAACTGATGTATACAGTCTTTTACCCCAAAGAAGCAAAATACACATTCTTTTCAAATGCACATGGATCATTCTCTAAGATAGACCACATGGTATGTCACAAGACAAGCCTCCACAAATACAAGAAAATTGAAATCATACAAAGCATCTTCTCAGATCACAATGGCTTGAAACTAGAAACCAATCTCAAGAGAATAAAACAAAAATTCTCTAACTCATGGAGACTGAATAACATGCTTTTAAGCAATGAATGGGTTAACAATGAGATCAAAGATGAAATCAAAAAGTTCCTGGAAACAAATGACAATGAACACACAACAGCCCAAAACCTATGGGATACAGCAAAGGCAGTTCTCGGAGGGAAATTTATAGCAATACTGGCCTTCCTAAAAAGGTCACAAGAAGTTCATAAAACCAACCTAACCATAAAGCTGCAAGAACTAGAGGAACAACAACAAACAAAAGGCCAGAGCAAGTAGAAGGAAGGAAATCATCAAGATCAGAGCAGAACTAAATAACTCAGAGAGTCAAACTACAATTAGAAGAATCAACAGGTCCAGGAGCTGGTTCTTTGAAAAAATAAACAAAACTGACAAGCCCTTATCCAGACTCATTAAGAAAAAGAAAGAGAGGACCCAAATAAACAGAATCAGAACTGACAGAGGAGAAATCACAACTGATACCTCAGAAATACAAAAGATTGTAAGAAATTACTACAAACAACTCTATGACAAAAAATATGACAACCTGGATGAAATGGACACATTTCTGGAAATGTATAATCTACCAAAACTGAACCCAGAAGAAGCAGAAAGCCTGAATAGGCCAATAACAACTAGTGAAATTAAAGAAGTAATCC